>OX578234.1:3857148-4500006 GCA_951216915.1 Tetheella fluctuosa | reverse complement strand
TATTTTCACTACGATGCCGTGCTGCTGCGGAGCGGAGCGGTGCGGTGTGGTGCGGTGCGGTGCGGTGCGGAGCGGTCGGCCTGAATCTCGATTCTCGATTATTATCGCTGGGAAGCGTCGACCTCGCGACTCACGTGCTCACGCGTATAACGTGTCTTCAATGCAAGGGTTGCTTGCTACGAGTTCCGAACAACAGAAAATACTTTTTTTGTATCTATAAACACGTTGATCGCGCACTGGCGGCTATGGCAAAATAAATGCTTTTTTATATATATTTTATTTTAGGAAAACAATGAAAATTAATCAGACATCTGAATGTCACAAGAACAGATTACTATTATTTATAGTATCGTCTATCGTCTGAAAAAGTCCATTACACAAAGTATACTTTAAGTACTTAAGTTTTTCCTCACAAAACAATAATGATTTCCGTAGTTCGTGTCTCGTGTAGTTACTTATTGCTTGATTGGATGTTTTTGACAGTGTATGTTTGTACCTGCATTCAGCAAATATTTCTCAACTAGGTACCCAAAAAAACAGTTTTATCTTTGACATAACTTTGAGTTTATATTACTTAACTAGCTGTCCCCCGCGGTTTCACCTGCGTTCTCAAGTAAAAACATTTTATGTCAGAATGCTGGTAAGCAGGCAGACTGTCCACCTGATGGTATGTGGCTACCGTCGCCTATGGACATTAGCAATACCAATGGTAGGTATTATCAATGTATTACCAACCTTTATAAAGCCTAGAAGGCATCTGGCTCTCAAATGCAACTGCCGGAACACACCAATAGGTCCTTAGCGACAGATTTTCAACTTGGCTACCACCCAGCAAGCCAGGTGGGTACTACAAAATACCCAACTACCATGCTATGGTTTCCTCACGATGTTTTCTATCGAAGCTAATAACGTTACCTCATAAAAGACTATACTTACTAAATATAATCATAATATTATTCATTTGATTTGCACTAAAAGAAATCGTTGCGTCTGGCTATGGGTGCTGTCACGTGTTGCCTCTATTATACTGGCGTGGTTTCCATACACAATGGATATTTCTTTTTAAAGTTCGCCATATTATTGAATACTTCTTGGGAAAGTTTTCGAAAATGTTTCATAATCAATAGCGTTGCTTACGGCGCTTAGCCAGATACTTCTTTTTCCAATTTTCACCAAAATCGGTTCCGTGGTTGAGCCCTCAGAAAATGATAATTACATGATACCAAAACAACCAAATAAATCATCTTAAATCCAACAGTTAAGGGCCATAACCTGTAACCTATGACTTATTATATCGGAAGATTCTGAACTTTAGAAAATCTAAGATTTCTTCGAACCTTTGGAAGATGTAGTTTCCTTTCTACGTAATCTATAAATAGTTGAAACGTACAGTTTATACTTAAATTATAGATGTATAGAAATCTTTCGGATATCCAGAATTGACTGGCCGGTTGGCGTGGTTGGTAGATATATATCACGCCCCAGATCGTAGGTTCGATTCTCACTCAGGACAGACATTTTTGTGCATGAACATGTCTGTTTGTTCTGAGTCTGGGTGTAAGTATCGATTTAAGTATATATTAAGAAAAGTAGTATAATAATATGGAGTATATCAGTTATCTGGCTTCCATAGTACAAGCTGCTTAGTTTGGGGTCAGATAGCCGTGTTTGAGGAATAATGTCCCAGAATATTTATTTATTTTATTATTTTTATCCTTGTTCCGTCATAAACTTAATAAAACAATACCAGAGGAAAGAGGAAGTACTCAAAAGGATCCGGTTATCACCAGTCCACAAACGTAAGTCGTGTGTAACACGTGAGTGCTTGGAGCCAGCAGTTCACCGGCATCGCAGCAGTTCCATAACACGTGGTCTTACTAGTTAGTCGAGGGTGTCCATGATTTCAGGTGGTTGAAACGTCCTGAATAAGTTTATTGATTTTTAATGAATACCTATCCTGTGACTTGCATTTAAATTTCTATTGCCTGTGGAAAACGATGCTTATTGGGATTTGGTGGCCATATGGCATTCGGCTAAATCGGGACTCAAATTCATCAGGTCTGTCTGTCCATCCGTCCGTATGTTTCAGCCATTATTTTACTCTGATATTGCTAGGACTACATGATTGTGTAGTCTCAGAGTCGTGTAGTGAACAAAAGTATGATATTTCTAATATCTAGTCCAAGTGCAAAACTTAGCTGTCTTTGCGTGGGTATTAGTGCAATAAGTAATAAATAGGCTATATTTTATTTAATTAAAACTGCATCAAAACATTTCATCGGAATATCCAAGAAAAACAGAAACTTAAGGTAACCATACCGAAATGGTAACGTGGTCGGTCGCGTGGTGAGAACGCAGCGAGTGACTCGTAGTCTCTGGATTCTACTAATCCTCATAGTCTGGTATTAGTTAACTAAACCTGTATTATTCCTTATGTAAGTTAGAGGTGACTGAAAAAAATCGTAGATTTTTAGTTGACTAATCTTTAAGAGTCTTCCTCGTAATAAAAAAAAGAATAATCAAAATCGGTCTACTCTCTAAGAAGTTAAGTGTGGTCATACATAAAAAAATATACGTGTTGACTTGAGAAACTTCTCTTCTTTTTTTTCGTCGGTTCAAAGTTTTATATGTTTACTAAAAAAAATATGGTAATGTTTTGACATTAAAAAGTATGTCGTTATAACTTGTAAATCATTTTAATACAAATATGATTGCCTATATCGGGCCTGATTTTATCGCCTGAGGCAACTAAGACCATAGTGGGACTAGTTGCATTAAGACCCAGTTTTTCGTGCTTACTTGAGGACTTGTAGACTAGTACTTGAGAACTTGGACATTTTTTTCGACACACTATTTGGATATACAGCAAAAATTGGTAATAATTAGATTACAAGGGTGTATTGTGTTTATTAAGTTATTAGTTAAGTTTATGTTTCATGTGCATTAATTAAATAAATAATATTTTTTCATTTTGTTTGAACTTTAGCTTATCTTTGTTATTTGTAGTTTAAGTTTTATATGTTGTCACTTATTCAATGTTGTGTACGTTTGTAATTGGCACATATATAACCTAGTTTTAATTTTGTTGCTTGGTGATTGTATTAATGTGTGTGCTATTGATGTACCTTTTTAAATAAATGAATAAAAATTAAATTAATTAATTAATACTAGTAGTAGTCATTTAGCAATCGGTAATAAAATAACATTAAATCTTATGACATACGTCAAAGATTACGTGTTCTTTTGTTTTCTTCAGGTAAACAACGCGTTTAACAGCATGTGTTTATTGTAAACTTCAAATTATCGTACAACTGGCAATTTAATTATTGTTATCTACCTATGTAATTTTTAGACATACTTAATAACATTTACCAAATATTTTCATGACGTAACGTAAGGAAATTAATCCATATCTAATTGGAATAAACCAACTGTGTCTTTGATATATATATTAAGATTTCATTCGAAAATTATTTTTTTAATAATATTATAGTTTGTATTTTATATTTTTACTGTAAATACTTTTTGTACATAAAATGTATTAGCTATGTATACTGTTTTTTTTTTCCCCAACCATTTTTTTTTCAGAAGACAGTAAAGTAAGAATCAATACGTTGGTCCACACATTTTATATCCAAAATAATATATTTCACGGTAATATTAATATAATAATATGTTAAACTAAATAGTTTTATTACTTCATCATCTTCATCACCCTATAATCATCCTCTGCTGAATATAGTAGATAATAAATTAAATTTAAATGTATATTAATTAAAATAAATACTGTATAATATTGATTACGTAGATTATATAGGCCATTGATAAGGCCGGCTATTGTGACACTATCAATGTTATTACTGTTATTGTTTTTTTCTATCTATCTTTAACCCCTCGGTTCACGGATGAGATACGCGTCTATGGACGTATCCTATCCAGGTTATGATTTAGGGTGGGGCAAAAAAATAAAAGTACCAAAAATTATAAAATATGATCTTTGTAAATCCACTTTGTGAACTAATTAAATAATAAATTGAGTATTTAAAATTGAAAGTATTTAATACTAGCGTACGAGGTCTCTAGCCAAATCTTGTCCAAATTTTCGTTTCAAATTTATTTTTCGCTTCTAGAACCCTTTTTTATGCACTCAATGCGCTTAGTTATTTTACAAGGGATCTGCATGAGCCAGCCAGGGTGAGGCAAGCGCCCTACCATGCCCCACGGTGCTAACGCCCATGCACGCACACATCCCAATACACACCCGTCTATGGAGAGAATACACATACATATTATATATACATATATTTTATTTACGTCAAAAAAAAATCCGACACACTTACATATACTCACACCCCCACATTACCTACCTCGTGTATACGACTATGTTACAAAGGTGCTACGTACGACTTACGTACGACTGTTATTGATAATCCTGTACTACGACTGTGCGACGACTGTGCTACGACTATGCTACGACTACTACAACTGTCGGTGTGTTATTAGACATCACACACAGCGACTGTTGCTAGGTTTTTTTTTTTACTTTGTATAGGCTTGTGTTTGACCACAATCTCACTATGGTAGGTGATGATGTGGCCGAAGGTGGTAAGCACACGAAGCCTAGAAGGATCTGGCTCTCAAGTTCAGCTGCCGGAACACACCAATAGGTGTTTGGCGACAGATTTTCAACTTGAGGGTGGTAGCCAGCCAGGCGGGTACTGCAAACTACTCTACCACCGTGCTATGGTTTCCTCACGATGTTTTCCTTCACCGAAATCTCAAGCTCATTTTAGGATTCGAACCCACGACCATCGCCGCGGCGTCCGACGTCACTACCACTGAGCTATCATCGCCTACCAGGTGGACGATTTTGATTTTTTTTTACACGCTATCGGATCCCAAACTACCGAGACCTTGAACTATGGAAACCAGATTAGTGATATACTACATAATATATCTATCTACAACGTTATTCAATGTATACCATATCCCAGAAATCAGTACCTATCCAATTTTTTACCCTCTTATATTACGCCAAAACTGATCCAAAATTATATTTAGTGCATTTACCTATTAAAATGCTCATCTATGCAGTATGTTGTACTCAATTTTGTACATATATAATTTTATCTTAAACCTTGTTAAAGTATATCGGTTCTTTGATACACTATAAATAACTTTTCATACGAGTACTAAGACAAGAATAGCATCACATATCGTAATTTAAATAAAAACAATAGGCATATATGAATTACTCCAGCGCGTAATAATAGTGAATAGAACGGAAGAACCTTGCAAGTTATAATAACCTCAGACGTTGCACTTCCGTAACACGTTGTTATCAACGTGCCACTTGAGAATGCTTCCTCGGTCATAACCTAACATTGATTACTGCATTATAATTTGAACAGTAACTATACGTAACAGTTCTCCATATCTTGATGTAAATATTTTGATGCAAATAATTATAATTTTAAGAAAGGTTACACTTATCCTATGAATCCTAACTTCCTAACTTTTTATTTAATATTATAAATGCGAATGTGAGTTTGTTTATTCGTTTGTTACCTTTTCTCGCCTAAACCGCTGAACCGATCGTAATTAAATTTAGCAGGTACGCAGATAGCCTATGGTATGGAGAAGGACATGGGCTACTTTTTTTCTCAAGAAAGCGGGTGAAACCGCGGGGCACAGATAGTAACAATTAAAATAAAATTCATTTAAAATTAACACAAAATATTATACAAACCTAAAAATAAATAAAAAGAATAATTATTACAGATAAAAACGATGCCCCAGCCACACCTTGCGTAAACGTGCCAAGAAGCCTGGCGGCATAATCACGTTGAATGGCATTGCTAAATAGACACCAGCTCTCTTGTCATCGCTACTATAAGGTGACGTGACACCTTTTTAAACATTAATAAATTATTAATACTTACTTAGTTTAAGAACCTAGCAGCCACTACTTTCGTTGTCAATTAACTAAAAAAGGGTGGTCAATTTGGGTCCTATACGGACTCGACCAGCAAAGGACAGGGCTGAATAGAAATCCTTATAGGAGGCCTTTGTCGGAAGACAAGCTGTAGGTACCAGATTAACGACCGTTTACGTTTACGTTTAATCCGTAAAATGTATTTAATTAAAAACTGCAAATTATTACACACTAACCTTCGTCATAGCATTCAACGTCACTACCACTGAGCTATCATTGCATTACTATCATATATTAATATATGTTATTTGCTCTAGAAGTCGAATTTTAAGTATAGCGAATTGTCCTCGATCAAAAATAATAAATGCCTAGTACCTTTTGCCTGCGTAATTTAATCCGTAAAATCAATTCGCAGCCTACATCAGTTCGACCTACACGTTCCAACAATATAATATTACAGTGCTTTGAAAGGGTATTAAAATATTATTATCAGAAATATTGAGAAACAAATTCATCATTCACTTGGCCCGAGATTTCACCCACGGCCACGTGGCTAAAAACACGTACCTATTCCGTGGGTAAAAATCTTTTAGGAAAAACACCTTTATTTATTTCAAACTGATATTCTACCTACTTAGACTGGCGTGGTTTCCTCACTTCAACCGTAGTATTCTTAGATGTTTTTTTGCCACTTATCTTGCAATATTTCTGAAATAAATTGTTTTGTTACGCCTACATTATTATAATGACTAATGAGACAATCACCAGTAGATTGCCTTCATTTAAATGGGTAAAAACTCTAGGTAAATAATAACAATTCCCGTAGGCAATCTCGTGGTTGGCAGAACCGGCACGTTGTCATGTTGAATAAGACATTCGTAGATTTTGGGAAACTAGGCACGTGGCGTAGTGACGTCAACTTATGACATTTAAGCGACTGTTTTGAAATAGTTTTATTTATTTATTTAGTTCAAATAAATAAATTGGACATTTTAAAAACAAAAAAAGTTTTCAGTAAGAATCTAAATTCATAACTAATAAAAAGGTTTACCCAGTAACGTACAATGCGGTATTTATTGGTGCAGTACCTTGTATACCTACTTAATGATAAGCTTGTTTGTTATGCAAGGTAAGATGATGATGATAGACGAGGACTATCGTTTGTAGGTTAAGTCGACATTATTGTTTTTGTAATGACTAATGACTCAATGTACAAAAAACAATAAACATTTTTATATCAGCTGTTGAAAATCGTACCTATGTATTTTTCGCGATAAACTTTATATTTTTAGGAGTTGTCAAATTTGATTTGAGCTGATTATTTCTACTGCTAATCATCCTTAGATTAGGCAAAGTGTAAGAACCTACAACCAACCCACGTTCCTATGATTTTTTCAATTCAAAAACAGCCATATTTATGCATTTTACACTTACAAGCGACTATCGGTCGGAAATAAATAAATATCCGGGGAAATTGCTCACACACGGCCATCTAATTAGTAGGTATACCTACTTTACGCCAACACATTAAAATATCGTCATTAGTTTCATTGAACTCATTCAAATTTCAAATAACGCATGCACCATGACGCCCACTCACAAACACGTGCGCGTAGACCAAAAACTATACTGGGTGTAAGTATATATATAGGTATATGTATGTTATATTTTCAAAACCTATATCTACCTACATTTTAGGCTCGTCATGCTGAACACTGTTCTTGTGTAGAACACAAGATTTAAAAAAATATATTTCTGGTGATTTTTGAGTACATAATTCCCTTAGTAAAAATTGTTCAACACAGACAATTTGGGTTTTGATAAGATGAAATCTGAAAATATCCAGCCTGTATAATATTAGTGACATGTGCGTGTTCCACGTGACTTGTACGCACACGCCAATGACCTTACCCACACAAGTGGCTGCCAAGGTGCTATCAAAAATGGGACATTATTTAAGGGCCATCAATCGAACGTGAAACTCAAGGCTTGGTTAAGGTCGCGTTGCGGCTTGCGGCGTCAGTCGTGGGCTTGGTTCAATTGTAATCTATTTTTACTGTAACTCTTTTATATTTAAATTATGCTAAGGGTTATTTTTCAATTAGTAGTAGTCTATGCTTAATCCAACGGGATAGGTTTAACGTAAAGTGGGTTAAATAATATGTACCTAATAGAAAATTTGTAGGTATAGGATATAAATAAATTATCATAGTTTAGTAAAATTATTAATTTAGTAGGTAAACAGAAATGGCGTAACATAATATATATACCTATGTAGCAGTAGCAAATATTATTAAGAATGTGACGATTAAGATTCTCTTCGTTTTTTTTTGTAGTTTATTGCTACTCAAGATTGTTTTATAAGCTGGAGTAGGTAGGGTAAAAGTTAACTTTGCTAGTGCTCCACCCGTAGTGAGAATTGAAGTTCACAAAATCCATTCTAGGGCATAATATTATACCTACTAGTGATTTGTCGAATACAACTTTTTAGCATTAGATATGTTTTGTGAATGCAAATATATTAACATCACTAGTATTAGAAGTTCAATAAAAGTCAAGATTTAAGCCGTGAATTGAGATTTGGTTATTAATGGTTATAAGCTACCACTTGGCATCAAAATTGATGCTATTTTTATAAAACATATTACTAACACTATAACTAACAATATTTTATGCTTATTATTATTTCCTGTCATCTAGTGTCGAATATAAGAACTAATGGGCAAAATAATAATTGTGAAGCAAAGTGACATCTATTGATGAATAGCAATATTACTTGATAAATAATATAATTAGTTAACAAAGCTGACATATTTATAAATAGTTCGATGTATAATTTGGTAGATGGCGTTTAATTACTTATTTTCAAGCAGTATCGTATCGAGATATCTTAAAATTTCCGGGGAAGCGGACTTTATCAAGTTCTAAGGCTGCTTATCCACTAGAGATGTGCTATGCAGCTATGATGCGAGGATGTGAAAGCTAAGCTACGAAACTGTGACCGTTTCCACTGATGCTAAGCTATATAGCGGAGCACATAGCTATACCACTCGCGATCATCCATAGCACGCATCTATAGCACACATCCATCCATATTAAAAACATAGCTTAGTAGAACCCATTTTCACTAGTTCTATGCTATGTGGACCAATGAATATGATTGGTGGATATCAAACGCATCCATAGCAACGCAGCATAGCATCGCACATCTCTGGTGGAAAAGCAGCCTAAAACTATCGGGATTGATTCACCGTGTATTATATACCATATGACACAATAATACAAGATTTATATACTTACCTACTTTATTTATTGTCACATCACACCTCAAAATCTTTCTCAAAATCTTTTAAAGAAAATCATTTTATGCAAAAAAAAACATATTTATAAATAATGAAAACTCGCCAGGTGAATCCAAAACTTTGAACCACAATGAGATAAGAGATTAATATTGATCTATTGTGTTGTCGAAATTTTATTCACACGCTTATGTTTTATTAGCTCTCTGGTACATGATAATAATGTAAGTAACTCAAAAACAACTACCTAAGTATGTAACTAAGTAGGTATGTGAATAAATCTAGGAAGTTGATTTTAATTTGAACATTTACATTATCGTATCGATTTCAAACTTAGCAAGTATATTAGGTATTATGTAATTCGGATGATAATACAATCATTTGGTACTCACCGAGCTGATCTGATGATATTGGAACCGGAAAGAACTGCATAATGGAACAACGTACCTTAGCCGTATTTGGGCTTGTTGCAATCGCCTTAAAAGATGCAATTTGGCAATAAATAGTTTCATGATCTGATGATGGAGTCGGAGGGACTGGAACTCCATAGAAGAACAACGTATCCTAGCTGTGTTTGGGCTTGTAAGAATCGTCTTGAGATGCACTTTGATCATAAATAGTTTTGGTTTGTTTTGATGAATCCCATACCTTACACTTGATGACGAGAGTGTAACGATCATCGTTAGACTCTCCAGGAGGAGGAGGAGACTGTCTTAGGTGAACAGAGACATAGGCATCAAACTGGGTGTTATATATGCCTCTTTTTTCGACGTTAGGGTTTAAAAATGCCCACATAAGTGAAATAAGATCAAATGTTACCTAGTACCTGATACAATTAAAATAAGTAGAGAGAGAGATACCTATATATGTATGAAAATAAAAACACCAGTTCTAGCTTTTATATTTTAATGAGGAATTTAAAATTCATGAAATCTTTCCATTATAATTGTAACATAAGCCCAGATTTTTTGTCGTTGGCAATATACTTGCAGGGGTAGAAGTAGGTACTCATCAATATGAACAACTTTCACTATGGGACTAACTGTGAAATCAATACCTACTCGACCACAATGTGAAGCAACTGTATTATTTTACGTGATATCTGAGTTGGTCCCATAGTTGTTCATATTGATGAGTATCTACTTCCACCCCTGCAAGTATTGCCAATAATAAAAAATCATCCTGTATAAAAAAACTTGTCTTGACAGAAATAAATTATCAAACACTAACCAAAAACTTTTGACATTTAATAAAAAGTAGCTGATCTGATGTGTCAGTCATCATCCCTATTGATCTATCTAAGCACAGCCTAAACCGCATAATAATATTATCCATAAATAAAGTAGGAGAGGAAAGCAACAATTTATTAAATAATGTAGACTCAATTACTATTACTGACTCAATTATTATATTTTTCTTTATCTAATCATCCACAAAGTTGTTACTTATTAACCGTTAGAGTTAGGTCAAAACTAAAGCAAAATAAAATTGTCGCTACATTAATTATATCGACTTAATACCAACTTATTTTTGTGACCATATTGAATACCTAATGCATAACATACATTATTATTTTCCGGTGTAACACTACTCCTGCGCCACACGCTGTCGTGTCTCGTGACGTTATTCGATATCTTGACATGACACCAAGGTTTTATTATTCCTTTGCTATCGTCCTCTACGACTTTTTGCGGTGAAATTTTTTTTGGTGAATCGCTACAGTTATGGGTTACATTCACATGTCGCATTTGCAACGCGCGACGGAGATTTTGTTGTTGTATCGACGTAGTATGTCCACTGTATTAATGCAAATACGCCAAAGATTACTATTCTATACTGGAAAAAAGCGTGTTCAAAATACGCGATCTTCACGCGCAAGGATGAGTTGGCTATAAAAACGTGTCGCGATTTTATCGATACTGCATGAGGTCTATATAGCGACTGCATCGCGGTATCATCGCAAAAATTCGTAGTGGTTGATCGCCTTTATACCTACTAAAAATGCAAAAATGCGCTATAAGTGCAATATTTTCGTATCGGTGTCACGCATGACGGAAACGCACATTGTTTAACTGTTGCTGATCTTAACGGAATAAGTTTACATTAAACCGAGATAGGTATGTAAATAGATATTATAAACACTTTTAATATCAATGCAATGTTCAAATGAAACATTATCAGGATCAAGATATGTAATTATTGTTATCCTTCTGAATATGTGCTGTCTGCTGCTACGTTTTCTTGGCTGGGTCCCGGACATTGACTTGACTGAGCGGGTCCACCTACAAAATGCGAGACCGCGAGTCCACACGGGTACCTATTTTTACCCGCGACGGAACGGAGACCGTATATGCGTTTGGGCCTTGGGGTGAGAGGATGTTTGTTTGTGCAAATCAATGTTGCCATTTTTGAATTTGTGTTAAAGTGAAGAAATAAAAAAACAAAACAAAATCGTGGTATGATAGATTATAGTATGACTATCATTGTAATAATTTTTTCTTCTTAAAATAATGTTTATTATAGCCATACAACGGGATAAAAGTAAGATAAAGGTGTAACTTTGAGATTTTTTTTCTTCGAGCGAAATTATTTAACACATTGAACGCCATCGCGGTCAGTGCTGGCTGACCGACAGTGAACTATCCCTGTGGGCCAAGCAAAAATCACAGATCTATGCAAATTTAGACCAAATGTTTTTTTGATTATATACTTATAACTTATGTCACAAATAGTCAAAATGTATGTTTTTATTAAGATACTTACTTTTTATTCCGAGAACGCGGGCAAACCGCGGAGGTCAGCTAATTAGATCCTCCTTCCTTCCTTTACAGCCTTTTTATGTCCCAATGCTGAGCACAGGCCTCCTTTCACGAATGAGGGTGAAAGGGAATTGGCAAATACTCCACTACGCTTGCCCACTGCGGATTGGTGGAGGTAAGAAGTAGGCTACTAGTCAACCTAATTTTTTCAAATCGCCTAGGAGGCCTCCAACTAGGTTAACGACTATCGGGACTAGCGGGTTTCCGTGCCTACTAATAAGATACTTAATATACTTCCATTTATATAAATAAGCAGTATGTTACAATTATTTTACCCAATTAATTGAAAAAGTTATGAGAAAA
Organism: Tetheella fluctuosa; assembly: GCA_951216915.1. Taxonomy (NCBI): domain Eukaryota; kingdom Metazoa; phylum Arthropoda; class Insecta; order Lepidoptera; family Drepanidae; genus Tetheella; species Tetheella fluctuosa. The sequence goes on along the minus strand of OX578234.1, from coordinate 4,487,650 downwards.
GCTTGAGTCAATACTTAAAACAGCATTATCACAAATCACTGACATGTATGGTTTTTCGAGAATTTCAACGACAGTCCAATTATCCCAAAATATGACACAAATATCAGTTTAGATTTTGGGGATGCAACTTAATAACTTAATGTTAAAAATAAGTAATCCGAAGTATTTCCATGGCCGTTTGTTTTAAATCAAACTAAACATTCGTGACTGCATTACGTCTCATCATGAGCGAGGTAAGGTTTTATCAATCAGAAAACCGGTACATGTTATGTGGTCCTCTATTCTTTTTTTGTTCCTGACAATGATCCTCCGAAGGTTTCTTCCGAAGCTAACGATTGAACCTGTCTCAGTCTCTACTTGATAATTATTGTGTTTTATTATATATAACTTAGTTACTTGAGACTGCTTGACTGTAAAGATATGATTTATTTTACGCGTTTATGGAGTGTTATTGCATTCTACTAATATAATAAATATGAATGTTTCTTTGTGACACTATTGCGTATAAACGGCTGAATTAATTTGGGTAAAATTAGGCACACAGATAGTTCATACTCTGGAATAACATATAGAATAAATATATAGAAAACATCATCAAAGCCCTCGCTACTATCGATAGGCAAAGGTTCCCAATAGGCTGGCAGCGTTCCCTTTTTGGATGGCCAAGCTTATGCATTGGCGCAAGAAGCTCCCAGCCCGTCGGTCTCCCGAAGCCTCGATGAGCTTGGATGATAAAATCCGAGCAAATCGGCGAGCCTCGAACCCCCACGGACCCAAGGTTTCTACCGCGAATGGTATGAACAAAAAATTATTAATTATCTTACATTATTTTTTTTATCTCTGGAAATCAAAATATCCCTCGGGAACGCGTTTAATACTGCTCTAAAATTTGTCAAAAACAAGTGCAAATGCAGATACAGAAAATTTACTGACTTTGTTGAGGGTCACCGAGTGATTTTAAAAATACTTTATTAAATACATACTTTCTACTTAAAAATATAAGTAAATAAAATAATATAAATAATTTTCTAGAACATAGTTCGAATCTATGAATCTACACAAAGTAAACTAAGCGCTATTAAACTCTGAACGAACGCGAATGAGCGCGTAAATGAATTCTCCTCACAAATATAACATAGATTAGAAGCTCTACAGTTTTGTGGACAAATCATAGCATCAGTGCCATAGAGTCAGCTCTGTCAATCGACCGCATGATAGACCTTTGACTGAAACGCGATCGTATCGTGATCGAATCGATTGTTACAAAATAGGACAAATAATTATTTATTACTCAAGAAAAAAATATTGGTGTACAATGGAATTGGTTTTGATTTAAAATTCGACCGCATTCAGAGTTGCGGTTTTGCTGAGATATTTTTTTAAAATTTAGTATAGGACTTTTATAAATGATTGGTATGTATTTTTGGAAAAATAACAGCATCCGGTAAAAGCTTTTTTTTTTTTTTTTACTTTGTGTAGGCTTGTGTTTAATTAACACAATCAATGGTAAGTGATGATGTGGCCGCAAGTGGTAAGCACACATAGAAGGAACTGGCTCTCAACTCCATTTAGTATGTTTCGGCTGCACTTGAGAGCCAGTACGTTAGTTACAATAGGTATCTGGCGACAGATTTTCAACTTGAGGGTAGGAGCCAGCTTTACGTTACAGTACGTTTTATTTAATTTTTAGTATAATTTAATCACATTGCACTCTCGGTTTTTCTCAGTGAAAAATATATATATTATTTAAGAAATAGTTACTTACATTATAAATACATACTAAAATAAAATTGACAAAAAATGTTTGAATTTACGCTTGCGTACAGGCAGCATCCCTGTTTTTATGAGCATATTTTTTTAAATGATTTAAAAGATCACAACATTAACGGATAGTTTCAGATAAGATCTTTAACTTTATAAAAAAACATTAAACTAGCTTGTACCAGTTGCCATTTTAGTTTATTAGGTGCTATTGGTATCTTGTTTATTCGTAAGCAAAATTCATTTAAACATCGTAAATTTTATGAATAATGAAATGACGCATCACGACTGAATTCATTAAACTGAGAACCCGGCACACATCGATGATATAACTAGTATATAAACGATTAAAGCTGTGGTGAGGATTTGATTAACGGAATTTTGAATAAAATGAAAGAACCGGTCAAGAATGTCAGTCCACGTGTCCAGTGTTAAAATTAGGTACGACAAGGTATCATGTTATAGTTTTAACCCTCAGTGACCTGAGTAAAGAATTGACGTTAGTAAACACTTAATATTACGTTAGCGTTTACGATATTTCTCCATAGGATGTTTTGCCGGTACAGTTCTATGTATGGAGACACCCTATTTTTTTTTCAAATTTCAAATATTTCCTGCCGAATTTCAACCATGTAATCCCTTAAGGTCCAAGTAAACTGGCTGTGACAAACGGACGGGCGCAGAAATCTAACCATTGCCGAATTACTTATAATTCGGCTACTCCTTAGACTAGTGGTCGCCAAACGTTCCAAATTCGACCAGTGTGTGTGTGTCAAACGCATGGTAGTGTGTGTAATGTTTTTTTTATTCATTTAATTTATTTCTAATGCATATTATATAAAAATGTTAGATTTCTGCACTCCTTCTCCATAGGTACCTATAAACTTTAACTGTGCCAAATTTCATTCTCCTATAACTCGATAATTCTATGATTTTTAATTTGTTGGATTTGCCTCCTTCCCGAATAGCAGAATAACTATTAAAACATGGAATTTATTTTTAAAACCGGGAAAGCGGGTGAAACCGCGGGAATAGTAGTATAATATATATTTGTCGTCGAAGTACTTTGCGTCATGTTCATAGTTCCTTCAGCTCTTATTTCGCTGATATCAATTATTTTTTATTTGTTAACCCATACTAACTAAATTAAATATTATAAAAAATACATACAAGCAATTAAAGATAAAAAAAAACTTTAGGCCTACTATCAACTTTTCTAAACGATTTATTTCTGACGCAATTCAATCTAGATTCCTAAATAGAACCGCTAAAATTCGGTACAATGTGTCGGTCTTCAAAAAAATCGCATATGGTTCGCCTACGGAGGAATGAATGAACCACATTGTCTCTGATCCGCATTTTGCTAGAAAGTGATGACGCTACACAGACTTCACATAAGTCTGTCTCTTTTACTCGAAAATTGGAGCAATGTATCCGAATAGGTAAACGCGGTAATGTTTGAAATATCAGCGAGTGAGTTTGATAAATTTAGTATGAATTCAAAAAATATGAATTTGTCACATCTAAAAAGAAAAACTATAAATCACTTTTTTTTTTTTAGTTTAGTATAGGCTTGTGTTTGACCACAATCTCACTATGGTAGGTGATGATGTGGCCGAAGGTGGTAAGCACACGAAGCCTAGAAGGATCTGGCTCTCAAGTGCAGCTGCCGGAACACACCAATAGGTTGTTGACAGATTTTAAACTTGAGGGTGGTAGCCAGCCAGGCGGGTAGGTACTACAAAGTACCTACCCTACCACCGTGCTATGGTTTCCTCACGATGTTTTCCTTCACCGAAAGCTCAAGCTCATTGTAGGATTTCTTCCTTCGGCGCTGCGTCCGACGTCACTACCACTGTGCTATAATCGCCTTAAATTCTTCTCACTTTCATTTTAAGCATTATTTAACAATACAAAATAACTTCATCTTCGTATATTATCACTTTTTTTGCAACTTATCTAGAAAACAATTCAGTTTAAGCAAGATATTATTAACTTTATTTGGTCTGCTTACTTTGACAGTTTAGCGGTCCAGATTAGGTTGATATTTACGAAAAATGAAGGAACGAAATCACTAAACGAACCAAATGCGAATCATTTACGAACATGATGACAGTTGGATCGCTATAACGATGTCATGGTATGGAATAGCGATACAACTCAGTTTAGGTCTTCATTTGAATCGCAATAAGAGTTGATAGTAAGCCCCCAGTGCTTAGATCGCAAACCAATTTTGGAATCGGCTTTATTTTTTGTTATTGTTATGAGTGGATAATATTTTTTTTAAATTTAAGTGCTTGAAGTATTCTATATCCCACTGACCTTGCATACATGCTTATACAATTAGTCGACAAAAAATAAAAAAATATTTCATCGCGATAGTTATCCTCCGTTGAGGAAATCCGTCATATTTTTCAAAGTCCATGGTCAAAATTTATCTCTCGGACAATAAAACCATCAAAATCAGATCCGTAAAACAAAAATATAAATCATAATCATCCTAACTAATATTATAAATGCGAATGTGAGTTTGTTGTTTGTTTGTTTGTTTGCTTGTATGTTACCTTTTCACGCCTAAACCGCTGAACCGAGGTATGAAGAAGGACATGGGCTACTTCTTTTTCTCGGGAACGCGGATGAAACCGCGGGAGATACCTTGTAAATAACAAATTATACCGGTGAATATGTTAAGATACTTTAAATGAAATGAATGAATGAATGAATGAAATGAAATGAATGAAAATGAATGAAATGAACTACCAAAATAAATATCTTATACACAAACTGCATTAATTTGACGCACCGGTTGGCGTGGTTGGTAAGATAACTGACTTGACGTCACACCGTAGGTCGTCAGTTCGATTCCCACCCAGGGCAGTAGTATAATTATGTAGTATATCTGGTTTCCATAGTACAAGCTCTGCCTAGTTTGGGAGCAGATTGCCAGGTATGAGGAATAAACCCAGGATATGTATTTATTTAAACAAACTGCATTGAATGGATAGAACAAGTAAATAAGCATAAGAAAAAAATGTTATAACTTGTAAGATTTTTTCTCCGTAGGAAGTAGATGAATGATCAATGGTTAATATACATTTTATAGATAGTTGACCTCAAATTATTACGATCGAGGTCTCTCATAGCAGAACTATATACCATAGCGTTAATATGGCATAGTTCTACTATTGATATCAGATGGACTATTAAATAATTCAAATATTATTATAGTCTAAAATAATTGTTTGAATTTGTATGGATGGCTCTTGAAGCAATTTTACTTCATTTTACACGAGGTCTTACTGACTTATTTTTAAAATACTGCTTACACAGATTTTTGCAATAAAGCGAGTAAAATATAGTATGTAGAGAATTGAAAACAATTTGATTCCATACAGTTCCTAATAAAAATATGAAATGGTTACCTACATACAAATCTAAATAAACAAATATCAATTAAATCATATATAAGATCAAAACAAATAAATATTTTAATTTTCATAAACGTTTTCTTCATTTACAAAAATAAGGAAGATATAATATACCCAATATTTAAAAAAAAACAATTTGATTGAACTTTTCTATACTTAGTCAAAAAAACGGTTAACCAAACGATCCCGGAATTTATTATACTTAGTATTTAAGTAAGTTGGCAGTAATATATACCTATTCAAATTGTATAGTTTTAAATAAAGATTACATTTTAAGATGATAAATTTAACCTCTAATCTTAAAGGACAATTAACTAACATTCTATTGAAATATTCGTTTAAAAGACAAAACAACTACTAATGTTCCATCAATACAATCATGCTGTATAATGATCGAATACTTTTGACAACTAACTGCCTATAAATATTTTTATTTGAATCAATTTATCATTAATGTAAATTTGATCTTCTCACATTTCCCGTCGCAACAATTAATAAGAACATACTGGGTGATTTTGTTATCACTGGCAATACTTGCAGGGGTGGAAGTACTCATCAATGTGAACAACTTTTGTTATAGGACTAACTGTGAAATCATGAAAAAATTATCAGCTGTTCCATACAAAAGTTCAATACCTACTCGACCAAAATGTATGAAGCAACCGTATTATTTTACTCGATATCAGAGTTAGCCCTATAATAAAAGTTGTTCACATTGATGAGTACTTCCACCCCTGCAAGTATTGCCAGTGATAACAAAATCACCCTGTATAACTACCTAATATAAACTATTTTATTAACTCAGTTAGGCGTCAATGTTTATTTAAGAACTCGTCTCGACTATTACCCAACTTCAATATTGATATGGGTGATTTCTATCTATACTTAATATTATAAAGCTCAAGACTTTGTTTGTTTGTTTGGTTGAACGCGCCAATCGCAGGAACTACTACCTAGTTCGAATTGAAAAATTCTTTAAGTGTTAGATAGCCCATTTATCGAGGATGCTACTTTTTATCCCGGAAAAATATAAGATCCCTCGGGAACGCGGATGAAACCGTGGGGCGGATGCTAGTCTTATCTAAAAGGCATTAATTTGGGTATAATTTATTCATACCCTACTAATATTGAAAAGTTTTTTTTTATATATTTAATATAAAAAAGTAAAGACTGTACTTTGTACAGTTGAGTTACAGAGCCACACTATATTTTGGTTTTATCATAGCTATACCTACAGAACCCTCCTTGTACGAGACCGACTAGCACTTTTGTAAAAATTAAATCGACTCAATGAATACTTACAATTTAAGATATTATTTAGGATCCAAAATATGGTATTTATTTACAACAAGTATTTACAATCCTAACTAATATTATAAATGCGAAAGTGAGTTTGTTTGTTAACAGATAAAAATCAAACTAAAATACCCATATAGAAAATTTCCTCAAAGCTCGATGGGCAAGGTTACCAACATTTTTTTTATATTTTGATTTGTTACTATTTACAGTAGTCTTAATTCTACAAGAAACTAAAAATAAAATATTTGTCAACGTATTCAACGTTCGTAGAATAGAGTAATTAGATAGAATAGCAGAGATCGTAATCTATGTCTGGAAGTAATATCAGATGATTTACTTCGAAGCTCTTTTTAGATGAATTCGCCTTAGTAACACCTCGTATAACAACTAAACTAGTGGTCGTTCGATTTTTAGTCTACTCTGTCCACTCTCCGTTTGGATCCCAGAGTAAACACCTACAATTTTGTTGTCACGATTTGGTCCACAAAATAAAAATGCTAAAGCTAAAATGGTTGCATTCGTTACTGATCAGTCCCATACTAAATATAAATATAACATCAAAGTATGTCAATTGTGTCTTCCAGTGCAATATTTTTACAGATGATTCTCAAAGGTACATGCTTGATTAAATATTTTGTTAATTTTACTATTACACATTGTAAAAGTAACTACTTCCATAATCATCGACAGCTATGTATAGTATACCCTTTACCAGGAAACAGTACAAGCCCTCTTTACAAAAATATTATAGGTACATAAATACATTCAATAACAATATTTATATATGAAATATGAGTTTTATGTACCATTTGTCGCTATCAGCACAATTGACTGCTATCTTGCTTATAAAGAAGTCAACGGCTGATTTGTTGCAATTCTGTTTGTTTTACGTTTTGTACGATAAGCTGAGAGGTAGTGACATATAATGCTTAAGTGAAGGACATGAGTGGAATCCTTCAATGACCATTTGGTAAAGGAAACCAGTGGCGGTGCTACAACTAAAAACATTGTCAAACTTTTTTTGCGAGGCTGTCGGCGGTCGCCGACGTCACCGACTCCTAAGCCGCCACTGAAGGAAACTATCGTGAGGAAATCATAACCCGTTAGTACAGTACTTTCTTCTTCTTCTTCATTTGTTTCATGGCAGCCAAAAACATTTTAATTGGACTTATATTTTGCCAGTAACAAGTTACAATATTAAATTCTAGTCACGTTATTTATATCAAATCAGTCAGGTTTTATATAAATGTTAGCCGGTCTATTAAAACTCGTCACGGAATTTTTGAGTCAACATACACATATTCATTTCATTTCATATCACATCACACTTGGATTGATCTTCATTAAATAAAACGCCATTGATATCTCTGCTAATATAATAAAGCTGAAGAATTTTTTGATTTGCTACCAGTCGAATTTGGAAAATTCTTTTTGCATTTGATAGCCCAATTTTTGAGGAAGGTTATAGGCTACTTTTGTCCCGAGAATGCAGGTGAAGCCACAGGGTGATCCCTGTGGCTAGTTATTCAATAAAACTCAAAATACCCCGATTTCAAAAATAAATAAAAAATGCAGCGCCAAAAAGATTTTTTTATAATAACATCACACGGTTTGTGTATTTCGCCAATTTAATTCAAGTTACATTCAATCAGTTTTATATAGTCTAGTCAAGTCCGTATAAGTCAGCCAGATTTCAGGGTCAGCATAATGTTGGTCAGTTTAATTATATGAGGAACTTGGAACGATAGTGTCGTGGACGCTTCATACAACCAACACCATTTAAAGTTGCAGCAGATGGAAATGAAAATTAGCTAGATCATGCTATAAAGTAGCTTAGATGGCAAGTGGCAGGCATGGGTCTGGTCGGCAATTATCACATACCATTACAGATTATCATTAAACAAGCCTATCTATAGTAAAAAAAAAAATCATTTCATCACTGACTAAGAAATAGTCTATCGTCTTACACAATATTGTCGATAAAACCACAGCGTAAAAAACATACAGTGGTCTATCGCGTTTGAAGTCACGCGAAATGCCGCTTTGTATAGACATTCGTCATTGCTGTATTGTGTCCCAAGCGAGTGCATGGCGGCTCGCTATCGCCCCTCTGTCATCCCGCAAGCCCCGCACGATTGCTCTGTCTAGACGTATCCGTTGGCCGACTGTAAGAGTTACATAGACTGTGATAAAACTGAATTCCCTATCTATAGCATACCTACCTACCTATCCCTAAAACAACTATACAACCTGTTTGTTTGTATCGCATCTCAAACATTTTTTTTTACTTTGATTTTTCCTTGGCCTGCTTGTCATGGAAACCCTTCCATAAAAAAAATATAGATTAGCTATATTAATATTTGATAAGGAAACATCTGGTACCTATTATAATTTAATTATAAACTGGGTATTTCAAAGAACAAAGACTTTTTTAGGTATTTATGTTAAAATATACAAATTAATTTAAAAACACTGTGTTGTCTTGTCGTTATATATAAGTATTTAATTTAATTTGGTCTTCTTCGTAAATTTATTAATCGTCCAAATAATAATAGAAATAACTTTTCAAAAATACCACAAAAGCTTACTACGACTCGCTCCAGATAAGCTGAAGATCGCGAAACAAGAGTTCGAGGACATGCTTAAGAGCGGGACAGCAAGACCGTCAGAAAGCCCATGGTCGTCCCCGCTTCATCTAGCTCCTAAGAAAGACAACGGATGGCGTCCATGCGGTGATTACCGGATGTTGAATGCCCGAACAATCCCTGACCGGTATCCCATCCGTCACATCCAGGATTTTACGCAGAACATATCTGGTTGCAAGATATTCTCAACAATAGACCTGGTCAAGGCATATAACCAGATACCAGTCAATCCTGAGGATATCCCCAAAACGGCCATAACTACGCCCTTCGGTATGTACGAGTTTCCTTTTATGACATTCGGCCTCCGCAACGCTGGACAGACGTTCCAGAGATTTGTGGATGAAATGACAAGGGACCTGGATTTCTGCTATTCCTATTTGGATGATTTTTTAATATTCTCTCCCAATGAAGAAATCCATTTTCAGCATCTACGTGTCCTGTTCACGCGACTGAAAGAATATGGAATGGTCGTAAACACTTCGAAGTGCGTTTTCGGGGCAGAAGAAGTGACTTTCCTCGGTTGCAGCGTATCTTCTGCTGGTATCAAACCATTGGATAGCAAGATCCAAGCCATAAAGGACTTCCCCATCCCGAAAACAGTAAGAGAACTTAGGAGATTCCTAGGAATGATAAATTTTTACCGAAGGTTTATCCAAGACGCGGCTAAGTTGCAAGCACCGCTGCATAACTTGCTTACCGGATCCGTAAAAGGCTCTCACCCCGTAAACATCACTGGAGAAGCACTACGAGCATTCGAAGACTGCAAGGAAAGTTTATGCCTCGCAACACTCCTAGCGCATCCGGACATGGAAGCAAAACTGGCGCTAGTCACAGATGCATCTGATACCGCAATCGGTGGAGTACTACAGCAGCAAAACGACGGTCTATGGCAACCTCTCGCCTTCTTCAGCCGAAAATTGAGCCCATCACAAAAGAAGTATTCTCCTTACGATAGGGAACTGCTGGCGATATACGACGCAATAAAACATTTCCGACACATGGTGGAAGCAAGACACTTCACTGTATTCACGGATCACAAGCCGATCTGCTTCGCATTCCACGGGCACAAGGAGAAATGTTCACCACGTCAATTTCGCCATTTTGACTACATCGCTCAATTCACGACGGATATCCAACATATATCGGGGAAGGATAACGTAGTGGCAGACACACTCTCTAGAATAGAGGAAATAGTCCAACCCGTCGAGTCGAACAACCTGGCACGGTCACAAAACAATGACCCAGAACTCAAACAACTTCTAGAAGGAGGGACATCGCTAAAACTCGTCAAGGTAACCGTGCCTGGAACTAGACTGGAACTGTACTGTGACGATAGCACGCCAACTCCACGACCCTATGTACCGAAAGAGCTCAGAAGACAGGTCTACGATAGCCTACACTCACTCAGCCATCCCGGCGCTAATGCCTCCGCAAAATTAGTGGCACAGCGTTATGTGTGGCCTGGCATAAACAAAGATTGTCGCGAGTGGACAAGGCTCTGTCACGCATGTCAGCGCACGAAGATCACACGGCATGTATCACCACCGGTGGGCACCTTCAAATTACCAAGCGCTAGATTCAGCTTCATACACATAGATCTCGTCGGACCCCTACCACCTTCAGACGGATACCGCTATTGCCTCACCGCAGTTGACAGATTCTCGCGATGGCCTGAGGCAATACCTTTGAAAGACATAACAGCCGAATCAGTCGCAAAAGCCTTCGTTTCCAACTGGATATCACGTTATGGTTGCCCTATAGAAATCATGACGGATCGTGGAAAGCAGTTCGAATCCGCACTGATGAAACAGCTTTCAGAGCTCGCTGGATTCCAACGCAATAGAACCACTGCATACCATCCAGCAAGCAACGGCATGGTTGAGCGAATGCACAGACAGCTCAAAGCGGCCATAATGTGCCATGAAAACCCTAACTGGACAGAAAGCTTACCGTTAGTGCTTCTGGGGATGAGAAGCGCCTTTAAAGCAGATATACAGGCAGCACCCGCTGAACTCCTTTACGGTGAATCACTTAGATTACCTGGAGAATTTTTACAGTCGTGCAAAACCTCACATACTTCCAGTGACCTTACAGAGTTCGCAGCACGACTTCGTTCCATCATCAACAACCTTCGTCCTCAGCCAGCAGCGAGACACAGCAGACGAAGTATCTTCATATTCAGAGACTTACCTTCTGCAACTCATGTTTACGTCCGAGATGACACCGTGAGAGGATCTCTCCAGCCGGCTTACACGGGGCCATATGAAGTGCTGCAACGAGGTGACAAAGTCTTCAAGCTGCGAATGAGAGGAAAAGAACAGACAGTATCAATAGAGAGATTAAAGCCAGCATACGTACTTACCTCAGATGCTCGTCCAGAAACACGTCCCGATACACGTTTACTGGAAAAAGAAATCACTCCTGCTCCTGTCCCTGAAAGCAAAGATGCAAACATTAAAACTACACGCTCAGGGAGAAGAGTGAGATTCCCAGATTATTATCGCCCATCCTAGGATGGTCTCTGGGGGGGAGTCATGTGGCGTTGCCCACAATATAATATTAGTAGTTATTATAAATACTTACATACTTACCTGCGCGGCACCATATGATGGCACCGAAGAGTCGTCGAGCGCCCGATCCCATCTCGCGTAATGACCGGTCGTGTCGGATAGTGTCAACACGCCCGCGCGCTGCCTGTCGCCGCTCGCCGCGCCCCCACCAGTCCGTTACACGACTTCACGGCAGACGCTCGCTACTTTTGCTGAGTAATATTGTTTATGTAATCTACACTATCAATCTGGCGTAGCACACGCCAGATTGGTAGTAAGCTCCTGTCCCGGTTTTACTACTGGGCCCTTTTGCTATTTAGCCCTACTGGGCGCGTTCCCCGGACAGAAAAAAATACAAAAAATCATAGAAAATAAATAATAATTAAAATAAGGTTTAAATTTTAAACATTGCTTCAACTATTTTAATGTTACGTAATAGATTGAAATAACAGCCATAAACTTTTTTTTTACAAATATGATTGCTGTTAAGTTTATTGATCGTTATTAAACAATAAATATGAAACTAATTACGTAGGCAATTTGTGGTGTATAAATTAAAGGTAATTTGAGGTTAGAAAATACTAAGCAATGCGGTTTGCCTTTAAAAAAACTTTTGACAGGCATAAATTTACAGCACGTGTTTACAAAATAAATATGTTCAATATAAAAAATACATTAACTAGCTTAATTGTTAAATATGTATAAAGGTTATATTGGCGACTAATTATACTTGATCAATAATCATGATACTTAAATAAGCACCTATTGAAATCTATTCCATTAATTGGATGCTGGCGTAATTATTCATGCCTATTACACTATGCTGATTATAAAAAAAGAAAGTAGTAGTGACAGTTAGATGCCGTTCACGCAGCAGATGCTGGCCACCCTGAATCTCTAAAAAGAAGGCTCACCAAACAGTTGTGTATGTACGTATAGTGCAAAAGGAAAAGTTTAAAACTAGGAATTACTGAAATTCTTACATGAACATGCGTTTAGCTTAAAATTCAATTGTTTAGTCCCAAAAAATTGAAAAAAAAACCGTAATGTTGTAAACAAACTATTTTTACATGATAAATTATATGTCCATACAACATATATACTTAAATAAATTAAATAGTCGTAATATAATTAAAAATCAATTATTATAATTTTATGATCGACCTACGTTAACCTTGGAAGCCGCTGTTCATTGAAATTGTATATTCATTGATCTTAAGAAGTCTGTTTAAAAAGAAGGTTATCGTTTAAAGGGACATTCCAATGCGATTAAATCCTTACTTACATCCAAGAGACAGTTATTTTGGATATAGGAAAAATACATTTATTTGTTTGATTTTTGATTGCTTCTCCTACCTCTTAAATGACTATAAATCTCAATGTCTGTTTGTCTATTTGTTTGTAACGTAGTATGCGCTCCTATACCATTTATCCGAATGCGATGAAACTTTCGTGTGTTGTTGTGCGCACGCCCGCGATAGTTACTGGCAAAAAAAGAAGCATTGCTACGCACAGATAAACTAGAATAATATAAATATGAAGTTGTAATATCGAATCCATTTTGATATGGACACATGTCACTTTTTATATCCTGCGAACGCAGCTGAGACCGCAGGGTTAACTCTAGTATATCATATTTAAATCAGATAAAACACATAACCAAGAGTTAATTTATTAATCCAATATATAAATTGTGTAAATAAAGAGATTGTCGAAGAATTATAACGCCTAATTCCTATTATTCGTAATACTAACAACCTAATGAGAATTTCAAGCATGTCACTTTTGTGACAAGATACCTTAAAAGTAAAATAACCGGTTCGTGGGACTGGTATTTTTAAGTTAAAAAAACAACAAGTTCTTTCCTTGTCCGCCTACAAAAAGTTAGTTTGAATTGAATTTATTAAACCACTAAAGGGTTCCGTCTGTTCCTACCTCAATAAAAAATATTTTGCCACTACTACTATGATATTGTATTTTACTACTCATTGCTTATTACATATATACAGGTTTTTTTTATCCAATATTTACAATGTGTTTATGCAATAAATAAATTGAAATAATGATAAAATATAAACAACTTGCACTTAATGGTAATATGCTGCGATCATATCTCCACACGCCGCGGGGTTCCCAGAAAGCTCCTTATTATACATTATAAGGCCTACGTTTCCCAGTAAGTAAACGCCAGCTCTCTGTATCAATCAGGGCATTTTAACCAAACTACACGCATCCTGACTCCAGCCAGACCTCATACGGAAGAAAAATGTCCTAACTGCCTCTATATAAGAGTACCTAGCATAGTTACTCCGTTTGAGGATTTCTGTAAGTATGTACCTACGTATTTTTGAGGTGAGAGGGCGCAACGGTCAACATACCAGCGGCCTAATTCCTGAAAACCAGGCTATCAGGCCTCTTTCCATTGTCACGCCAACTTGAAACCCCCCCTTTCCAACATAACAAGTTATACTTTATCTTTGGATCAGCGTGTATCATTTCATTTAACGGTTATTAATAGAAGATTATGACATAGGATTTGGTTTTCTATTTATTTGGCACGTAAATATTCAGTGTATTTTTACGTACTTTAAACTTGTAACAAGTATGTTCAGAATTGATAGTAGGTAATCATTTTTAAAACATGGTAAAACGGAATAATCATTTTGCTCTTTTTATTACTACTAGCAAGAACAGGCGTCTATAATTACAAGTACGAAATTATCATTTTATTACAGATAGTTTAATTTTCGTTGCGGTGTTTTTATACTTTAATAAGAAAAAAAAGTCGCGGGTGATAAAAAAAAATGCGGGAGAAGGTTATTCAGTATGTTTTTTTTTTTTTCTTTAGTTGTATGTCTAATAGGCATTGTCCCACCGGAAATAGAATGATCTCGAATAATCCGAAACGAAATTATTCATAAGTGCTTGTGAAGGCCTATTTGAATAAAAATATTTTCATTTCATTCATTCATTTAATAAAAAACCAGAAACAAAAATTTGACTTAAATAAACAGTAATAATTGAATCCGTGATCAATCAATTACCGCCCATCGTGTAGGCCGTATTTGACGAAGCGCAAATGCGACGGCCGCCGGAGCGACGAATCACTCGTAAGTGATCTGAATTATGAATACCTACCTGTCAATTTTTTCACAAAAACGTTTTTTGTTGTGAGTATAAAATTCACTAGGTTCTGATCACATTTTTGTAATCTATAGACACATTATACTAAAACAAGGTTTCACGCATTTTTTTCACACCCGTATATCCAGTTGTTATTTATCTAACTTACCAGCGGTTTCACCCGCATTACCAGGATAAAAAATAGCCTATAACTTTCTTCAAGAATTGGACTATGAAATGCAAAAATATTTCAAATCCGACTGGTAGTTCCAGAGATTAGCGCCTTTAAACTAACAAACAAAAAAACTCTTCTCCTTTATTATCCTAACAAATATTATAAATGCGAATGTGAGTTGGTTTGTTTGTTATATTTTCACGCCTAAACCGCTGAAGCGATCGCGATGAAATTTGGTACGCAGATACTTAACCTATGTTATGGAGAAGGACATAGGCTACTTTTTTCCTCGGGAACGCGGATGAAACCGTGGGTGACAACTAGTATTAGTATAGATTTAGTATTGTTCTTTTACTGACGAACAAACCATAAACATTCCGTTTATTTATTCAAATAAGGTACCCTAAAGTTTCAAATAGACAGCCGACCCTGTAATAAAGTCGAGTTATCTCCAGGTATAAATTATGTAACATCGTCAAAGCCCCTTCAGCGGCATAAATGAATATTCCAATCGTACATTAACTGTCCAATTAGAATTGACGAAAACTGGTATAGAACTATGGGTGTCAAATTATACTCAAGTGTTTGTAATGGAAGGATTGACTAATAATAATTATGTGTGTACTTACTAGCTTCCGCCACGCGGTTTCACCCGCGTTTTCGAGGGATCTTATATTTTCCCGGGATAAAAAGTATCCTATGTCCTTTTCCATACCATAGGTTATCTGCACTCCAAATTTCATCTGATCGGCTAAGCGTTTTAGGTGTGAAAAGTTAACAAACAAACTCACTTTCGCATTTATAATATTACTAGATTCCGCCCCGGGGTTTCACACGCGTTCCCCAGGGATCTTATCTTTTCCCGAGATAAAAAGTAGCCTATGTTCTTCTCCGTACCATAAGCTATCTGCATACCAAATTTCACCGCGATCGGTTCAGCGGTTTAAGCGTGAAAAGGTAACAAACATACTCACTTTCTCATTTATAATATTAAATTAAAGTTAGGAACTTAGGTTAAATAAATTGATAGATTTCCTAAATGTTCTGCCATTTTTTTGTAAATTTAACATTTTTTATTGTAAAAGAATACTTATGTACTAGCTACTACATGCATAGTTTACGGTTGTTAAATTATATTAGTATTCATAGTATATAATTCTCACGAATGATATCGTAAATATAACATAGATGAACTGAGGAAATTTGTATAAAAATAAACAACACAATTAATATTACAATTCTAAAATTAAAATTTACCCTAATAACAATACGAAAATAATTAACTAAATATGATACAATCCTCCGTTTCTTATTGCTGAGGGTCGTACAAATATTGCAATAAATAAATTAAAAAAAATCAAATTAAATCATATAAACATTCAATTAAACTTCAGTTTGTTTGTAAATGTTTAGTATTTTTTTTATTTAATTATGGGAAATATAAAAGTAGGTAATACTTAATACCTACCTAGGAAGATACTACATCTTTACTAAAATAATCAAATTTCTCATGTTCCATATTACAAGTAGGTAATGGGCCGGTTGGCGTGGTTGGTAAGATACCCTATCTATCACGCCGCAGGTCGTGGGTTCGAGTCCCACTCAGGACAAACATTTGTGTGCATGAACATGTCTGTTTGTCCTGTGTCTGGGTGTAATTATCTATATATGTATGTATTTACAAAAGAAAAGAAGTATATGTAGTATATCAGTTATCTGGCTTCCATAGTACAAGCTCTGCTTAGTTTGGGGTCAGATGGCCGTGTGTGAGGAATAATGTCCCAGAATATTTATTTATTATTCAATTATAATTAAGATAACGATATAAATTAGCTAAAAATTTTATTGGCTTACCTAATAGTGACTATTAAACTAACGTTGCTACAATAACATAATATTTATCTTCAGATTGTTGTAGTAGGTAAAGGTAATTGGTGACAATTTATATTAAATAATTTGTGAAGCAAATTAAACTAAAGAACTAATAATATTCACTTTTTTCATCAGTTTTTTTTAATGTGGACTACCGCTTTGCCTGATATTTTTTATTATTAAACCATAGATAAATTAAATTAATTTATAATCTATAGATACTTATATGTACCTATATATATATGTTGCAATATAAACATTTATTATATTAATTTAATTTAATTAAGGTTGTGTAATTATATAAGTAGAGTCATTGCATACATTACATTTATTACATTACAGTCTAATTAAAAAAATATATATCTCATTAGTACCTACTGTAGATAGGACTGCTATTTGTTATTTTATGATTATGGTTACAACGTTGTAATTTCATTGAGAAGAGCCAGCATGCAATGTGTAATTAGGAACATAATCTGATTTCACTTTCAATCGCTTTACAATCAAAAACCTTTTCCTCTACAGTGTGTTCACAACTGAAGATATAATATCTTAATAAACAGTGCATTTACTTCATAAATTAAACCTATAAAGACATTATAATGTTTTCATAATAGTGCAAGTGATATCTAACAGGCTTAGTGTAAGGTGGGTGTCACAACATAAGCTGCATCCAGCGTATTCGTACTATTAAAATGGCGGGAGAACTACAGAAATCTGTTAGTCGCACGAGAGTTATATTATCACAGGTATGTGCCTACTGATTTGTTTATTTTTTATCCTTTGTTATTATTTATCCTACTAATCATACTAATATTATTGTGCGGTATCTGGATTCCCTTCAATAAAAAACTTATCTTCAAATGGACTGTATACTATATTTATTTCACTTTGTATCTTGATCACTTATTTAATAACTCGTAAACTCGTGAACACTGGCCGACTAGATACAAAATTACTACTTTTCAACGTGAATTCTACTTTACTGTATTTATCTGAATTAATGAGTAAAAAGTCCAAAAATACTTAAATATCGACGTGTTACCTTATCGAGAGCCATACATAATTTTCCGATTCTGACTTTACTATGGATTAGATTTGGACTATGAATTTACATCATTTCACATTATTTATCTATGATCTACTATCTGTACCAAAGTGATTTTATCCTTAAACATTGCCTGCAACTAGGTCTTTCCAATGAATCTACGTTGTCGATACCAGCTTAATCTACCTTAAAGCTATAAAATATTTTGTACACAAAATAGTCAAAACGACATAAAGTTTTCATCGGAAAACCCTATTTCTCCGATATCCCTATTATATCGGGTTAGATGTATATACACATACATAATACAAACAATTAGCTCAAATAAAAACATATTCTTACGTACTGTCAATTGTAGGAAATAACCCAAATACACAGAAAACAAACATATCATAAACCAAGTTAAAAGGAGAAAGTCGTCTTGTTTCCCTTTCACACTATCGTCTAATCTGTGATTGGTTAATGCCAAAATCGGCCATGACAGCCTCTAAGTGAGACCGATATATGATGTACTATATAAAGAATAGAACAATAGAAGGAGAAAGCGATATCATATTTCTATTTTATACATTTTGAGCTAAGTTCGACTAATTTCATCATCCATCCGCAACATTCTCCCCTCGGCGCAGATCTTCGCAGCCTTCCTTACTAATTGGGAGGATGATGAGACGCCTAACTGGCCGTCAAGAAATTTCCCTCACGTCTACACATCTGTGCTTTGTACTACACCGTCATGTGTACACACGTTCTATTAGACCCCGTGGCCATACATTGCGAAGTAATAATCCATCCGCAATTACCACGATATCACCCACCTCCGCATTCCGCAAAGATCTTTGGGCGTCGCCACGTGGTGCCAACGTAGGCAGGTACTCTTTAAAGTATTCTCCAACGTTTTTTCTTCCGTTGCCCTATGGTTACCCACATGGGGCTGAAACAATCTATCTGGCAGTGTGAGAATGGTCTGGTGTACGTTCGTAGACGGAGCTGTGGTAGATTTCCTTTAATAGGTATTGTTGGATTAGCTTTCCGTATCTTACACCGAGTATACTGCTGTAGAATAGCTCTTACTGCTGGACGTAATCGAAGCACCCAGTATTTCTGTCGTAGGTTGTTGACCATCTGTTTCCTACCTACGTGGTTATGATTCTTATGTTCGTGATGAATCATCAACCGTGTTAACGGGTGTGCTTTGTCCAGTATTGGTGGTTCCTTTATGCAGTCTGGAACCATAGCTGCGTTGATTCGACTACTCACTTGCTTGGCGCGTTCATCCTTTGCATCAGGCTTTCTGTTCAAGGAGACCCCTACTGCATCAATACTGAAATTCTCCTTGACGAGTTCATTCAGTTCGTCATTTCGGTTATTCGTTACTGAGCTTTTCTCGATCTCTTGAGCTGTTTGTACTTGTAACACTGTTTCGTTTTCATTTGTTACAACTCTTCTGGGTATGGATCCGTGTATAACCCATCCCAATCGTGTGAGTGACGCAGCTGGTTGATTTGCTTTTCCAGTCAACAATTTTCGTGTCACTATTAGCTTCCAGTTATCGGCTCCGATAAGTAAATGTGGTCTGGCGTATTCATAACATACGTCCTCTGATCGGAGCTTACATAGATGTTTTTGTTCTAATATGTCTGAACTTATCACCTGACTATCAAATGGTAAATTCTTCACTGTCCGTGCTTTAATCTTATGAAAGTCAGTTTGGCCTTTTCCGCGTAACTCGATGTTTACAATCTGACTATCCAAAACTCTCTGACTCGATGTGACTGCGTGGATATGTAACGCTCTGGTCGGGCCTTTCGCTCCGATCATCCCGGCAATCCCTTCATCGATCAGTGTTATAGTCGATGCCTCGTCGAATAACGCGTACGTATTTAGTTCCTGGCCGTTCTGTATCTTAATTATAATAGGACACACTTTCAATAGCACTTGGTTATCAGTGGTTACATGTGCCGAAGCCGTATTTACGAAATGCTCGTTCTGAGTCGGTTCGCTTAGTGGCTCGTTATCCCTCTGCACATGTAACAGCGCGTGATGTGTATCACGGCACTCGTCTACTCCGCATTTCTTTGCTTTACATACGGATCGTCTGTGTTTATTATTCATACACTGGAAGCAGACGTGTGCATCCTTCGCCCATTTCCATCGTTCTGAAATGGGCATAGCCGTAAGCTTAGCGCATTTAGTTGTGTCGTGTTCGGCTCCGCAACAGTAACATTCGTTCTTTTTTGGTAATGTTTCTGTTGTAGCATATACGGGAGCTTTGCGGTTACGATCTAATGCTCGATGTCGAGGTTCCTGTTTTGGGCCAGTACGTATTGGTTCCAACGTATCTTTGGACGCGTATGCATGTTTTATGGCGTGCTTCGCTTCCCGCATAAAGAATCGTGACAATGTAACAATTTCCGGTTCTAATTGAGATCCAGATTCCTCTACGTAGTTGCACCAATTTGATTTGAGGTGTGGACTCAGTTTATCTACTACTTGCTGCGCAAGCATAGGATTCTGTAGATATCCTTTTTTATCGACACAGCTTATCATTGTCACAATGTTCTGCAACTTGATCGCGAACCTGTTTAGTTCTTCAGATGTTCCACCTGGTCGCGGCAACTTCTTCAGCTCTTCAAACGCATGATTGATGATCATCTCTGGGCAACCAAAACATTGTTCTAATGTTTCCATGATTATCGTTGAATCGGTCGCTGTATACATTAATGCTAACACTGCTTCACGTGCATCTCCTCGTAAACATGTTCTCAATCTAGCAAGATTTTCTGCCGGCGTGAAACCATAGAGGCTAGCAGATTCCTTCATGGCCGCTTTAAATGGTAGCCATTCTCCCTTAGCGCCGCTAAAGATAGGCAAATCTGGCGTACGCCTGGGTATCGGTCTACTTTTGGTCATTTGTCCTAAAATATCTGCTAGTCGATCAATTGCTCTGTCTCCTGATCGCATCGGAGTCAGCGATCTAGCACGACGTGGTGTATCCATTGTGATATGATTCGACGCTGGCGGAGAAGGTGGATCTGCAGCCTTCTCTCGTAATTGTGAGTGGTACTTCGCATGGTTTTCCGTACCGATGCTTTTGAGCTCTTCGAGCTCCCCCCGTACAGCACAACGCTGAAGCCAGTCAGTGACTGTACGTTCTGTATCCACTGTCTCTTCTGCGCATACGCTTCTCGATTTCTCGTGTATCGTAGCTACGTTGACGGCAAGTCTCTTTTCAACGAGCCTTATCTGAATCTCAGCTAGTCGTTCTTCAAGTTTTGCTTGGCGTTCTTCTGCGGCTTGTCTATCCTTTTCTGCGGCTTGTCTATCCTTCGCTTGGCGTTCCTCTGCGGCTCGTCTATCCTTTTCTGCGGCTTGTCTATCCTTTTCTGCGGCTTGTCTATCCTTCGCTTGGTGTTCCTCTGCGGCTCGTCTATCCTTTGCTTGGCGTTCTTCTGCGGCTTGTCTATCCTTGATAAGATTTGTATGAATCTCGGCTAATCTTTCTTCTGCTTCAAGTTCAGCTAGCCTAAGACGCGTTGTAGAGCTGGCGGAAGAGCGATGAGAATGTACGGGTGAAGCCCGTGACCTTTTATCGGTAGCGCGCAGCGTGGATAGTCGCGGTGGTATCGTGTCGATCACGGATGGTTCAGTCGCGGATAGTGCGGTCACGCCCGACTCACTAATCGAAGCGCGCCTGTGACTAAGCTGCGGATTTACAGGTGCGTTTAACGCAGTCGAAGACGCGGGAGGTTTTTCAAGTAACCGTAGCCTCTCAGCCGCCTTACGAGTGCGGACGGGGCTTCTAGATGTTGACATATTTAGGCGCAGATGCCTATATATAGACTATACCTAACGTGGTACACCTTCACAACACCACACTATTCTACACAATACTTAAAACCCGAGACACCGATCGTTTGGCACCGTTAGGTGACCGGCGTTCAAGGGCCGCGGATGAGCCGCGTTATCGTTTGTCGCACCGTTGGGTGATGTTGCGTCGTCCTCTTCACTCGTTCTATGATATAGCGACGAACTCGTCACTCGTTCAGGATATCGAGACGAACTCGTCACCCGTTCCGAGATGTTAAGACGAATTCGTCATACGTTTGACTATGTACCTGTAGTCAAGACGAGCTCGTCACACGCTTAACGACGTTGGTGACAAACTCGCCACACTTTGTTCCTGTCGAGACGAACTCGTCGCACCGTTGGGTGATGTTGCGTCGTTCTTTTCGCACGTTCGAAATGTTGAGACGCACTCGTTGCACCGTTCGGTGTTTTTCTCACGACGAACTCTTCACTGGGCGCCTCGAGACTAATTCGTCGCACCGTTGGGTGATGTTGCGTCGTCCTTTTCTCGCGTTCGGCGATCTCGAGACGATCTCGTCGCACCGTTCGGTGTTCTTCACTCGACGGTGTCGTCGCACCTATGCGGTGTTGGTCCTTAGATGACCTCGTCGCCCCAATTTACTGGCTCTGATCCAATGTGTCATTAGAAACTGATCCTGTCGCACCAAGTCATACGTTTAGATACGTTTATTGACTTGAGGATCTGATATACCTGCAGCCCCAATTCACTGATCATACCAATATGTGTCATTAGAAACTGATCCTATCACACCAAGTCATACGTTTAGATACGTTTATTGACTTGAGGATCTGATGTATCAGCAGCCCCAATTCACAATGTGTCACAGCAGCCACAATTCACTGATCATACCAATATGTGTCACTAGAAACTCATCCAATGTGTCATTAGAAACTGATCCTATCACACCAAGTCATACGTTTAGATACGTTTATTGACTTGAGGATCTGATGTACCTGCAGCCCCAATTCACTGATCATACCAATATGTGTCACTAGAAACTCATCCAATGTGTCATTAGAAACTGATCCTATCACACCAAGTCATACGTTTAGATACGTTTATTGACTTGAGGATCTGATGTACCTGCAGCCCCAATTCACTGATCATACCAATATGTGTCACTAGAAACTCATCCAATGTGTCATTAGAAACTGATCCTATCACACCAAGTCATACGTTTAGATACGTTTATTGACTTGAGGATCTGATGTACCAGCAGCCCCAATTCACAATGTGTCACAGCAACCACAATTCACTGATCTTGATCCGGCTCGAAGGACCAAACTTGTGCGGTATCTGGATTCCCTTCAATAAAAAACTTATCTTCAAATGGACTGTATACTATATTTATTTCACTTTGTATCTTGATCACTTATTTAATAACTCGTAAACTCGTGAACACTGGCCGACTAGATACAAAATTACTACTTTTCAACGTGAATTCTACTTTACTGTATTTATCTGAATTAATGAGTAAAAAGTCCAAAAATACTTAAATATCGACGTGTTACCTTATCGAGAGCCATACATAATTTTCCGATTCTGACTTTACTATGGATTAGATTTGGACTATGAATTTACATCATTTCACATTATTTATCTATGATCTACTATCTGTACCAAAGTGATTTTATCCTTAAACATTGCCTGCAACTAGGTCTTTCCAATGAATCTACGTTGTCGATACCAGCTTAATCTACCTTAAAGCTATAAAATATTTTGTACACAAAATAGTCAAAACGACATAAAGTTTTCATCGGAAAACCCTATTTCTCCGATATCCCTATTATATCGGGTTAGATGTATATACACATACATAATACAAACAATTAGCTCAAATAAAAACATATTCTTACGTACTGTCAATTGTAGGAAATAACCCAAATACACAGAAAACAAACATATCATAAACCAAGTTAAAAGGAGAAAGTCGTCTTGTTTCCCTTTCACACTATCGTCTAATCTGTGATTGGTTAATGCCAAAATCGGCCATGACAGCCTCTAAGTGAGACCGATATATGATGTACTATATAAAGAATAGAACAATAGAAGGAGAAAGCGATATCATATTTCTATTTTATACATTTTGAGCTAAGTTCGACTAATTTCATCATCCATCCGCAACAATTATAAATGTGAAAGTTTTTATGTTTATGACTGAATCACGCATAAACGGGAGAATTGATTTGTATGTAACTAGCCTTCCGCGCTGCATACCCACGAATTTCACCCCTTTACGAATTGAATTTCCGAAAAATCTTTCGTAGTGGATGTCTACACTGTATAAGGTGCAAAATTTCAAGTCTCTAGGTCCAGCGGTTTGGGCTGTGCGTTGATATATCAACAGTCATTCAGTTTACCATTTTATATACTTATATATATATATACAGACTAGACACATAGATATATCATACCCTGGAATAAAATAGGTAGAGAAAACATAAGATCCCTTGAGAGCGCGGGTGAAACCGTGGGGCAAAAGCTACTTTTATAATAAAAGAGGAAGTAGATATCTTATTAATTCGAGGTCGTAAATATACCTAATGATTGATTTAAGAGCGAAAAGAGTTTATGGTTAAAGTTCGTAACAAAAATAAAATATTTATGGTGGAAATTTACAGAATATATAAGTGTTTTCTTTTCCCGTTCCCGTTATAGATAGCTACTCGTATTGATACAACTATGTAATAAGTAACTATACAAATAAACTATGCTGTATAGATACATTGGGTCAAAATGCCACATATAATTTTAATTTTATACATAGATACATAGGTATGAAAATATATTATTTACAAGTTACCTACTTAGACTTAATATAAATAAAGTCAAAGTCAAAGCTATTTATTCAGTTTAAGCCCTAGGAGAGCACTTACGAACGTCGAAGCTACTGAAGTTACCACTGGTCGGCCTTCAAATGAGAAGAACCGACAGGAAACTCAGTAAGATTTCATTTTCAACATATGATTTTATCTAATATTTGTTTATTAGATGCTCCTCTAATTTATTACTGAACTAACTGTCCCCCCTGTTTCACCCGCGTTCCCGAGAAAAAAAGTAGCCCATGTCCTTCTCCATACCTATCTAGATGCGTACCAAATTTCATCGCAATCGGTTCAGCGGTTTAGGCTTGAAAAGGTAACAAACAAACTATTTACGATAAACAAAAGTATAGGGACTATTTTATTTATCATAGAATTTTTTTTTTTTTACGAGAGGATAAATGTGATTTAATTGAAAGACTAAGACCCTGAACAGCACAGGTCTTTCAGAGATACTGGAAGCTACTCATCAGCTGGCAAATTGTCACAGTCACCAGTGTGATTGTTGGTTAATTATGTTAGTCGGTCCTCAATGTACATTACATAAGTCAACTAGGCTAAAGTTATTTTATCGCGTCTGATAAATATCATACAACTCATTGATTTTTTAAAATTCATAAATACTTGATGACCTTAAAAGATCACATTTGGATTGAACACGTTTTAAAGTTGAAAACGTATTTTATCGTAATATGCAACTCCTATTTTAATTTTATCAGTAAATTTGATCCAAATAATGAAGTAAATATTTAAATTTAGATTTAATATCTGTAACAAATGGAAATCATATAAAATAGTTTCAAGTATAGAGATTAAAAACGAGATAGCCTGATACATAATAGTTCTGTGATTAATGTATATTCTTATTATTTCGTCTGCTGTGTTCGCGCATCATCGTTCATTGGCACTTGCGCGAAAGTTTCTGACATTCAAAAAAATATCATACTCGTTTGGATCATTTTGCATGATATTTTCTTATATTCTTTATTATTAGTTATTCTTTTTATTTAAAAAATATTGACGTCTTTTTGTAGTTTATGTCAAAATGATTACATAAAAGTGATAAATATATTTGGAAGTGGCTATTTATTAGATTTAGTTTGAATTGATTTTTCTTGTTCTTGTTTATTTTATTTGGCATTAGCCTGTTACTTTTCATGAACAGTGAATAGGGAATGCAAATTTAAGAATTTGAACGTTGCACAATATTTTTTATTAAAAACATATCTATGTAGATATATTGTTTTTTTTTTACAAATTGAATTTTCCACACGCGAATCATACATGATACAGAGCACATACATTTTGCACGAAGTATATTATTATGTTTTTGCAAATTTAGAAGCGTATGGTTGGAGGCTCACTAAGTACCAATAAAAAATCTATTTTTAACAAATGAACGTAGGTACGTATATTGTAGCAAACCAACCCGTGCTAACGTTTTTGTTATTCTAAAGGTCGGTGACACTTGCCCCGACAATTTGTTCCAATTTACAACTATATTGATAGATGTTCCTTACATTGTAGATTTGCAGGGCGTCGCTATCAATCGTACGTACTTGCAGAGAAGTACAGACCTATTTTATAACTGGAGTGTATTTTGATTAAAGAAAAAATCACGACCGTACCGACGTAGACTTATCAAAAGATATTAACGACGTGAACTCTCTAATGCTCTCTATACATCATTAGACATCATCGCTAGACATCATTTAAAAAACGAGACTAAACTTAAAATTGTTATAAATATAATAAATCTCTGAGTAGATGTATGTACCTACTCAGAGATTAAAAATAATTAATGTTACATAACGCAGCAGTTACATAAAAACGTATTTTTTTATTTCAATTCTTAAAAACGTAAAAATAGGGAACTAGTCAGCCATCTACGGAATTCATGGAATTACCCCCCGCCCGAAAATGTGCACGTGATAGGACATCACTATCAACTAAATCATCACAAAAATCATAATAGGCACCTGTTATAATTCAATTTAGATATTAATTTCATTAATGGATGTTTTCTTGCCAGGTACTAGCATGCATTGCTTTGGATTTCCTGCTAATCGGTCTGGGCATGTCAGTAAGTTTCGTAACCATGGTGTTACCTGAGGTGCTGAACGCCAAAGAAGGACTGTCCATCGATGAGAAGCAAGCGTCATGGTTTGGTAAGAATGCTTCTTTCTTACTAATATTATTTAAGCGAAAGTCTGTCTGTCTGACTACTGTCTGTCTGTTTACGACGTTTCATAACTAAGCTACTGAACTGAGTTTTTATGAAAGAGGACTACCGTCGCATATGGACATTAGCAATCCCAGGATATGTATGGCCAATGTATTTTCGACCTTTACAAAGCCGAGACGGCAGCTCGCTCTCAAGTGCGTCTGTCGAAGCACACCGATAGGTGCTTGGCAACAGATTTGCAGATTACTATTAATAATTCGTTGCCTAGCCTACATTAAATAAGTTCAAAAATGATGACATTGTTTTTATAATTTTAAAAACATTTGCATTTGTGTCAAATGGAGATTAGATTATTATTAAATAAATATTATTAAATAGAATTATGTTGATTGATATTTAGTCAAGGAAAACAATGCAATATACTTTTCTAAATACAGGAATTAAAAGTCGATGAAGTGAACAACCACGCACATTCTAGTCTAGGGTTTTATAAACTTGTATAGACTTATCATCCATACTATAGGTGCTAATTTTTACTTCCTTTACTAATATTATAGATGTGGAAGTAACTCTGTCTGTCTGTTACCTTTTCACGCCTAAACCGCTGAACCGATTGCGATGAACTTTGGTACGCAGATATGCCTATGGTATGGAGAGGGACATAGGCTACTTTTTTTTCGGGAACGCGGGTGAAACCGCGGTGGACAGCTTCATATTATAAATGCGAAAGTAACACAAAGCAATTGTAATTATTTCATGGTCATTTCATGAGATATTGGTCTCATGGTATCTTTTCTGGGTATATTCATACTCCATGACTGTTATCTTACTTGAAAATATGACTGAAAAATGTCATTATACTATTTTTCTGACATTTCCCCATAGATTTTCATATATCTTACGGTATTTAACCGCTTTTTAACAGACTTCAAAAATAAAACAAAGGAGATTTCTGATTTCCTCTGTATATTTATGAATTTTTGGGTTAGCTGAAATTTGAATTGAAATTAATGTTCTTTGATGGAAAGAAATTTCCTCTAATGGACCTTGAAGATATGACCGTTTTGGTCGACCGAATGGTAGAGCACAAATCTCGATTGAAATATTTTATTCATTATTGTAGACAATTTAACTTGCTAGTAATTCGCATAATATGCCTGGTTAGTTTTTGTTGTTATATAAAAACTACACCAGAAAAACGAAATCAAAAGATGTAAAAACCATCAGTGCAAATAATTTCTATGGAGAAAGGACAACAGAATACATTGTTCCTAGACTTATTAATACGTTTACTTTGGAACTAAAATCAAATTTAAAACCTAATAATATAAAAACAAAAAAAAAAAATACTTTTTATCCCAAATTGAACATAATGAATAATACATTATTTTTTTTCAAAATTCATCAACCTATATAGCGCGTAGCTATCTAGCACCGCGCGCTGCACTGGAACCGGTCCGTCCAGTGATCAGTGCGGTTCTCGATGTCGCCCATTTGCACATAGTATAAGAAGCATATTCTTTCCTCTATGATAAGCACGTATAAGTGTGTTTGTCTGAGTGTGCTGGAACGATGTGAGTAGGTGTGTCGCTAGCGCTAATAATATTAATTTGTTTAGTTCATAAGCAGTTATTCGTTTTTTGCGTTGTATTGAGGAATGTGCAATTCCCATACAAACCAACATTTGGTTTACGGGGGCCAAGAAACAAAACTTATATTTTTGTATGCATTATGGATAAATAAATAAATAAATAGTTACATATCTCGAAGGGCATGGAAGACTTAATATACCTTAGTATCCTAAGGTACTGAAAATAAAATTAATTATTATATAATTTATAAGTTTTTTAATTTTAATAATATGTAAAACTTACGACACAATCTAAACTAAATTTTACCATTTTTTTTCTGCACCTATGTATTTATTTATTTTCAGGCAGTATGGCGTTCCTCTGCCAGCCACTTGGCAGTATATTCTCCGGTCCAATTCTGGATTACTTCGGGCGAAAGAAAGCCTTATTCTTAGTAAACATACCGCACTTAATCGCGTGGCTGTTGATGTACTACGCCTGGGACGTACCCACGTTATTCATCGGGAATGCATTATTAGGAATTGGGACTGGTATTATGGAAGCACCATCTGTTACTTATGTTGGTGAAGTAAGGTAATTTTATTTTGTTTCCATGTTATTTTTTTTTTATTTAAATGTAACTAGCTTCACCCGTGTTCCTGAGGGATCTTATGTTTTTCCAGGATAAAAAGTACCTTGTATGTTAATTTAGGGTGTGATCTATCTATATGCCAAGTTTCATTCTAATCCATTCATCTATCCATCCATCCGCACAAACATTCCCGTTTATAATATAAGCACAGTCTATGCACGAGTCTATGTTAATGGTTTTTACGGTGTGATATTAGTACAATTATTTATAGCATTAGTGGAATTTATTATATATTATTATATTAGTGTCATCATTTGGCATCAGTTTCATCCCTGATATAACCCTGCTTGAGGTCAGAAATTGAGAAATTTGAGTGCCTACTTACACAATTTATAATGAAAGGATCAAATTATTTAATCTTGATCACACGCAATCTACTTCAATAAAGCTTTGTAGGTACCTACATATAAAAATTCATAATGTTGATTTAATGCAAAAATAATACATACCTACGAGTAGGTTACCTACATGGTACAAAAAGGTATTTGTTTACTTAGTTTGCAAAAATATACATACAGTTAAAATAATACCTGTATCTTACTATATATATAAAATTCGATGTTACTCTGTCTGTTTGTTTGTAGCGTAACCGCACTTATACCATTCATCCGATTGCGATGAAACATTGGTGAGTTTTTGTGCAAGCTCGTTAAGGATTCTGAAAAAAAAACAAGGCATTGCAACGTAGGCAATCTATCAAGGACCAATCTGTTACAATTTCTAGTATTTCTGGTATAGTTCTGATGCAGTCACAAACAAATCCTTGTTTTGTTTAACGAACCAACGCTTACATTTAAAACTCGAATAATTTTTTACTGGGCTTTGAAGGCCATGTTAATATTTTTTGCTGTTACCCTAAATTAACAAGGAATGAAACCACATAGCCGTGGTAGGCCATCGAACCAATTTTGATGAAAATTGTCTAAAGGGTAGTTTGGACCCTGGAAAGGATAGGATATTTTTAATCCGGGACAACTAGTGTTGATATAATCATAATAAACCGACATTTATGTATATTCCAGTGATCCATCTATCCGCGGGATCCTGACGACTTTAACCAACGGGTTCACATCGACAGGCATGTTCGTGGCTTACTTCCTGGGTTCCGTGCTCCCCTGGAGACAGGCTGCACTTGTGGCGCTCACTATACCACTCACTACAATGGTGCTTGTGTTGTTGGTAAGTCACGTATTGAATAAGAGTTATTATTATTGGCGGGCGGCTCTTTAGGCAACTAGGCCCAAATTTATCTAGTCCCATGGGTCTAGTTGCCCCGTTTTTCGTCTTGGGCATATTGAAATTGAACGAAAAACGATAGTGTATTTTTTATAGTTTTAGTACTTATACAATTAGAGTCTTAGATGAAAGTAATAAAAATTGTCGGTTGGTTGGATTGGAACTCTCTTCCATTGGAAAAAAAAAACTCCCATGAAATTAAAAAGGTTATTTCGACATTGCCAATTTAAAATCTCTTATGTGTCACTTTGGACGGATTTGATTTTTATTATATTTTTCTATTTCTAATATTTACTTCTTTTTTGTTCAAAATCTAAATTTATTTTATTAAGTGTCTAAGTTTATATAGCTGCTGTAGCAAGTCTTGTTGTTATTATTTTACTAAATGTGAGGACATGTAATTGACCCACTTTTGCTATAACATTTCTATTTTTAGTTAATTGTGCTGTATGTCTTCCTAATAAATAAATAAATAAATAAATAAATAAATAAATAAATTATTCAAAATAGGGAATATTTCCTGCTACAGTATGCAAAAACTCTTACGTTCATTCCGTAGATTTAGATGTTATTGAAAAACGATTAAATAGTATAGACACAAAATATCTTATGTGCAAATTGCAATACATATGCAAAACAGGTTTTTTTGTGATGTGTTGTATCGTATGTTACCAAATTATACATATTATAATGATCTAATATAATTTCAAATCAACGTTATGGTTATAATAGATTATAAATATACAACGGGTGAATGATGAACTGACAAATGCGACGATATAAAATATAATACGGACAATACGGTAGCAATATATGTCAATAAAATATGATTAATGAATTAATAATTTATTTATGTAAATATGTGCTACAAGACAGCCGCATTTTAGGCCGGAGTATATATTTTCTTTTATGTTAAATAATGCTAATCTTTATGTATAAAATTATTATATTAGTTTATAAAATGTAGTTTTTGTCGTAATTTCTTTTTTAAAAGCTTCCTTGTGAAATTGACCCATGAGAAACTAATTAGAGGGAGAGCTAACTTTATAAAATAAAAATTAAATTTGGAAGAAATAACACAGCAGATAAAATAAATGAACCCCTAGAGTAAAGGGATGTTTCCTCCAAATTTGAAATCTCCATGTGTTCGCGATAACTGTTTTATAGGCATAGATAAATTATTGTTAACAAGCTAAAATCAATAATCAAAAAGATTAAAAAAATAACAATTAGTATGTAAGTACCTATTAAAATATCTATTCATTCAATTATAAAATATTCTCATTATAATAAATCTTATTATATTTAATTTAATAAACAATTCAAGACCAACTTACTAAACTAAGAAACTTAAATAAAATAGTCTAAATATGTAAATAACAAATAACAATTACGAATAATGATTTCAAAAAATAATATGTAACTTTAAAAACCCACGGAAACGAAATTCTGCTAAGCGAAAGAAGATAGGGCTTTTTATGGGGCCTTATTACAAATAAACTAATATAATAATTTTATACATAAAGATTAGCATTATAAAAGAAAATATATACTCCGGCCTAAAATGCGGCTGTCTTGTACCACATATTTACATAAATTATTAATTCATTAATCATATTTTATTGACATATATTGCTACCGTATTGTCCGTATTATATTTTATATCGTCGCATTTGTCAGTTCATCATTCACCCATTGTATATTTATAATCTATTATAACCATGACGTTGATTTGAAATTATATTAGATCATTATAATATGTATAATTTGGTAACATACGATACAACACATCACGAAAAGTTTATCTATAAAAACATCGGCCTTGAAATAGTTCCCTTACCTGGTACAGACTTTTTTGCTAGGTCTATTAGAGCTTTTATGGATTTTTTTAAAGCATTGGTTCCTCAAACATTTCTAGGATGACAAATTGACATGCCTGTCCGGTATTATGACCATATAATTGAATCATTACCTAATTCAAAATAAATAATACACACTAATAAACTCACCTACATACCTTTCTCAAAAAATTACTTGCAATCTTAATAAGTTCAAAATCTATTTCAGATACCTGAAACTCCAATATGGCTACTTTCCAAAGGACGCCAAAAAGAAGCTTTACAATCCCTCTGCAGGCTAAGAGGCTGGGCAAGGCCAGAAGACGTGAAAGAGGAGTTCGAACAGTTAATTCAGTACAATGACGTCATACACCAATGTGTGATTTGCGTCAAAGAAGGGAAATCAAGTTTATATCCTTGCGAACATTCCAGAGGCAACATATTCAAGAAGACTATACAAAAATTCAGACACGTAATTCTTGTTAAAGAAACCATAAGGCCGTTTACTTTAGTCATGGCTTATTTCCTATTTCACACCATGAGTGGTTTAATTCCCATCAGACCGAATATGGTTAACGTCTGCAAAGCTCTCGGAATGATGTACGATCCTAAAACAATAGTCGTAAGTGTTGATTTTGATTGATTACATATAATTTATGCTTTCATGGACATTATAAAGGGCACACTGTAGCTGGCCTTTGTAGGACTGGTTTTATTGAGCAATACCATTTGTTTTTAGTGGAAGAATTAAGTTTAAAAAGTTATTTTTGTACCATATTTGATCGTTTAAGTTTTAATGAAGTTTGTATGTAAATTAAACAATCCTAAATAACAGTAAGAGCAAATGGAAATGGATAAGAGCTATATACGATCAGCAATATAAGTAACTAAACAGATCCAAATAAAGTAAACAGGTGTTTTGTATCATCATCATATCTCAGCCGCAAGACGTCCACTTCTGGACATAGGCCTTATGGATCTCAATGTATGTCTACCAAAACCTAAATACTGAAATTCCTACATCTTGTATAGTTTTAGTGTACAGAGTAAATTTAAGTTCTATTCGACTACTTATTTTGCTGAATACTTACTGTTAAAGCGACTCTGAGTTACATTTGCCCATCTTTCACGAAAATACAGCCCCCGTACTGTCTCACTCCAATGTTGAACAATGAATAATATGCTACTCAAGTCAAACTTACGTCACGCAACGTGATCCGAAATGTATGAGGCATACCATCCACTGTTAATTTAAATATATTTTAATTTGTGCCCAATGTTATTAACTTACTAGACTCCCAGTCCCGGGTATTATAGCAACATCAGAGCTACTCTCAATATCGTAATGGCATTTATTGTACTTACATAGTTATTGTGTTTGACTACTGAAGGTTCTAATTATGTGGCTGAAGGTGACAAGCACACAAAGCCTAGAATGAATTGGTTCTCAAGTGCAGTTTCCGGAACACAGCGTAGGTACTTGGCGACAGATTTTCAAGTTGAGAGTGGTAGCCAGCCAGACCATACTATGGCTTCCTCATGATGTTTTCTTACAACAAAACTCAAATTCATTGTAGAATTCGAGCCCACGGCATTATCGTCACGACATTCGATGTCAATACCACTGAGCTATCATCGCCTTAAAAAATAATCCAATACTAATATTACATAACATATTTTTTTATTCCAGGTCGTCGTAGGTGCTGTCTTCATATTAATGAGCTTACTAACAGCTGCAGTAGTCAAAGCTATTGGCAAACGAAAACTAGTCCTGAGTTCGCTCTTAGCTACAGCAGCCTGCAGTCTTGCCATCAGCATTTTCGCCAAAAGTAACCTATCGCGAAGTGTAAACTCGTATGAACCAGAAACATTTCCTGAATCGAAAGAGCTGTTGCCAGTTGTTCTTTTCATGATGCTGGTCTGCTTCACTAGCTTGGGTATACCTTGGGTGTTATTGTCGGAGGTTTTCCCTTTTAGGTATATAAATTATTGATCACAATTCGTAAAATATTATTTTGAGTCAATTTGCAATAAACTAAATATGCTTTATTCGTGCTTTTCATGCACTCTGTTTCTACTTAGGTTCCTACTCTTTTTATTTGTTATTTACATTCATACAAATAAAGAAAACAGTTTTAAAATTCTCCCAATTGACATTGTTTTGTTGGATATTATTATGAAATTATCCCGACTATTGTGCTCATGTAAATTAAATACTATATTTCTTCATTCAGGAGCAGAGGAACTGCCACTGGCATGGCCGCTGCCTTCAGCTATTTAATATTCTTCATCGCAAGTAAAAGCAACTACAATTTAGAAGAGTCATTCCATCTTAGTGGGGCATTCGCTATATATGCAACATTTGGCTTCATAGGGACTATATATCTATATTTCTACCTACCAGAAACAGAAAATAAGACTTTAGTTGAAATTGAATGTTTTTATAATGGTGAATCTAGAATATTTGCTGATGATTTTTTGATAAACGCCTTTAGGAAAAAGAAGAGCATAAGTATGGAGACAAACAAACCAATGCTAGTCAAATGAGACAATGTGCTTTAATTGACTCGAAAATATATGTATACGGATTCTTTATTGATCTTTTTTTGTAATTAGTAGAATTAAACATGTCTTGAATAACTTATCAAATCAAGGAGGAGGTACCTACCTATTTAATCTACTTTTAGGACTCTATCTGATACTAAAATATTCGAAAACAGACAATTGTTTATATTTTTATAAGAACATCATGTAAAAATATAAAATGAGAAAGTTTTATGAAAAATGTTATTTATGTATGAAACAAATGTACTAAAGTGTTACAATAACATTGTGTACTTTATTTGTTGTATGAGATTAAATATTGTTGTTTTTTACGTTTATTTTCTTCTTCTTGGCTTCTTTCCCCTTATAACGAATAAAATTACCGGGTTTTTTTAGAAGTCTGAAAAAATCTCGAGTTTCTCCTTTCCTTGTTGTTACCCAAGTATAAGGTCTTCCACACTTTGATTTACAAGTACTGGGCTCATCAGTTAGTTTAAGCGATTCATGATCTAAAAAGTCACTGTCCTCGGACTTTGATAAATCTACTATGACTTCTTTTTCTTCAGATATGGGTGCTGTAGTAGTAGTGCTAGTAGTAGAAGTTGATCTAGAAGAAGTAGTTTTCAAAGTTGATTTTCGCTCCTGACAAAATTCTGTCTGAAAATCTAGAAATAAGAATAGAAAATATTTAGGGTTGAAACGAAAAAGCTATCCAAGGCATGTTATATCATTAATACTATTTTCAACCAACGTCTTACTCCCAGTACCTAGTTACTCCTAGACGCGTGCAACTTGGAGAGAATATCGAGAGGATGTCCTAAACTCCTATTTATATTGTAGAGGTACAATAAATTAAGATCTTCCATAGTTGAATACCTACCGAGGTGAAACGTCATAATACGGTGGTATGGTACTTTGTAGTACCCTCCTGGCTGGCTACCATCTTCAAGTTGAAGATCTATCGCCAAATAGGTACCTACTAATATGTACCAACATCGGAACTTCAGAGGCAGTTACTGTTAGGTTTTATGTGCTTACCATCTTTGGCCATATCATCACTTACATGGTGAGATAGTGGTCAAACACAGTGCTTTACTTAGTTGAAATCAAAGTAATTATACGATATTTACAACTAATTAAATGTAAATAACACAAAAATACCACTATAAAACTGATTTTATTCAATTTATTATACATTTTAATATTATCCGTATTTTCTCCTTCTTAATTTTGTAGTATACCAAGTCAAAGGACGATGACACTTTCCAGATTTACAATTCGTTGGGTACCACCAGGACTGACTGGTTTTAGTAGTAAATTTAAGTTTAAAGTAAGAGTTAGAACTTGTATCATTATCGCTGTTATAAATTATGGAATGATCGTTCATTTTACTAAATGCGCCAGTATTACTGGTCTCCCTATTTGCTGTAGTTTCAGTAACTTTACTGGCTGGAGTACTAGCAACCTTGCTGCTCATTTTACTACTTATCATTGTACTTAAAGATGTGGTAACAGGTACTGTATTATATATCGTTCTCATAGATAAGGGCATTTTAGACCTTGTCGAAACAATATCTTTAGTAAAAGGCGGTATTTTTTTATCTAATTCGATTGAATTAGTTAATATTTCAAATATCGGACTGTTTGATACAGTTGTTTCCCATGTATTTGGTCTATTGCAACGTACTATGGAATCATAACTTGGCTCGTAAATACTTGAGTGTGGTATACATTTTGTAATACCTACATCTTTGTAATCTTCATCAGAATACTTGCATGGTTCTGACTCATAATCTAAAAAAAAAATGTTATGCTAAAAACTGTTGTATATATTTTCTATATAATTATAATGACTAGGAAACGTAACATATTGTCTAAACAAAATATAGGAAAATAAAAAATAACATCATTTAATTAGCTATCTGTATGCCAAATTTTAGCCTGATCCAGTGGTTTGAGCTGTGCGTTGATAGATCAGTCAGTCAGTCACGTTTTCTTTTTTATATACAGATAAAGAAAAACAAAATTAGGTCGTATGAAACTCATTTTTTTTTTATTATGTACTGTACTCGTGTTCTTATGATTTTTTTCTGCTTGATTTTGTAGTAAACCAAGTAATAGGTCGTTGACATCTTCCAGATTTGCAAATAGTTGGATACCACCAAGTACTTGAATGACTGGATTCAGTATCAAATTTAAGGTTCAAATTGGTTTCAGAACTTGTATCGGTATATCCAGTATGAATTATGGATTTACTGTTCATTTTACTAGTTTCTTTACTATTAAGCGTCACCGCATTGAATCCAGTACTAGTATATTTACTAGATACGGTAATAGGTACATTAGTGACTATAGTACTAGTAATTTTACTGGATGTGGTACTAGTCACTTTACTAGATAAAGTACTAGCAACCTGACTACTCAGTTTAGAACTTGTCAGTTTATTAAAAGCTGTAGTTGTACTTGGTACAGTAAACGTTTTTGTAGATGTTATTTTTGTAGATAAAGGGGTTTCAATTCTTGGTGTTTTTGTCTCTACTTTAATGATATCAGGATTAGTTTCTATATCCAATATCGTATCTTTTGATACAGTTGTTTCCCACGTTTTTGGTCTATCGCAATTGATTGTGCAGTCATCAATTGATACTTTAATAGTTGACTCAGACATTGTAGTGGGTAAATCTTCTTCAATTTTTGTGGGTCGGTCGGTTGTGGTGGGTTGGCTAGGGGTGATTTGATTGATAGTTGTGGATTTGCTGGTTGTGATATCAGTAGTTTTATAACTAGGTGTACTGCTTTGTACGGTTTTAGTGTCATCATCAACTTTTTCAATTTCATAATATTCCTCTGTTGGAGGCTGTATTACTTTCGTAATCTCTAATGTAGTTTCCCAAGTTTTTGGTCTGTCACAGCAATAAGTAAATGTGTCATCAGTATGTTTGGTACTTTCTGTTGGTTTACTAGTGGTTTGCATCGATATAGGTAAAATCATAGTAGTTTTTGTGCTAACGTGAGATGAACTAGTAATGTTTTGTGGATTAGTGATAATTATTGGGTCTGTTGTCATCTGAG
The DNA here is from genome assembly GCA_951216915.1 of Tetheella fluctuosa. Taxonomy (NCBI): domain Eukaryota; kingdom Metazoa; phylum Arthropoda; class Insecta; order Lepidoptera; family Drepanidae; genus Tetheella; species Tetheella fluctuosa. Next base: position 4,449,962 of record OX578234.1, on the reverse strand, counting down.
TTAATTTTGTTGTCTCTGTGAGTGGTTCTTCAGTTGTTGTCGATGATACGTTTGGTAGTATAGTTGGTGTTGTAGTAACCAACGGTTTAATATTTGTGTTCTTTAAATCATTGTCGTCAATCATTGACATAGTTTCAGTTACTGTTGACGTTTGTTGATCAGATGTTTGGACTTCAAGATCTGAACCAATGCAATAAAGGATATATGTTTCTTGATAACCTGAAACATAATTATTTAGTTCATTTTATTCATACCACATTTCATAGTATTATAAATACTCCCTATGAAATGTGGCACTATTTAATATCTCATTTAAACAAATTAATGAATAATAAAATACAGGTAAGCGTTACTTTCCTGATTACTATCATAAGCATACTTTGTGGTTTTTCACTGCAAGTATTGTATCACTACTAGTCTATGTTGTTTATTTACGAGCTCTTATATTTTGAGACGTGATCGCACTAATCTTTATTATCTAAGAGATTGGAGTAAAACAAAGATCTTTAATTTTTAAACAATTTATTAGATTTATCTTCAATTTTATTATCAACAACCGTAATCCTGCTGACTCCCAATGCAAGAGCTAGTTACTTTTGTTGTGAATTCTGAAATATAATATACATCGAATTAGTCAAATAGTGATATTTTATCTTTAAATAAATTGTTTTACTCCAATCTCAAGTGGACCCAGAATTTATGTGTTAAAACTAGTAAGCCACGGTTTTTTTTCATATTTTTGTTTAACTAGCTAAATAAATTAAGTTTTTCATTAGTATTCTGCTTAGTGAGATGATTTTAATGACAACCGTTTGAAAATAGCTTAACATTGTATGCTTGTATATTTATAATACATATATCTCTATAATAATTACAGCCTATATCTGCCCACTGCTGAGCACAGGCCTCCTTTCACGAATAATGGTGAAAGGGGAATGGGCAAATACTCCACCACGCGTGCCCACTGCGGATTGGTGGAGGTAGGCTAGTGGTCAACCTACTGTTGGAGTTGTCAAGTCAAACTAGCTTAACGACTATCACAATTAAGTTATAACCGGGACCAACAGCTTAACGTGCCTTCCGAAGCACGGAAACGCTCAAGATGAAATACCACTTGGCGGTCACCCATCCAGGTACCGACCAAACTGGACGTTGCTTAACTTTGCCGATCGGTTAAGAACGGCTAATCAAGCTACGCCACGAGCGCTTATATCTCTATATTATACTAGTAAGTAAAACAAAAGATAACCACAAATTTGGTAGACGTTAGTATTACTTAATCCACAGCAACCCACTATTTATATGAAGCCACCCTGGCGGATCCGATCCGCTCTTACTGATGAGGATACGTTACAGGAAGTGTTTTGAAGATTTTAAAATATGTTAAAAGAAATTTTCAAATTCTGTGTGCGTAATTCTTGTGTAGGTAGCAAAGCAAGCGAACTAAAAACCTTGAATAGGTGAATGTGGTTGGAAAAGAAAGGCATAGAATTGTTCCGAGGTTGGATGGCCCGATATACTCAGGAAGATAACGGATGGCGTGGGATCGAGCTCAGTCACGTGCTTGACGAGTATTTACCAGAGTGTGTCGAAAAGAGCCTTAAACTCTTAAATAATTACCAAATTAAACATCATAAAATACATACTCGTGCCATAATCGCAGTTATATTCATACATGTCGCATTGATCAAGGAAGTTCCGTCTGTTGCACCCTTCAGGAGTGGATGCGCACACCGCCCTGTTGTCATGGATACACGTTGATGCCATATTGCAGTAATTTATAGGCTGAAATTAAAACTTCATTACCATTTATTAGTAATTTTTCTTTTGCCTCTGGGGAAATCATGTTACGTCATAATGTCTTTTTTACCTCAACGCCAATATACATATATCTAAAGGACGAACCAGGGTACCGAGGCAGGCCTAGTTCACTCCATGTACTTGCGCGCTATAATTGCCTGCCGGCCGGGCGGACTCCCGGTATCCAAATTCAGTGGGTTGCCACAGCCGAGTGGCGCGTATGTACAGTTGCGGCCGCTCGCTACAATTTTTTTCTCACTCGAAAATATTTCTCGAGAATAAACTTAAAAAATGAAATGGCTGGTGGAAATTTGTGTGCGGTACCTGGATGGAGATTTAGCAAGAGGAGAAATAAGGACTTAACATTTTTTTGTTTACCTGCTGACGAAGAAAGGTTACATAAAACACTGTTTTCGTTGAATAAACGTTTTATAATGAATGAGAAAGATAATGTAATCAAAGATATAAAATATTTATTTAGTAGGTGTCCTTACAAATGGTTTAATAATAGGGAATTTAGACAGGACAAAAAAATATGACAATAAAAATACATTACATTAAAATTGCACATTTATAGGTAACTATTAAATATTGTATTTGTATTACACATGAGACAATAAAATATAAAAAGTATAACGTTTTCTTATTTTACCAAAACTGTAAAATAATTTTTTTATCGAAAGAGGCAGAGCCAGGTTATTGTTTTTGCTTCAAGACCATGCGACCGCGCGGAACTGTGAACCGATATCAAGTTTCCGCCCGAACAATAAGGTACATTTTCGCGCGCAGCCGTGAAGAGTAGGCTATTATAAAAAGCAAGTACATTTGTTAGAGAGTGAAATATCTGTTACGTAGTAACTATTTATTAATCTGTGACCGAGGTCAGACCCATGATCCATGACGTATAGGAGTAGGTATGCGTTTTTTTCTGCGCTATCTTCGGAATACTTTTATCCGCACAAAACGTCAAAAGACATACACCTTTTTTACAAAACACAGGTTTTTTGTCATTTATCGAACCTTTCTGTCATTGACAAAAAATACTTGTCGTTATTTAAATGACCATTTAATCAGTATTTTACAATGTGGTATTCGGTTGGCTCGCGAATGGGCAGCGCGTCCCAAAACTACCTACAAAAAAAAAACAAGAATCGCGAGTCAACTTAGTATTTTAGTTATATTATAGTGTTTATGAGAAAATGAAAAGGATATGTTTCAGTTATCCGAGATCAAATAACTGTGAGTGAAGAAATGTCATAGACTATTTATTTATAATAGGTATTAAAAAAAAAATTATCTTTAGAGTTTTGAGTTACACACCTGTTAATATAAAAGGTAGGTATATATTAGGGATGGGCCGAATATTAGTTTTATATTCGGTATTCGGCATATTCGGCAGGTTTACCGAATATTCGGCTAAATCACCGAGAAAGTATTTTTCCGCAAATCGTACATTTCACTTTACTACGGTCTTCTTCACATTCCCAAAAATAAGTCCATATGCTCGATTACCTTCTTCCACTCATTTTTAGGCACACAATTATAAAACAAAAGCAAAATAAACTATTCAAACATACTTTCCAAAAAAAAAAACCAAAACAAACGCACGCGGTGACATTTTACTCTTTACTAGATGACGCAATAACAACAACGGGGGAGCGGGCGGCAGGGTCCGGTGCCCATCCACGCGCTTTACGTGAACAAGTTCAGACCTGTATTGTGGGAATCAATTATGCCGAAAATTCGGCCGAATTTTCGGTTCGGTAAAAGTTTTACTGAACATTCGGCCGAATGTTCGTATTCGGTGAAACCCATGTTCGGCCCATCCCTAGTATATAATACTAAAATAACAGGTACTTATTTATTGCAAATAAACGTGCCTACCACATGTTCTTATAATTAATAATTTTATTTATTTTTAATTAAAATATAATTATTATTGCTACGTATATTAAGTATAAGTAAGTGTTTTGTATTTCATGAACAAAATACACGACACCGCTCCCCGCGACGCAAGCGCTACGTGGAATCCGTGCGGAGACGCGAACGCACCGCCAAACCACGGCGGTTTACTGTGGAGTAGCGCGGGGACGGCGACTGCGTGGAAGGCAGAGACTAGGGATGCTAATTGATAATATCAATGACAGCACCACCACCCAAAACAATTGCCACGCGGTTGCACGGTTGTCGTGTGCAAAGACAAGGCGGATTGGCTACATTCACATTCCAATACCCAATACAAAATAAGTGCTCCAGTGCGCGGCGCGGTGCCGTGTGATAGATAGTCCTAACGTGTGCAACTGCGGATAATGATTGATGATACCTACCATGTTTTAATTTTATTAACTACCACGTTTATTTCATGAAATAGAATGTACATATTTTTAAACATCATGCACAGATATAAGAGGTTGTTATAAATTTAAGAAAAGCTATTATTATTCATTTAATTACTAAAGTTGTAAAAACAAAATCTACAGAAAATGCAATTTCGCTACACAATTATAGCTAACTACTTTAAATACAAAGTTAAAAGAAAATGAGTAAATCATTACATAGGTTAAGTGCTGTCGCGTCCAATTAACGTTGTATGTGAGTACTGGAAAAGACGAAACATAAAGTTATTCAAGATAAAATTAGCAACAGCATCCTACTGTTATTATAAATGCGAAAGTTTGTGTGTGTATCTTACCACTCAGCTCCCTACCAGCTGAAATATTTTTTATGAAATTTGGTGTAGAAGATATAGAGTACCGACTATTCATTCATTCCGAAAAAAACAAATATTAGTAAATACTTAACAAAATACCTAAGACTAAGTTAGTAGAACAATAAAAATGTTGTGGGAGATGATAGCAGGCCAAGGTACAGCAGACCATAGAACCATGCAACAATGGTTTATGTACCGACACGTGTAACCTGGCTGCGAAGATAGCCAGGAGACTGTTGGCAGTAGCCCGATAAGAGCTCTGCAGAGCGAGGACGTGCATTCTTGCGCATTTTGTCATAAAAACAATTTGTTCACCTCCGCAAACATGCCTGGTATATTGTAGAATCGGGGCAGTCGCTACAGCACCCGAAACGCGTTATTATATTGAATGCATGTCCTATGATTTCCTAACGATGTTTTCCTACACTGAAAACTCATGCTCATTATATAGAATTCGAACCCGCGACTCACACACCACCACTGAGCTATTATCGCCTAGAACCTATGCTCAGCAGTGGCTATCCCTATGCAGATTATTATGATGATATAGGCATAAGAGTAAATTAAACATATCCTTTCGGTTCTACATCTTTACATAATAATTTTAAAAATTAGCTATCTATATAGGTAGTACTTGAATATTGCTATTTTTCTTACCCAATAAAAAAACTAGAAACATTTTTAAATGAAATAATGCTACATTTTCTAGTAAAACTTTTTAATTTGCTTTTACTTCTATACACTCATGTTATTGATATTGCAATAGAAAATATAATAAAATTTTATAGTAAAATAAATTGTATTTGAAATATTGCTAGTTGCTGACCTATTTTATACATAAGTACAAGTAGGTACCTAGTTCTAAATGCTTATTTTTATAAAATAAAATCGGGCTGAGTAATATTAACAATACTAAAGTTTATGTAGATATTTGTGGATCTATTTGTTATTCTATTGGGCAATAATAGCAGAACAGAGGCAGAAGTGATTTGAAACACTACGTTACAAATCTTTAGATAAACATTTTTACTCAAAGTAATTACTAAATACTGTACATTATTTATTCAATTATGACTTTATTGACGATACAATCTTGAAACACCTCTCAATAAAGGGAGTAATGCTCATACTCGTTATCCTCAACGCATATTTAAGATTGTCCTTCTATCCAAGCCAGTGGAAAATAGCACAGGTAGTGATGATACTAAAACCGGGTAAACCAGCTCAAGAAGTGTCATCATATAGACCTATAAGTCTCCTTCCGGTAATCGGAAAATTACTGGAAAGGATCATACTGAATAGAATGCGAGAACATTTGGCAGAAATAATACCAGCACACCAGTCCGGATTTAGAGAGGTCCACGGAACCATTGAGCAAGTGCATAGGTTGGTTGATGTTATAGGTAGAGCACTGGAAAACAAACAATATTGCTGCGCAGTCTTCCTAGACATTAGCCAAGCATTCGACAAAGTGTGGCATAATGAGCTATTCTTCAAAATAAAAAAACGCTACCGCACTCCTTTTTCCTGTTGGTAAAATCTTACCTTGAAAATAGATGCTACGAAATAGAAATATTTTATTTGTATAAATTTGTAAGAAGTAAGATATAATTCCAACACATCACAAATGCACGAAATTAAGTCGGGAGTCCCACGGTGTAGTATACTGGGACCAGTTCTCTATTTAATATTTACAGCAGATTTAGCCATTTAGCCACATACGCAGATGGTACTGCACTTTTTTCGACTCATGAGAATCCCGATCTCGCATCCAAAGGGCTCCAATCACACCTGACTCATCGAAGCATGGCTCCAGCAGTGGCGTATTAAAGCCAAAACAGATAAGTCGGTTCAAGTAACTTTCACATTTAGAAGGAAAACCTGCCCACCTATGAAACTCTATAACACAGAGATTCCACAATCAGATGACGCCAAATACTTAGGTTTGCACCTCGACCGTCGACCCACTTGGCGGAAACACATATGGACTAAAAGAAAACAACTAGATTGCAAACTCCGCAGTATGTACTGGTTCATCGGTTGTAAGTCACAGCTAAATGATTCCGGTAAAATGGCTATCTATAAAGCTATACTAAAGCCTATATGGACTTACGGCATCCAGCTCTGGGGCACAGCCAGCCATAGTAATATCGAAATACTTGAAAGGTTCCAAAGCAAAACAATGAGAGCCTTGTTTAATATTCCACCACACATAAGTAACAAATATGTGAACCTAGATTTTAATCTGCGAACTGTGAAAGAGGAAATTGAGTCAAACAGCAAGAATTATCAAGCCAGATTGGACCAACATATAAACGAGTTGGCTGCTGAACTGCGGGGAGGTGGTAGTCTAACATTATCTCGCCTTAAGAGAAATAGTATACCAGAACTAGCGACAAGATTCGCAGACAATAGATGAGGATTGCACCACTGCGTGCACGTCTTTGCTGAAGATATATTTACTGATGAAAATCCAACAGCATATTAGATTATTGTTTGGGACAAACAGATTGCTAAGTAGCAGGATATAAAAAGAAATATATATATATTCAATTAAATTTAATGATTTATTAAAAATAGAACATCAATTTATTCACACAAAGTTCGTACCAGCCCTCTTGTCACGAGAGGCCTCAGTGAGATCCGGTAACATAAAGTGACTCAAATAATATTAAAACCTTTGGATGTACAATAGATCTCACAGTATCCATACCAAACTAATTTTATAAAGCTGAAGAGTTTGTTTAGTTGAACGCGCTAATCTCAGGAACAACTGGTTTGAATTGAAAAAATCTTTTAGTGTTGGATAACCCATTTATCGAGGAAGGCCACTTTTAAGGTTACTATTTATCCCGGGAAAACATAAGATCCCTCGGGAACGTGGGTGAAATCGCGGGGCAGAAGCTAGTCATTAATAGAATATGAAACTGACACTCAAATTACTTATTTTTCATGCTAAGTATGTCGAAACCTATCTGAATTATCGTCAGGTTGCGAAATGAATTTCAAATGGGACACCTTCGTAATAGTGAGACCTTGAGTATCGGTTAGTTAGTAGAAGGAATATGTAATCGATATTACCGATTAATTATCATAGATTTACAGAATAACCATCATGATAGAAAGATTAAAGATACATTCGTCTCACACAAGTTTAAACCTTAGTGGTTTTTGGTTGCTATTTTAATATTAATTATCCTGTATTCTTTTGTATAAATAATAAATTAAAAAAAAAATATATATGAATTATCATAAAAAACAAGAATACAATATACATAATATAGTACAAACAAGGAAATTAAATGCTTTTACGGCCATTTATGAGGTCGGTTAAAGGACAAAAAATTACAACTAAGTGTCACAAGGTATGTAGGTGAAAATATTTTGAGGGAATATTTATTTTGAAGGCTGAAATTAATTAACTTTATATCTCAGGTACATATTGGACTTTTTTTTAAAATTTTATTTTAAAAGGGACTTTGTCATTTTTTACTATGTCGTCCCCGTAGATGAAATTTACATTGTAAATCAGTTTAAGACTACTAAATAATATTTACACGTGTCTAGATATTTACAATTAAAAAGGTAAATAAAAACAAGAACAAAAAGTACACATCTTAATTTAAAACTATTTACTATTATCAGTTTAAGTGAACTATTTAGGTACATACTTTGACATTTACAGGTAAATAATGCAAACCTTTTCAAGAAAACTATAGGAACAATGACACTCCAGAAGGGTTTTTAATTACCACAAAAACTAAATTATTATTATGAATTCAATTAGAAAAACGATCATATTTTTTTAAATCTTGACTGAATGTGCTATATTCTCACAACTCCAAATGAATGTATATAAAATGTATGTATATTGGTGACAATTTCTGTTATGTTCAAGCTGCACGTGCCTAGTGCGAAATCAATTTTGCCGTTTATATTCACGTGCTTTACTTCGAATAGTAAAATAGCACAGTGTTGCAGTCAACGACCAATCAAAGTCTATGGTTGGAGTGTACATATTATTACACATTTACATAAGAACATAATGTACCTATTCCCAAACCAAGAAGCACGTGATGCTATTATTTAACAAACTACTGATACAAAGTTTTTGTAGACATTGAAAACATTAGCTGGTAACAAAAAAAAAGTTTATAAGTAGTTAATTAAATATAATTGCTTCATCTCTTCAAGAAGATTCATTCAGATGCTGATGCATAATAATATATAATTTCAATAAAGGTCCATCCACATCTACATTACTTCGGCCTTGGCATGAACTAACTTCCTAATAAATTGCTCAACCCTCTGAAACAATTCGAAGTCAAAAGGAAGCAAACTTATTTATATGTACCTATATATTTTAGCTTGTATTAAATATAGATCACGAGTAAAGTAGACCTGCCATTGGTAGGTAAGTAAATTAAAGTAAAAAGCAAGTCTACCCACAACCAGATAATATATCTACCAAGAAACCCAAAGACGAAAACTAGTGAACTACCAAATATTGGAGCTGATATCGTCTTTGAAACACGTTTAAACCTTGTGTATTGAAATTCAAATGTATTTAACATACATTGTTTTGTTGTTATACTATATGATTCATGTTTAAGTATTATCTTCATTCATTTACTGTCATTTAACCGTGTTTGGCTGAAGAAGTCAGGCGGCCGTAGCTTTAAGACAAAAAGAAAATGATTTAGTTTCGACGCCAACTTAGTTAATTAAAAATAGTTCAATTTAAGTTTAGGAGAATTCGTGGCAAAGTGATTTTACTGTTAATATAAGTGATTATTAGAGCATTTTTTTATTTATTTTGTTCATTCGTTATTTATTTATTTGTTAGAATTTAAATAAAGTTAAGAAAAGCAGTAAAATGGTGCACAAACTTCAAATAGAGGACGTCAATCCAGTGGTGGTGTCTCGATTAAGATCGATAGCTTCACAGGTATGTGATAGTTTTTTTTTTATATTATGTTCAATTTCACGTCTTGTTTCTTTTTTATTTAGTGTGACTAAACAGTAAAGAACTGATCCAACGGACACCTGCGACTACCTTTTGTTATTAGATGTGCTGCTTTTCATATGGAAAGCTATTTAGACATTGATCAGTTAATTGTTATAATATTTTATTAGATATTGACTAATTAGTTCAAAATTGGACTAAGAAAAAAAAATTGGGAAGGCTATTTGCCTTACCCAAATTAAAAAAAAATAGATTAAAATGAAAAAGGATGGATGTGAGACGAGTTTGATGACATGGGTAGTTGGTCGACTGTAGCTTGTGAATTACGAAGAATTTCCTATGGTAACATCAGTCTTTTTTCTTTTTTTTTACTTTGTATAGGCTTGTGTTTGACTACAATCTCACTATTGTAAGTGATGATATGGCCGAAGGTGGTAAGCACACAAAGCCTAGAAGGAACTGGCTCTCAAGTGCAGCTGTCGGAACACACCAATAGGTGTTTGGCGACAGATTTTCAACTTGAGGGTGGTAGCCAGCCAGGCGGGTACTACAAAGTACCCTACCACCATGCTATGGTTTCCTCACGATGTTTTCCTTCACCGAAAGCTCAAGCTCACTGTAGGATTCGAACCCACAACCTTCGCCGCGGCGTCCGACGTCACTACCTCTTAGCTATCATCGCCTCTAAAGCCTTTTTTAGTCTGCTGTAGGTATATATCCTACTCATAAAAAATGGCCAGATTTATATTTTTATGAAACATAATGTTGTCACTCCGGAGAGTACATAAAAATAAAAAAAACCGTCCTTAGTCCGATGTCCGATCATAAAAACTATTACTAACAGCACATAAATCCTAGAAGGGAACTGGCTGTCAAGTTCTGCTACTGGAATACACTACGTGGTTGTCGATAGATTTTCAACTTGAAAGTGGTATCCAACCAGGCGGGTAGGTACTACATAAAATCTGTACACGTGCCCCTGTGCCCCCCCCCCCCCCTAAATCCGCCCTTACACACAAATGTCTGTGCCAGTGGCGTCATGGGGAATAAGCCACCACGCTATGGTTTCCTTATGATGTTTTCCTTCAGTAAAAACTTAAGCTCACTATAGTCGTCACTGCCACTGATTTATTTCATTTAGGTACCCTCTCTGGTCACGTTTTAAGCGTCCATAAAGTTGAAATGTTACAAATCAATATCTATAATATAAAAAATGAATCGCAAAATGTGTTGGTAAGTTGGTTTTTTTAAATGTTCGTTATTGTCAGGAGAAGGTTTGTATGAAAAAAAAATTACACCGGGAACGTGGGTGAAACCGCGGGGAACAGCTAGTTGTTTATAAATACAATAAGTATGTCAAAAACTGTTTAGTTAATATATTCACTTATACCTAAATGGTAAAAGAAAACGATACAGATAAACATTCACAATGAAAAAAAATTATCTCTAGGTGTGAAAGACCTCTGGTGACAAGAAATTTATCGGTCTAACATCAAATACCGACGATATTTTTATCTTTTTATGATTTCAGGGTTGAGTTGAAATTTGTATACATTTATTCATATTTCTTTTTTCATTTCAAAGAAAACCTGAAAGCCTGAAAATCCAACAAAAAAATGGAAGCAAGTCACGAAGATCACGCATTCTCAGCATTGAAAGATGATTTAAACATGTTTTTTTACATACAAACAAAGGATATTATCTTCCAATTCGTTATAAAAAAGAATAATCATCATCACCATCATCTCAGCCGCAAGACGTAAAAGAATAATGATACCTTATAATTCTAAATCACATTTATTTATAAAATCAATAATAAATCATAGCTGTTGTTATGTGCTTTGTTGATTTCCTGTTGCACCCATTATTTATAAATTTTCAATCAATAAAAAAAATAAACGCGGTTTATAGAAAGTGTCATAGATACACCAAAAAGTAAACAAGCAATAAACTTACATAAATATCTCTATGTTCGCTTTAGAACCATCAATTCTTAATACGGACAAGTCTATTTTTCATATTTGGCTGTCCATTAGCAAACATGCAAAAAACTAGCGAACTAGCGTTTGTTAAACGTAAAACTAATTACACCCCTGAAATATGAACAAAAGAAAATTTTCAAAAAAAAAATAACAATTCTTTTCATCTTGAGTGTCACGAATCAACCCGAAATGTTTCCTTAATATAATTTTAATTTTCTATGCTCTCATAGTGCAACAACTAAATACATTCTAAGTAGCACATAGTCGTAAAACTTAGAGGAAAGGTGGTAATTTTCAGTCATTAGTTTTTGTATTCAAATACTATGGAAGAAAATTACCATCAGTTTTATGTTCAAAATAATGTAATTACTGCTCATTGGATATGTTAATACCATCTGATTGTAAGTGGTCACCACAGTCTCATGGACGTTTGCAAAACCGGGGGGGATACCAATGCCTTATTGGCTGTTTCTTTTAAAGAACTATTAGCCACACTTAAGTATTGTCTTAATTTTATATAAATATTCTGGGACATTATTCCTCACACACGGCTATCTGACCCCAAACTAAGCAGAGCTTGTGCTATGGAAGCCAGATAACTTATATACTACATATACTACTTTTTCTTTTGTAAATACATACATATATAGATAATTACACCCAGACACAGGACAAACAGACATGTTCATGCACACAAATGTTTGTCCTGAGTGGGAATCGAAACCACGACCTGCGGCGTGATAGATAAAGTATCTTACCAACCACGCCAAACGGCCCGTCATATGTTTTAAACATATTGCTACCAATCGAACCATAATGCCAAATTGCAATAAAATTGGACTTATTACGAAAGACCTTCGTCTGATATATTTTATTTGACAAAGCGGATGTTGAGTTGCATTGAACTATGACAAGATTCGTTCCAATGAACCTTCCTAGTTTACTTATCTCGTTGTTTTTATTTTATGCGTAAACACCTCTGTTTTCTCTCTGTTTGTGTTCAAAAACAAAGGACAAGTCCTCACTTGTGTGAAATGTGTTTGAAACTGATTAAAAAAAATCATGAATTTTACTTTTTACAATTCTGTCTGAGATTTTAAGCAAATGATCCAAATTTGTTATATTGCATTAACTATAATGGTTACAAAAACACTATGCATGAAAATACAGATATATCAATACAAAAGAAACTATAAACTATACAATTTCAAGGATATTCTCATGTCTATGGCTCAAAGTCAAAGTCAAGTCAAAGTATAGTATATTTGCAGGGGTGGAAGTACTCATCAATATGAACAACTTTTATCATGGGACTAACTCTTGAGATCACAAAAAAATATCAGCTGTCCATACAAAAGTTCAATACCTACTCGACCAAAATGTATGAAGGAACGATTTTATTTTTTGCGATATCAGAGTTGGTCCCATAATAAAAGTTGTTCATATTGACGAGTACTTCAACCCCTGCAAGTATGTCCAGTGACAAAAAAATCACTCTGTATACATATAAGTAAGCAGTTACTCCAAAATTTAAAGAAAATAGAAAATTTCGTCGATACCAGTCTTAGCAGACTTTTGCCTTTATTAATGCGACAACCCGTATAATTTGTGTGTTTTAACTGTTTAAACTAGACTAGATAATGTTGATGATGAAAATTAAACCTAAAATTTACTTGCAGGTTATAGCTTCTATGTGTCCATTCATACTTCTCCTGGATTTGGGCATGGCAATCAGCTTTGCTACCATAGCTATACCGGATCTACTCAACGCAAAAGAAGGCTTATCTCTAGATGAAAACCAAGCGTCATGGTTTGGTTAGTCATTTCCCATATTCTATTTAATTCTGAAAAGACCTCCAAAAACTATTTCTTATCTATACAGTTTCTATGTCAATTTACTAAATTAATGGGCCCATATGCTTAGTCATTATACACAATGAAAAAGAATATGTTTCAACTCGCATTTAAAATATATTTTTATCTAACATGATATTGTCATATCATTTCTGAACCGGATTTTTCTGCATCTCATAAAAGCAAAGATAAATCAAGACTTCTGTCAATAAAATGATGTAAGTATAGAATATCTAATAAAAGAGATAACCAGACAAAGCAAGACGGTAAGTATAATAAAAGTAACAATGTAAGGAAGGTTGAAGTTTTAGAACAATGAACAAAGCATATTTCTAAAAAATACTTGGTGTATGTATGGTGTATAAGTAAGAATCAGTTTAATAATTATACTGAAAATTACAAAAGACAGTTACATAGCTACATACCTTCGTAATTAAACTACAATAAATGAATGCTCGTAAATTCAATGATCAACCACCAACCCAATATTTGTAATTTTTTTGTTTATATTGCTTTAAAAATTGTTAAACATTGTGAATGGAAAAGGCAACACAGTCAGACTGTCCAAAAAAAAAAAGTAATTAAAGTGTAACCTTGCTGAGTTTCATTCCGGTTCTTCTCAGTTGAATAAATACATCTATACAATTTTGAGCTAATAATCATTATTTTTTAACAAAACAATACCTACAAATAATGACATATTTTTTCTTACTCATAATTTACAGGTAGTCTTTCATCACTGACGCAGCCTTTCGGAGCATTTCTATCTGGACCTCTAGTTGACTACTTCGGTAGGAAAAGAGGCAGCTTACTTGTAAACATCCCACATTTAATAGCTTGGGTCCTCATGTATTTCTCCTGGAACCTTCCATCCTTGTTCATAGCCAATGCCTTACTTGGTTTTGGAACTGGTATTATGGAAGCGCCTGTCAATTCCTACGTTAGTGAGATAAGGTAAGTCATTATAAAAATATTGACATGAAGTATCTTTACCGCCTCGCTGTGCTCGTCTCTTTTTGGCACGGATATGGGCTGCCAAAAAGGCCATCATTTTAATAGGCTAGCGAATATTAATGATGCAAATTATATTGTTGACGAAATTACCTGTCTTGTTCCATTACCTTTAATATTGTAACATTTCATAATATTTTGATATGTAGATAAGTACAAATGAGATTTTAGGTCAAAGCATTTTTTTTTTTTTTTACTTTGTATAGGCTTGTGTTTGACTACAATCTCACTATGTTAAGTGATGATGTGGCCGAAGGTGTTAAAGCACACAGAGCCCAGAAAGAACTGGCTCTCGAGTGCAGCTGCCAGAACACACCATTAGATATTTGGCGACAGATTTTCAACTTGAGCCAGTCAGGCGGGTACTACAAAGTACCCTACCACCGTGCTATGGTTTCCTCACGATGTTTTACTTCACCAAAAGCTCTAGCTCATTATAGGATTCGAACTCACGACCTTCGCCGCGGCATCCGACGTCACTACCACTGAGCTATCATCGCCTTCCTAATAATATTTGTCTAACTAGATTTCCCATTACAAGTTGACTATTTGAAATGGAATATGTTGCCTATCGTAAACCGCATATATTAGCAGTAAATTAAAGATCACATCAATCTTAGATTATTAGCCGTGTGTGCCGAATATCCTAAGATATATTTATCTATATTCGGCACACACGGCCATCTGATCCCAAACTAAGCAGCTTGTACTATGGAAATCAAATAATTGATATATTAATATGCTACTTTTGTTCTAAATACATATTTATATAGATAACTAGCTGTCCCCCGCGGTTTCACTCGCGTAGCGGTTTAAAAAATAGATGTTGACCGATTCACAGAAAAATTCATAAAAATCGGTCGAGCCGTTTCGGAGGAGTATGGTAACTAACATTGTGACACGAGAATTTTATATGTATTACACCCAGGATAATTACACATGTTACAGCACACAAATGTCTATCCTGGGCGGGAATCGAACCCATGTCCTGTAGCCTGATAGGTAACTTATTAACCACTCCAACTGGCATATCAGTTTATCTGAAATACGTAATACGTAATTATCTTCATCTGTCTTCTGTCTGTATATATAAAAGGAAAACGTGACTGACTGACTGATCTATCAACGCACAGCTAAAACCACTGGACGGATCGGACAGGCATACAGATTATACAGTGAGGTTGTTTTAACCATGAACAAGACCAAAACTATGATAATGACAAATAGATCAGAAACTAATATTACCGTCGTAAGGGAAATTGTTGAATATTTGATATATAAAAAATATATATCCTATATATTTCTTGGACAATTAATATCATTTAAGTATAAAATGCAACAGAAAATAGAAAGAAGAGTTACAAACTCTCCAAAAAGATTTTGGTTATTAAAAGGCATAATGAAGAATAAATAATACTCCATCACAGTGAAAAGAAAACTATAAAACAAGTTATCAAAATGGCCCAAGAGAATAATAAAATGGACGCCCCGATACAATACGAAAAGAAAAATAGGCAGACCACAACAAAGATGGTCAGATGATATAAAAAAAAATGCTGGCCCACTATGGTAAAGATTCGCAGGAGACAGAGAAAGTTGGAGAGCGCTGGAGACCTTTGTGTCCACAGACACACTAGACAGGGGACTGTTGTAAAATGTTTATTTGGACATTCATTATGTAGTGTACTCTGATAAGTAGCAAATAAAGGCTTTGAAATTTGTGTGCGTAAGGTTTAAAACTTGCTTTGTCTTCCCTATTAGTTGATAGATAGACGGATAAATAAAAACTAAAAGGCTAAAACTAAAACGTATCATAAAATCAAACTTGGCGAGCGAAGCCGCGGTCAAAAGCTAGTAAGTGTAGACGCTTGCAACACCAGCGAAATCACTCGCGTGTTGTTGACCCTACAAAATTCTCTTCACACTCTTTTTGAAGAACCCCATGCTGTATTTACCTTAGGAAACTCGTTCCACAGACTGAGCGTCTGCGTAAAATAAATTAAACCTAAATACTTCTTTAACCATTTCTATTCTTATTTATAGTGAACCATCAATCCGTGGAGCATTATGTACCGTTACTCAATTATTCACGTCTCTTGGTATATTCGCCATGTTCTTACTTGGTGCAGTTGTGCCGTGGAGAGAGGCAGCTCTCATTTGCCTTTCAATTCCTATTATTGCTATTTTGTTGGTATTACTTGTAAGTATGTTATATTTTATTTATATATATACAACGTGTTCCTTTTGATGTCCCAAAACTATCAATATTAATATCGTATACACCATATTCTAGTTCCAATATAATTTTTTTTTACGACAAACTTAGCTTGATGATCATAAACATAGGTTTAGAAAGTGATTGAGAAATTGGTAAGCAATGTCAGTCATACTTTATGTTATTAGGTTGTTATTAGTCTTGCTCCAAATTTGGTTAAGTTGTAAGCGTTTCCAAGATCCAAATCCTCAAACAACTACCTAGAAGCTGTAACGCGGTCACTCACCAAAACACTGGTGAAAAAACCCTAAGATTAGTTTCTGGATTTAAATGTCATGGTAGCCAGATATATACATATATATATACGACAATATCCTAACTTCAGAGATTCTATATCAAATAACAAAAGTTGCCGCTACTTTTTGCCACAAATTTTATACATGTAGCGCCAATAGTCTCCGAGTAAAATAGCTGTTACATACGGATAGACGCACAGGACGAAATTATAAGGGATCCAATTTTTGAGATTTGGCTAACGAAACTCTAAAAATGCTGCTCGTATTTCAGGTACCAGAAACTCCGGTATGGCTGTTATCACAAGGTAGAGAGAAGGAAGCCCTTAATTCACTGTGCAAACTCCGTGGCTGGACCACTCCAGATAATGTTCGTAAGGAGTTCGACGAGTTAGTCGTGTACTCAAAAAGCTTGCAGCTCTGTGTCATTTGTCATAAGACTGAAAATCAGAAGTCACAGAATTGTGAGCATGATAAGATGAATGCTTTCAAAAGGTATGTAACTTACAAAAAGTTTATATATTCTGATTGTGAGGGACGTAGGGATATAACCAATGGAAATGTTGACATTTCATTCATAGTAATGATGAAGTCTACGTAGTTAATGCTATTCGAATGACATCCTAACTAATATAATAAATGTGAATGTGAGTTTGTTTGTTTATTTGCTTGTATGTTTGTTACCTTTTCACGCTTAAACCGCTAAACCGATCACGATGAAATTTGGTATGCAGATAGCCTATAGTATGCAGAAGAACATAGGCTACTTTTTATCTCGAGAAAACATAAGATCCCTCGGGAACGCGGGTGAAACCGCGAGGCGGAAGCTAGTGATGAATAAATGTAAGTAAGAATGACCCCGTAAAACTAATTTTGAGAAAATACTAGGTTATATATACATATATTCAGCTGATATGACTACCTACTCCATTTAGTGAGTTCAAAAATACAAAATCTTAATGTCATGTATAACTAGGGAAATGTAATATTGCGAAAATTATTTTAATGATGTCTAAATGAACATTCCTTAAAATAAAACAAAATAGAGTTCGCAAACTTTAACTTTATGTCCAACCAAAACAATTTTAATCTATACTAATTTTACAAAGCTGAAGAATTTGTTTGTTTGAACGCGCTAATCTCAGGAACTACTGGTTCGATTTGAAAAATCTTTCAGTTTTGGTTAGCCCATTTATCGAGGAAGGCTATAGGCTAATTTATCCCGGGAAAACACAAGATCCCTCGGGAACGTGGGTAAAACCGCGGGTCGGAAGCTAGTCTAATTATAAAATTACTTCTTAAAATATTCAAAAAAATACGCTGCTCTAAAATTTTCTAATATAAATCTTTCAGGAAAATGCTCAAGTTTAAATATGTGATGCTTTGCAAGGAAACCTTGAAACCATTGCTACTGGTGATGCTATACTTTACATTCTACGTTATGAGTGGTCTCTATCCCATCAAACCTAACATGGTAAACATTTGTGGAGCACTTGGAATGGCTGACGATGGCAAAAATGTTACAGTAAGTTCAAACGTAATTCTATTGAGTACATTACGAGCTACTTAGGCTGACAATAACCCAAAGATTATAAATGAATTCCATAAGTCGTAAAGTGACAAACAGAATCCTGCTATTTTTATCGCAGCGAAAGTATTTATTTTACTAAAAATACTACGATAAGTGACAATGTGACCAAAACGCACAAATCGTAGAAGGTTCTGGCTCTCAAGTGTAGCTGCCGGAACATACCGGCAGGTAATTGGTGACAAATTTTCAACATGAGGGTACTAGCCAGCCAGATGGATACTACAAAGTACCCGCGCTAGGGTTTCCTTCATCTGAAACTCTAAGTACATTGGATTCAAACCCACCGTAGTCACTGCTATATTTAACTTCACTACCACTGAGATATCCTCGTCTTATATGTATATATCTATAGCAAATGTGTTTCTAACATGGCTACAGTATAATTGTTTCCATTATTTTTCAGGTCATGGTTGGTGTTATCACCTTAGTTACAAGTATTTTTGTTGTCAGTATCATCAAATTTACTGGCAAACGAAAGCTTGCCCTTATTGCCATGCTTGGCACTGCCTTATCCTATACAGCACTCAGCGTGTACGCTAAAATATATATACCAGATTCAGTATTCTCATACGATACATCAACATTCCCTAAGGAAACTAAATATATGCCTCTAGTATTGTTCTATTTGATGTCTACGTTCACTGGACTGAGTATACCATGGGTTATTCTTGGAGAAGTTTTTCCCTTCAGGTAATTTTTTATTTATTTTTATGTATATTATTTTAGAATAGATTTTAAATCTAAATAATTTTTGATACTTATTTGGTTATCAAATTCAATTTCCACTTGAACTTTAACTTTTATGTAGAACTGGCTTCCGCCCCCCGGTTGCACCCTGGGGATCTTATATTTTCCCGGGATAAAAAGTAGCCTATGTCCTTCTCCATACCGTAGGCTATCTGTATAAGTACCGAATTTCATCGCGATCGGTTGACCGGTTTAAGCGTGAAAAGGTAACAAACAAACAAACAAACAAACTCACTTTCGCATTTATAATATTAAAAAAGTTAGGAAGGATTAGGATTAGGATGTACAATTTAGTATTTTTTAAGAAACAGAATCACATATTGAATAAACTTTTCTTTCTTTAGGAAACTGATTAAAATTCGATTAATCTATCTCTTATTTTATCTTTGCAGGAGTCGTGCTTCAGCTCAAGGAATAGGAGCTGCTAGCAACTACATCATTACTTTCATAGGTTCAAAGACTTACATAAACCTAGAAACCAGTGGCAAATTATGGGGAACCTTTGCAACCTACGCCGGCTTTGGGTTTGTGGGAACCATATACTTATATTTCTATTTGCCAGAGACCGAAGGCAAAACTCTTCAAGAAATTGAAACATTCTTCAATGGGGAACATAGAACATTTGCCGACGATCCAGTCATCAACACTATCAAGAGATTAAAAAGATGAATTGTTTATATTTTAGCCTTTTAATATAATAAGACAGTACATATTTATTTTTATCGTATAGACTAGCCGCAGATCTATCTTTAAAAAATATTTTCAATATTAATAATTATTTGTCATTATCAAATCATGTTTTTTTTAAATTCATATGTAACTTATTTAATAGTGAGTATTAATATTTCACAGAACGCCATAAACTTTCACTATTAGAATATAGCCTTTGATATTTTGATGCACTAGAATAAGATAAGAAATTAATTATAAATATCGAAATCATCAAGTCTTTTCTTCACGATTCCTCCCTTTACATTGAACAAACATTCTTACAGGTGTGTTATTTGATACATTTTTTTTTAAAGTACAGGATCTTCAATCTTAGCCATAAACAAAGGAAGAGCCGCGTTATTATCCCACAAAACTGTTAAGAAAGGCCTATTTGCATCAAACGTTACTGAAGGATCATCGTATGATAAAGCCACTACTGCTACAGCTGTTGCAGCTGCGGCAATACCTCCCTCTTCGTCTATGGATAACATAGCGGAATGTACTGCTGTTGATACTTGTGGAGAATATGTTTGATATGTTCCTAATTTAAAGAGGTCAGGGTATTGACTGAATATTTTCACGATTCCCATCTGAAAAGTTAAATAAATCATGGTGTTATAAAAATATAGCTAATTCACGTTACAGTTAAAGTTCTTAAGTTAAAGCGAATGCGCGAGAAAGTATGTCCGGTTGGGAGCCCTCAGCGCTCGCCGATTAGTCCACGTCAAAAAAAAACGTGAAAGCAATACAAACGCAGGGCCTTTGGTAATAATCTCTTATCTATACTAATATGATAAAGCTGATGAGTTTTAATGTTTGTTTGTTTGAAAGCGATAACCTCTGGAACTACCAGTCAGATTTGAAAAAATCTTTTTGCATTAGATAGCCCAATTCTTGAGGGATGCGGGTGAAACCGCGGGGAACAGCTACATTATTATAAATACCTTATATTTGACCACAATCTACCATAGACCGGTCGTATTGGAGATCCTTAGGGGAGGCCTATGTCCAGTAGTGGACGTCTTTCGGCAGAGATGATGATGGTGACCACAACTATGATAAATTATGATGTCGTCCAGGATACTAAGTATACAAAGCCCAAAAGAGAATTGGCTATCAAATGCAGCTGCCGGAATATACAAGTAGGTGCGATAGATTTTAACATAAAGGTAGTAGCCAACCAGGTATGTACTATATAGTCCCCTATTCTTCACCGAAACCTCACGTTCAATAATAGGACGATGTCACTATCACTGTTAGGTATTATCCCATTCTATAGAAAATATTTCACAATTTATTTCTAAGTACCTGTATGTAATATATCTTACCTTTCTAAACACTATAGATAGATCTGTATCAGCTCTAACAGTGAATTTGGGTAGCTCCAATTCTACTTCTTTAAATGAGAAAGTATGATATTTGGCCAATTGAATATTGGTCAAAGTTGGTATGAGAGCAGCTAGATTCGATTTCTGTGATGGGAGTATCACCATAAGTGAATACTGATCAGTCTGTAAATACAATAAAATATTATAGAACAAATAAGAATGTGTTTTTTATTGACCGAAGCATCCTTGATTGGAAAATCTATCCAATTTATTCAGAATGAACTCACCTCGAATGGTAGAATGAGAATTTGAGCCTGATTAGTCCTATCTGTTCCAGTTCTGAAAGAACGTCGCATACGCATATATGGAGTTAATTTTGATTCACCGCTAGTGAGTTTAAATTCTCGTTGTTTCGTAGATTCTGGCTTGAATTTGAACTCCCATATCCCTTTGAAATATACAGTGTTCACCAACACTATTTGTGAGGAGGCATCTAGAGCATCTGCAAAAAAAAAACATGGTAATTCAAATACTAGAAATACCTAGTATTGTAATTGAATGCCATGTGGCATCCTGCGGCATAAGCCGCTGAACTCCCAGCAATGATATTTAGCTGCAAGTTTTATGTTGAAGTAATTTCTAAGAATTGAGACACCAAGACTGAGAGCTCAGTTATTTAGCGTTATATTACAGTCTACCTTTTTTCATTGCCTAGTAATACTGTAAACCAAATTGATACGTGAGCGATTTCACCGAGTACAACATCATCTTTGGATCATTCAACATATAGTACATTTCCCCATATATTTTGACATAAAAGAGAAGGTAATCTTTATAAATAAATTAAAAATAGAAAAGGACGTAATCCTGTAGAGACCTAGGGTCACCAATTTACATTTTCCAGAAGATTATAATACGAATGAATAAATTAAACATTCGACATTTAAGATACTATGGAAAATACGTTTGTGATCAAAACAAGTAGTGGGTATTACCTGATGGAATAAGTTTTTCGATTTTATTATTTGTCTTCATTGCAACCCAGTTGTTAATTTTTTGTGCCGCGCGTTCAGAGTTAACGAAACTGGTTGGCGTCACTTCGCTGCCGAAGTTACGTTGAGCAATCCTCTTGAAATCAGGATTAATGTCAAATGCATCTGCCACAAATACATTGTTGGCTATTCTCAGAAGGTTTCGGGAACTGCGATTCTGTAAAATATTGTTTAATATAGGTACCTATATACGACGTAGAATCATAATGACTTTTAGACTGTGAATTTTTGTAATTCAGGGTGTGGATCATTATTTCTATTCATAATTTAATTTTTTTATATAAATATTCTGCAGTGAAAATTAATAGATTATATTATTACTAGCTTTTCCGCGCGGTTTCACCCGCGTTCCCGGGATAAAATATAGATAAAAAATTTAAAATCGGTCCAATACTTTTTGAGCCAAATCGTTACAAACATACTTACATACAAATCTTTCCTCTTTATAATATTATCAGTATATTAGTATTAGTATAGAGTATAGATAATAACAATAAAATTAATGTACAATCTAAAAATATTGATATCTAAAAGTTAATATGTATTAGAATAAAAACTCAATTTATACTAACGATAAAGTAGTAATAGATTTTCCGTATCAATTTACGAATGTAATTAGGCGCATCGTCAAAATACATTACATTGCCTACACTTCTATATGAGGTTTCCCTCTGCATGCATGACATAATATATATCTTTAATCATAAAAAGCTCTTCTTTTCTCACTTGAATGTTATCAGTCAGTTTATTATAAGCAGCTGCAGAGGTTTCTGGAGACATTTGCAGTGCTTGAGATATTTGTTCTAAGGATCCTCCTGATGCTCCTTGCTGCAGAAGTCCTAGGAGGGTTGCGATGGAATAAGGCGATATCACCACATTGCCACTGTGTATTTCGTTGATACTCTATAACATACGTTTTTCGTTAAATAATAATTAACAAAACTTAATTGAGTGTTGTTTTTAGATCACTTAATAACAATTTTATTGTTCTTAAAACGTAACTTTTTAATATTATGGAAATGTAAGTAATTAATGATTTTTTTATGGATAATTACTGAATATTTTAAATTTATATCTTTAAACGAAGAAGAAGATGACTAATATGTCTCCCCTCTTAATATTACTTACAGGTGCTACTACGCTTTCAGTGTAATCTACATTATAAGTGTAACTATAATTATAACTTACCTTCATCAAATTAAGACCAAAATTAGTAAGAGCGAGCGACACATTATCAAATCTGTTAATAATTGGTGTTTGTGTCACTTGATCGATGGATCCCAGTCTCTGAGTTACCTGAGGAAATGGGTTTCCTCTATTATCCTCATAGGGTGGTTGAAGAGAAACACTAGGTCCACGAAGAAATGTTTGACCTTGGAATACTGTTTGCCCTTCGGTAACAGGGACCGCTTGCGCAGGCACTCTCTGATTTGCATTCTGATTTAAATCATTTTGTACTCTCGCGTTAGTCCCACTAGGTCTGTTATCAGCAAAATATATTTGGCCATTATTATAAGGACTTTGTGAATTTTGTGCTCTTATTAATGTAACGCAGCAGACTGCTATACCTGTAATTTTAACAATTTATTTTTGAGATGCATTCAATGTGTTTACAAACAAAAGTAAATACATATTTAATCAAGTCCCTACACGATGTAGGTATTACGGTTTTAAACTCATGATTTACCAAGGATGACCAATAGCAATGACTATATTTATTTAAAGTATAGTGTTAAAAGTTACTCTTCTAACTATAGAATAATATAGTTAGAAGAGTAACTTTTGACAGCGACACTAAAAACCTGTCACAAGAAAGATAATCTCAATATTTACAAGCGGTGACGTGGGTTTCGTTTCTTCTACAAATAAATATATTAAAATATCCTATTAGGTTGTTTTCTGATAAGGTAAAAATGCCATCAGCTTTTGCAAACAAACAACGACTCAATAAATATGATCAATGTATTATGCAATTATAAAACATACCTAATTAATGTAATTTCTATATTAAACTTGAATCATTCAAAACCACAATATTATTCTTAAAAATTATAACGTGAAATTATGGACTTACTGATTAGCAGCTTCATAGTTGATATTCCACAATGCTAAGGTCAAAATCAACTCGAGAATTTTGTGAGGAAACTATAAGAAACTTAGTTCGACAACAACAGAAGGAGTAGGTATATTCTCTGTTTCCCGACGCACGACCATTGACATAGCACACTGTTCACAAAATGACAGTAAACAAGGTAATTTCTCATGTAAAACGTCGTTTAACAACATTTATATTAGTCAATTCAATCCCTATGTCGCGAGATATAAAGTTAATTTTGCATCGTGTAGTGATTTCAATGAGTTCTACAATATAATGTGGTAGACAATCTGGTTTACGTTTCGGTTTTCCCATCTCCAGCCGGTTTGTTTCCTTGACGTGTTTATAAATGCATCTTTGGTATACCTAGGTATTTAGGTATTTTATATATATTTAGTCAAGCTTAATTTGCAAGTTTAAATAAATCAATATACCTACTGGTCGTATCATCATCACCTAAAAGTAGGGTTTTATTAGTCATTAAGATTTTTTCTTACTAAGATTACCAAAGCGAAATTGTATTTGTCTGTCTATATGTCTGTCTGTTTGTTACAATTGCACAGCTAAAGTACATAATTTATCGTTTTTTATGAAATGACAGAAGGGTAGCTTGCACATGCTAAAGATAGACATAATGATCAGTATTGCTCTCCATTTTTTGATAAAACAGAAATAATATTGAGTCGATGTGACGTCGGATGCCGCCGCGTAGATTGTGTGTCTCGAGCTTTCTCCGTGAAAAAACCATAGCACGGTGGTAGGGTACTTTGTAGTACTGGTCTAGCTATCACACTCATGTTAAAATCTGTCACAAAGTACCTACTGGTGTGTTGCGGCAGCATCACTTGAGAGCCAATTGCAAAGGTCGGCAACACATTGGCAATCCCCCTGGTGTAACTAATGTCCATAGACGACGGTAGCCACTGCCTGCTTGGTGGACCGACTGCCTGCTTGAAGAATTACATAATAGAAATAAACACTATTCGAACACTACAATGTATACAATCTATTTACTGTATTCTCCAAGACAGTATCTTTCCAGTCCTATACTTAAATTAAAAGTAAAACAATACGTAGAAATAAAAATAAAAATGAGGTCTTGCAATTAATATTTATTTCAATCTTTATACATAATAATGTCCATATAGAAACAGTCACCTATACTGGGTGAATATTTCCAAATAAGTAATGTTAAATCTATTTTGGGTTCGTCATGCTGAGAAATTTACTATGGGATCAACTCTAAAACAAGAAACACTTAAAAAAACGTTAATTTTAATCGAACAAGGATGATTTTTTTAATCGAGGGAGATCCAGAAGTAACCTGTAGGTATAATAAATGGGTGAAAACCAGTTATAAGGGTAATGTAGAATGTAGGAATTTCCAGATAGAATTAAATTAATGTAGGAATGCCAGAAGATTAATGACTCAGAAGGAATGCAATAGTAATAGAGTTCAAAGAGTAATTAAGTCGTTCGTCACAAGCGATAGTATTTTATTTATAAGTACAGGAAAACTTTTAAAAATATCCTAAGAATTGCTAAGCTAGAGATTTTGCAATTTGATGTTTTAACATCCTTATTAATAAGGAAAGAAAACTTCGTTATTAAATGATAAGTTTTCGATTCGTTATAATATTTCTTATGTCAATGTCAAGATAATGGAATTTCAAATCTGCTTAAAAATGTCATTATGTATATAAAAAGTATAAATAAGTATAAGTACAATTTTGTTGCAGTCCAATTTTATAGTTTTTAATTTAAAAAGCCTTTTTATTAGCTAGACTATTCATGAAATATAACTATATTGAATTTAACATTGAATAACTTTCTTAAAACACCGTTTAATAATACATCAACGAAAGTTTGTTTCCTAACTACAGATGTCTAAAAAATCTCATTTCCTCATGTTTATATAGGACTGAACTCAATTTATAAACATTTCAAAATCAAACTACTACCTACATTACATATGAATACCTTGAATCATTTATTCATATTCCTAGTGTCTAACACAGCAAATTCATTCGCCGCGCATACTATGGTTTGTGCTATGTATTTTGGAGGACATCCATAATATTCTAATAGTGTTTTGTATTTGTAGTTTGATGCTGCAATCGTGCGAACTGCTCGACGAATAATTGTGCTGATATATGTCATATTCGATGCTTTCTTTTCTGCTTCTATATAACTGAAAAAAATATATAATTTAGTTTCGAATGTGATTCATGAATCCTGGGACCAGGGAAATCCTAGGACATTCCTCACTCATGATCTCAAACTAAGTAGAGCTTGTTCTACTGAAACCAGATAACTATACAACATAAATATGTATAGCCAAGTAAATTTGTATATTTACAATCAAAAACTGACTGACTGACATATCGACGTACAGTTTAAACTGCAAGGTCCAAAAGTTGAATATTTTCTACTTGCATGACAACGCTCAATCAAAAATGTATGAAGATAAAAAAGTTAAGAAAGCATCTCGATGTAATAATTCCATGACGTTATCGATAAAAAAATTATAATAAATGTGAATTAAATAAAAAATGTATACTCGTCATACTAAAACCCGTGGTTACGTCATCACTAACAGGGCCAATAAATGTCAAACAATAAAGAAATAGGAAGGACATTGTCTATCTTAAAAAAGAACCCGTTTCATAGAGAAACAATAATATTATTCATAAAGCGATCTTGGGTTGGATATTTTAAATGGAACAATGCAAAAATATACAAATATCAAGAAAAACCCATGCAAAATCTCGTCTATTATTTTACTTTGAGGATAGTGTATATTATGAATTTTATAAAAAGGTTATTTATACACTTTTACACGTTTACGTCTGAAGGCTATCAGGAAAAAAAATACATGTCTTAACAGATTTAAGGTTATGGAAATCACTAATAGGTTGATATAAAATGTATCTATTGTTTAGTTTTACGATAAATATGACTCCTTAGTTGGTTACAACAACCAGATGCAGTTCATTTAATTAATTACCTATTTTCCTTTTGAATTTTCATTTCTTATTTGTGAGTTTTTGAGATGGTTTGTATATTATAGACGCTTTTGTTTTTCTTGATGTGCTATTATATTACTTGTTTTTAATATCAACTATTGTTTGAATTTCCCATTTAGATAAATTACGATACGAGTTTATAACACTTTCTATTGAAGTTTTCCTACTTTATCGCATCTTAATATTTAGTTATTTATAGTTTTCGCTAAAACAAAACGAAATCAAAATTGAAAGTCAGTTATAAAAAACATACACAGGGCACATCTGGAGATTGGCCATCAAATCTTTCTTCCCCATCAAGAGCAGAGCATTCCTGACGCACGCAGCAGCAATGGATGAAGGAAACTCATCACATAAAGCCTTGTCTATCATCAGACCAGACATACAGAGGAAGGTGGAGGCATGTTCAATTTCTGCAGGGCTATTGTTGTTGCACCACCATGATAAGTATGTGATAAAATCTTGTGGGGTTACAGGATTATTTGGGAATTGCTGTGAACAAAAAATTTAAAACAAACATCATATCTAGATCTAAGTTAGAGACGATATTAAATACTTTAAAAAACTTAGTCATAAATGTAACATAGTAAAAAGTAATTAGTCACATATTATTTCTTTCTAAAAAACTAGGTCCGTTCTTGAGAAAATCGGTGGTGACACACGGATAGACGGTCGGACAGACGGACAAGAGAGTGATTTTATAAGGGTTCCTTTTTTTACCTTTTCAGGCACGGAACCCTAAAAACAAGAAAAATCAACGTTATCTCTCATAGATTATCACAATTAATTTGTTCAAATTTATTTAGACAGAAAGCATATCACCAAGGAGAACCCCAGCGAATCACTACAAAAAACATACTGTTAGCCTAGTATTTCTACGAAGTATTTAAGTTGCTGAGTTGGACAGGAATCCGATAGTCGTGTGTTTGTCATCAAGGTCGGATTTAGAAATTCCATACATTTTGACAGAAGTCCGCCATGTTTTTCGTGACGATGTCGAAAGCGAGAGAATTGGGGACAAGAGACCTGTGACACATACAACCATAAATATATCTATATACTTATATAAAGCAGAAGAGTTTTTTGTATATTTGTTTAAAGGCGCTAATCTCTGGAACTACCAGTCTGATTTGAAATATTCTTTTTGCATTTGATAGTCCAATTATTGAGGAAGGCTATTTTTTATCCCGGGAATGCGGGTGAAACCGCAGGGAAAAGCTAGTATTATATACCATAATAAATTATGTTATTTATTTTTTGATATGGAATATAGAGAATATTAAAAGTACTGTAAGTCTACTGGGTATATCATCAAAATCAAGAACACCTTAAAACATTATCTCCCCACTTACCAATCGCTCCATAACAGCCCTCTCAGCACACAAAAGACTTTGTAGTGTGAAAGCATTGTCAGCCAATGTGACCAATCGCATGCCACGAAAGACCGGGCCTTGCAGCTTCTGCGCTATCCAGTAGCACGCAGCAGCCACCAGCTGTAGTTTATCCACTTCAATAATACGAGTTCCCAATAAGGAGTCCAGGTACCAGCATGCGCTTTGTACTACTGCTGGATTACCTTCTGCTCCCTGAAATTAATAATTACTTGAATACATAGCCATTTAAAATTGTTTTCCTTACAATTTAACCTCGCCGTTTATTCAATAAAGGCCCTAAGATACAAAAAGGGAGGAATCTGATTAGGAAGTGAAATGGTTTGTAACGATTTATTAAATACAGCTAGGATTATATGCGGTAAAGACGTGCATGCTATTCAATAAGTACTTTATAAATTGTTGTTTATCATAAAGGTTATGCTGGAGAGGAATTCTCAAAATTGATTTACAAGCTAGCTATTCTCATAAAGAACTATTTATCCTTGAAATTTGTTTTCATGAAACATATGTAGCTACGAACCAATTCACAAATATCAGCTTTTTTTACATACAAACCTTGTTACATTGGCACAGACAAAGCTTATAAAATCCCTCTTCTTTTTGATGAGTAATAAAGGTACTTACATTAATTTTGATTAACCAGTTGATAACGCAAGTACGTATGTTCCCGGTCATCTTCGGCATATCTAACGGTTTCTTTTCAATACTCAGCATATAATTGAATATGTCCATTGAATAATCACGGTTCAGACATGTCATGTTAGATCGTAGCCCTGCAAAAATATTTTTTATATTTTTATGGTATACCTATGTTTAACCATAATCTCTCTAATCACTGATGGTGAAAGTAATAGGCTGAAGGTGGTATGTACACAATGCCTAGAAGGTAAGTCTAGAGAGCCTAGTGAGCTGGTTCTCAAGTAGGTACAGCCGTCGGAACATACCGGTAAGTGCTGGGCGACATATTTTCAACTTGAAGGTGGTAGACAACCATAAAGTACCCTACCACCGACGATGGTTTTCTTATATTTTTTTTCCTCATTGTCATAGTGTTTTCTGCTTTTCAACCATGACGAAGTGATTCGAGCAAATGATTACAATAATGTAAATGATATATAGGTATGTATGTGGTTTGCTAGGTAGAACTGAACATAAAAAGTATGTAATGAGTAGAAAATAATGTCTTTGCTAGCGGAATCAGTTTTTCATTATAATATTCATTAAATTATAAGGTTAAATTCTAAAATTAAAAGCTACAGAAAAAATCTTAACACCGTTAAATAATTTAAGTTTTGTTCACCATCTATGAGATCTTTATTTTTAAGAATTTTCCATCTAGCTAGGTTAATTTAAAAAAATAAGCTGCTTATAATGATTTACGTTGAAATTAAATTTTTGAGTTTATTAAAACATTCATCGTTTTTTTGCATCAAGAAACTCTTTGTGCAATATTTTTCTAAAGTCATAGGTCATAATCAACATAAAATGTAATTTATTTGCTTCATAAACGATCGGGTACTTACAAGAATCAGGCTCCAGTAAATTCCCACGCAAGTGATCATTGAAATGTAACCGACGTTTTGCTGTATCCTCAAATTTCTTCTCCACCTTAGCCGCCGGTGACAAACCTTGTAATTCTCTGCTATGGGGTCTTCTAAGACTCCTCTTAATATTTCTTACACGACTAGGTTCCAATTGAGCGCATTTGACAACCGGTGTGACTGCAGCTCGTTGATCACCAAGACAATTTTTATTAACATTCTCAGTGAAATACAAAAGTTTATTTTCAATTTGTGGCTTTGAACACTCTTCCTCATCATCACTAATTGAGATAATACTGTCATCTGCTTCTTTACGACTATCGTTAAACACTTTGTAATCCCAATCTAAATTATTGACATTTGTTCTTAAAGTTACATGTCTTGAATTAATGTTCAATGCATGCTTTGGTTTATTTGCCACCACTTTGCCATTATTGCTCGGACCAGCCTGCACAAAATTTACTGATTGACGATGTAATGTTTGTAATGGATGTCTTTCTGTATTATCGTTATGTTTATTTTCAGTTAGCAGGTGCCTTGGTAATGCCGGTAAAGGTGCTACTGGTAAAGGTATTTTCGTGCAACGGTATACATTTTCTTTATTTTCCATTGTTTTAATTTCACTATTATACAAAACACGACCGACCACGTCCAGCGTGACCGTTACTGTGTAAATTATGAATTTAATAAATGGCAATTAAAGTGCTTTAAAAATGGCAACTACCCTCATTATTTTTATATTATTTGTAGACTTATTTCGTTACATCAGCCATTATACTATTCATTTTCCTGTAGAAACAATAAAATTAACTTAATTTGCTAAAAAATAAAACTCAGGGTTATTATAAATAAATAATTTAATCTTAAACATTATCACAACATGTACGAATGAAAAATAAATAATAACTAAACCTAACTTATATCAACGCTGTGTACTTTTTCATTATCAAATGCGTCTGGTTATTTAAAAATATTGTACGACTCCTTCAGCTTACCTCACAGCAAAAGTATGAATAAGTATAAAAAATGTTGTTATAAAATTAATCAATTATTCAACTAGTCTATGGGTGGTTTCGAAAATGACAGTAATTTTATTGATCCCTAATCAAGAAACGGGTTTCTTTCCAACCAGTGCCTCCAACATGCAAATGTCAATACTATTTTTAAATATCGAATGGTGTCGGTTGTTCAGGGTCAATAACTTTGCCAGCAACTACGACGAGGTTATCCAAACAATCAAAGATGAAGAACATAAACGGGTGTTCGACGTTAAAACGGCGTGGAGGCTTCTCTTGAGATATTGGTAGGTTTTTTGTTGATTCAAATATTGACGGGTTGGCAGCTGGAACAAAATTAAAAGAAGGATTAGCTTTACTTAATAAACATAAAACCAACGCATAAAACACATATAGGAATCACATTTCTTATCAGTTAAACAACATAATATAGATTGATCCATGTTCTAGCAGTGAGATTTGATTATCATTAAATAAATAAAATAAATATTATTATTTTCTATCTTTAAATTACATTATCAGTCTCACACCAAATAATTATGGGATACCATGGTAAGTTCTTAATCATTACCTGAAAGTTCAGAAGCTGACGAATCAGCATTGTCAACTCGGACGGCTACATGCTGCACTAACTCCTGAACAAAGAGTCCCTCATCAGATGACACGCCGGATAGTTCTGCATCTCGGCTGAAGATGCTGCTCACACCAAACTGGAATACAAACATTTATAGTAAGATTAACAAGTAATATCTTATTGTACCTTTATTAGAGTTTAGATTTAACTAAGCATATTTTATGTTTTTTTAAGCATGGAAGTATCATAATTTTTATACTGACTGTATTTTAAGTACATAACTTTTTAATTTAATATACCAACCTTCGCTAAAGCAGCAACGGGCTTAGTAGTAGTTTCCACGTAGAACGTTGGCATGGACACTAGCAGCTCTTCTTTTTGGAGACTGTCCCGAATTTCTGATAGTGGAGTAGACGGCAAGTCTGCAGCTAGGCGAATGAGACCGTCGCGCGAACGAGGCACCAGTAGCAAGAGGGAGTAACGACCACCCTAGAATTAAAAGAACAATTTCAGGCTTATGATACTTAAGATATTTGTTCTAGCACTTTGAGCGATGAATATATCCAATACATGCAACTAATTTTAACAAATTAGCATCGGGCTTCATGGAGAAATCTTAATCACCTTATTTAAAGGAAAAACTCCCAGATTCAAAATAACGTGAATTTTGGCAAAAATAGTACCTAAAGCCTGAAGAAAGAGATACCTGTAGTTTCTATTGCATTAACCTTTTTTATAACCATATACCCGTTTAACAAAAATGTGATACAATAATTTCATGGCATATATTATTATGGTAGCTGATGTGATCATTCATAGGCAAGAGATAAGCGTATGCAATTTTGTAATATCCTTCCTTAGAAGAACCTTCCTTACCCCTATCCCTTCCTTAGGAGGTTTTATGGGAACCTGTGTACACCATTTTAAATTCCTAAACCCTACAGTTTGAGCTGTGTCTTGATATGCAGGTCAATCAATCTGTCATTTTCTCCTTTTTTGTACAGAAGATATTGACATACTTACATCATAAGGCAAGGAGATAGCCTCAGTATCAAGACCTGGCAGTACTCCAGTTTTAAAAGTGCCTTTGGTCTTCATCATCTGCACCTGCTTCTTCTCAGTGCTGGATTTGTAGAATACACCTGGCTCGACGAGGTCGAAGGGCTGCTTCCAAGAGCCACGGAAGTACATTCCGTTGAAGATTATCATCAGGGCTTTAGATTCTGTAATATAAATAAAAGCTATTATTGAATATGTAGATGTAAAAACAAGTCTTAGATCGCAGTACGGTAAATAAATTAATATCCTTGAACATTCTCCACACACGGCCATCTGAACCAGAGAGAGAGCTTGTACTATGGAATCTAGATAACTAATATACAACATAAACTAAAAAACAACTTTTATTGTGTGATCTACAAATGTTTGTCCTTGATAGGCGCCACGAACACGACCTATGGCGTGGCGAGTATTTAACCACACTAATCGGCCCGTCAATTGAACCTTTAAACAGAATATTATACCTATTAAAAATGAACTCTTAGTAGGTACTTTTTAAAACTCAACAAAAAATAATATTTAACTCACTTGAGCTAGATTTCTTTCCAACGCTGTTGACAGAGAGACTTGAAGTAATATCATGTTTTTCCTGTAAAACCTTCAGGCTCCTAGCGTGGTTCCTAGCTTCGACAGCTACCATGGTTTCTTCTTCCTCTGTTGATTCTTCTTTCTTAGTCTTCTCTATTTTAATCTGCTCTTTGATATTCTTAGCTGGCTTGTATTCAATCTGTGAAATATCAACTTTCTCAGGAATATCCTCTACTGCGAATGAAATCAATTTTTCATCAGATTGTTTAGGGGGCATTAATTCAGGGATATCATCAATTTTGTCTTCGGGTTTCCTCTCTGGGATTTCCACAACAAACTCATTTTTATCATCGTCTTCAGCAAAGGCAGCTGATTGTTGGTCCTCGTCGTACCTTTCAACTGACCTGACATCAGTCAGATAATAATCCTCTAGAATCCTTTTGTAATCGTCATTAATAGTATAGTTTTTGTAGATGTAGAAATAGTTTTTCAGCTCTGGTTGATTGTATTTGTAATCGTGAGTGTTTTTCAATCTTTCCATAATGTATCGATAAGTTTTTCTTGTGAGATTTTGATCTTCTGGCAGGTGGAGAGCTGTGACTAATTGTTCTCTGGTTTGCCCTGACGCACCTTCAGCTAAGATGGCGAGGATCGCAGAGTAGCCGAGGGGTGAAAATGCAATGTTTCTATCATCGTCAATGTAACCCTGTAAATGAAAATAAGATACATATTTGAAGCAAAATTCCTAACATAAAGAAGTATTTCTAAAAGAGAAAATTCACCATAAAACTATAAAATAAGAACAGATTACATGGACATAGACACACATGTTTTGTTTATTTCTGTAACAATTTTATTGCATTAGGCTGTGAGTTAACCGAATAAGTAAAAATAAATATAAAAACATAAAATAATAGATGACACTGACCAATAATAAGTAACTTCAAAATAATTTCCAGTAAATATGGGTATTATCTACCGAACCGTTCATAGATTTGTTGTTATGGCCAAGATTTCACCAAGACTGTGCTACTGGCATACTTAAAGACTAATAAGCATATGCATTGGCAGACTTATTATAATAACAACTACATCATAAATTTCATTAATAACCTGGAAACGTCTAGTGTTGAATATACTTAGCAACTGCACTTGTAAGCACAGTACAGGATACTAGTTGAACGAAGCAAATACATTTAGAGGTGAAAGTATATGTTGATCGAGATGGTTGATTTAATTAATGTATCTCGTTCAACCTGTCACCTTGTTAAACTTAGCTAAAGATTCGGCCACCTTCGTCCTCTCGGTGAGATTATATCTAAACGCAAATCTTGGTACGCTTGGTAGGACGAAATAAAGGACAACGCTAAACCGCTTGCATCTAGTAACTTCTAGTAAGTCTATTTTGGTGGATTGTCCCAATACATAGATAGTAACAACTACACATATTTACCTGGAATAAGGCTGTAGTCAGTTCATTGGAAGCGTCTCCAATGAAGCTGGTATCCTTGGGTTGATTGGAGCGAGCCTGACGCACCCATCTCG
Source organism: Tetheella fluctuosa (assembly GCA_951216915.1). Taxonomy (NCBI): domain Eukaryota; kingdom Metazoa; phylum Arthropoda; class Insecta; order Lepidoptera; family Drepanidae; genus Tetheella; species Tetheella fluctuosa. The sequence goes on along the minus strand of OX578234.1, from coordinate 4,414,924 downwards.
CACTACTTAACCCAACCGCCAGTAACAGCACTGCAAAATACAAAGTGGAACGATTATAATCAAACTTTTATATGGGAATGTGGAGATTGGAATCTAGTTAAAATGCAAGGTCTTTATCAAACAATGGATGTTCAAAGTATTCTACTTAGGTATGCTCGGTCGGCTTAACCCAGTTTAATCTCAAAGCAAGCTTTTATTTTTTATGCACATAAGTAATACCTCCGTAAGTAAATTATGATATTTATTTAAGAACGTCATCATGATAAATAAGTCGTCCTTTGCCAACATTTATTAAAAAAGAAATAAGTAGCTTGAGATTGTTTCGAGAAAGTTTTATCTTTGCGTTACAAAAATAACTTGATACGCTGACCGGTTGGAGCCAGGTTACTTTCCAGATGTTTTCGATTTTATTCGAATGATTAACCTCATTCGTGTTGCAAACTTGATAATATCCTTGTATAGTATTGATTTAACAGATGTAAGTAACTGTTGTATCGGACTGGTATCGTATTGATACTGGTTCGTGAGTCTAAATCAGAGCTAAGATGTAGGTCGTGTACGTATACGTAGCGGTAACAATGCATGTTTACATTGTAACTGTTGAGGGATGTTTTAATTAATAAACACTTTTTATTGTGGATAGACTTGTTTTATCATAATTTTACTAGTTAAGTGATGATGTGGCCGAAGGTGTAAGCACGGTGGAAGGGCACTTTGTAGTACCCGCCTGGCTGGCTACCACCCTCATGTTAAAAATCTAATGCCAAACACCAGCTGCACTTGAAAATTGTTCCAGTTCCTCCTGGGCTTTGTGTGCTTACCACCTTTGTTTCGGCAACATCATCACATACCATTGAGATTGTGGTCAAACACAAGCCTATACAAAGTAAAAAAAAAAAACAACACCAATTATGCAATATTACAGTATACTCGTATAACCAACATTTTCTTGTTTATCTGTCTGAAAAGAGATGTTGTTACATTTGCAGAATAGATAAACTTATTCCACGTAGATAATAGTTTTTGCCAACATCGGATATTAGTTACTTATTTCATTTCCTTACTTCTCTATATAATTAGATAGACACAAAGCCGTGATTACAATTGAGGGCTAATTACACCAACTAATCGTTTCTGATTGCATCGCAAATATTGCACCGTGTTTGTTTCACGGTTGGGAGATGCGCACGCGCATCGAGCACTGCATTACAACGGTATTGAGTACTACCTACTACATATTCTGTAGTGTGGTGTATTGCACTTTAGAAAATCAGCTTTTTTCCTCAGATTGCGTGGTGGATTGTGACCAAGTGGATTGTGTTGTCAGGGCCAGAGAACTAGGCAACTATGGAGGACGTGCATTTTGTATCATTATAGAGATTTTTTGTCTTATAAACAAACCTACACATTTGTAATTCTTACTAGGATTTTACAACTTTCTTTTGTTATTCTATCTCTATTGGTGAGGACCTTTAAATGACTCACACACCTTGTAAAATGGAACTGTAATCAGCTGTTGGTCTTCCGAATGATATCAAATAAAATATAAATTTTAAAATTGGACATTTCGTGACTTAGACCATAAAATAAGTGACGAGGTTTTTTCAACTCTAGGTTCAAGACTTTTCCTATGTATTTTATCGGGTTAATGTAAATTAATAGATTAAATATAATTTTTTGCACCATACCTACATAGATATCTCCAAAAATATAATCATATTACACAAATGAACCGTTTTTGGTTAGTTTTACGGTATTTTAAATAATTACCGAATGCTATTCAGTTTATTACCGTAGCAAATCAGAAGAGAAGAGAATATATTGTAATATTTAAACGGCTATTTCTCAATGGCAGGTACCAACATACTGACCTGTCTCCAATAAAGTAAAGCACCATGCAAACGTAGGTACCTACGGTGAATGCACTGTGCTGACCCTACGCTATTGTGCAGATGTACCGTCTGCACAAAATACACAACATCTTTGCGAGTAATGTGTTAATTGTTTCATGACAATGCAGAATGAATTTTGAATTTATTGTTGGTACAGATATAATAAGCTGTATATACTGTGTGATACTGATATCCCTGGTGTAGTAAGCGTCAATCGGCTACGGTAACCGCTTACCATCAGGCGGGCCGTATGCTTGTTTGCCGCCTTAGTGGTAGGAAAAAAAAAAGCTACTTACGTACTGCTTTGTACGTACTTAATATTTTGCTGAAAAATTAAGCTATTCAGCAGTTGAATTCATCGACATAGATGTATACTTATTAAGATAGTAATGAACCAACTTAAAATAAAATCTTAACTTACAACGATTTAAATCTATACCTTTTAACTGATTTAAAAAGCGCTTTCTGGAGATATGAGTATATGAATCTATTGTGAAACCATATTCAATAAGTTTTCCAATGTTGCAGACCGTAGTTTGCTCTCTAAGTAATTTAGCGCGCACCGCCTGGGAAAGTAATCACACAGCATAGTAATAACGCTTGCTCTAATGAAATATTACAGAGTACCCTGTGTCATTTATAATGTAATGTACGATTATTAACGACATGTAAGAGCTAAAAGCGGTAGAAATTGTAGAGTAGTTAGTTTTGAAGTTGTTCCCACGAGAAGAATTGGACATTTTTGTTAGGGTTTTCTTGGTAGATTTGCTGAGGACACTTAGAGAAATATTACACGCAAACAAAGTGGAAAAATACTCGAATAGGATTTTTTTTTTTTTGGGAGAAGCCCATACAAAAAAAACTGTATAAACTGTATGTAAGAAATAAATTCAATAATCAGCACACCATTACAGTAACTACTCGTATACAATAAAGGCAGCTAATTCAATGACGTACCTAACTAAATGTAACAAGCGGAAGACCAATTAGGTAGGTACCTAACTTATATGTTAGTTAGCCTTTGCAGAAGTTAACAGTTAAGCTTACATTACATTGTCAGTATTTATTAATTCATTGGTAGGTAGGTAAGTATCTATTTCAGAAAATGAAAATTAAATATAGTAATAATATATATATATAGATGACATAAGAATCGATCGTATTTAGAAATTCCTCGGGACTCTGATAAAAAAAAACATAATACAACTTACCAAACGGTCTAGAATTCGATCCTAATTTATTATCGTCAAACCGTTGGTACTGTCTTTACTGTACATTATATATTTTTGATCTCACAAAATATAACTTACAAAACCTTTCGCAACATTCACCCACATGAATACGTACCTACCTACATCTTATGTGAAAATTCAACCACTTCATACTGTACAAGACGCACTTTAACAATTTACACACGTTATGAACCGACCGACGCCACTTCTCGGTCGGCAGAATAACATTAATGTTAATTGAACACGTGCACACTACAACATCGGAGCTAAAACTAGCGGAGCTAGAATTGATATGATTTGATTTTGATTAGTATGTTTTTTTAAACGACAGCAGAATTTGATCATTCTCATCTACAGAAATTGACAGCAAGCAAGTATTTGGAGCTTAATGTACAAACATAGTGTACTTATTATTTAGAATTCATACAAAGAAACATAGAAACTATGAAAAATAGATGATTTTTTGCACATCGTCGTAATTCATATAGGTACCTATTTAAAATTCAGTTTCAGACAAGACAAGCAATGTGTATAAAGAGCAAAAGTTCCAAATTAGATTATGTATAAAATACTTTACTTTCTCATTCACAAGAACAGATATATTTTCTTAAGAAAGTCATGAGTATAATAATCACGTCCTATCTGTCTTTGTCTTCATATTTCCACTGGACGAACGGATGTAAATAACTGCATTTAAAATTTAAATTATCTGCTAAGAATACACTGTTTATTAAAACATATCGGTATATTGTTACGTCTAAAGTAAAAAAAAGAGGAAAAAATGGATATACCTACAGACTCCTTGAACATTTCTCTAGAGTCACGAACGTTAATAAAAAGCAAGCGTGACGATAGCATATAGCATTATTACCAATTTTTAACAATTAACTCATGCTTTTTAGGGTTCCGTACCCAAAGGGTAAAAACGGAACCCTATTACTAAGACTTCGCTGTCTGTCCGTCCGTCTGTCTGTCACCAGGCTGTATCTCAAGAACCACGATAGCTAGGCAGTTGAAAATTCACAAATTATGTATTTCTGTTGCCGCTATAACAACAAATACTAAAAACAAAATAAGATAAATATTTAAGGGGGGCTCCCATATAACAAACGCGATTTTTTTGCCGTTTTTATAGATAATGGTACGGTACCCTTCGTGCGTGAGTCCGACTCGCACTTGGCCGGTTTTCTTGTTTTTAAATCTCACGAGATATTCAAGATTTTATAATATGTATTTTAAAACATTCGAAACTTATAATTACCTTTACAATACCAGCATATTTTACTATGGTGGCACTTAAACTAACATGAACATTATCAAGCATGGCAGGGAAATTTAACCCTTCAAAAATTAAAATCTACATGACCCTTAAAAAATATTCAACTTTTCTTACTGAGAGGCCTTCTCAGTAAGAAAAGTTACAACACATGCTACAACTAAAACCAAGTATTTTTTTATGTATAACTAATAATAACATATCAAATTGATCTGAAAAACACGATAGATATACCTATATTTAAGAAATTCTTATAATCCTAGGCTAGCTAGTTAGTATTTTATTGTCAATACAGGTTTTCCTTCTACTACTTTTAAATTAATAAATAAATTATGATTACAAGAAAATCCTTCAACATCGCATGATGAGGTCACTTGTCCTAAGTTTAGATATTTCACATAAATAAACATGTTCTCAGAGGACTGATGACAGAGTCAATAAGAATCATCATTGATCTTAACGCAAATATGATTTTGTTAATAGATTGATAGATCATCGTAAATTTTTGATGATCTGGGTCTGTTTCACCAATCAAATTTGATAAATATGATGGATTTTGGTCACCAAAAAAAACATAAAAGCCTATATTTTTTGGATATATGATGAATTTATCGTCAATATTGATGGACCCTGAGGTAAACGCAATAATTTTCACCCAGATCTAGATATCAAAGGCAACATACGTTGTGAGCAAAATCACGAATCAACTATAGTATCGACAGAAATACCTACAACTAACACACACCTTTAGGTAGGTATATTAAAATTATATAAGTTATCATCTTCTTGACTTGTTCCCAATCATTTGGAGTCGCCACAATACCTACTCTTCATCCATTCGGCCCTTTTATCCGTCATATCTGTATTCACTCATTTTTACTCGTATCATATTTTATACAATACATTCATCACGTTTTCGTTCTTTCTTTTCCATATATCCACCCACTTTCATATTCATAACTTTTTTAGTGACATGGCTTTTATGCCTCTTCGTAACATGTCCATACCACGACCAAAGGTTGCCTCTCAACTTTTCAGTCATCGATAAGTAAGTATCCTAAATAATATTCTAACTATCCTAAATACATATGATTATAATACATATATATATATTTCACGCCTCAACCGGTTAACCGATCGCGATGAAATTTGGTACGCAGATAGCCTATGGGTATGGAGAAGGACATGGACTACTTATTTTTCTCGGGAACGCGGGTGAAACCGCGAGGCGGAAGCTAGTATTCTTATATTCAAATAAAAACATAATAATAATGGTTGATAGTTAATTTTTATATGTACAATTGTACATTGTACATTCTTACTAATATTATAAATGCGAAAGTTTGTGAGTATGGAATGATGGATGGATGGATGGATGTTTGTTACTCTTTCACGCAAAAACTGCTGAACGGATTTGGATGAAATTTGGCAGAGAGATAGAATATAGTCTGGAATAGTACATAGGCTATTTTTTATCCCGGAAAAACATAAGATCCCACAGGAACGCGGATGAAACCGCGGGGCGAAATCTAGTTTTGTAAATAGTTTTATGTGTAATTTATTTATTAATGTAATGTAAACTGTATTTAGCTTACTTTAATAGAAGGTACTGATATATAAAGTGGGTAATCTAGTGAAAACAAAAATAGAGACAGAATTCAACTTCAATTTAATTTTGGCATCTAAAACAAAACACAGTCTAAGCACCTAACTAAGTTACTGGTTCAGTCTACGATTAAAAAGGCAAGCAATAAAGGTAAAGGTACATAACCTTGGCTTTAATAATATGTATTGCTAAAAGTATTGGATATTGTTTTGCTTATTTTTTTTACAGTCTATGTTTGACCACAATCTCACTATGGTAAGTGATGATGTGGTTGAAGGTGGTAAACACACAAAGCCTAGAAGAAACTGGCTCTCAATTGCAGCTGCCGGAACTCACTGGCTTAGCGGGAGACTTTTACTTGAGGGTGGTAGCCAGTTACGCAGGTACTACAAAGTAACCTACCACCGCTACACCGAAACTTCACCAAAAGTTCAAGCTTTGTAGGAATCGAACCCATGACCTTCGTCACGGCATCGGACGTCAATACCACTGAGCTATGATGGTCCTAAATATATGATAATAATCTTGCCATGACTATAGTTAACCCCTGCATTCATACATACTTCTATTTAATAGATTCACGTGTAATAAACAATTTACTTACCAAATATAAACTGCCGCATATTAGACTTCAACGTCGTCTCTCCTTGATATCTACAAATACACAACAAAATTAATTTGGTACTTATTTCATTTTGCTAAGGTAGATTTGTGACTGGCTGTTGTCGCTTCAATATTTGCAAGATAACTAATACGCTATTCAAGACCAAAGTATAGGTTTTATTTGATTAATAAATAATATATTATATTTGCGTTCGATAATTTATTGACCTAACATTATTTTTACATGCCGTGTAACTTTGACCTTTATCCTGTTAAACATTAGGTGCATAAATTATTCAAATTAGTGGTTGATAATATTTTATGTCACCTATTAGTCATATCTATATGTGAGATGATGGTCTGAAGGAGTGTTATCAAAATTATTTCAAGCAACGTTATATTATTGAATTATTGCAAATAAAACACTAATTTATAAACGTAGTGATTCAAATATAAAACGCAGAAGGAAAAAAAAATTGGTATGCAGCAGTCGTAGACCGATGACATTGTACGATCTTCGTAACATTGTAGTAGTAAACCGGCTTGAGAACGACATGTTTTTCAAATTACCAAAACAACACAAAAATATTTTACGTGTATGGTTTAAATTCCAGGTCAAAAGCTTGACACTTGGATCAGCACTGAATATAAAAAAAAAATTAAACATTAAATTTCATTAAACCGCAAAATGTTTTCTAATTGGTAAAGGTAAAGGCTAACCATATCAGTAGGACCCGTTAAACTGTCCACAACAATGCGAGCTTGACCTACATTCTATACGAACTTAATGTCAACGACCGACTTAAATACTTACATAGAACTTGCCACTAGCAACACTACGACACTAATTAAAAATTAAAACACCTAACTTTTTAAGTTTTTAAATTAAACGACAAATAGCGCGGGAAGGACGCGTGCGTTTGTGCGCCGGCGCCGAGCTCGATAGAGTGACGTGCGCGGAAGCTGCCTCACTGCGTTTATATCTAGACATTTAACAGTTATGTTCGATGAAGTTACAATAGACGTAGAGATGGCCCATGCGGTACATTATGACATAGAAAAGAAACAAAAAGTACTCACAATAAATTTTAAAAGATACTTCAAGAACTAATACGCTCAAAGAAATGACTAGGTTGAATTAAGTACTTTGAAGCCGGAGTGTAGTTACTAAAAATAAGACTATTTTTCACTAATTTGTGATTAATTGATGCAGTAAGAAAAAACATGTGATAGAAATAAAGACGAAAGACATAGTACCTATATATTTTTTTAAATAGGCCAATAATGCATTGAATTGTATGAAATGTATGACTGTAACGGTTCTGAAGGCTGATTTCTCGGAGCCTTAGGATTTTTACTCTTTTATTTAAATAATGTATGATACTAGATGAGATTATTGACATTGCTTTATCAAAGTGATATACTGTGCATAGTTTTCAACCTCCACATGCACTCGTATAGTAGATTCAAACGTATCAAACTCTTTACGTGTCTTTGAAATGAAATGAAATGAAATAATTTATTCATTCAAATAGGCCTTCACAGGCACTTAAGAATAGTCAGACTCTAACGCACGGTTCGGAAGGTTGCTTTTACTGAGAAGAGCCGGCAAGAAAATTATAGTTTAAGCTTTAAATTTATAGTTGGAGTATTCTTTTTTATCCATTGCCAGATCTATAAGATTCCTTAGCATTTGCGTTCCATCATATCGAGCACGCGAAATCAATAAATGCAGTACAAAAGAAATGGCGAATAGTAGAAAGGTCTTCGAAATTAAACGGCTTGATGCTCCCCGTTTTATATTGGTAAAGGCAATTAATTTTATCAGTGTTCATTGCAAATGGTTAGTACGTTTTATCACGCTTCAAACCTAGTTGTGGGAGAAATAGAAGCGTGTTTGTCTTAGAATAAGTTTTTGTTAAAAATTTCATTTTTAATACAAGCTTTTTTTGGTGACTACTTTTTGTTGACTGTACTTGCATTGTCTTCCAATACACTAATGTATACCAAATATCAAGTCAATCCGACCACTGGAAGTGGGTTAAATTCGACTTGCAAGATTCCACCCGAACAAATATAGTTACATTGCAAGTTAAATAAAAGCTTATAAAAATAGTTATGTTCAATTTTAAAATATTTATAAAAGTACATACATACCGGAAATTAAAAAAAATTTCATAACAATAAAATTTGGTGAGTGATGATGTGGCCAAACTAAAGGTACAGCCAGCTGTCGGAACACATCAGTAGGTACTTGGCGACAGACTTTCAACTTTATGGCGATAGCCAGCCTACAAAGTACCCTATCATCGTGCTAAGGTTTTCTCCCTTTTTTGTTCTTCACCGAGAGCTCAATCTCACTGTAGAATTCAAACCCACGAGTCGCCACAGCATTCGATGACACTGCCACTGACTCTCATCACTTTAAATAAAATCAATGAAAATTAGGATCATTGAATTCAAAAGCATTCAGACGAGAAACGGGTTCTAGATTTTTTATGTGCGCCTAAGAAGAAAAGTGTTAATGTCCAATAATATATTTATAACGGCTATAAATAACATATCTTCATGACAGTAAATAAATTAAACATCCTACTTATAACTGGATATTGCAAATTATGCACCTTATTAATATTATAAACACAAGATACAAGAAAGCTAACAAAGTAAAACACCATCGCTGTTGAGATGTGGGTCATATGCATTTTGCGATTGCGGTGTTTTATACAACTTTGTGATTTGAGCTCATACAGGGCTGTCACTTTTATCAAATGTAATTATATAATTCATCATTATCATTAACGGCTGATATCGACCAATCGATTTAGGATTGAAGGAGGCCATAGCATATTATGCGAGCTCAATGCGAGTTGTCTTTACGTTCCTTTCTCTAGCATTCAGGTTCCAAATCAGTGATAAATCCGTAACTTCCGAATCCGACTCGAGCATGATCAAAGTTTGGCGTGTTTTCCTGAAATAAAATAATTATAATAAATAAAATTAATAATGTTTTACATGAATGTAGCCCTATAGACATGTATTCGCTCGATGAAAAATAAATTTACAGTTTTGTCACTTGCTTGACAAAGATTATATGTATATTTTTTGTGTCAGAAGGCTGATGGTAAGTGACCATCACTGACTATTAGCAATATCAGGGGAATTGCCAATGTGATAGATTTATCAATGTACCTATGTATTCTGAAAAACTATGATTTCAATAACCTTGCACAACTTAATTAATGTTCCTTCATCATCATAGTTCTTCTCTCTTTAGATTTTACATAGAATTATTTGATTATGTTATTTGAATAATAGGAGCTAGTGCATTTTATAGTTCCATCAAGCATCCAGTTTTTTCCGCATAATGCGTTAAGTTTTTGTAAAATTTCATTTTTTGCTTCTCTATTGAAATGTCCACAATTTCTGTGTAACGAATCCTAATTACATTAATTACATTCGGCAGTCTGCAGTCTTATTATGTTTACTTTACCCTAAATAAAAATATCTGATTTTTCAAACCTCATACACGGGCGATTAAACTTTGCTTCGGGGACTGTTTTTTTGCTTATCAGTCGTCGTGTGTCAGAAAACAAAGTAAATAATAGTCGTTTACCTGCTGGGCCAAACTCGTCGCATTCTTTACCTTCCTTGCCCTTCTCGGAACATTGTTAGCTCGCTATATGAACCATACATCTATCAAAACTCGCCATTATATGAACCTAACAAGGAAAGTCCCTAGGGTACCTTGGAAATTCTTTATAAGATAGCTTTTAAGATGCCGTCTACGATACGATGGTCTTAGAATCTACACGTGCCTTAAGATGTGCGAGATTTTACACAAATATTTTTGCTAAATACCATTACCGATCCGCGGTTTCTCTTGTGTTTTAGAGGGAATTTATTTGATTTTCAGGATAAGAAAGATAGACAAACTCTTTTAATTTGGACTTTGATTTTGTTATCACTGGCAATACTTGTTACAACGTTTGTTCTCCAGTGTATCCCTGGATAAGGTGCGATGCACTAATAATTTAGGTAACCATATCGGTCGTTCCCTAATAGTGAAGATTTAGTTTGCAACGATACGAGTTGAATTATAAAATATCTTAAAATGGTATTAGTCCAAACCAAAAAAAATATTCCTGTGTTGCAGTTCCAATAAATAAATAAACTAAAAACTAATAAACTTAAAAACCTAAAAGTAAAAGTCTTGTTAAAATTATGATTAATATCACTAACTCAAGTACCTAGACTTAATGATTTCATGCCATTTTTCTCCTGTACTGTCCTATCAACTTTCTTCGAATAATACTATGATACAGTATCGTCGGTCAAAATGTTTAATTTTATCGATAAATAACATCGATACTTTTCAATGGTACCTACCTATGTCATTATTACCTACTTAAATATGTCGACTGAAACTTGCCAACCGTGAGTATGATTACAAAACCTAAATGAACTTACTATAATAATATAGATGATTAAACATCTGTGACAATATGACCTGGATAACTAGACCACAGTAGACCACGTATACATTTCTTATGAAGCAATAGTCTTTAATGCATATATTACCTACATTGTCATCGCAAAACATATACACAATATCGATTTACTTACTCTGGATCTTATAATATTCATAGAAATCATGATATAATCCCCAAGGATTTAGTAAACATTATGTTTTTATTTATTTTTAATTTGTATATTGTATAGGCTTGATCACAATCTCACTATGGTAAGTGACGATGTGGCCGAAGGTGGTAAGCACACAAAGCCTAGAAGGAATTGGCTCTCAAATGCAGCTGCCGGAACAGACCAATAGGTGTTTGGCGACAGATTTTCAACATGTGGGTGGTAGCCAGCCACGTGGGTACTACAAAGTACCTAATAAATGTTAACTTCCAAAAAAATAAGCTTCAAATAGTCAGTCAAAATTTTCCAAAACTAAATGGTTAAATTTTTCCTAAATTTTTGTGTGAATAAAAAAATTATTGAATTGTTGTTTTTTTCATCAAGGCTTTGTTGTTATTTTTCCTTTTTAAGTCAGCAGTAAATTTCAATTTCTCGATAACCCGGGATATTCCCGGAAATCAATCTTGAGGTTTTTTGAAACCTGAGAAATTAAAAAGCTCGTGAAATCATAAACCCTATGGAACTTAAATCCGAATAGATGTATGTATGTAAGGTCATAACATCTATTCATCGCTACATGCGTAGGGAGATCACCTATAATCAGAGATTTAACAGTTCAAAATTATAAGGTATTTAATTATGTATTGTAATTATTTATTAATTAAACTTTAACAAGTTAAATCTTATAAACAAACACATAAACATATACATTTATAAATCATATAGAATTTTCAAATGGCAGTATTTTGTGGAGAAACAAATAATTTTGTTGCTTGTAAAAGTCGTAATAAAGTGACTCTGATTTTGAAGGTGAGAAAATAATGTAATATGTAGGTAATATTCTTGAGATGCAGTGATGGCCAGACAAGTATATTTTCTACAATCAAGTGACTATGACTACCCAAAGATTCTTTTGTTTGGTTTACTGGATATTTTGGTGATTTGTCGTCTTGGTTCTGACATAATTTGTGGTTGTCCTGCAATAAATTAAAGAAAAATACATGTTTTTAACTAGCCACTACACATTAGCCTCTACCCGAATATTTTAGAGGAATATTGATAGTTGAGTATTGAGTTGCCCCGATTTATCAAGTAATTTCAGGGTGATATTTATTTTTGTAACAGGTTACATTCAAATCCGTTTCGCCATTACGGTGTCATTAGGTAAGTAACAAACAGCCACACAATCTTTTGCATTTATATGCATACTAGTTTCTGCCCTGCAGTTTCACCCGGGTTTCCCTGGAACTTATGTTTTTCGGGAATAACAATATCCCAAGTTTTGTTCCAAGGCACGAACTGAATTTGGCACACATACAACTCACTATTGGGTGAGTTAACAAACAGACTTACATTCCTATTAATCATATTCATACGTATGGAATAAATCAATACCAAAATGTAAAAAAATAGATATTGGTAAAACATGTAACACGTCGCCATTATAATATGTATGACAGCTAGTTATTAAGGTAGTTAAGCTTTGGGATTGGTAATACCTATTCGTAAATCTCCCCGGTAGAATGATATAATAGCAAATAGTATTGTCGAAAATAGATCTTAAACTTAAAACTAAGAAAGAAATTCTTTAATAACTGTTCTGCCCAAACTACTTACCTATTTGACTCGGCACGGTCCCCTCAACAAATTCCGCAGGTTCTTCAATCTTGCCTTCAAAAAGCACTAATCCTAATGAATTGTCCCTAATATAGAACACAAAGGGTCTGTCAACTCTGAGCTGTATTCCATCTTCAATCAGTGGTACAATCATAGCTGCTGACGCTGCTGCCGCTACTGTACCGGCTTCGTCTACTGTCATGTGTACTCTATGGTAAATGCTAGTGATACGCGGAGAGTCTCCATCGAAGATTCCAGAGAGATTTGATGAGCTTGAGAAGAGGGATTTAATGTGCATCTGAAATTATTAATTTTGAATAATGGCAGCAGTAAAAGTTAAGTAACTACTACTTATATAATACGCAGAGTTGTTTCAAGATGAAATAAAGTAATTTTTCTAACCAAATTCATTAAACAAATAAATAAAATCATTTTAAATGGATAAGTACAAGTTTTTAGGGTTCCGAAGTAGTTCCAAATAGTAGTAAGGTATATACATGTAGTTTTACCATCACCGTCTGTCCATCTGCCTGTTATGGTCATTGTACTCGACAACTTAACAATAATGTCCTTCTACATTTTTTAATTATAGTTTTGGATGTTTTGTACGTATGGTATCTGTGTATAGATCAAATAATGCCAAGATGACAGATATTAAGGTTGAATGGAAAATTCTTTACATTGCGCCGACCACAAATAATTGGGTACAGGGCCAACATATGCTGATGATAATTTGGTAAATAAAGTGTGAGATAAATTAAGCTACTTACGCTGTGAAGGGGTCCAACCAAATCTTCACCATAGTCGATAGAGAACTTGGGCAAGGACACCAAAACGTCTGAAGGTAACATCAGCTTAGATATTTCTGGCAAACTCATGTAAGGTAGATCCCTGATGAGGCCGATAGCTCCATCATGCTCATGGGGCACCAAGAGTATCATCGAGTAGCGGTCACCCTGAAAAAAACGTATACACAGCTTCACTTATAGTTCACCATTCCATTTATGAATGGAGGGATTCCCCATTGGAGAGTTTCGAAGTTCTTTTCTTGAGCTCCAAAATTATTAATTTACTAGATGTCCCCCCCCCCCGGTTTCACCCGCGTTCTTGAGAAAAAAAAGTAGCCCATGTCTTTCTTTATACCATAGGCTATCTGCGTACCAAATTTCATGGCAATCGGTTCAGCGGTTTAGGCGTGAAAAGGTAACAAACATACAAACTCACATTCGCATTTATTCAAATTCAAATTTCTTTATTTGCTTTAAATATGGCTATAATTAGATGGTCTATAAATAAAAGGTCTGCATATTTTGCCATAACATAGGCGTGCAAGTTAATTAGAAAATATATATAGTACACAATAAAAATAAAATAGAAATACCAATACAAATCAAAACTAAAAATCATAAATTACAGTTCAATTTAATTTACAGTTATGATTAGTTAGGATTAAGACTAGGATCAGGATTGGAATTTTTACTTTTTATTAGGCTTGTGTTTGACCACAATCTTATGGTGATATGGCCAAAGGTGGTAAGCACACAAAGCCCAGAAGGAACTGGCTCTCAAATGCAACTGCTGGAACACACCGGTATGTGTTTGGCGACAGACTTTCAACTTGAGAGTGGTAGCCAGCCAGGTGAGTACTACAAAGTACCCTACCGCCGTGCTATGGTTTCTTCACGATGTTTTCCTACACCGAAAGCTCAAGCTCATTGTAAAGTTATTGTGATCTACAAAATCCAAAAAGGATATTAACTTTTCACGTTATCGCTAATTATGTTCCTATAGCTCAAAAAAACATAAATACTGAGTACCTACTCCATTATAGAAAATGTGTCATTTTTTAAGATAAACCTTGAATAAGCAATGACAATCAAGCGGGCTTCCCAAGTCAATTAATTTTGAAGTGCGTCATTTGAATCAACGTTTTTTATTTTGCAAACTAGATTTGTGTTGGACATGAGTGAGCAATTGATCACTGAATTAAATGACTTGGTTTCATTTAAATTAGTCCACAGTTTATGTTTAACGAACTATTCCCATGTTTTATGGCAAATTCTTAATTCTTTTTTTTTACTTTATCTTAAAATACAATTCGTAGCATTTTTGTTAATTTTACTTATTTAACGGAATATGGTGTTAAACTACGGGCCAATACGTCGCGTACCATTATCCTAGCCGATGGTCGTCTTAACAGATTAAATATTAATTCATCCTCACCTCATATGGCAATTCAAGAGCATGTGCCCTCAAATTATCAACATATGCGTATTTCAATTCAGTTTGCAACTCCATCATGATGGCAGATCTGCAGATGCCTTTGACGTAGAAGCAGCCGGGCCGGGTCAACTTCGTATTAAATGCGTATTTCCAAGAGCCTTTGAAATAAAGGGCATTTGTAACAAGGATTTGTGTAGACGGGTCGATATTGCCTGGAAATATATAGAATAATTTTTTAATATTTCTTAAAAAAATGTCATAGAATCTCTCTAACAAACGAATAAACAAAATTAATCGAACTTTAAAAATAACATGTTTTTCTATAAATAGAGCTTAGATACCAATGCACGAAAAGCAAACATCGTCTTATATTATTTGAAATGTCGCACGTTTTTTAAAAAAACTTTTTATTTCTCAGTTCGCTAATACTTAATTCTTCAAATGTCAATAACATTAGCGCTTAGTTTAGATTACAAATAGATATATAGGTATTTCAATCAATTGCATCACCATATTCCCCCACAAAATCCACATCACCTTTATTCTTAGAAATACAGTCTAAATCGAATTAGAACCTTACCCATGGATATTATCCCATATAGAAAAGTAGCATGTAATGTACGAGTTTACAAAACAATATTTGAAATCGGATGAGTGAAAGAGAAAAGAGATGGATGTGTTAAGGTATATGAGTAAAGGAATGAATACCGAGATGACTAATAAGGAACGTATAGAAGAAAAATACATATACTGCGTCGACCTAAATTATTGGTTCGAAGAAAGGCTGTTGATGACTTCTAAATTAAATACTCACTAGGTTCCACAATAAAGGGAATTAGCCCCCTCGTCTTGCTATTCACCCATTTATTAATCGTGTCTGAAACATTATTGGTGTTATGGAAATCTAACTTGCGCATTTCGGAATGATAGACTTGTCTTAGCATCGCCTCGAAGTCTGTCTTCAGTTTTAACTTGTTGGATACAAATATTGCATTTGCATTTTGCACAAAAGCTCCTGTAGTATTCATCTGAAATAAGAAAGAGAATCATTTTAGAAATTTCTAAAGAATATTAATAATGTATCTAGTCCAAAGAAATCTATTAGGTACTTTCTTTAAGTTTTTTTCCTCATCTATTAACGAAATAGTGTCCTTAAAGTGTTGTCAAAGTTAAAACCATTTACGTCATTAAAGGTGCATTAAACTCGAAAATTTTATTATCATTACATTATCCTCGGTTGAGGATAATTTGCACAAATCTAGTGACCCCAATCCCTTATTATTTACCTGTAAAGCTTGAAGGTATAAACTCAGTTGGCGTCTGCACTCGTCTTTGTCTTGTGATAATCTCAGTGCACGTCTTATTTCTGTTTCAGTAACTCCTCTAGCACCTTCCAGTAGCATGGATAGTATTGACTTAACACTAGCAGGTGATACCATGATGTTACCACTACGACTTTCAGCTGAATAATGTAGGAGGTCCGTATCGAAGAAATTGAAACGTGTTACTGTTGAATTTTTGTCGCCATCGAGACAGTCTAAGCTCCGGAAACTTATTAGAATTATTGCTGAAAAGATTGTTTATATTATTATTAATCTATTATCGACAAAAGGACTGTTCCAAGCTGCCTTTATATGGGTTACTTTAGCCCTAGTCTAGCTAAATAAGCTAAAATAGCTAGCTAGCTTTTTACCCGCAGCTTCCTTCGCGCAGACTTTATAAAACTTCTATAACTTTTTCCCCGTTTGCCAATTTCGATGAAACAAAGCCTATTTATTCGAAAACAAAGCCTATTTATTCGAAGCACCAAGTTAAGCCTAATTAAACCGTGAAAATCCCATAAAAATCCGTTCGACGGTTTCGAAGATTAGCGTGTACAGACAGACAGACAAAACATCAAAAATGGTTTCTTTTAATTTGAATCTTCCTACATTACACACACTTGAAATATATTTCAAGTAAAAAAAAATGTATATAGGTACACGCAGGTTCTAGAAAACTTTCTAACAGTAGGTACATAAATTCCAAAATTTTTAAATGACGATAACTTTTTTTTGCAATATCCGATTCAAATTAAATTAAGCCTATATCACTGATTACTAAATAGTCCTATATTTCTACTCCTTTGTTAATTAATCTCTATCTATCTGTGAAAACTATACATGAAAATCCGTTCAGTAGTTCCGTAGATGTGCGTTAACAAACAAACAGACAGACAGACAGACGGAGCATGGATAGATAGCTTGTAACACAAGGATATATTCTATCGGTGTACCAAATTTCATGCAAATCCGTTCAGCCGTTACGGAGTTGTGTGGTAACAAACATCCAATCATACAAACATTCACATTTATAATATTTGTTAGATAAAAAAGCTTAATACGGCTGTGGGTTTGTGTATCCAAATAATTAGCAGGTGGTGTGACAAAGATTTACTATGCTCAATACATTTTTTTTGTTATGCATGTATCATGAATCATGACATTTAATGGCATGCCAGATACGTTGGTTTTATATCTCATACCCTAACGATAATATCCACGAAAAATAAACTAAGAAAAGTATTTATAGACACACTTTCCTCCTTTTAGCAGTCAGGTAAAAAAAAGAAGTAAAACAGCAGAGATGACCACAAAATATGTAAATACATAAAGCAATTAACGAAAACCAGTTGGAAACCGCACATCTCGAATTCAAATAAACTCATTAGGTTATTTTCAAAGAATGAATACCAACAAAAAGGCAGATGTAGTTTATTTTGATAGATCATAAGAATTTTGTTTTATTTTTGACAAATATTTCCTAGCAATTTCTAAATTATTCAGATTACTTTTTTTGACAGGTTTTAAATGACTTATGTATAATTAATAGTTAACTATGTAGGTATCTAATTTATCATTAAATTAGCTGTAAGTTTCTTTTAAGGATATTAAAAATGATATAGTTATGTAATTATTTTTTTTAAGCATTATTTAAAACTTTTAAACTCCGGCAAAAACAGAGGGGTGTTTTTATTAAGATTAAATGAAACGGTTTTCAATAAAAGAAAGTATCGCGAGGAAACCCGGGTTGAGAGTCAAATTCAAAGGCACGTGAAGTCCGAATCCGTAGGTACTGAGCCCCTGTATGATTATAATTATTTATATTTATTTTCTCCCATTTTCTATATTTATTTTAAACTATAAAGAAGCTTTATGATATATAGTGGGAGACAGGAGTCCAAACTGACTAGAATCCGTATTATCATAATATAGTGGTCTCCGCCTCTCGACGTAAAGGAGTATTTAAAGGTTATGCATTACATACAAAAAATAAAGAAAGAAAAGTATCAAGTGGAAGTTGTGTGTGAGAGTAAGGTGTGATATAATGTATGAAGACCCAATTTTATCAAAAAGATAATACAATCGAGACATAAATGAATGCAACAGAGAAAATACCTTTAGCATAGTTAAATAAGGCATAATATCGAAGAATGTGTCCACATCACTGTACATAATTTATTATATTAATAGCATAATTATACTTCAAGAATATAACGTCATATTTTCGTTACAAGACACTTTCTTTATAATGATAAATATTTAAGTATGAATTGGTCTGGAACTGTCTCGAAGGTAAACCTACAACATGACCGTTCTTGAGTAATTACGTCCGAGTAAATAATATAACGTAACGTATAACTTAGTGGAAAAATACCAACTTTACTTTTAAAAAAATAATAAATTGTATGAAAAAGATCTAAGCACACGGCAGTGTGAAAGCCAAGTCCCATTACACTTACCAAAAGAAATTAATAACCGCATATTGACACCTATTTATTCACTTTTATTTAAAATCACTTTTTGACAATTTATTTATAGAGCCACATATACGCTCGCCACTTAATTGATATGAATGGAGCACAAAAAGTGGTCAACCATCAAGAACTAAAAATAAACAATCACTGAACGAATGACTGAACGAACGAGTCAATTCATTTAATTTAACACTCAAAACTAAATGGCGCTAGTGTATCTAAATTAATTATGACGTAGCCAGGTAAGTTCCCCAACAAGCGTCTGTGTTGCACGGTCACAGTTAAATAATAACATAAATAGCGAATCAACTTGATTATTATGCTTGACGACCTTCATTACAAAAACATATCAAGTGCCACCTCGACATGCAAGTACCAATGCTCTATCGTTAATGTCGTCTATAAAAACTCAAATAATGTCAAAAATCAGAAACATTTATTTGTGTACATACGTATAATTCATAATTGTTTTTATTAATTATGCCATGTTTTTTGCCTTGAAAGGCGTACAAAGTATATGTTTGTTTTTCTTTAAAAAATATTAAAGTAGTAAAAGAACATTAAAGTAGTTCTATATTTGGTTTGACTTTTAGTAAGTAGGTAATCAAACTTTACAGCCAGGGAAAAATAGTGTCAAAGAAAAAAATATACGAGTAGGTACTTGTAATTTCATCGATCTGAAATATTTCCCTTTTATTCTGCAAAAAATTGCATAAATATGACATAGGGCTGATAGGGCAGATTTTTTATGTTCTTAATAAGTTTGAACCATATTCACATAATATATGAGCCAAAGGAATAAGATAGAAAATGAGAATCTAGAAAATAAGGATAGTCACAGCTGCTGGTGACATAGACATGGAAATAAACCTAGTTTAATTAAAACACATTGATATTACAAAATTATTTATTGCGTGTACAATCTGACAATAATGTTTGATGGCACATTTTCTAGTAGTATCTTTGTCATATTATATCAATAATAATCATTCAGTGACAATATTTTAAAAATTACACATACAATAATCTTACAATTGACATTTAAACATAATTATAATATCTGAAATGATCTATCTAGTAATAAATTGTCATGACAAAGTTCGAGTTAAGCGATTTATTGTCTAGCCAAATAAAAGATTGAGACTCCAAATAAATAAGTCGAGTTTCAGTTAAATTCTAAACATTAAATACTCCAAATTTTCCTTCGGCAATTTTTTTGACCTAATACAGTTAATTCAACTCTTAAAATCTATTGAAGTTTATAAGCTCCATCGACAAGAGAAGGATCAGACACTCTCCCGGTGAATAACAGTTGTCTGGCTGTGTCATCTTGTATGAAGAACAAGAAGGGTTTGTTGGCGAGTACTTCCACGATGGGATCCGAGTCTTCACCGAATTTGTTCACTAGAGATATTTCTGTAAAGTGAAATAGGATTAGTATCGAAAGTAAAAATTATAAATTAGTATGTTTTCCTAAAACTTGCTTAAAAATATAATAACGGACTCAGTAGTAGTGACGTCAGACGCCGCGCGAAGGCCATGGGTTCGAATTCTACAATGAGCTTGAGCTATCGGTGAAGGAAAACATCGTGAGGAAACCATAGCACGGTGGGAGGGGTGCTTTGTTGTACCCTCCTGCCTGGCTTCCACCTACAAGTTGAATATCTGTCGCCAAACACCTATTGGTGTGTTACGTGATAGCCAATTGATAGCCTTTTGAGAAAAAAAGTCGGGACAATCGGGTTATCTATTAGAGACGGTCGGATTTCAGTCCAATTTAGGTCATCAAAAAGACTGCAGGAAATAATAGACGCGGGACGATATCATCAAAATCGAGACTGTCCCGGCAGAATCGGGACGGGTGGCGACCCTGGGTATGAACGTCATGTAATGCACACTTATATTGCAGAAATGCTGTTGGTACAAACAATAATACTCGTAAAATAGATAATTTGAAACCGCATTAGAGTACAAGGACTGGCAATTGCAATGACGTCATGATTGTTGGTTGGAATACTTTTTGCAGTTAGTATGATAATTGTAAAAATCATAATTAGTCATTGATTAATTACTCAAACACAATTAAAAACGCAAACAATTATTGGCGGAGAAACAATTGAATAACTGTGAACGTTTCCAAAATTACTTTGAATGTTGACAGTTCAGAATAAACTATTAAATTATTTAGTTATATTGGGTCTCCAAAATGCTCGTTCTAAAATAATTACCTGTGGCAGTATAAGCAATGCTGCCAACTTCGTTAACTTCAATACCAGACCGCTGTAAAACCTTCGTGACCCTCAGTTTCTGATGAAGGAGCTGTCCTCGAGCAATACCAGGGAACGATGCTGTGTCTTCGAAAGCTTGTCTAATACCCAGCTGTTGAGAAAGGTTTTAGTACTTTTAATCTACTATCTAACTAATCTTTTATATTATAAGTAATATGCGATAAATTAATGTATTTATTAAATAAATTACTATCTTTGTCCCGCGGTAGTAAGTATATAGGTACATCATGTGATACAAGATAGAACCAGATATGATATATGAACTAAGGATACATTATTTCAACTAAGAATAATGGATAAAATAAATTGATCGATATTTCAAAATTGAAGGTCCAAAGGAGTCTTTTGTTTTGAGATCCACATGCTACCTTGATCTTTATGACGTCAGTTATATGATGTTAATTCAGTCGTGAAGTGAGCATGGGTAACTGTGGAACCAATCACAATGTGCATCCACCTTTACCAATTGAATTTAATAGAAAATACCATATTATACCTCTTTCAGAATGCCGTCCAATTGCGATGTGTAGTCGAACTGGAATTTAGGTATGGTCACATCAACTACACGCTCTTGGAGGTCCAATATTTCACGTCGCAGCTCGCTCAGTCCACTGAGGATGCGCGGAAGACCCATCAGAGAGTTTGGAACTATGACGTACATGGCGAATTTGTTACCCTACAAAAATAAAGTTTTAATAATTAAACATTGATGCATATTTAGGAACTTGACGATACTCTACCGTGTACTGGTAGCACGTAAGTAGTGCTATTTTAATTTTAAAGTTTTTTTTAACAGTTTCATTATATTTATACAGCGACAGTTAATTAATTATTAAAGTATTATGATTTAATAAAAGAACTTAAGTATTAATTAAATCTTACCAAATAAGACATCCTCAAGATCTTAGCATCATACTTATTAGACTCGGCATAAAAGAACTTGTCTCTCACATTCATGAAGGGAACTGATTTATGTACTTTGGGTGATGTATAGAAAGTTCCAAGTTTGGTCGCATTGGGCGCGAACTGATGTCGCCAGCTTCCTTTGAAATATAGCGTATTGAGGACTAGCACCACCATTGATGATATGTCATCTGGAATTAAGACGAATATTTTAGTGTTCCATCTACTGGAAGATCACTCTTATAGGTCTCACTCAGTCTTTCCATTCATCCGACTGTCACAAGCTCACTAATATAAATGCTGTACATGTATGTATAGTCTTATATAAAAGTTAGCCCAAGGGCACATTGGTCCACTAGTAGCCACCAAGCTGCCGATGAGATTTTTCATACATTTTGTATGCCATCGGCTCAAACTGAGCGTTCAAGTGGCCGCGTCCGAGCCAAAAGCTGGGAGAGTCGCCCGCGTTCGCTACTAGGCCACAATCTGTCTTGAGGGAAATGAACGATCGGTTTCTATCCACTGTGACTGTGGTGTGGACTGATCGCTACGTCTAATGGCTGGACATAACCACTATCGGTCGCGGTTAGTCGTCGCCACTGGTGGCCCAATGTGCGGCAGGCCTTAAAATTTGTTATCATTCAATATTGTGATGCCGTGACGAAGGTCTTGAGTTCGAATTCTATCAAGAGCTTGAGCTTTTGATGAACGAAATCATTTTGAGGAATCCATGCATAGTACCTACTTGAGCCTATTGCCTGGCTAGACCTTTACAAAAGGTCAGCAATCCCTATGGTATTGTTAATGTCCATAGGCGATGGTAGCCACTTACTATAAGGTGGACTGTCTGCCTGTTTGTTAGTCTTCTAATAAAAAATTACAGTAGGGCTTATTCGCAGTTAGTAGAATTGAACGTTTTGTAGGTTATTTTACCAAGGTAACTTATAAATGTGATTCATTGATACTCACCACATCAAATAATTGATTTCTGACTGACAAACCACAATATGGAGTTTCCAAGCAAAAATGTACCTTATCCATAAATATATTTGTACTCATTTAATGTATAAAGGTACTTATTTGAATCAACTTAGTTGACCAAAATTTCCTAATTTCTTAATTTCGTGAAGTTTTATAGATCCCAAAACTCTAAAAGGCTTTGCTCTATCTATGCAATGTAACCATTATAGCATCAAACTTCATTACCTTTTTAGAATATGTTCTCATCCAAACAAACTAGCACACATGCTCATGGAACAAGATCCCAAAAGCACGAAGACTTAAAAGAAGAATACCTCAAGATCTACTTTGTAGCAACATTTAATGAGGACGAGTAACCTCGCAAACTATAAATCAAATGCTTACCTATTGCTGAATGTCTCCATAGACAGATTGCAGTAGGTAATTTCTGATCCTAACTAATATTATAAATGCGAACGTGAGTTTGTTAACTTTTCACGCCTAAACCGCCGAACCGATCACGATGAAATTGGTACGCAGATAGCCTATGGTATGGAGAAGGACATGGGAAACTTTTTTCTCGGGAACGCGGGTGAAACCGTGGGGGACAGCTAGTATTATTATAAATGAATAAAAACTTCATTACTTTCGTCAACCAAGTTGGGAATTCTTCCCTGTGTGATGTTAGATACCCATCCATTGATATCGGTGGCGGCAATTGCTGGTTTACTGAAGTCTACAGTCTTCAATTCAGTTTTATAGAACTGTTCAGCGATGGCTTTGAACTTCTGACGTGGCTGAGCACTGTCCTCCACGTAGATCCTACTGCCTAGGTTCAAGATGTACTGTGGGGATTTTTTCTGTAAAAAATTAGAATACTTTGTTTTTATTATGTACCTATTATTTTGCTGTACCCGATTTTATTTACCCTAATGTCTCATAGCAGTAAAATCATTATGTGATGTTTTATTCAACTAGTATTCCTTTTAGATTAGCAAAACCAAAATACATAAGTTGGTACTAATCTTAAAAAAGTTGGTATTCAAAGAATTTTAAAATTATTGAATTCCACAATTGAATGAATAATCTAAACTCGTTTTGCACTAAGATACCAGACCGAACAGAAATAAAATCGTATTTATAGAATCTGACTGTATCTTCTGATCTTATTGAGGTATTACTTATTTGTTTTTTTTTTATTGAGACAAGATGGTAAGGCTCGCGTCCACAACAGTAAACTTAGATATATATATATATATTTTTTTACTTTTTGTATAGACTTGTGTTTGACCACAATCTCACCATGGTAAGTGATGATGTGGCCGAAGATGGTAAGCACACAAAGCCTAGAAGGAACTGGCTCTCAAGTGCAGCTGCCGGAACACACCA
This sequence comes from Tetheella fluctuosa, assembly GCA_951216915.1. NCBI lineage: Eukaryota > Metazoa > Arthropoda > Insecta > Lepidoptera > Drepanidae > Tetheella > Tetheella fluctuosa. The sequence continues at coordinate 4,390,498 of OX578234.1, read as the reverse complement.
ATTAGGTGTTTGGCAACATATTTCCAACTTGACAGTAGCCAGCCAGGCAAGTACCCTACCACCGTGCTATGGTTTCCTCACGATGTTTTCCTTGACCGAAAGCTCCAGCTCATTGTAGGATTCAAACCCACGACCTTCACAGCGGCGTCCGACGCCACTACTACCTCAGTAGGTAGCAGTGCTAGTAGCGGTAGTAGTGGTAGTAGCTCAGTAGCTATCATCGCCTTAGATATAAACGCCTATGAAATAACGTAGATAAGATAGGGAACATACGACATACCCAAAAATAAAAACAAAATATGACAAATGCTTCGTGGCCCATTTCGATTCTATATTGATATCTACATAATATTTAGAACCAACCTGCAATGATTCAATAATGGTGGAGAATTTTGTCCTAACAAGGTTTCTGTCCAGATCAAATCCAAGTACTGAAGACAGTTCATTTTTGGTGTGACCTGTAGCTGCTTCAGTGAGGATAGCTAGCGCTAACTTCAGACTGAGAGGTGATAGCAAGAAGTTCTGGTCGGATGTCGCAGCTACACGCTGTGAAAATATAAAAATTTTATCAATAGTTAGTTATTGATAAAATTTTTAGCCCACGTTTTTTAGGTTTGGTTGTTTTATTATAAGTACATTACTAAAAAAAAAGTTGATAATAAAGATTTAATAAATATCATGAAGAATAACGAAATATCATGAAGAATAATGAAATATCATGAAGAATAACGAAATTTTAAGTCAGTTAGGTATAACCGCAGCAGTATCTGTTCAATAGTTTTTAAATGTTTTTATGATTATGGTTTTAAATGATAAGCTAATGTGAAAAAAAGGAATGAAAAAAGGAAGGAGTGAATAAGGAACACCCAATGATAAAATCTACAAAAAAAGATGTAAAGTTTGTAAGTTTGGATATAGGAGATAATCTCCGGAACTACTGATCCGATTTGAAAAAGCACATATGTAAGCACAAAGCTGGATCCTCCAATTTATCCTGCAAATTTACAATCAAATAGCCGATCTAAATATATTCCCTAGAAATTATTCTAATATGAACTACTAGTTTCCGTTCCGCGGTTTCACCCGCGTTCCCGAGGGATCTTATGTTTTCCCGGGATAAAAAGTAAAGCCTATAGCCTTCCTCGATAAATGAGCTATCCAACACAAAAAAAAAAACAATTCGAACCAGTAGTTCCTGAGATTTGTGCGTTCAACCAAACAAACAAACAAACTCTTCAGCTTTATAATATTAATAATATAATATATAATAGTATAGATAGATGAATCTTTAAATCAACACATGCGCCGTAGTTTCTGTGAACAATAAATTTAATGGCATTCTAATGAATATAACATATATAGTCACATAATAAAAGAACGTATACGGTATATACCTACATAGTGTGTGCGTATATTCCATATGCATGACTTATGTTTTATTATATAAGATCTAAGAATATTAGCTGAGGTTCTGTGTAAGTCAAAAGTAGCCTAATAAAGAAAAATAAAAAATCTAGACACGTTTTTTTTTTATTTACCTCGCGGTTCCGTTTTTCATGTTGTATTTTGACTTACATATTAATACCTTAGAATGACTTGAAAGTTAGGCCTTATTATAAACAAAATAATTTGACTATACCTAATATGGGGAAAAATAGGTGCGATATCACGCTTTCATTCACTTAAAAAAATGCTAATAGAATTTGAACAGGAAACCACATAAAACCCGTCATGGTTGCAGGAAATGAGCTTTGTCATCGCAAAATAACCATATTGTTACCTAATATGGGCTCACTGAACAGCTATTTAAAAAACATCTGTCTACCAATTGTTATATGTACCTACTATAAATCATCAGCTTTAAAGTCCGCTCACATTTCAATACACACGGGTAACTGTCTACTTATTATCCAGGTAAGTTCCGGAGTTGCGCAAGCCACGTGACCCCACATCTGAACACTAAGCGGCCCTACGCCTTGGACCAGTGAATTTAGATACTCGTTGCGCGCGAGGAAGGGCGCTCCGTTACAAGCATACCGAGCAAACGAACATACCCCTCCTCTGCAACAAACCACTAACCACCACGAATCCGACGCCAGACCGGGGTGTACCATAAGTTACCTTTAGGTAAAGGGCTTCCCCAGCACCCGTGCCTACCCCGATCCAAACAGCCAGACCCGTAGTTCCAACTTTGCACCCCATCTACCTGGGTCCTGTCGATAGGAACGTGTAGCCATCAAAATAAATCTCAGTAGTTTTTGTGGATGGGTCTGTACAAGTTGTTACAAACTAAATTAACTAAAGTATGTGACGTTATTTGCTTATAAGTAAGGCCGTGAATAATTAAAAACCTTAGTAAGCGTCCAATCGAACTTGTCATAATCAGTAGTAGCAGGAGTATAATCATCTATGGAGTCCCAATAGTCAAGATCGACCAGGGTTGCGTTTTGAGGTGTGACTGCCGCAGCCTGCACGACAGATTCCGTGCCCGCTATTCCGCCAGATTGTGATTGAGGGTAGCCGAATACATTGTGAAGAGTTTCAGGGTCTATTCCCTGGTCTGCTGATGCGCTGAGTATGAGGGATGCTGCAACAATATTATAAATAGGTTATAACTAATAGCACAGTCTATTCCAAGTTCAAAACCTGTTTTGGACAGGCTATCTGGCATTCTTGGCTGTCCCTTGAGCCTGGTTTTTACTATTCTAGTTGATGGTGGACAATTGTGTTTAGTGTAGAAGACAAGATACCCTACTTTCTGTCGACTGGTCGGTCAGCAGCTGACCCAGTCTGTTATAAGTGGCCTCAAGTTCTTTTGTTGAGTCTATTTCGTAGACCTATGTCTAGGTAATTATCAATTAAATCCAGGTAGGATTTGATTGATAATAATACCTCGGTTCTCCGTCATTTATGAACCGATGTGGAAAAATATTTTTTATTACTCAATCCCGCCGTGATGGCTGATTTGTATATATGGCACATAGATAGAGATTAGAGATGTCTTGAAATAAAATATAACTAAGTAGGTATATTCTTTGCGCGGGATATTATTAGGTAATGCAGATAAAACCGAAAAAGTTAAGGTAGTGTCATTTAAACATAAAAGTTGGATTTTTACTGAAAGTTATGAAAGACGAAATCGTATTGTAATGGTGGCTGGTACCTATTTCATACATTATGTGTATTCACTATTCTATTATGTTTTATATATATATATAATAGCTGTATTTATCGATATTGTCCTTGTTTGAAAGTTTGTTAGTTAATTAGGAAGGTACGCCATTGCTGAATTGATCTGAATTAAAATTTTGCATATCTATACAAGAATATGAATCATACCATGCATAGGATTTTTCAAAGATCCCTTAGGAATGCGGGGATGTCCGCAGGCGGAAACTAGTATAATAATCATTTTGAAGCAGTTTGTACACGGGGCCTAATTTCTGAGTAAATTTTCAAAAACATATGTGGGTTCGACGTTATGATGTCATTTTTAAATGTTATACGTAAGCAAACATATCATTAATTAATATAATTTCCACGAACATCTCGCACTTATTTGTATAATTCAACACTATGCAAATGTTGGGTAATCACCTGAATGTCTTTTGAACCGGTTTTGGGGACACCTAGGATATTGGGAAATACCCAATGATCTTCTTGAATCTTGCTCCGTTTTAAAACGAGTTGTCCTTATAAGAGAGCAAGTAAACGAACTCTGGGCGACGGAGTTTTATAACCTTAGTGTCGCACGGAATTCAAGTGGGAAAATACAGGGAATGGCCTGTTTATTCACCTAAAAAACCTATGCAATTGTTAGTACATTGATTTGAGATATTTTTTTTGTCTCATTGATTAATTTTAGTATTTTTTAATTAGGTTTTTATTTCACATCAGTAGGTACAGTCTTAAGTTTTATGTATGTGTTTTGAATAAATAATTGTAATTCAATTGCAATTTCCAGCATTAAAAAGTCCTTTGAAAAAGACTGTTTTCAGAAACTGGAGACTGCAGGATGAGTTTATAAGTTTAAGTAATCAACTATGTATATATTATATGTTACAGTCAAAACTCATAACCGGTCAAAACCACTATTGATTGAAACTATCTTAGTCAAAACTCTTATAGGTTTTTTTTTTATGTACCAGGAAAGAGTTTTGACTGTGATAGTTTCAGTCAAAAGTTTTGACCGGTTAAGACTTTTTACTGTAACATATATAACACTTACTAGCTAATGGTCTTTGACAAGCTGATGATGGTGGAGTCAAAGGTATGTAGTGGAACCCTTTAATGGCCGCTAGTATGATGTTATTGTTACCAGAATATAAATAAAGGTCTCTATCTTTTCTGTCGAGCGCGTTAACCTATCAGTGACCCAACGATAAGTTGCCGGCATAATTTACCACAGATTAGTTTGATATTATAAAACATAAATAATGTTTGTTATATATTATAATAAACATTATATTCAAAACCGCAAGAAAAACTGGTTATTGTCCATGAAGAATTATTAAAAATCTAAAATTAAGTTGTGCGTAATTACAGTCACTAGGTATTCAAATAAATTTTCTGAACATAGGTAAGCAATTATGTAAAACGGAGGAGTCTCTTCCGTTAATGAGTTAAAAATAAAATAACAATTATTTTGATATACCTACAGTGTTATTGACTGGGCATGGATGGCCAGAACAGCGAATATTAGGGAATGCAAAAAAGGTGCAAAAGAGTATCTGAGCTTATTATTATGATAAAAACTAAGAGTCATTTGAGCATTTTTTCGTTATTCCCTATACCTACTCCAGATTTGGCGATTCATGACGAGTAGAAAATAACACCTGTATAGTAAGTTAATCACACTTGATTTTGTGGTAATTAGCCATATTATATGTCACATCTGTAAATTAGACACAATATGTAGATATACGAAATATTTAGTAATAATACCTAATAATGACCAAGGATATGTTTTTCCAATTTGCAAAACTTGTTATTGTAAAGTTTCTTATGTGTTTTTTTTCTCCAATATTTAATAGTATCGATAAACTTCAAAACCTGATACGGACCACATTTTAAATTGTTTTTATTACCGGTATATCCAAAAGTAATTTGTATAGCAGCTTATTTTTGATGCCGTATAATAGTCGTTATAAAACCCCCGAGAGTAATAATATTGCAAATCAAGAGACATTCATAGGAATAATATAGGTCTTCCCAGTTACCTTTGTTATTGGACTTATATTATACTAGCTGCCACCCCGTGATTTCACCCGCGTTACCCAGGGATCTTATGTTTTCCCGGGAGCCTATGTCCTTCTCCATACCAAAGGCTATCTGCGTACCAAATTACATCGCGATCGGTCAGGCGGCTTAGGCGTGAAAAGGTAACAAACAAACTCACTTTCGCATTTATAATATTATAGTTAGGATAATAAGTACCTACAGGGTTTTTCTAGACTTGCTCGTAATATGGGGATATAAGTTTGCGGCCGTGAAGATTGGTTGCACAGTGAAATTAATTCCTTATTTTTGGGTTAAAAATTAAGTAACAACCTATCTTTGACGCAGCAAACTTAGAACGGACGACATATAGGTACAGGATGCTATTTTTGTCGTTGGGATTACTTCATGATTACTTGCAGGTGTGGAAGTAAGTACTCATCAATATGAACCACTTATGCGATGGGACCAACTGTGAAATCACGAAAAAAATATCAGCTGTACCATGCAAAAGCTCAATCCTATTCGACGAAAATGTATGAAGCTACTGTTTTATTTGGTCCTAATATACTTACTGAAAGTTGTTCGTATTGCCGAGTACTACCACCCCTGCAAGTAATGCCAACGACTAAAAAATCAGCCTGTACCTATGTAGTTAACATATTTTATGCTATTATATGAATAAACATATTTCCTATGATTTATTCTATAATTCTAGCCATGATTATAGGAAACATAATGTCAGTCTAGCCTAGCACTGATTATTCTTATGTGTAGTATATTTATTATCCTAATTCTAAATAATTATGTAATCTGTGTAGGTACCTACGTGTCTGCTAAAACCGGGGGCAATTGGAATTATTACCTACCTACGTAGCAAGGACAATAAAAAGGTCAATGATTTGAAAAACATGCTTTTCGATAAGCCATCTTCGACTTTGTGTGTTTGCCCAAAAACTATAGGATATATAATATCTAGATGCTAAGTATTTAAAGTATAGAACATAATAATAAAAAAAACTCACCAACAAAAAGTAAAGACATTCTCAGAGTCATCCTACACTTATAAAATAAGGAAAAACCACAATATAACAGAAAAAAATCGTTAAGTTCAAGGTAAGGTCAGATCCGGACGATCTGAATGTTTCGCAGCTACTATGTTACAACCATTGGGCTATTATCACTAATATTGTGCACTTAATAAATATTTAGCCTTTTATTTCAGGCTCATTCTCGTTTGGCAGGCGTGCGGTCTTTGCTGAGAACAAGCTACTACTAATTCAACTAAATATTGACCATAGCACTAACACTTGTAAAGGAAGGCTTACGGTCACTACGACCGGTTTATCAACGAATGATTCTCGCGGCGAGTAACTTATATAAAAATTGAGTTTTATATTTATTCGCTTACTTACAACATGAAGAAAAAATTACCACACCCGTCTGGCCGGTTGAATCTAATCATCGAATCATAAAACTGATCATCGTGCCAAATTTATCTAGCAAAAAACCTAGATTATAACAAAAAGGGGAAGTTACGGTAGGTAGGACCCAGTCTACAGCGTGTAGAAAAATAAAACTACATCTTCGATTGTCGATCTTACAATATTTACTTTATTGTTATCAAAAAACCTCTCCGTTTACAACTTACACGTTCGGCGTTTCTACGCCTTTTTGTTTATTAAATCTAAGGTCAAGAAATTAAACAGTGTTAGACCTAGACTGAACTATGATAAGGAAAGAATGTACCTAAATGGGCTACAATCATTATAATTTATCGTTGCTAGCTGTGGTAGTACGTACCATAGGTTCGGATCCTTCGATGACCTTGAGCAAAACCTTTAATGTAAAGACCTTTGAACTTCGAAATTTAGTAGATAGATTTATCTACCTAACGCTGTTTATTTATGAAAACGTTACACTATAATTTAGCATTTAGCAATAACTAAAAAATATTTTTAGATTATAGAAAACTTGTTCTAATTATTATGTGGTGGAAACCTAGTACATTTGGAATTTATAATTAAAAATAGACTATGGTTTTATGTAATTTGTAAGTAGGCACCTACGTTAGGTCTTTCTCCGTAGATTCACCAGAGTTCCTGACTACTTAGGGGAACACCCCTAATGTTTTCCCATAAGTTATGTACCTACTGTATGAAGAATTTAAACGCACATAGGCCTTCCTATATAATGTAAATAATACACTTAAGGAAAACAAATAGATTAGTGTAACTCGTATAATTTATTACATAATGCCAGTGGGGATTGTCCTCACACTTCAAATTTTGTTATTTCCTGAACTAAAACTAACATGTCTCAAACCTATCTTGACGACCTATCTTCGGAGACCTCGATAAAATCATACAAAATCACGACGAACTTACGGCTACGAATTCACTAGCAAAATGAAATTTCTATCTTCTAATTTCATTTAGATTGAAGAGTCATAATAATAAAGAATTCTCAAAACAACATCGTTCTTTTTTTCGGACGTAAGAACATAAGTACCGGCTAAAATTTAACATGCTACAAAACCATGAAGCTCAGAGGTGGTAGTGATATCGGTAACACTGCGACACCATCTCACCACACATAGACGAGGAATCAGCTTAGGATGGCATTCAACCAGAAAACCACCATTTTAACCTGTCAATAGGACAGTTTAGCACGTCATAGGTCTTTTACTCTTTTTTTTCTATTTCATTAGAGCGATATTGATCAATCCTATTTTTACAACGGAAAAACTTTATCATACCTATACGGCATAAGGGTGTTATCCGCGTCGTTCATGTGTTCACATCCTTACAGTGCACATATTATGGGGCTACCCATATGCGTGCGTATGCTCTAACACACACACACATGGATAAGATGGTATTTCCAGTAAGCCTATAAGGTTTTTCCAGCAAGCCTAATCCGAAAATAAGCTTCTTAAGTGTTAAAAATAAGTCACGACTTGCTACAAGTACTTTTTGATTTGGAAGCACTCGAATAAAAAACTTGAGATTAGGCATTGATGTCGATCGGGAGTCTGATACAAATAATAATTTATATAGGTACCTACCTAGTTTTCAGCTTTGATTAGTTTGGGATATGTACCTAGGTATATTATATTTATTCATATTTTGTTTATTTCAAACGAATTGATTAAACTGCCTGCGCTTATTGATGCATCGTGCACTTAGATCATCTATATACTGATCTAAGATCGTGCTCGAATAGGTAAGTAATAAATATTTAGCGACACAGTTTTGTGTACTAGTTGCCCTTAATAGAAGTATTTTATTATTGAATTTAAGTATTATTAGAAGTTTTAAGTAGTCGTGTCTGGTTATAACCATAGGTAATACACATATACTTATAACCAGACATGAATCAGCTTATCATGAAGTGGGTAGGTAATAACCTACCCAACATATTATAATTATAATCTTCACAACTTATTATATTAACCTATCCAATCAACCCTGCTGAACAGAAAACTTCCCTCCTCCTTGTCATACCAACGTTCCTGTCATCACATTCCTGCGATATCTTCGATATTTTTACCTACCTAGCGTCTGCCAATCTCCATTTGATAGCGATTCTAAATCCAATTCACAGCATCTTGAACCTAGGTAAGTACTTATAATGTGCATCATAATAGGTAGGTACCTGAAGTCGTACACCATTGGCATTTATTTGCACCTTGATGACAGTAAACAGACACGATAACCAGTTGCCGTCTGACGTCATCCAATAATTACACTACTTTTATTTATATAGGAATTCAGGGCTGATATAGTACGATGATAAAAGTTCCATGTTAACAGTATAAATCGATTGGGGAACTCCATTTATTGAAGTTCAATCTTATAATTACAGCCTCCAACTTCAACGGTCAAATGCTTTACTATTCTAGTACCTACCTATACCTAGCCTAGGTAACCTAGGTACCTATAGGTATAACTACCTAGTGTTCTCGGTATATCAGATCTGCGGTTATGGTACCCGCATTCAAGCGCTAGCAACTTATGGTAAGTTACTATATTTTTTTGCGGTATTTCCTATACTAAGGAAATTACTATAGTGTCTACGGGCTCGACTAATCCTAGTCCATTTCATTATATCCTTTCAAGACACAAGGTTGTCATACAAACCTTGTCCTGACAATTACCTCCGAACACTACAAAAAAAGCCAAAAAAGCCAAATCGGTTGAGCCATTCTCAAGGCTTTCATGCGACAATTGATTTTTATTTATATACTTAGGTGAGATGAGACTCAAATCCGGCCCTATATAAAAAAATGGAATAATTCTGTCATCTGCAGGCGCAAGCACCTTGATTCCAGCTTGGGCCTTGTCAACGATCCCGAGCCCACACGCTGTTTAGAGCTTTTAAGTCCGAGGAGATACTTTGCCTCCCGGGGAGCTCACTCTCACTCATTGCGTCTCACTCATCTCACACTACCGCGGACGTTCAGGTTGTGGTATGAGCAAAAACACCCTTTTTCTCCCTGGCGCGAGTTATACGCCTGGTGTTGCAGGCGGGCCGAATGCTTGTTTGCCGCCATAGTTCAGGGAGCTTCAGTGGTAGTGCGGTCGAATGCCGAGATGAAGGTCGTGGGTTCGAAAGCTTTCGATGGAGGACAAAATCGTGAAATCTGAACGGTTTGTTCCTAAAGCAGCCTAAAAGAGGTTGTGAGCCATTCTAAGATTTACGTGCCACAGTATCGCTTACCATTGTGGAATTGTGGTAAAAAAAAACAAATTCCCCTAATTCTTGTGACTTAAATTGCGGTGGATGTTGATGATTAAGATTCTGAGATAATTCTATATTTTTGAGACGTATGACCTCTTTTATCTAGAATACGGTATTGGCCTGCCTAACTCCTCAACTCAATCACTCCATCGTTTCCATACTTGCCATGAACTTCACCCCAAACTCTAGGTCAGATTTATTTATTTTCTAATGAGGATAATAGCAATATCTATTATAACTTTCTATGCTAGATAGATAGGTAAACTTGACTGATTCTTGGGAAAACCATGTTTATTCATATTATGCACGATGCAATTAATTATGAATCAGTGATGAGAAAAATAAACACACATATCTTATTGGCTTTTCCTTTTTTTTAATACCTCTATTTTGAAATGGTGCTTCAACAAGCAAAATAAAAATACTAGAAAATATAAATATTTCTCCTATTTATTGAGATAGAGGTTATGACAAAATGTCACCCGATGAAGATGCCTTAACAAAATTGCCCAATAAAGTATGAAGAAAAGTTATTAATAAAATACCCAGAACCAAATTAACATGTACCTACTAGTCTAGAAGATATAGTTTTGAGGTACAATATTTTGTAAGATACAATATTTTCTTAATTATGGCCTTTCTCATAAAATAAAATAAAATACACAATAATAATAACAATTTATTGACTCACTTTAACCCCCTAAATCAAAGAAATCACATAATAATTTCAAAACGTCATTAAATTAGGTACATTATTAAAAACAGTTTAAAATTCAATGGAAATTAATTATTGATATTAAATACAGTATGGATAAAATCATAATGGCCATTTGATAAGGTACAAACGGCAACTCAGTCATACAAGCAATATTTACACTTCTGAGAATACAATACAGTTCAATTTGGTTTCTCGTTAGGCCGTCGTGCCAGAGATATATTTTGAGATTCACCACTTGTTTCACGATGATAATAAATAAGTGTCACGAACATTACAACTATACTTATTTTTATATATCTACATAATATAGTCATTTAGTAGCACCATTAGACTAAATGAATAAATTACGAAAAACAATTTTTAACCCACAATACTATCCTGAAACAAATACTTCAATACAAAAATAGATTTTATGTTACTATACCGTAATTAATTAATTAATACACTATTATAACAAGATATACTAAATAATTTATGTTTTTAAAACTATTTAGAGCATTAAATGCTCTTGATAGGCATTAAATTTTAACTAAAACTTTTTTTTTGCAGGATGGAAAAGTTAAGAAACAACGTTTTACATGGTAAATAACAATGACCATAATTCCTGACCCTGCAGTAGTCACGTATAATGAGCTATTGATGAGAATGACAATGATATACAATTTGGTAAAATCCGCTCTAACTAGTATAGTAGTAATTTTATTACCTTATTGAAATACATTCAGTATGTTGGTATGCTTTTTTCGAATGTTTATTAAAATAAGTATAAAGCTTTCATGACTTGGTGGGACTAAGCGCGTAATTGTCCGGAGTACTCGTGAGCGTGACTGTGAAAACCCATAAATGAAGACCAATCTGAAAAAAAAAACAGTCAAGTGACTAGAACCGCCAAACAAGCAATATCGTATTTATTATTGTGTGAATACAGGTCATGACAGGAGTATTGTGAACGCGAGTTATACGGGTATATAAGTGACTATTTGTATAAAAAAAAAACTTTCATTCAAATGAGCTCAGTAGTTAGAAAAGGAGAGAACTGAAAACACGCATTTGTTTTTATTAATAACCTCTTTACATAAAAAAACCTCCAAAAATGGTTAAGAAGACTTACGCTGGCAACACATATTTAGACTTGATAAAACGGAGTCGATGATTATAATATCATCATCAACAGCTCATATACATCCCCACTGCAGGGGCACGACCTCGTCTAACTCGAGAATTAACGACATAGTCCACTACGCGGGCCCAATACGACTTGCTAGACTTCACATGCCTTTGAATTTGAGTAGGTTTCCACACTATGTAATCCTTAACCCAAAAGTCAGATGTACGTAAGTTAAAGGTACATCGGTACTTTTGTGGCCAAAATCGCATGGCAAAAACTAGATATGAAATAAATAAGGCTTACCAAATAGATAAAAAAGAACATCCTGAAAAGTGGGTATCGCCTAATCATGAGCGCTATCCTCAGTAGGAATGAACAGGAAGTCAATCTAGAGTCATAGTTGTTTGTGCGCGAGCGCATCCTGGTGTCGCCATCTTGAAATTGTACAACACTGTGGTTGAAATTAGCTTTTAATGCTGACACTTCCGTTTTGTGTCTTGTCTAAAAGAGAGGTTAGAAATTTATTAAAACATGAAATTAATTAAAAGTATTCAATATCACTTAGGTATGTTAGAACAACAATTATATTTTTATATACTAGGGAATCTTTTAAAATGCAGCCTTCATATTTAGAGTACTAATATATGTATTTACAAAAGAAAAGTATTATATCAGGTATGTGGCGTCCATAGTACAAGCTCTGCTTAGTTTGGGGTGGCAGATGGCCGTGTGTGAGGAATTATGTCCCAGAATATTTATTTATTTATGCTTATTGTGCCTCCAACTACTAGAACTTTTTTTCCTAGGCGGCTTATCTTTGACCACAACCTTAACATAGTAAGTGATGATGTGACCTTAGATGTTAACACAGTCTAGAAGGCTCTCAAGTGCAGTGCTGTTTAGCATTTATTGTGTTTTACAAATAATACACAAAACATTATTATATCACAAACCTCTAATTTCTCCAACTGTATCCTAAGAATATTATTATCAGCCAATAGCGAGTCAATCTTAGCTTGTCTCTGGATCAACGTGTGCGACAGATACTGTATCTTCTCGTTGTCTATGGTATCTTGCATGACGTCATAGTCTGCGACGTTTAGCGCACTAGTATCGCTTGTACGGATGGACGAACATGTTGTGTCCCTTAGATTGTTTAACTCATTCTCCTTGTCACGCAAGGCCGTTTTTAAACTTGTTACCGTTTGGTCGGTTTCAATTTGTATTGTCTTTAATTCCTGCAATTTAATTAAATAAAATAGAAACGAAACGTTTTAGAACCTTCACCAATCACCGCTGAAGGTGGGTCTTCATCTGTTAATATTGAATGATGTTGAAAAAGAAACAATTGAGTGATTGACATATAATTTAATTTAAATTTTATACAAGTAGTTTTTAGGGTTCCATACCCAAAAGGTAAAAGGGGACCCTATTACTAAGACTCCGTCTTTCATTGCAGTGCGTGCAACTGACTCTCACGCTGGCTTTACCCGTACTGTCTCCCACATTATCCTTGCCACGATGAAACAATAGATATCCTACTAATATTATAAATGCGAGTTTGGATGGATAGATGTTTGTAAGTCAACACGCCAGAACATCTAGATGAAACTTGGCACAGAGATAGATTATAGTCTGGAATAGCACCAAGGCTACGTTTTATCCCGGGAAAATATAAAATTCTCCGGGAACGCGGGTGAAACAGCGGGGCAGAAGCTAGTAATTATAAATGTGAAAGTTTGGATGTTTGTGACTCAATCACGCATCAACGGCTGAATGGATTTGGATGAAATTTGGCACATAGATAGATCAAATCCTGTAATAATATAAAGGATACTTTTAATCCCGGTAAAACATAAGATCCCTCGGGAACGTGAGTGTAGTTTCACTCACGGGCGAAAGCTAGGAGATTATATATAAAAATCAGGGTGTACTTAATGTTTACCTTCCCCATAGCCAAGCACTGCGCCTCAGCCCTGTTCCTGGCGGCTCGCTCGTCCCTCAGCGCGTCTCTTAAAGCTACAACCACGCGCTCCGAAGAATCGTACTTGCTTTCCATCTGTTCCACGTATTGCTTCATGTCGCTACACTCATTATGGATCTGTGATATCGATTCTGATAACTCTTCTTTTTCTTCCCTGAAATGTTTTATTTGCATACTTATATCGAAAACTTGGGTTCCACTTTGAAATTCACTGCTACAGAGATATAATTTTTTTACTACACCTGCTCGGAAAATACTTTACTTTTTGAAAACGAGTCAGAATGTTCATTACTGTCACACAAATATGCGGGCGAAAAAAATGTATGTATGAAAATCCATTGTTAAGGTGGTTTTTTTAATTTTCTGATAGCATCAGTACCTAGGTGACCTAATCTAAGTACTTAAGTATATAATGCCAAAAGACAGGAGCGCTCAGTGCAGTGCCAATAGGACAGCTAGTAATCTCTTCTGCTTTGTCCCAAACGTCCCAAATCAACATTAATAACCGGACAAATGTATTACAATGCGTTGTAATAACTGTTACAATTTTAATATAAACTTCTCGTAAATAAATATGAGAAACAAAATTTTTTAGTCACATGTTTACACTTTTCACCAAAAATACTGTTTTGAACTGTATCACAAACTCATAAGGTTCTAAACCGCTTGCTACCTTTAACAATAAGATTTCACTCACTTTAAAGTCTCCAATTGCTCCATCAATACCTTGGTATCCTCTACAATTTGCATACCTTCTTGCAGCGCCTTGATTTCTTTGTCTTTTGTAAAGAGCATGCTCTTAACTCTCAACTTATAAGCCTCCCAGTCTTTCTCTACACGACGACATTCAGCATTCGCCTTGTCCAAGTTACTTTTTAAATCATTGATAGTGGCATGCGCGTGACGTAGTTCATTCTCTAGTCTCATTTGGTTTTTTTCTGATTCATTTGTTTTCGCGTGAAGGTCTTTTGTTCTGTAACAAAAATATTATTTTGTGCGAGCGTACACAATGCATATTTATTCGCTGTATGCAATTGTAAAAAATAAAACAATAAATAACCGGCCAAGTGAAAGTCGGACCTACGCACGGAGTGTTTCGTACAATAATAATGAAATCAACTTATTTTCTGTCTGTGGAACTCAAATGTGTAATTTTACGGAGGGATAGACAGAGTTGCCACGACAATAGGGTTCCGTCCGGACCATCTGGGTACGGAATCCTATAAACACGCCTTACTTCCTTCATGCTCAGCTTACCAACCAAATTGTGTGTGTACGCTGATTGAAATGCATCCTTGCTTTAACAGTATTAAAAATCAATTATAAGTAAAATTACTAAATTTAAAATACAATTACATCCAGCAATAAAATTTACACCACTACAAAATACTAGATTCCGCCCTGTGGTTTGACATACTTTTGCATTTATTATAGTAGGGTAGTAGGGATACAATATAAAATAGGGATTTACTAACTCTTTATTCTATTGCCGCAAGCTAAAAGCTAATACTAATAGTTTGCTATGATTGCTATATATCTAACTGAAACTCATAATCAAATATTAATTAATAATATACTTACTTTATTTCCAATTCTAAATTACGATCTCTGAGCAGTCCAACCTCTATTTCCAAACTATGGTGTTCAGCCTTATACTTGATAATTTCTACTGTGGTAAGCTCATTTATTTTCTGCTTGAGTTGTTCTAATTCAGATGTCAGTGAATCTTTCTCTAAATGTATCCGTTGATTTAATAATTCAATATTTCCTACTTTCATGATGCTTTGCCTTTGTTCTAAAAATAAATATAATTCAGTAGGTAAATATATTGTCCTGTCAGTGGTTGTTATGTAGCATATGTTGAATGAGCTTGAGCTTTCGGTGAAGGAAAACATTGTAAAGAAACTATAGCACAATGGTAGGGTACTTTATAGTAGGTACTCATTTGTCGAGCTCCCACCCTCAAGTTGAAAACCTATTACCAAACACTGGGGTTTTCTGGTAGTTGCACTTGAAATTGGCAACATATAGACAATTCCCTTTGGTATTGCTTATGTCAAAAGGTGATGGTAGTCACTTATCATCAGATGGACGGCCTGCCTGCTTGTCAGCCTTCACACATATAAGTACTAAGCAATAAAGTTTGTCTATTTTTTTTTTATAAATTATGTGTTGGTTTTTAGCAAGGTATATTTGGGCATGAAATCATTGAAACTAAACCAAAGTAATAAAGAAGATCAGCAGTATCCCTTAAGAAGTGCATCTAAAATACTTGGATTTAAGACTTTTCTGACGAAAATTTATTCTAAGCAAAAAGAAGGAAATTTTATAAAGCCAAGATTTGATCAATTGAAAGAATTACATTGTAATAACTTCAATCATGACTCAATGTTTCATTTCTATTACATAGTTTTGGAATGCACATCATATTCACTAAAGTTTACCCATACCATGCTTACAACCACATTCAACTAATACCTTTAAAGCCATTATCTACACAATTACCATCCTCAGATTTCCTCAGCTTGTCAAGCAAATCTGATACTTCCTTGTTCATCACATTGAGTTCATTTTTCAACATGGCATTTTCCACCTCCAAATTTTGCATTTTATATGTCCAACCTTCAGTATTCATTAATTCTAAATCTTCTGGTAAGCTGTTTCCTGAAATATTTACAGCAATAATTTCATGAATAATAAAAAAGAACACAGTTTAATGTTTGTTTTTAATATTTATCTTAGATTTTTTTTTATATCTTGGTTGTTAAGCAGGCAGTTGGTCTTGAAGAGTTGAACTTGAAGAATTCTTTTATCACCCTTTTTGAAAAACCCCATATCATAGTGCTGTGGGTAAACCTTAATGGGGGAGCTCATAAATAAAGTCAACTATTGTAATTATGTAGTATACAATAGAAAGCAAACAAATATTGAAAAAAAATCAAGAATCAATGGATTTTTACTAGCAAGTTTTATTGTTTAGGAATTTAAATGGACATTATTTTTATTACAATAAAAAAAAACTGACTACATTCAGATACTTACTCCTATGTCTATATCCAATCTGCTCTATCATAACATCATTTTCTTTTACATCACCAACCATGGTCTTTGGACAGTTATGTAGATTATATGTAGGACTTGGTTTTCTCACTGGTGATTTCCGTAATGGAGGAGACTTTGGAACATCCTTCATTAACTTTTTTGATTGATGAGACATTGGAGATGTTTTGCGACTTGGCATGTAAGAGGACTTAGTCTCTGCCACTGGAGCTATTTTCTTTAAGTTTCGTGGAATAGGACGTTTTTTCTGCCATATAGGGTCAGGGTGATGGGTGATATCATTTTGTTTTTGTTTCAAAACGTTATGATTCCGCAGGGCCACACCGGTCTGCTCATCTATGTTATTGAGAAGATTCTCCGCCTTCCCGGCGAGGTCCGCGAACCATGCCATTTATAATTTTTTTTTTGAACCTGTAAGATGAAATTACATTTTACGTACATAAACTTGTTCATTAATTTGTAAATTAAGATTTATAAGATTTCAAGTAACTAGCAATCGCACTAGTTTTTACATAATTACAAATATAATACCTCAAATATTACGTATATCGGAATAACAGATGATTGAAAGTATAGAATCCCGAGCTTATTTCAGTCATTCTAGATGTAGGTTATATGCAAACTATTACATGTAGTTGATTCAGTAACTTACCAGTCATTAGGATAGTGTGAGTCAAAATTATTTACAAAATCGATCTTCTTCTTCTTCTTGATAGAATGGCGACTGAAGCCAATAGCACAATTCCGCCAATGTCACGTTAGCGATCTTTTTTGTTGAAATCGAACAATAATTTCTTCTTCTTCTTCTTCTTGATAGAATGGCGACTGAAGCCAATAGCACAATTCCGCCAATGTCACGTTAGTTAAAGATAAACGAAGGGGATTCTTTTACAAGAAAATTTAACAACAATTTTGTAATGACAGGAGTTGACAGGACACGTAAACAAAAAACATAGACAATATTTTTTTTGTATAGGTAGGTACCTGATAAAAAAAAATATGTAAGAAAGTTGTCAAGAAGTTACGGTTACCAACTCAATTTTTTTAAAAAAAGGCAAAATAGCCCTAATTAAAATAACCCAATCAGTAGTTACATATCCCCAAAAATAGTCCTGTTTCTACTCAAACATAGGATATTTAAATTTTTACATTTTATAAGGGTAATTTTAATATAGGTAAAAAAAAAGTAGTAATTATATCCTCTTTGCACACATGGAGCCACATACCAAAACAACAAGCATATTTTCTACCATGTGTATTTGCCTATTTGTATTCTTTGCTGTGCCTTGAAAAACCAACAGACGTGCGGTAAGCCGTGTTTTTTATTTGCTATATTCGCCAGATAGGCAAATATAGCAAAATATTTGGCGAATAATGGGCCTTCCCCTCCACACATGGAAGTTATTCGTCAAATACAACAAATACGCAAATTCTAATAGCTATGTGTGGTGCCAGCATAAGGTGTTAGTCAATCATTCAGTCAATCAAATTTTGTTTTGACAGAGGGACTTTCAGGGATGTGACATTGAGTGAAAAAAAACGATTACTTAATAATTGATTTTTCTCTTTTCAATATAAATCGATTTGTCACTAGTCCAGTGTAAAATATAGCTAGAAGAAAACCGTTGAAAGATACGAAACTATTGACATACATAGTACAGGCGCTGTCTTTTGATCGACTTGTGTTCCGGAAAGAGTATCACTAATGTTGTTTATGGTTTAAGAACGTTTATTTTATTTGAAAAAAATGTGAGCCGTCACGGGACGCCTGGCAGATGTGAAACATCGACATTATTCACTATGATTAGAAAAATTAATTAATTTTTTAATGTTCATATTAATAACAAATAAGAAAAACATTCGTGCGCTGCACGCCATCAGCCACACCGTACACACAACTGCATATAGACTGTAAATATATACCATCATATAGCGTGGCGACGCGTCGCCACGCCAGAAATCGGTTTTACGTGCGGCTATAGATGTTTCACATCAAAAGTTAAAAATAACCTTCAGGTGTATGTCATTGTTTTCTTAGATTCCGTTTTGGTATTAAATTCCTAATCTTCTTTGTATTATTGAGTACTATCTTTTAAATTGTGGCGACCGTGAACTAGTGAACTTCTTTGTATTTTTTTCATTCGTCGCACATTACAAGTTACACATTACAAAAACATGTGTGAATTATATAGTCGATTAATTAAAAATAGATTATACGAAAAATATAATCAATTAATATGAAAATCGATTATTTTTTCATATCCCTCACTTTATGGCGGGAACTTGCGAAGTAACGTTGCGTTTTCGTTTTATTTTCATGAAATCGGTGGCGCTTTGTCTAATGAGATCAATACAAGTGCACAAGTGAAGTGAAATTAAATGAATGCGTGTATTGTGACTTTTCTTTCATGTTTGTCTCAAATACTTAGTCCACGAAAAGTTTTAGTGAAACAGCCACCATTTCACTAAAACCTGACTGACTTGACTTGACTATATGTAGGTACACCAGTACCCCGAGTGTAAAAATTGTCTTTAGAAAACGCTTACTATCACGTTGGCGTTTACGACATTTTTCTATAGGAATCGGCACAGCGCCTCTCGCGGAATAATCATGGAACTAATTTCTTCCATACAAATTTTTAGTAAACGCAAACGTGATAGTAAGCGTTTATTTACGTAAATTCTTTACACTCAGGGAACAGATTTGGCTTTGGCCTTTACATTTAAGCATATGATATAAGACATTGATATAAAACTAAGAAGAAAAATACAAGAATTGGCTGTATGCCTTCGACTTTTGCCTGTCCCTAAAAGACGAGCACAACATTTTAATTTTTAGTTTTTACTACTACTTGTTTTGACTTTTGACTGACATTAGGTAGGTACATAATCTTATCTACCAAAATTTACTTTTAATTTTCAAAACAAGTGATTCATTATGGACTTTGAAAGTCCTGATGTAGAGAAAGATTTCCCAGGTCTCTATGCGTCAGAAAGTGGAAGAAAAAGTAATGAAAGCGATTGTAAGTATAGCGTATTAGCCTTAGAAGTGAATCAATTTGCTAGGGATAAAAAACAAAAATACGAATTAATTTAGAAAAATAAATTCTTAACGACTATTCAGTCCATTTATTGATCAAGTGATTAAAGTAGAGCATACATATTTGCATACTCGAAAGAAATAATGTAGTGATTGAGCACAATATTTTTATTATCAAAAACCATTACATACTTATTACATACAATTCCATCTCTGTTTTTAAACTTAAATCTAATAAAAACTTTATCATACCATATGTTTTATGCCATAATTACGTATGTATATTCTAAAAAAATGCACTTTTATCTAGTTAGCGATGGTGGTGAGCATGAGAAACCAAGCAAGAAAGATTTACTAGGACGCCGGAAAGAGAAGAAAGAAAAAAAGGACAGAGGATATGCAGCCCTAGAAGGAGAGAGCTCACCTGAAGAGGATACGGATACCAAGTCAGTAGTATACTAATAAAACAAATTTCATAAATAGATTTCTACTACTAAATTATTTATGTCATACTGCATATATCCAGTAGTTTTTGGGATGCCGCAAATAGTAATTCTGGTGAATAATCAGTAGGATTTTCGGCAATACCCATGGAAAATTGTTTAATTATTTGTCATAGTTGTTCAACATCAAAAACCATTCCTATAATCGTACAAATAAATTCAAAAGTTTGTGTGCATGTTTATGTTTCCACTCAGCCAGCATCGGCCCCAGACCTTGATCATTTCATAAATAATTTGCTTGAAATTATTTTTCGCATAGGCATTTTGGAGCTCATTGCCAACTGGTCCCTAGAGCAACCACTCATCTTGCTCTACCCCAAGTCCGGTTTTGCACTCGACTCCATAATGGCTGAATGGATTTTCATGCAAATTGGTTTTTATCTATTTATTAGGCAATTCTTATCATGCCTTTAATAATTGTCATGTGATTGGCTAGAAATTATTGCTTTCTAACACTTAAGAATATTCCATAATAAAAACCTCTTCATTGGGGACTTCTTTTCACAAATAGGCTGTTGGTTGTGCTCTTTTGTTAGTGCATGCATACCCAAGTCTGGCCTACTGATTGATTGTAGGATATGGTTTGGCCTATATAGACATATAAAAAGTGCCCTGTAGTTAATTACTCTGTTAATTTGATTAAGTAAGTATTTTTCGGGAAGTTCTTAATTGAAACTCTTTGACAGAAGTCCTTCTAAATCAAAGAAGACAAAATCATTTAAATTTCCTACGAAAAGTAAAGAAAAGCGTGAAAAATCTCGTGACAAGGAAAAGGTTTTAGAAGATGCTGCAAAACAAAGAGAACTGAGCGAAAAAGAAAAGAAAAAAGAAAGGGAAAGAGAAAAAGAACGGGAGAAAGAGAAGAAGGAAAAGGAAAAACGCGAGAAGTTGAAGGAAAAAGAAAAAGTCAAGGTAATTAAAAAAATAGATTATACATTATACATAACAAAATAAAAATAGATTATACATCATACATAACAAAATAAAATTCTAAGATCACTTTTTAGGGTTCCATAGCCAAATGGCAAAAATCGGAACCTTAAAATTTTGTAGTAGTCATTACGTCACAGCCATTTAACAAAAAAATAAGCATGTGGGTTATTTTTAGTTACCGTCTTCAAAATGCTCTTTTTATTTAAAGTCGATTATTAGTAAGATATGCGCATTTAAAGTCGTAAGAAGTGAAGGTATCTCTTCTCCTTGCTTTTCAACTTTGACGCTATTTTGAGTTTAGCGAACTTAGAAATAACTTTGTTTTTCAGTTTCTTTGAGATAATACAAACTTAGGTCCATATATTTGCTGCCGATAAATATCACTTGGTGCACTGTCCGTTGTCCGACACGCACTTGGCCGGTTTTTAAAGTATTTGCACGTATTAGGTACAAGTTTATATCTGACTAGCTATCCCCCGCGGTTTCGCCCGCGTTCCCGAGAAAAAAGTAGCTTATGTCCCTCTCCGTACCAAAAAAAAAATATAGGCTATCTGCGTACCAAATTTCATCACGATCAGTTTAGCTGTGAAAAGGTAACAAACAAACTCATATTCGCATTCATAATATTAGTTAGGATTAGGATATCGGGGAAAGAACCTATAATAACTGACTGCATAAGCCTCAAAAGTTCTACACTAGGTATCAGCCATGGTTAGTTATTTGGCTGCGGTATTCTGTAAGGAGGTAGTACTTCCCCAATCGAGCTAATCTCTGAGCGACATATCGCAGCTCTACCTCTCACAATTTCAATAAATAACAATCTTCATTAGCAGATACACCCACATTTTACCAAGTAATATTGTTATTGGAATTCAAATATCGAATTCCAACATTATAACAAGTGTTCCAAGCATCAAAATATTGCAGAAATGCCATCGAGACCTTGTCATTTTCTACTTACTAAAAATGACCTTACTACAACGCAATAAGGATCGTGCGTCACGAGAAAGAGTGTCTCAGTCATTAGTGTAAAAAATACTGTCAGCTATTGTAGTTGCAACCTTGAGTCTGGGCATTAAAAAAATTACAGAGAGAGGAAAATATGATTTTCAAATTATTCATGTGAATAAATTTTCTCTTAAGAAAGAAGTGAACTCGATTTGTCCGGTTCATTGCGTTTGCATAATTTCGCTGTTTAGTACCAGTAACCTTGAGGGATATACAAACAACAAAACGGTCATGGTATATACTTTATTCAGTTGGTTCTTGAAATCGAGTCATGCATCACCTACGTAGCGTTTTCACTAAGGTATAAAGTTTCGTATTTATATTGTATTAATCATTATTTTTTTCACGCGAGTGGCGTTAATAGTGTTGTTCTTATTTCGGAAATGTATTTATTAATGTATCCTTCTATGTGGGTATTTGTGTTATTTAATAAAAAAATAAAGTTTAAATATGATAGCAAATCAATTAACTAATGACGAACATGATTTAGAGAAATGTGTAGTGTCGGTGTACTTATGAAGACCTATAAAGTAATGGTTGGACTATGTCGGATTATTTTTCTTAGAATAGGGATAATATAGAAAATTAAGTAAAATTATTTATTTATGATATAAATCTTAGATTAATCTGAGAAAATTTGTAATTATAGCTTATTTTATCAGTAGTATGATGTAGTTTTCAATCAATTAAAACTTTCAAAGCCTCGAAGACATCCCGGAAACACAGTTAACTAGCAGTGCCGGTAGTTTTATGTAAATACCCTTAATCACCACCCAAACGCTTAATCATTGAATCCAAATTATAATAGAACTAGCTATTCAATTCATGTTAATCATTGAATCCAAATTATAATAGAACTAGCTATTCAATTCATGTAAGAACTTCAATCGTGAAATCTAATTTAGTACCCGTAGATTTGACCTCATCATTTGAACTTTCAGTTTACGAGGTTTATAATATAAAAGCGTCAAATTAAAAATTACTGGGGCAACTTGTACCCATGCTTATTTTCATTTACATACTCATTCGTCTCTTCTGAAAGAGAACAAGTATTTTTGGCTCTAAAGAATCGAGATAGCAACACACACTAAAACTGACGTGAATTACTTACGTTAATTATTAAGTTATGCCTGAATGTGACATTCTAAAAGATTTTCTTTAGAGTAGGTCTCTTTCATCAGATTATACAGTAATTCCTTCCTACCTTTCTTTAATGCCAGTCATAAAACTGTTTGTGATTATGAAAATACTGGACCTTGATATACTTGGAGAGTTATGTCTAGCAAAGAACTGCAACAGGTCTACTGAAGATGCAACCATGGTGTTCAAAATGATGACAGGATTAGTTTACGTTACAAAGTTCAAAAATAAATCGCGATCACAGCTAATAACAATGAACATACGCAAAATAAACAATAGTTATAGCTGTCAAACCAAGTTTCCACTGAAAAGGTTCTTTATTTATTCAACCGTATTTTAAACACCCGTTTTCTGTCGTTATCTATTATGTAAATTTGTGCTTCCATAATGCAAAAATAATTTGCCTTGTTTTTATTAGAGGCCTTTGCCCCGCAATGTCTACTGGACAAAAATAACATTACATATTTTGTAGGAAAAAGAAGAAAAGGCAAAATTTAAATTAGAATCGAAGGAGAAATTAAAAGATGAGAAAAAGGAAAAGACAAAAGATAAAGATAAGGAAAAAGTAAAGGAAAAGGAGAAAGAGAAGGTCAAAGAAAAAGATAAAGATAAGAAAGATAAAAAACTGACTAAGGTGCCATCAACAGTGACTTCGGGTGTACCTTTTGAGGAAATATTTACTCTAGGAGGTGAGTTTAAAATTCTAATGAGGAATCTCTTGTTTGTAGGAACTTTATAAAAACGATCGTGTGATGAAATGAGACGTCTATCATTCGAATAACTAAGACAACTAAAGTAGTCGATGATTAGCGATTGGATTGATCATTCATTTTTTCCCATAATTTAACTAATATAGATTAATATGTGGGTATCATATAAGATATTTTTTTATAAATAATTATAAATCTTTTTTACTTCGCTGATCTCGCCGATGTACGATAGTATTCATCCTCGAGTCAAATCTGGAACTGGTGAATAGAGTCTTGCATACTTTAGTACGAACACGCATACCAACCCAGCTTTGCGTGTGGATAAATTAGAACTGCTTCTCAGCATATTAAATTTCATACGTTAACGTAGAAATATTAAACGTAAATATGTGCAAATAATATTGGAACATCATCATAGAAGGTACTAGTTCGGATTATTGTGACGACATTTATGCATTACGAAGAGTACTATATAATATTAAATAGCTGTCTCCCGCAATTTCACCCGCGTTCCCGAGAAAAATAGTAGCCCATGTCCTTCTCCATACCATCAGGCTGCGTACCAAATTTCATCGCGACCGGTTCAGCGGTTTATGCGTGAAAAGATAACAAACTAACAAACTCACTCACATTCGCATTTATAATATTAGTTAGGATTAGGATAGTTCTATATATTAAATATAACTCGTATATACCTATTATACATTTTTATCATGACATCCTCCGTAATGAATGTATATTTCAGTAAGATATGAAATTATTTGATACTTGTAAATAAATGCATTAAATAATATGATATAAAAGTGCAAGGTGAATGCCCCGCCGATATTTATAATAACAAATACATACACTACAGAAGTGAACACAGTTACATTTAACAATTTGCTACTTGTTTTTAATTGATAAAAATAATGGAAAACAATGGGATGTTTTCAGTATATGGATAATAAAAAAAAGTTGTGTACATAGAAACGATAATAATACCACCGCATTATCTGTGAAAATTACAATATAAAACAAATTAAAGTATCAAAGCGATAGATAAGAGACAACTGTATGTAATTTTTTTAGTGGCGTCATGACGTGTCGGCGATTGTATTTGTTTGAAGCTTGTTATTTTAATTAAAATTGTATTATGAATCCGTTTGTTAATGGATTTCCATTAAGTGGTAAGTTTTCTTTAATATTAATTCGGTGTAATTGCATTAGATATCATTAAAAGTAAATAGTGTATAACTTACTTTGCTAATACACTTTCTTTATTCGGAGCCTATATATATTCTTGTTTTTTCCTTAATATTTTGTTTATGCTCGTATAAGCAAGGCACTGGTAGGTATGTACGTAGGTACCACTTTTTTTTCTAATTTTTACGCCAAATTACATGTAGGTACAATAAGCATTTATATTTAACTACTCCTGTGAATGTATTTTTTTAATGTAGCTTGTATTTTAGTCCATTAACAATTTAATTAAATTTAAAAATAATTAAACTAACGCTGATGCATTGATATAACATTTTTCCTTGTAATATACAGGATGATTAATCTGTACTGGTCGTATAGAGAAATATGCAACTACCTAGTCTTGCCATAAATATTGTCACAAAGAAAAACATTTTTTTTTTATTGCAAATAATATTTATTACTTTTACAGTATGTTAGTTTAATACATAAATAAAAAACAATTTAAAATATAAAAAGCTTATTCGAAGTGGTCTCCATTGGTTGCAATACAGTCCTTTAAACGTTGAGGCCAGTTATCAATAGAAGCACGCACTCTTTCCATGGAAAAATTCTTCACTGCCAATCGTATGGATTGTTTTAGAGACTCCAAATTATCATGGCGTTTAGAGCAAGCCGTACTCTCTAAAACTGACCATAAATCATAATCCAGCGGATTAAGATCGGGACTAGACGACGGCCAGTCTTCAGCTCTGATGAAGTCCGAAACGTTTACTTCCAACCAAGACTGCGTGGACCGAGCTTTATGACCCGGCGCCGAGTCTTGTTGGAAGGACCATACTTGGTTATTGAACATGGTGTTGTTAAGGGGCTTAACTACCTTCTCAAGAATGGTATCTTGATACACTTGTGCCGATGTTTTGATACCTTTTTCACAAAAATATGGCTCAATCACTCCATCATAGCTAACACCCCACCAAACCATCACTGAAGTCGGATAATGCCCACGTTGCACTCTGTCGACTAATTGGGAAGCTTCCTTAGAGCTTTGAGCATAAATACGATCATTTTGTTTGTTAAAATGTTGCTCAACTGTAAAGATTTTCTCATCCGTAAACAAAAAATTTCTGTGACCTCCCTTTGCGTACCGCTTCAGTAGTTATTTCGATTTTACCACCCTATTCTTTTTTAAATTGCATTGATATAACATTTTTCCTTGTAATATACAGGATGATTAATCTGTACTGGTCGTATAGAGAAATATGCAACTACCTAGTCTTGCCATAAATATTGTCACAAAGAAAAACATTTTTTTTTTATTGCAAATAATATTTATTACTTTTACAGTATGTTAGTTTAATACATAAATAAAAAACAATTTAAAATATAAAAAGCTTATTCGAAGTGGTCTCCATTGGTTGCAATACAGTCCTTTAAACGTTGAGGCCAGTTATCAATAGAAGCACGCACTCTTTCCATGGAAAAATTCTTCACTGCCAATCGTATGGATTGTTTTAGAGACTCCAAATTATCATGGCGTTTAGAGCAAGCCGTACTCTCTAAAACTGACCATAAATCATAATCCAGCGGATTAAGATCGGGACTAGACGACGGCCAGTCTTCAGCTCTGATGAAGTCCGAAACGTTTACTTCCAACCAAGACTGCGTGGACCGAGCTTTATGACCCGGCGCCGAGTCTTGTTGGAAGGACCATACTTGGTTATTGAACATGGTGTTGTTAAGGGGCTTAACTACCTTCTCAAGAATGGTATCTTGATACACTTGTGCCGATGTTTTGATACCTTTTTCACAAAAATATGGCTCAATCACTCCATCATAGCTAACACCCCACCAAACCATCACTGAAGTCGGATAATGCCCACGTTGCACTCTGTCGACTAATTGGGAAGCTTCCTTAGAGCTTTGAGCATAAATACGATCATTTTGTTTGTTAAAATGTTGCTCAACTGTAAAGATTTTCTCATCCGTAAACAAAAAATTTCTGTGACCTCCCTTTGCGTACCGCTTCAGTAGTTATTTCGATTTTACCACCCTATTCTTTTTTAAATTATCAGTAAAAAAATGACCAGTGCGTCTCTTATAGGCTGCAAGTCCTAAGTCATCTTTTAAAATACGCGACATGGTTCTGGGTGCTATCTTCATCTCCCGAGATAAAATCTTTTGCTTTCGGACAGGATTTCTTCGAATTCTTTCCCTTACTTCTTTAACCACCTTTTTCGTACGAACACTACGTGGACGGCCAGATCTTTTTCTGTCACAAGCAGAGGAGGTCTCATTGTACCTATTAATAGTCCGGTACACAAACATTTGACTAATACCAAGCGTATGGAGAGTTTTAAAAATTGCATTTGGCTCCATACCAACTTTGTGTAATGCAATCACAGCGATTCAGTTCTCTTTATCACCCCACTCCATTTTAATATCGCAAAATATTGTCCAATGTATTGGCGCCAAAATTAGAAAACCCAATGAACAATCGTATAAAAATGACAGATTCCAAATTCAAATGTAATACCTTTCTTATTTTTAATTGTAACAGTATTTATGGCCAGACTATGTATATGCTAGCTGGTAATACAAATATTTTAGAGTTTGTTTTTTAGGAAAATTGTTCTGATGAACGATGACGTCGACTTTAGAGACTAGTAAAACTTCATTATAGTTTTCCAGAAGCTTTACACGACTCGTGAATTGAAACCAGGTAGAACTATTTTCCCAAAAAAAACATGTTATTTCGAAAATTTATAGTGTAGGACTGTAGGTTATAAAGAATTAATGTTGCTATAGAGAACTATTGTCTAAAACTTAAGAAAAATCAGGGGTTCATTATTTTATAAAATAATGGGTGGGTGAAATTAAAAATGAAGTTAACAAAACCATGAATGGTATGATACCATTGAAGATCTAACAGCAGCTTAAGAGATCATTTTAGTGTAAATTCACCTCTTGAAAATACAAAACACAATAACAAATCATTACCTGTATGAGTGAATTATTTTGATCATATACTATTCATTGTGTAGCATTTTATTTTTATCGTAGACTCAGTGTGCCTCATTTATTCTATACAACCTACACGATACATTTTCGTAATAAAATAACATAAGTATTATTTAAATGACCGGTTCGATTCCCAAGTTGTATAGTTTTTTTTTGAAAATCTATGAATGCAGTTTTTCTTATGTCTGAAATCGAAGGCATGTTTAGTGAGAACAAATTTCTGTTTTATTATTTCTCATTTCCCCATACTGACCGATCTTGGTGAATCATCCTATATAATTAGGTCACGTAGTTTGGTGTTATACCATCATATCATAATTATGTTTAGCATTAGGAGTTCCAGAGTCGATATCGATACCTATTTATTTTAAATGTGAATAATTGTGTGAATAATTATTTCTCTAACGGGTCATAATGGCTGAAAAGTTTTGGATGCAAAATGGTACGTAAAGAATCCAGTAAAAAGGTATACTTTCAACTTGAAAATTATTAATTCCCTTTGAAACGCTTGAGAATCGCATAGTTATAGTAGTTCGTTATTTGTCGTAAATCCCACAAAGCAAAACACGAAATACAATGTGCTTATTTTTTTTTTTTAAGGAGCTATGCTAACTATGTATATCTTAAATCTTTTCCTTAATAATAAGGATATACACAGTCGTAAGACATGTTCTATTAACACGATTTATGTACACAAAATATTCATATGAAATACGTGAAAATGAAATAGACAAATATTTTTTTCCTTACGTTTGATAGTTTAGAAATTGCTCACGCTCATCCAATTATTTTGACTTAGATCCTTATCTTAGTGTTATCGTGAAGTGGGGAGTGTTCCGAACTTCTTTTTGTCTTGATGCCCCATCATCTTTTCTACGATGCCAGCCATCTTCGCTTTCAAGGCGCCTCGGTCGTCCATAAAACAATTCATTCGGACATTCCTATTGCGGACCATTAGATCGTGAAATGAGCGCTCCATTACGATTTCTGCGGCGTTACGACATAGGGTTATTCAAAAAGGGGGTCAAGAAAACACTTCAAGGTTTGAAAAGCGTCGGTGACCACTCCCCATCAGGTGGAACATCTTCCAGCCTGTAAAGATTTTTACATTATAAAATAATTGTCTTAAGATATTCTGCAGATAAAGGCATTTGTCATCAAATATAAAGATAGGTACTTTTATATATACAAGTCAAATGTTTATCCTGAGTGCGAATTGACATTAGATATGGTAGTCGATACCTAAGATCCACTGTAACCAACCCGGCAAAACGATATTACCACACTATTGATACATAATATTCTATTAATATAATAAACGTGAAAGTTTGTATGTTTGACACTCGATCACGCATAAACAGCAGAACGTATTTGGATGAAACTTGGCGCAAAAATATATCATATCCTGGAATAATTCATAGGATACTTTTTATCCCTAAAAACATAACCCACGTGAACGGTAAAACCGCGGGGCGGAAGCTAGTAATATGTATAATCGATTATAAGGTAAACTAAAAATTGGTTTCTTATGTCCTTATTTCAGTTGCACTTCCAATATTCGGAGTGCCGCTTCAACAGTCGGTGGATCGTTCGAGATGTCACGACGACACCAGTCTGCCATTAGTTGTGCGCAACAGCATCGATTTTTTACAGGTTTGCTAATTTTTATTACATAAAAAAACCAGCCAAGTGCGTGTTGGATCGGTATAAAACCTAAGACTGAACATAAATTAAAGGAAATTTTAATTTAAAAAAACGATAAGCGCAACATCTCTGTTGCTTATCCTGACATTGTATTTTACACTGAAGTCTTCTATCGACTATTGTTCGATTATTTGTTTACGAAAAGTATCACCTTTCTTTTTAAATCTGAGCGCTGAGTCTATGTTCAAGTAGAATTCCCTTCGCGACTATTTTGTTGCCTATCCTACTAATATAATAAATGCGAATGGGTAGTTGTTTGATACTTAATCTCGCTCTAAAAGCTTTACGGATTTAAATTAAGTTTGCCACACAGATAAATCATACCCTGGAATAAAACAAAATCATTTTATCTCAGGAATACATTAGATCCCTTTGGAACACAGGTAAAACCGAGGAGCGGATGCTTTTGAAATGTAAATAAGCCCTTTCAATTGGTCACAAGACGTTGTTTACCTGGCGGATTTGCCATCGTGGGCTGTATAGGGTAGCAATGTAATTAATTTGTTAAACCATATCAATATACGAATTGAGACTTCTACGACAAAGTCTACTAGGAGTTTCTTGACTGACAGTTACATCATTTGAAAATAATCTGTAAAATTAGAAGTGAGTCTGTCTGTTTGATACGTTTTGATTCCCAAAATACCAAACCGATTTTGATGACACCGAAAGTAATAGTATATTTTTTATTCTGGGAACGCGAGTGATACCGCGGGTAACAACTAGTCAATGCATGTATATTTCCAGGCTCACGGTGTAAAGTCGACACAAATATACCGCGCTGAAGCCGACAAGATCAAGCTACAACAACTGAAGAAACTGTTCACAGACAGAGGACCAACGTTCCCATACCACTGGGACATACCCATCGCCTGCGCTATGCTTAAGGGATTTATTAGGTGAGAATTCTCATCTATTACTTAACTTCTATTTAACGTGGGCCGAATCTTGCAACTGAATTTTAAACCAGTTCCAACCAACCGATTGAGCTATAATCTGAATTAAAAAAAAACTTTTAATTCAGATTTTTATAAAAATACTTTTTGTTTAGTAGTGAACGCACTAATCTACGTTCGTAAGTGTACAGATTCAAATCACTGATGTGTTTTTTTTTCAGTAAAGAAAGACATTGTGAGAATACCAGTTCGCTCAGATTATTATCAAAATAGTATTTTTTCTCTTATGTCAATTTCCGACGTGTCAATCAAGTTTGCTCAGATTTAGGTTTCAAATTTTTTCAGAGCAAATACTTGACTAGTTTCAACGTAAAAGTTTTTTTTTACAGTGAACTCCCCGATTCGATTCTAACACAAGAATTGCACGGTCAGTTCGAACAAGCGACGGCGATCGCCGAGCCGCAACGTGAAGCAACCATGATGTCTCTCATTGCTAAACTGCCGCACTGTAACTACAGTCTATTGGGATGGCTGATGAGGCATTTTGAAAGCGTTGTTGCTAATGAACAGGTATTTGAGGCATATTTTTTTAGTTCGATTATTTAGTTTGACTAAAATCTCGCCATGGTAAGTGATGATGCGGTCGAGGTGGTAAGCACACGTAGCTTAGAAGAAACTGCCTCTCAAGTGCAGCTGCAAAAAAAAATATCCGTTAAAATCTCGAAATGAAGACCATCTACCTTGAGGTCGTTTTTGTTCTTTACATTAGATATTGCATCATTTATTGTAGGAAATAAAATTTTGTGGTTACAATCTGAGACCCCACCTACCTTTATTTAAACAATGAATAGTTTTTTCGACCACAATATAATAATATAGCATAATATAAAAAAATTACCTTGCCTAGTTTCTTGCATTTTCATCTCGATTGAAGGCTGACTTCCAAACTGTAACTAACTTCAGTAATTTGACTTTGTTCTAAATTTCAGGTGAACCACGCGTCGATACAGACGATAGCGACAGCGATGGGCGTCGCTCTGAACATGTCACTCAACTTGCTCACCTATTTCATCACTAAGGCTGATAAACTGTTCTCCGATGTCCACCTTACTAAGTGAGTGGAAGATTCATATTGTTTTAGGACCAAACTATAATTTTAACGAGTGATTTTAAAACCCCAAAACAAACATCTACATTAAAAAATATATATATCATAAGCGCATTGGGGACAACCTTTCTTTCACGCCGCAACAGATTGACGTTATTTTGATAGTTCATAGACTAGAGTGTGACATAGACTATTTTGTATCCCGGAAACGCTAGTAATACCGCTGGGCGTAACCTAGTAAAATATTTGTTGCATAACGGCAACATAGTTATTTTTAAATATTTTTTTTGTATAAATAATTCCAATACCGATGTAACGACACGGAATTGTTACTCTCAATGACATCAAACAACCCTCGTCACGTCAAGTTGAATCTTAAAATTTCTTCATTGTAATATAGCACCTAACATCTTCAGTATTAACGTTATTTTATATTTTCAGATACATACCACCCCTGCAATCTATTCCCGCTGACTTCTCTCACTCAGCAAACGAGATAAGTGCAGAACTGCGCAAACAAGAATCCCTCCTGAGTCAAATACACGCGGAGATGCACGCCGGCTTCATAACTAACGCGCGCGACCAACAGTTGTGGGAGGCGCAGAGGATTGTCACGCAGTTAAAGGTTGGTTACAAAGTTGTATGGTACTTTGAAGTACCCCCCTGGCTGGGTACCACTCTCAAGTTGGAAATCTATCTCCAAAAAAGTTATTTTCCCTCTTTGTGAACTTCGGCAGCATCGTCACTCAAAATAGTGAGATTGTGGTCAAACGAAAGGCTATAGAGCGTAAGTGTTTTGGGATCCATCTATATATATAAAAGAGAAAGTATGTATGTATGTATATTCCTTATAGACTCCGAAACCGCTGAACCCATCGCGATGAAATTTTCAGACAATCTTCATATTAGCCCCACAGTTTGGTGGCGATTGGAGCACTCGCAACTGCGGGTGAAACCGCGGGGCGGAAGCTAGTATATTATATAAGTGAAAGTGAACCAATTGTCTGTTTATTGGGTGTCTCGTACCTTTAAATCTTTAGATTTGCATACAACTTTTTTGGTTGAAAACTTCATGTGCAAGAAGTTATGAAAAGTTTGTATTAGCTAAATATTAAACATTCATGGAAAATTTCTAATATATCCTATATAGTTATGATAACAAATGGTCTTTTTAACTTACTCGCTGTTAAGTATAATATTAATATATTTTTTAGTTAATTTCAATATTTTATGATTTCAGAGGAAACTCCGTTCAGTACAGAAATCAGTTGAACCAAATACGGCAGCAACGCAACAACTCTCTATAGAAGATAAAACTGACGACGAACTCACGCGTAGGAATTCACAACCCGAACCATCCACCTCACAAGCCGACATCGAAGTTATAACACCTACCACTACAGATTTCCCAGACGGTAAAGAATCTCCCATTTTTAATTCACAAGATCCCACATTTGAAGCAGAATTCGAAGACAATTTCGAATTCAAACCAGACTTAAAAGCAACACCAGAATTAGAACCTGTCGAACCTGTGAAGGAAAAACCAAAATTAACAGAAAAAGAACTAAAAGTACTAAGGTTAGAATTAGAAAATGCAGAATATTTGCAATTGAAGTCGTTACTGCAAGCGAAAATCAACTCAGAACAGTTTGAAATAGTCAAACTTAGGAGTTATGTTGCTTTGAAGAACAAACAAGAAGGTAATGTGCAGAGTAATAAAGAAAATAAAGATAATAACACGCAAGAAGAGCAGGAATTGAAGCAAAGACTGATCAAAGAAAATGCATTGTTAGAACAGAAAAGACTTAATTTAATCAATCAAATTTTCCAGGAACGAGTTGCATGTGTACAGTTGAAGATAGAACTTGCAATGAAAGAGATACTATCGAAGTCTTAAACGATTTATTTAATAGGTATTTATTAAGTATTATCCACTAATATGATAAGTCACAAAAATATTTGAATCTTCTATATACACTTTTATAACTTCGTCTGATAACTTCTAAATAGTTGTGCAAAGTAGAAATTAGTTGATTATCTTGATCATTTAACGCTAACTTGCACATCGATGAGTCTCGTTTTAAAATGAGCTTGATAAACAACATACTATCTTTTCAATTCATGAGAAAGATTACAGTAATTTTGAAATGTTTAAGAATGTAATAGAAAAATTAACTTTATTGGTTATACGGTGTTACAGATAATCCTTATTTCAATGCAATAAGGTTCATTTATTCACTATCTATAATAATCTTAAACGTCATAAAGTACTTCTTTGAATGAACAAAAAGTTCGTATTCGCTTATCAACTCCGTTCAGAGCAATGTTGGTAGCATTGAATCAGTGGTGCCATTTTGAGAATATCATTGCAATAGTCTATTAAAATGAAAAAAGGTTAAAGCAATGTTGAGGTTCGATCTACAACTACATTAACTAACTCTTGCGCATAAGTAGGTAGTCACTATAACACGATGATAGGGTACTATGTAGTACCCACCTATCTGGCTACCACCTTCAAAATTAAATCTGTCGCCAAGCTCCTACTGGTGTGTTCCGGCCTTAGACCACATGTTCCGACAGACGCTCTTAAAGCTAGATGCATTTAAGGCTTTATAAAGGTCGGTAACACATACCCCCTTATTCAGACCTGCTCGGTTGCGGTCCCGATTCGGTAGACGAACCGATTGAGTAGGCTACTGAATAGGATGGTTCGTATTTTCTCATTTCAGACTACCATTTGGAATGAGTCAGTCAATCGGTACACGATCGCGGCAAATGAATTTTGCTACTAACACAGTCTAAATTTAACGAAATAAAATCGTTCTTTCCGATCTGAATGGCAACCGAATGGGTCTGAATAAGGGGGATTAGCAAACCCCTGGTTGGACCATCAGGTAGACCGCTTGCCTGGATGTCAGCCTTCTGACATAAAAATTAAAATGACAATCTAGTATAAACTGTTGTTACGTTAATATTACTCTGTAGCTGTAGACATGTTTAATTATAGATGACGTTATTTATTTAATGACAATTATATTATTTCGTAAACAATTAAATATGTAGTTATATTATGTCAGCATTTTTATTTAAATTGATCCTTCCAAACTTAGTATCTTTATAACAAAAAACCACATTTGCATAGAACTTAGATATCATCTTTTCAAAGCTATTTCGATTATACGAGGGATCTTTTATATCATTTTTTACGCGATTTGGGATGTATATCCTACTATAATATTAAAAATGCGAAAGGATGGATGGATGTTTATTACTCAATCACGCCTAGAAAGATTATTGTCTGGAATAGCACATAGGCTACTTTTTATCCCGCGAAAACATGAAAACCCTCGGGCACGCGGGTGAAACCGCGGGGCGGAAGCTATAAGTATCCACCCTGTTTAGTGTGACTATATTGTGTAAGAGAAGCCATGGCCTAATAGAAGAAATCTGGTTTCTATAGTACACGCTCTTCTTATTTTTAAATCAAATTTCGTGTTTAGAAAATGACTCAAGATAAAAAATATCTTTACCTAAAATAGGTATTTGATTCTTCCATATAATATAGGTATTCTAGTAAACATTCTCAAGTGTATTTACGTACAGCCGTCATGATTTCCAATTGCATAAGCACCTTGTCTTATCGTCAACTATATCAATTATAATTTATCGCGATAACTACTTAAGAAACGACTACATATCTTAATTTTCTGATAGATTTCGCGTGAATGATAATTTAGTTGTGGTATACCTAAATAAAGAATGGAAAATTATACCTATGGGATATAGCATTTATAAACCTTTTGTGCCTGTTGATTCTCTTATAGGATTTTTCTACTCACTACCATCTATCGCATCATCACTAGATACCATAGTAATAATTCAGCGTTTTCCGACGACCTTTACAAGGTCGTGCGTCCACCTTTTAAGTGGACGTCCTACGCTGCCCTTTCCGGACCTATTGGAGATCCTTAGGGGAGGCCTATGTCCAGCAGTGGACGTCTTGCGGCAGAGACATCGACTGGCTATGATGTCGATGGGCTGAGATCATGATGATCATGAAACCAGTAAGTTACCTATTAATTATCACAGTTCCTTTACAATCAATACCTTTGCCTTTTTATTTAACTTTTCAAGTCATTTTATGTTCTTGAAATGTTCTCTAATAATTTGAAATTAACTAATTTCTGAGACTTAAATCACAAAATTTTCCTATCAGAACTGCAATTTATGTAAGTAATTATCGAATGCCGTGCAATATAAAAGAAATATCAGAGATTCATCGTATCGGTACAGTACATCTGCCGAATCTGTAATTTTCGACTTTATTTGTAACGCAATAAAGTTTTAATTAACTGCCATAAAGTTGATAAACATAGTCGCTCTGCTTCATATACCAACTACCACAGCACAGGATAAGTAATAGTACTAACGTACAACTACTATGTAATATACTTTGTAATGTTCCTTTAACAATACCTATTTATATGAACAATGGGATAAATATGTACCTACTAATAGGGAAGGATGTGCGAATTATAATTACTGAACGTGTTATAAATTGATATTTATTTATAGGTTTAATGTATGATTATCCTTGCCTATTGTTCATGGTCCTATGCCTTGTCCTTGCCTATTGTACGTAGCTCATAGATGTGAGGAATTCTGTTAACATCAAACTAAGTGCCCTGATTCCTATGTTATGTCACTAAAATATCGTAATATTTTAAATGTGAAAGTTTGGATGCATGGATCTTTGTGACTCAATCACGCATAAACGGCTGAACCGATTTCGTTGAAACTTGGCATATAGATAGATCATACATTGGAATAACATATAGAGTAGATTTTATCCCGGGAAAACATAAGATGCCTCGGGAATGTGGGTGAAACCGTGGGGCGGAAGCTAGTGAAATATACTTCTAATTAGTCGTTTCCATAATAAATAATGCAAGATAAACTAAGTTACATGTCCAATCAAAGTTTTATACGGATCGAAGTAATCTTCCACCGACACTTGATAATGACCGCATGATAACAAAACGATGTAGGATATACCTACTATATTTTTATTACATACTTTAAGTATATCTTACATCATTGCTTACCATTTAATAAAAAAAAACATACTTTGCATAGGCTTGTGTTTGACCACAAGATCACAATCTCATTATGGTAAGAGATGATGTAGCCGAAGGTGGTAAGCACACAAAGCCGAGAAGAAGGAAGGAACTGGCTCTTAAGTGCAGCTGCCTGAAGACACCAATAGGTGTTTGGCGACAGATTTTCAACTTGAGGGCGAGTCAGCCAGGCGGGTACTACACCACCGTGCTATGGTTTCCTCACTATATTCATGTGCGTAAACGAACAAAAGTGAATTAATGATTGATCTGCTAAGGTCATAAAATAAGTACCAAACTAGATATCAAATCTTTAATTTCTAGTACTTTTTAAATTACGTACTTACTCAAATTAGTTTCAACACCACGTTTTTAAAGACGGTGAAATGTTTAATTTTGCCCGACGCGACGCCAATTTAACCACAAATGTGTTTAGAAACTTGGTCAATTATGATCTACTTTCAAAATTTAAGCACAAAATTATCTAACTAAATCTACTTACGTAGATTTTATTGGAAAATGCAATCTGGGTCTAGCTATCTATGCAAACTTAACTATGACGTTTGAAAACTGTTACCCCCATACATACCTACATAATATGTCGCGTGTTTACCAACTGCACCTTTTTTATTTTGATACTCGCAAATATGCGGCTGTTTAAGCCGTATCTTTTTTTTAAGGCTCCTAGGGATTGCAGACTGGAGTATGTACCTCCACGCATTCCTGAGAAAAAGGTCTTGACAGACAGACAGACGGACAACGAAGTGATCCCATAATGGTTCCTATTTCGGTAACCTACCCTAGGTACGGAACCCTAAAAACCTAAAAACAAAGTCTGAGTAAGAAAGTAATAACTACTAAGAAGGATATAAAAAATTATGACAACAACATGGCCAACATTTTCAAGTCCAAGGTCTTATTTCTCACGTACATTAGGTACCTATCTTATATTATTATCTTATTTATCTGACTACATTGCAGGGAGGTAGGTATCTTGGATGTGCAAGTAGTTTATTGTTGCTTTGTGGCGTGCACATTCATGAGCTGTCAATCTTAATTACTCGGGCAATAATAACATGATAGGATTTGTATACAAAAAAAAAATTAGAGAAGTTGGAATGACGTTACAGTTGATCCTTCGTGCGTAAATGCGTGAGAATTAACTTGAGGCATTAAAAATATGTTTAGAACCTCTGAAAACTCTTTTATACAATGTCGGATAACATTTATCCATAGGATAAATATGACAATTTGACATATCCTCTATACAGACTTCGGTGTAACAAATATTTATAACTAACATAAGGTCGAAACGAGACTATTTAGTCTACTAATATTTAATACCTACTGCTATTTTAAGTACGGAATATTTTAATTATGCGGTGTTCAAATATTTTATTTCTAACATATCTACTACTGGTAGGTAATTTCAACATTGGAAGACACTAAAAAACCTTTTTCAGAAACTTGAACGATGGGTTTACATCATAATTAGCAGTCAATTATTAAATAAGTGAGTCTGACTGGCACAATAATGTGAATGCCAGACTATTCTCTCGAAAAATATTTTAAAACCTCCAACGCTTTGCTCTTCACAGGTGCATAAGTACTGTTCAGGATTAGCAGGATATTTTTTAAGACACTAGCCACTTATCTACATAGAAAGCATAGCAACCACAGCAACCACCATTACATTAGTACCACGGACCACCACCATATTTGTCGACAGTACCTACATATTTTATAGAGAAGATTAATGATACCAAAATGTTAACGTAGTCACATGTAGGTAATGCAAATCAATCGGTATCATGTTATTTGGACGATATATCTTTCACTGAGTTCCACAGAAGTACAGCAGAGTACGGTTTTACCATAATTTTTTCGGATATTTGTAATAAAGTGCATGTTTTAGGTGCTAGTTTAAATGCCAAGATATCGATTTGTTTACTTAGTGCAATAACGTTTCTAGCAAAAGTAAAAAGAAACCGACTGTCGTTTTAAAATTCGATGAGTCATGAAAAAGAGAAGCGAGTTTCAACCAAACGAAACAAATTAAAGCTAATTATAATCATCACGAGATTTTCGGCTTTACGAAATTCGGTAAGGTCCCACCTACCTAGTAGCTACTGCGACGAAATAAATTCTAATATATACCCAACCCATATTAAAACTTTTACAGCTCATTCCAATGATGAAAATGACAGCGGGTCCAACAACGTCAACAAATTCAATCACACAACCTACATGTAAACACAGAACTTTAAAAAAATGCAGTGCACAAATGGCATGAAAAATATAATGGGCCATATTGCAGTGTAGGCGTGAATGGACCGCCACGGTCAAACGATCTGAGGCCAAACCCCAAATCTGTATGTTAATTTCACATTGAATGAGATCACTGGTAGGTATGGCATTGTTGATTGTGGTCATATTGTGGTATATGGCCTTCGCATAAAGTTTTTAACTTGAATGGTGGTGGTGTGGTGGGTGTAATGATAGAGTATGGAGTCAGTTTAATCATAATGATGACTTATGTAATTTTCCCTCAATATGCGGAATCAAGGTATAATTTGACAAGCTATTTACACAATTGAACTGGAAATGGTTTTATGAACAAAATCTATTACCTAGATTAAAAAAAAATACTATGTGAAGTTCGCCCGCGGTTTCACCCGCGTTCCTGAGGGATCTTGTGTTTTTCCGGATAAACAAACAAACTCTTCAGCTTTATAATATTATTATTAGTATAGATAAATACTACCTACCTACATAATATAGATATTCTAATGTGATCTAAGTACCTTTAGGTATTCAAGATTTTTTTACGGTTTACAAATCAACGTAGCGAATCGCAGATCTGCCGAAAATTTAATGAGGTTACGAAGAAATATTAAAAACACTTACCTAATGATCTCATTCATTAGTTGAATTAACCATGGCTAATGAGTACCTACATACTTAATTAATCAATACCTACTAATAAAGAATCTAAAATAAGTAAGAAACTTTTGCGTTTCCAAATTAAAAGTAGGTATTAAATTAATTTTGATGATTGCCTTCAACCAACAAGTTTAGCTGGTTTTTATCTTCCTAATTTTATATAAATTATTCAGTTCATGATATTTAGATCCGCTGCACCTCAAATATACTTACGTGGTGCAGTCCCGCTATTCGTGGTATAGTCTCAAATATCAATGTCTCAGTCTCTCCCAAATTCGATAGAAAGTTGAGAAGGAAATGCATTAAAATGACATTCAGATGTGCGGAATTATTATTCACACCTCAAAGTGTCCGATAATGTCTTTCTTTGAGCTCTTTCCTGTTCACATGTTTAGCTATAAAGAGACAGTGCCGTAACTAGGACGGTGCCAGCGGTGCGCAGGCACAGGGCGTAAACCCTGGAGGGACGGAGAATTGACCAGACCCGGACCAAGTTTTGGGTCATGCATGTTAGTTAGGCTAGATAGAAGAGCTCACATCGGTCACATAAAAGGCTAGTTATGGCACTGTAAAGAGGTAACAAACAGACAGAAAGTCACTTTCTTGTTATCTAAGTAAGTAAGGACTATGCAACACCATTAGGTCTTAGGTACTACTTATTAGTTAGGTATCTTGTCTTACCCAACCTACCACCATCTTACTACGAGTACCTACCTATTAATTGAGGTGATTATTTGCGATAGGACTCTAGTTAGAAAAAAATATCGCTGTTCCCCCCTTAATTCTTATACACTTTAAATTGTTCACATTAGGTTTAGCATAAACAATATTGCGTAGCACCTAGATAGTTAGATGAATGGAATTAGCTCAATGACTAGCTAGCTAACTAGATCAAAAAATGTCTAGGTCGCGCTACAACTAGATAACAGACTCGTGCGTTAGAATATTTGCATATCTATCTACTTACATTTTTACATAGGTAGATAACGATATCCATTTGCTTTGCTAAGCTCCAAATGAAGTAAATTGAACTGTAATTTTAATAACTTATTAATTTTAATACATTCTAATTATATTCATATCAAATAAATCTTGCCTTTCGGACTTATCCTTGGTACCGTTCTTGTATCATCAAATCAAATAGATCACCACACCACTGGTGGTAACTTCAGTAGCTTCGACGTTCATAAGTGCCCCTAAACTGAATAAATGGCTTTGACTTTGATTTGATTTGACCATTAGATATCGTCTTCCATTTCTTCTCCTTCTTTTTCTATTCGCCTGACAAATCCTCGTTCATTCACACAAACATATTTGAGAAATATCACATACGAATAACTTAAAATTTTGCAATCATGTGAACATATAGAGCCATATGGTTCTCCACCTGCGGCCATCCATATAAGGGAGACAAGCTCATTAATTAGGTTTCTTAGGTTGGTAGGTAGGTACCTAGCTACCCCACCTCAATTCTTATCATAGGTATTTATTAAATGGTAGTGAGTGAGACCAATAACTATGCATTAGGTAGGTAGGTTTATTTCGACAGTTGTGTCGAATTGAAACGATTAAGTCTGTGTACGATGTTGAACGAATTTTAAATGGTGGTACAATTAAATGTCTATAATCTAGCTAGATATTGGAACGATGACTAGCAATTATATCTACTTACTGTTGCATTACCTGAATCATTTCAGGTTCGCACAACCACTTCTTATGAAACAGGCACTGTTTAGTTTCTTTAAAATAATGTAAGACGCGGAAGTAGGTAGGTATACGCGGTACCTACGTTATAAGTTTGAAGGTAATTACGTAACTTGATTGCAATCAGTTTCAATAAGAAACCGGTTAGATATAGCAGTTATAGCAATTTTCTGATTACTTTTTTACGTTCTGAGAACTACAGTGCTAATCGTGCAAATAGATCATTTTCGACATCGTAATATTTCTGACGATTTTGAGGTTGTTTCAATTTGAGAGTGAATGCAACAGAAATTTATAGTAGGTGCCTCAAATTTCCAGCAACTTTTCTATGGGACACCCAAAATTTTCTCTGATGTTCCCTCTTAAATTTCATAGTTAATCTATTCTATCTTCAAAAAATAGCCTAACAACTGGAATTGATGTCATTAGGTATGTTCAGTACCCTGACACGATTGCGTGATGATTAACTATCTATGATTCAGAGTCTAACAAAGTAGAATCTAACTACCTAAGTAGGTAATTATGGCATCAAAAACATTGAATTTTGCTACAAATAAAGTTGAGATTATTTTAAACTCTTAGGTCATACACTTATGACACAGAATGCATGAAAAGCGCCGGTAAACAATGCAATTTTGTCATTCCGCTAACACACGACACCTCGTAATGTCTTGCATACAAATCAAGATTCGAATGTGAAAACCAGAGTTTATTGAACGCACGTTAGAAGTTCCAGTAGATCGATTAGTCACCGCTTTAAAAAACTATTAGGTTTGGGAATTCGGTACCTACCTATTTCTATTGTTGAATGTAGGTAAGTTCTCTCGCACTGATGGAAACAATCTCGGTATTTTCAACAACAGATGCGCATCTGACGGGCATTCTAATAATATTACATTCGGTATCTTTGCGTGTGAAATACCCCCCGGAAAGTAGGTGTTCGGAAATACACTGAACAACGTTTAATACTCTTAAATCTTCACTATATTATTTGTCGGTACATAAATGATAAGTATCAATAGCATCGTTTAAGTGAATATTCGTCGATAAGAAACGCGTATATAATATTCGCATTATCTTTTATTGGCATTTAATCCAAGTGCAAAACATTTTGGTCCTTATTTTATCGTAATAAGTTACATTACCGTTAGGTATACATAATTATTTTCAAATCGCATTAGTAGTTATTAGTAGTAAGTATGTTATTGCAAAAATGTTCTCTTTGTTTGTGAGAATTGGGTTCATTTAGTAATTAAGCAATTATTTTATTGAATAAGGCCACGCTAAGTAAATATTTATAAGTCTATAATTAGACGGGAATTAGGGTTCCGCGAACGTTAAAAAGCGAGCGAACGTAGAAACGTCGGACTAACGTTATTTGGGACGTTTGCTTTATTATTCATTATATAATGAGGCTGCCGATCGGGCCCCGCCGCCGCGCGCGCTTTCACTCGCTCCGCTGTTAATTACGTACTCGATTGTATTCAGTCGGTTATATTTACTCAAC
Source organism: Tetheella fluctuosa (assembly GCA_951216915.1). Taxonomy (NCBI): domain Eukaryota; kingdom Metazoa; phylum Arthropoda; class Insecta; order Lepidoptera; family Drepanidae; genus Tetheella; species Tetheella fluctuosa. The sequence continues at coordinate 4,347,152 of OX578234.1, read as the reverse complement.
TGCTTCGACTGCTGAAAGATAAAGAAACGGCAAAGTGGCGCGTTACACGACGCTCGTATCTTATCGCCACCACTCTATTGATCAGTCACCACATATCGCGAACGGCCAGCCTTATACGGACGACCGGACCACCTTTATTGTCCAATTTTACGTGTAGACGTGTACTCTTTATAGGCGCGATGTTACCGGTGAAGTCATAATGTGTGTCGTACCAAAATAGAAATATAGTGTTTACAGGAAAATAGTATCAATAACGAAGTGCTGCGGTTTGTAATCGAACGGATATGGCCAAATCACCTACATTGAGTGTGAGGTCGCGGGAAGTCATCGGCGTGGACCAGTTCAGTCAGCGACGCGAAGTGTTCGATAAACACGACACCGTGTTCCTCCCGTTGCAGTCGCCCACGGCGTTAGTACAAGCCTACAAGGAAGTGGAACCGATTATCACCTCCAACCACGGTAAAACAACGTCCAATTTCAAACGCAATACCCCGGGATATTCCAGCATGCGCGAGACAAGGACAGACGAACAAATCTTCGATTTTCGACCACGAAAATACTCCGACAACTTCACATCCGAGTTGAATCAAAGTGACGATGTAGATTATAGACATACTATGACCGAAAGGACACGACGACTGTCAAAATTGCGAAGGGATTTTATGACGTCAAATTTGCACGAGCCGTCCAACACCAGCCCCTTCAACCGCGCCGGCACGCGCGCCTCTATGCCTGCCAAAGGTTCATCTCCAATCAAGTATAAAATTGAGAGTCCTAATCTATTTAAATTCCCATTCGCCGAGCCTTATACGACGCCAACTCCTGTGCGAAAAGTTGTCCTAGATTTAGGACCGGTAGAAATTGAAGGTGGTAAAGAGAATGAAGATCCCGATAGACCGAAGCATCAGAGTTTACCGAATAGTGAATCGCCTTCTAAAATTGACCACCAGAAATTATTCGAGGAGTTGGTGAAGAGATATTCGCCACAGAGGAAGCCGGTAGACTGGACAATACCTGCAACAAAACCGAGAATCATCGCATCGGTCCCAAAATCAAATTCTAGTGTCACCGATAGTCTAGATAGTGGTGAAAAGAAAATTATAGACGATAAAAGTGAAAAACCCGGTGAAGACGATGTATTTGAGAAGAAAGATGATATTAATGAAGATGATAAAACGGCATCCACGAAACTAATTGATGAAGAAATTAAACATCAAACTAAAATTGCAGTGGCACAAAATGGTCCAGAAAAACTTAATGAAGAAAATAATAAAGATGAAACTAATAAAGAGAGAAATTCAAAGATGTCTTTGACAGAATTAGAGGAGAAAAATGATCGTGTGCCTGAGCTATCACCCATGTTACAGAGACAACTGAGTAAAGACTCTGCTAAGAGGCCACCTTTAGATACCGTAGTAGACTTAACCATTCCAGCATTGATAAAGAAGATGACAGCCGATGCCGAGGATATGGAAAACCATTCAAAAGCAGGCAAGAAAGTTAAAAGGAAGAGGAGTTTTCTAGACAAACTTTTAGGGCGTAAGAAGGAGAAATAAATGATAAAATGTATAAAATTGAAGTGATAATTGTAAAAAAACGCTGCATTATTGCAAGCCTGCCAAAGATTAAATCAAGGTTGTTAAGAAACATGACGTCAGTTTGTAATCTTTTTGATATAAAAAAAAATAGGTAGAAATGTTCTTTTGTAAATCGAGTAATAATATTTATAATAGATTATTTATATGAAAATAATTAAGGCCAGTCTTCCTCTGTTTTTTATCTTAATGCTATGGTTGGGTTATCACTAGCTGATAAACATAAGTGCCATGTGACACTCCCTATCTGCCAAATCCTAAAGTGTGTTAACAAAGTCATAATCATAAAATGTAGAAATATTAAATAAGTGAACTACATACATACCTACAGCGAATCAGTTTGATCTACATAATGTGTAATAGCTGCTTGTATATTAATTAGCACATACATTTACCTCTAGCATATCAAACAAACATTCCATGGTTAAAATGTTTCCTTATAAAATTAAAGTAAATTACAATAATTATTTATCGACTGAAATGGAACTGAGAATAGTAATATTGCTAGTGAAACTTAACCTTGATTGCTTAATAAAGTTTATTTCCGAAAATAGCGGAGTTTTATTCCTATAATAAATAACACGCATTGGTATAGACAAGCGTTTATTATAATCCACAAATAAAATATAAAATAAATAAACAATAAAACTTATATACTTTACTAATAAACTTAATAATATGTATCACAGCAACTATCGCATATATTTCGTATATCACACTAAACTTTTAACAGTATTTGATTTAATCAAAATGTGAAAGCCCATTTTCATTAACCAACGTTTAACGGGACGTCTTATGGGACTCCCTAACTCCTAAATAATCTGCATTTATAGGTAATGCCTGAAAAAAGGAAATAAATTAAATACAGGAATCAAAAAATATATGAAGTGTAACATATAAACAGAAAGCAGGAAATAATACATTGTTTGGAATAATTAACCGATCTTAAAATAGGTTATTTTAACTCTGCTGTCATAATCTGCATTTAAGTCAAATTAACCACTCACAAGTCAGATATTATAATCTTTATGTTGTTCACAATAAGGCGCATTACAATAGAATACACGCTATAGGATTTGATATTTTACTTTTTTGTAAAATTACATATAAAATTGTTTATCATGAGATAAATGAATGTTCTAATTGAATTATGTTACATATTGTATAGGAAATAGGAACAATAAATAATTATAATTAATTTTAATAATAAATCAAAATAAGATATTTTCTTTTTTGAAAGTAGATAATAAAAAAATTACACAGCCTAATTCATTTAAACTGAGGGCAGAATGATAAGATTTTTTAACAAACATTACCTACCAGTAAAATGACCCATTACGCAAATCACAGTGATCATAAAATATGTAATATGGATCCGTTATTTTAAAAGAAACAAGTAATATGTACGTATATCTTAAAAGTAATATAATTTACGTCCAATCTAAGATTTACATAATTATTTGCACATATTTATTAAAATCCAGTCAAACAAATGTTTCCTATGATAAATATGAACGTTGTATCATTTATTTGATGACAGTAAGATATCAATATAATGTTATTTTGTAAAACTGAATGCAATTAATAGATTTATTAAAATAATGAATTATTTAAAATTAATGATTTATTAAAAATCATATCCAGCTTAGAAAACATCAAAACAATAACACTAATGTGCAAAATTATTCCATCCTTACTATCTAGTCCATAGGGAAGTCCGTGAAGTTATATAAATAAATTTAATGAACTTTGTGGTTGCCATAATAATCAAAATATGAGGACATGGCGATTATTTAGCTCACATTGTTTTTACAATTAGAATAACGCCAGAAAGCAACTATAAATTAACAAAATATATTTTATGACTCATAAAATAATCAATACAAATATTTATAGCTCAATTGCTTAATTATCCTATGGAATTTGAGATAGCAGCTTAGCAACTTAATTAACATTTTCAATACATGATCTATTTATATGCCTGTAGCTCACTGCCTAACCTTGAGTTATATAGCTGAAACTTCCCTAAACCAAGCCCTGGATCGAACTCTATGCATTTTTACTCATTACCCTAATTGGAAGTAATTTATCAGAAAATATATGAAAATCATCTTCAAGTTGGCTGGGTAGTCAGCTTCAATATAGCAACAGGCCTTGTTCAAGTTCAGGTATGACAGAATGTTGTTACCTCATTTATTAATAAAATAATGCAAGAATATATACAGTGTAATTTTTTTTAACATAGTAAAATTTATAGGAATTGGAAAAGAGCGCCTCTAGTGCCGTACCATGGAACTAATTAAGTCTATACTTTGCACATCAACATATTATGAGAACTGGAGAGAACGTCCAAAGACCGCTATAAATGGAGTTATCTCGAGGAGGCCTATGTCAAAGGACAACCTAACCCAATAGGACCGATGCCGATATCGGCGAAATAACTTTAATTTATTTAAATTGTAATTACATATTTTTTGTTAGTAAATAAAGGCTATTTAGATTTGATTTTGATATCTAGCATTGTTCTCTCAAATCCCGCGCTGTCTACACGACACCCGCTGGTGCGATGTTATGATTGAGATAGAAGTGAGACTACTAGGTCTTTACATTTACAATGATGTTATCACAGTGTGGAATCCTTTATACTTGTTCATCATAATCTCAAACTCTTCATACAAAGATAGCTCTCAAGTGCAACCAAAACAACAGTATTATCCAAAATTATTTTAACTCTTCAAATCTGGATCTATTTTCCGTACAGCATCTTCTAATGCGAAGAGATGGTCATCATGTATGTCTGGTGCTATTTGCCTCATTGCCTTAGCTAGGTTATAAACATATTCCTTATTTGGCCCACTTGGTCCTTTAGAGTTGACTATTTGCTTTGCGATTTCATCTATGGATGCTGGCCCTGAAATTTTTTAAAAAGACATATGAAGATGTTCGAATGAATTTTGTTTTTATGCAAGTTCATGGTTTCTGCATTTTTTTTACTTAATGTCAGAATGCTAACAAGCAGGTTGACCTGATGATTAATAGCCACTATCCCGTAACAACATTAGCTATATCATTAATGAAGGCTTTCAAGTGTAATAAACTGCAGGAAAACTCCAGTAGATGCTTAGTAGCCAGCCAAGCAAGTACTATAAAGTATCACCCTATCGCTTTGCTAGTATTTTAAGCTATTTTATAGCTTTTATCGCGGGCTTCGGGCTTTGAGCGCGGCGACCGAATCAAGAAATTTCGTTACGAAAAAACCTAACACCTCCCACACACACATGAAATGAAATGAAATAATTTTATTCATTCAAATAGGCCTTAACAGGCACTTCTGAATAGTCAGACTCTAACGCACGGTTCGGAAGGTTGCTTTTACTGAGAAGAGCCGGCAAGAAACTCAGCAATTACTCTTTTCAAAACAAACTTAAATTTATTACATAAAATGTATCCTGCAAGAGCGAGCGCTACACCCAAGCATTGTCGTCATTTAAATATTCATTAATGTTATAGTATGCCTTTTGCACTAAAATGGACTTAACACGTTCCTTAAATGTATGTAAAGGCAAATTCAAAAGTGCAGGAAAGATCTTATTATAGAAGCGTGTACTCAGTCCCAAGAATGAGCCTTGCACTTTTTGGAGTCTATAAGCAGAGGTCACAAGTTTATGCTTATTTCTAGTATTAATAGAGTGCATATCACTTTTTTTTACAAAAAGACTTATATTTTGTTGTACAAATAATATGTTTGCATAAATGTACTGCGATGCAACTGTGAGGATACTAATTTGTTTAAACTTATCTCTGAGGGAAGCTCGAGAACTCAAATTATAAATAGCTCGGACCGCTCTTTTTTGCAAAATAAAAATAGCTTCTATATCAGTGGCCTTACCCCAAAGCAAAATGCCATAGGGCATAACACTATGAAAATAGCTAAAATAAACGAATCGAGCTGTATCTACATCTGTTAGCTGTCTAATTTTTCTAACTGCATATGCAGCCGAACTGAGCTTCCCCGCGAGACATGATATTTGGGTGCCCCATTGAAGTTTTGAGTCTAAAGTAATCCCTAAGAACACTGTTGACTCAACAAGATCGAGAGATTCATTATTAAGCACTAAGTTACAGCCAATTTTTTTTACATTGGGTAGTGCACAAAGGTGTGTGTATGCTGTTTGTGAGCAAGTATATAGGTGTATAGGCATCTTTACACCTATATACTTATAATATTAATAATATCAAAGAAAAATCTTGAATTAATATCAAAGAAAAAAAAAAAAACTGCCTAAATAAAAAATAAATAAATAATTATAATTGCATAAGTTGATAAAAAATGCTATGCAATAGCTTTACCGCGGCATTCCCCGAGTGCCACACGTATTTTATTCTGTCAGAAGTTTGACAAGCAGCCAGGCGGTTCACAGGTATACAGTTTCCTCACAATGTTTACTATCACCAAAAACTACAGTTCCTTATAGTATTCTACCCACAACTCTAATCATGCCATTCACTAGCATTTAAAAATAATAATAATAAAAGCTTTTTATATACTAATTTAATTCTAATTCTATATCTTCAACAACCATATCCGTTTGCCCTAGTTTGGCATAGGCCTCCTCCAATTTCTTCCAGCTTTCATTCACTACCATTTAGCTACAGTTATTTCATGATACTGATTTAGGGACAATGCAAATAGTATTTTTGCAAAAATCAGTCTACTGTTTTTTTATTTATTTATTTATTTATTTGGACAAGCTACAGAAACAAGTTATTTTTTTTTTTACAAAAGATATATAGACAATACTAAACTTATTTCCTAATATGCTTATCACTAAAACATAAAATTACAGAGATGTTGGGTAGCGTAGGTATTATATTTAATTACGTTTATTATGTATAGATTTCATAAGAATTATTTATATATATGTATTTTATAGACAAAGAGATATATATAGTTTTGATGATGACCTTTTGCTTTTGCTCACACCGGAAGATCACACACCCCCTCTAGTGTCACCATCCTCTAGTAGACCAGTTGTATATTGTGCAAGTGTATGGCTCTACTATTTGTGTAAAGTTTAATAAAAAAAAATGGTACAAGCAATTAAAAACAAACAAATGTCAAGCTCAATAGAACTGTACAATAATAATAATACATTGATATTTATTACTAACCAGCATAAGATTCATTTTCCTCTGTAGCTACATACAGTGTTAATCCAAAAACCTCCATATTACTGTTTTTGGGATGGAATGCAACTGTTTTCTTTGAGTAACCATTCTTCTCTCTGAAGTCTAAGTGCTTTGTGACTTGATCTATATCCTCAGTTCTTATTTTGTAAGCTACACCCCATACCATACTGTTGGAGTCTTCACTTGGTATCAAAGTTACAACACGACCAGGCTGGAATTTATTTAATTAATTATTAGAAAGATGTCTGGGTAAGTAGCCAAGATCCATTTGGTAGCTGAGCCAAGAAAATTTAAAACAAAATTGAGAAGAAAATTTATAGCACAGAGATAGATTATAGCCTGGAATAGCACATAGACTACTTTTTTGTATCCCGGAAGAATATAAGATCCCTCTGGTGAAACCGCGGAGCGGAGGCTAGTTTAATATATTTTTTTAATAGTACAGTTTGGCCACAAGTTTTGTGCACACATTAGGCAGCTGTGCAGCAAGAATGGAACGGGTGTACAGCAGCCGGCTCATATGCTTATCTTTCCCGCCTATCAAAATTAAAGTCATCAGGGGATGAAAGTGGGTTTTATGCCTCTCCTACAATACACATAATTTAAAATAATGGAAGAATATATTGAACTGAAAGCTAGTTATTTATAATGATTTCCTTGATAAGTTGACTCACAATTCCTGGAATTCTTTTCTTTTTTAGGTAGTTTTAGGGCGCGCGTCTTAGTCGCGAGCCAACCGGTTTAATGATGTACAGTACAGTACAGTCAGCCCCAGATGGATGATCTCATCAAAATAATCAAAGTCAAAGTCAAAGCCATTTATTCAGTTTAGGCCCTAAGAGGGCACTTATGAACGTCGAAACTACTGAAGTTACCACCGATTCGGAAGTTAATCTATTTATATACTATCTACTCTCTAACCCATATTCTTTACACTTTGTGTTGAAACTGTAAACTGACCATACTACCTATTCACTTCCGTCACATTTACTGAGTACCACACACTGTTATTTTTGTAACAAAGAACTGAAAATTGTAATTAGAAGTAGTAAATGTTCTTACTTTATTAGGGACGCCTCTGTGATCAATACTGTGTTGGTAAAACCTTCGGAGATAACCTCTAATGTAACCTACAACTTTATACTCATACAAAAAGTCAACTTTCCACACTAAAGATCCATAGCCAAACACCCACATTTTGAATTTATAAGCAAAATAAAGTGGATTTTTACAAGTTACCAATTAGTTATCATTATTTACTCTAATCTAACCTAAAACTCTTTTTTTTTTAGTTTTCTTTCGTAGAGATGTGTCAACCAGTGCCAATAATAATTTTGAAATTCCGCCGACTTTAATTACGATATTCCGTTAGAAATCTGTTAAATCTTGCATTTTTTTCGTCAGTAAAATCCGTTGAAAGACCAGAATGTAATTAAGGTAATTAAAAAGTGAAATAAAAATATTAAAATGAATAGAAAAATAAAAAAAGTTTAAAATGAAGTGCAACAATCTTTAAAAAGAACCGAAATCTATTTTATCTAAATCATCGTCACTATTTGGGGTCTCAATCACTACGTGACTGACTAGTAGTTGACGGCTGGCCACAGACTTAGTAGAGATGCTACGCATCGGCTGGCTATAAAATTATTTTGCTCACTGCTACCTTGTCTATGACGTGATACATTCTCCCGCCTACATGTGCTGTATTTACGAAGAATGAGTTGCCATATGAGAAATAACAATATCGTTTTGATTTTTGAAAAAAATAAAATAAAATTGGAAATATAAAAATAAATCTGTTTTATTTAAATAATAATCTTTTCTATTAAATTCCGCTAAAAATCCGCTAGCCGTCAACATAATATTTCTTCCGTTTCTTCATAACCGAATCCGCTAGATATGACGGGAAATCCATTACGTTGGCATCGCTGGTGTCAACTCGAGTTAACTCGAGTTGTGCTTAGTTCGAGTTGATTTCTCCCTTTAGCTTTAGCCTTGGGCTGGGCTGGCGGTAAATGAACGAATCAATCGAAAGAGCGATAGCGCGATTCGTTCGTTGGGTGCACGCTTTAATTCTCCCCCGAATGACACCGTCGATGACACGAAGTTTTCCGATCATATCAAACTATATTCAATGGTCACAAACGTCACAATATTGCAGATTTGACGTTTGAGGTTATGTTACGTTATCCAAGTTAAGTTATCCGTAAAGCTGTAAATTATAAATGTAAACTATAAAAACTTTTTTATTTAAATCCTACCTACGAAGCCTAGCAATGATAATAGGGTATTACACCCATTTTTGAAAAGTCTCTCAATTCATTCCTAAGGTGCTAATAAGCCACCAAAAAAAACACAAAATTTTTAAACAATCGATAAGTGCCATAAAAATGAATTTAAATTTTACATTTTCAATTTTCGCGCGTCTCAATTGGACTCATATAATTGTATAAATTAAAAATGAGCTATTATTCTTTTTATTAGTGTGCTGTTCCTGAATGCATGAATACTAGTGTAAAAATAATAATAATAATACTTCAGTTGATACTTTTTAGTTTACATACAGCACCGTATGACGTTATTATAATCGCTTGTTTAGAAACAGATAAAAAAATCTGAAAACTTTGAAATGAATTTTAAAATTAATTATTTTATTTTATGAACTAAAACCTTCTCATATAGAGTAAAATACCCTATTGTCCTAACAGAGAGTTGGATGGAAGAAAAAATATGTAAAAAAGTAATTTGTAACAAATCATACACTCAGTTTCTTCCTGCTAATTCGAGTTCAGTTCGAGTTAACTGAATTTCAATTTCGAGTCGTGTTTATTCCGAGTTGGCACATCTCTAAGTTTTCCCTTATTTTATTTCGGGAAGGCAAAGGGTTCTAGCCTATACAGCTGGGCTGCGTTCAGTAACCAATTCAGTAACTACCATATATTACTATTATATACTAGGTAACTACGCCGCCGCCGTGTGAGTGTCCAACGATTATCCAACTAAATTAAAGAGTATATAATCACTACTAAAACGTAGTATCGTAGGATTATATACTCTTTGCTGAACGCTATGATAATCGTCGGTCGATCACACAGTGTAGTTACTGAACGCAGCCCAAGCAGATGTTGTCAGGGACTTTTTGGCGGGAATTTGCAAAGTTATGTTGCGTTTTCATTTTATTTTCATGAAATCGGTGTATTTTGAGTTTTATTGAATGATATTGGTGGCGTTTTGTCCAATAAAGATCAATACAAGTGTACGAGTGAAGTGAAATTAAATGAATGCGTGTATTGTGACTTTTCATGTTGTCTCAAATAGTCCACGAAAAATTTTAGTAAAACAGCCACCAATATACTAAAACCCGACTGACTTGACTTTACTATATGTACCTATAAAAATGAAAATGAAAATATTTTTTATTCAAATAGGCCTTCACAAGCACTTATGAATTGTCTGACTCTAACGCTCGGTTCGGAAGGTTGCTTTTACTGAGAAGAGCCGGCAAGAAACTCAGCAATTACTCTTTTCAAAACCAACTCAGATTTATCACATGAAAATTACTTATCTAGTCTAACTGACAATATATGTGTTATAACAAAAAAAAAGTACTAGATTTGGCTTTGTTATAGTTGGATATCAATCAGACATAATTTATTGATTTGAAACAAAGAAGAAAATATCATGATTAGGCTGTATGCGCTAGAACACAAACCGTTTTTATAGACTGTTCAGTTGGCTCATCCATGAAACTAGTTTACAATCCACTTATAAACCAGTTTATTCGTGACTCCTCCATTGAAAAGGGAAGATTTTCCGCCAGGCTGGGTCAGAGTGCCTGGCGATCGCAGTCCAACCGTAGATGTTGGAATCTTGTATATATGCTAAGTCGTCGAAGTACTTTGTTAGCGCGATGTAGAATCTTGTTGCGCCATCTATCCACGGGTAGCGGAGGTCTTGATAGATGTCACTACACGTGCATGCGCGATGCAAAATGTTGTTCAGGCTATGGTCGACAGACGCACGACGATACGAAACAAACACTGACTACAATCTCACTAAGGTAAGTGATGATGTGGCCGATGGTGGTAAGCACACAAAGCCTAGAAGGATCCGGCTCTCAAATGCAGCTGCCAGAACACACCAATAGGAGTTTGGTGACAGATTTTCAACTTGAGGGTGGTAGCCAGCCAGGTGGGTACTACAAAGTACCCTACCACCGTGCTATGGTTTCCTAACGATGTTTTCCTTCACCGAAAGCTCAAGCTCATTTTGTAGGATTCGAACTCACGACCTTCGACGCGGCGTCCGACGTCACTACCACTAATATTCGTTAAGTCGTCGATTAGCAAGACATAGGCCTTCCCTAATGATCTCCAATAGGACCGGTCTTGGGCGGCCTGCATCCAGCGTTTTCTAACGACTTTTTCAAGGTCGCCTGTCCACCTTGTAAGCGGTCGCAAATACATTGCTTCAAAGCTATTAGCAAACTCTTTTTACAATTAAATATATTTATACATAATAAAAATATAAACAATCACAACTAAAAAGGAAACAAATTAAACTAACAACACAAAATAATAATAAACGTGTAATCCTATAAAAATAAAAAAACATGTAATCAAAAAAATTCATAAGTACGACCCTACGTAAGTAACGTAGATTATTTTTTCCTTTTATAGGGTTTCACGTTTATTATTATTTTGTGTTGGGGGTTTTTTTAATTTAATTCATTTCTGAGGGAGTTGTGAAAAAATATATATTATTCGCTAATTCGTGTAGGCGGCCATCTTGGATTTGAAATTTATCATAGTGTATAGTATTCTACTAGTCAAGCTCTTTCATTTGATACCTATATTGAGGGAGTTGTGAAAAAATATGTAATCCACCATTTTGTAACGGCGGCCATCTTGGAATTTAAATTTATCATAGTGCATAGTATTCTACTAGTCAAGCCCTTTCATTTGATACCCATATTGAGGGAGTTGTAAAAAAAATTGTAATCCGCCATTTTGTGGCGGCGGTCATCTTGGACCGATTTTCATCAAACACTTCCGACTAATTAACCTTTCAAACAAACAAAAAAACAAAATCAAAATCTGTTCTTCCGTTCGGGAGCTACGATGTCACAGACAGACACACACACACACAGACACGTCAAACTTATAACCATCGTTCTTGCGTCGGGGGTTAAAAAGGAAGACAGTCACCAAATTGGAGCCTGCCCAATGGCATTTTTTATACTAGTCTCGTTTCGTTGACTGAAAAATCGTCAACGACCCACCACTACTTCATTCATTCATCATGGTTTTCATTTTCATGACACGTGTGTTTCCAGCAAACAAACCATAAAATGGGGGACAGGCAGGGCCGCGCCGACCCCCCACAGCGCCTGTGTGCCAAACCTATGAAGCGCCATTTTTTTTTTCGATTGAATGAATGTTCAATTATTTTGGCTATCTCGTTTCTTAAAGTCGGGGAATCCCTGTGACCCACCCCGCTAGCGTCGCACGCATCGCATCGGGTTGCGTTGCGTTCATAAATTCATTCAAACAAACTCACGGCGCGCGGTGGTTCTTTTGATTTTAACGCTGAGCTCGAACTAATGTGAGCTAAAACCCAAAGCGTAAAATTAAACCACAAACGTGCAAATTATCTTGGGAGAGTTGTACAATAAGCGCAATATATGTTTTGCTATTTACAAGGCATATGTTGCGCCTATTGTACCTACTTATCGATACTCCACTACAAAGAATATGTTGTTGTTTAAGTGTAACAAAAATAATTTCGATGGCGGCGCCCCTATTGTCTTGGCGCCTGTGTGCGCCGCACACTTCACACATAGGGGCGGCGCGGCCCTGGGGACAGGACAGGACAGCTGAAAAGTGATTTTTGCTGAAATTGAAAAATCCTTTTTGAAGTGAAACTTCTATATAGAATATAGAATATAGGGGGGTATTAGGATTTTTCTGTCACGAAAAAGCGTTACGGACGTGACTTCACCAGTCTCTTTCTATTATATACGAGTGTTTTAATTCATACGTGAGATAATTATTGCAATTTTGTAATGGAGATTAAAAAAAATGCTTTTGTTGAACTTCGTTCCCGGCGGGGTAACTAGGGTCTGATGCTGGAGCTGGAAGGTGGCCATAGGAATTCCGCAATAAAACGATACAACGCCGTCGAGTTTGGGCTCGTTTGATTCGTATTGACGAGTACTTTGATCCTATATAGTAACCAGAGTCTGATGGTGGAGCTGGAAGATGGCCACAGGAACTCCACAATAAAACGACACAACCCCGTCGAGTTTGGGCTCGTTTGATTCGAACGAATCTCAACTGACAAGTTCAAATTTTGTTGCGATTCGTTTTGCTACTTGTCCGTTGCGATTCGTTTTTCCACTTGTCCGTTGCCATTCGATTTTCCACTTGTCCGTTGCGATTCGTTTTTCCACTTGTCCGTTTGTAGTTTCACTTCTACTATGTGTCCCAGCACACATTTCGTTTTTTTTTTTATCTTATTCAACTTAGTCCATATTAATGTCCTTCTTAAAAGCCTAATGTTTATGGGCATTGCTACTACGCTTTTTCCTTTTAGGCATATGTTTCGATAGATACTGGAACAATGTGAGCCCTTATCAAGGCAAGGGTCCGGAGAACATTTCTTTGTTATGCTTGAATGGAGCAGCGGTGAAGAAGGTGCAGCGGTTCAAATAGGTACTGTTTTAGCTGATGCTAACTGATGAGGACTGTACTACGGTGAAAGTGCTGATTCTGTCACAATAACTTTAATTTCTGCGTAAGTGCGCCACAAGCAAGTAATTACACAGCCAAGACAAAAAGTAAGGTGTCGGCTTCGGTGCGGTGTTGCCAACTTGTCGCCGCGTCTCCGCACGTACATATGCGGCCGTAACATGCTCCCGGGGTTGAAGTTACTTCAACATGAAGGATCGATGGGGAGAGGACATATATTATTGTATGCCCTCTGAATAACATGTTTTAGCTGATGCTAACTGATGAGGACTGTACTACGGTGAAAATGCTGATTCTGTCACAATAACTTTAATTTCTGCGTAAGTGCGCCACAAGCAAGTAATTACACAGCCAAGACAAAAAGTAAGGTGTCGGCGTCGGTGCGGTGTTGCCAACTTGTCGCCGCGTCTCCGCACGTACATATGCGGCCGTAACAGGTACCTTAGTCATATTGTAACGGACAATCTGAACTATGACTGACGTGAGGTGGTGCAACATGCTGGCGCGCAGGTTTTGCAGGTGTAGCGATGAGGTCAAATTGACACTCTTCAAAGCTTTTTGTTAATGCTTCTACACCTGTCAACTCTGGGTTAACAACCATAGAAAAGTGTATAGCCCCATTAGGGTGCAGTACAATGACTGTTTCTGAATCCTCGTGCGTCGGCCGCGGTACTGACTGCAGCGCGTCAGGTATATTCGCCGAGATGGGGGTGTTCGAATTTTTTGCTGTAATTAGAGCTCATGTTGCTTCATTTTGGTAGCCAGGCAGGCGGGTACTACAAAGTACTCTACCACCGTGCTATGGTTTCCTCACGATTTTTTCCTGCACATGAAGCTCAAGCACATTGTAGGATTCGAACCCACGACCTTCACCGCGGCATCAGACGTCACTATCGCGTCATCGCTTTCCCTGCATATGGATGAGAACAGAAAGTAATTTGATTTTGTACTGTATTTTTATGTTTTACTTATACCTAAGTATACATGTCTTTTGACCTTTACACTATTGTGTAATTTTATCAATGTTAGTCTATCGACCGCAACCCTATTGTGAATTGTTTATGTTTCTTTAGCTTTTCAAGTATGTACTACTTTCAACCTCTTCAGGTCCAATGCAAATAAATAAATATTATCATTATTAATCTCGTGGGCAATCACAAAATCAAAACCACATTTAACTTCACACGCCCCCCCCCCCCCCCCCGCACTCTGAGGCATTCGGAGTTCATTGTTCGCAATTATTGAAAGGTACGAGTAAAAGTACCTCGGAACAATGACAGAGCTTGTTCCGAGAATAGTACATATCGTGCTAAATCCTCTGTCTCACCTCCTTGCTTAGTAGTTTTTAATTGAACCATGATGGTACTAACCTTTATGGTGATGCTTTATAAATGTGACCTCCTTCAAACTAGGTACCTACCGTCATACTTCTGTCAAACCATCGTCAGGTAACTTACAATTTTATCATGGATAAATAAATTTTACCTAATACTTATCATGCTAGGTAATTAATTCAAAATCATGAAAGAGAATTTAATATATCTTACTTAAGAATTTCTTACTTATTACATACAAAAATATAATTCTGGAGAATAAACAACCACGAAGCACATAATATGGTGATATTTTTCTCAATTTCTCACACAACACCATGAATCATCCATGCATATGGACAATATAAATAAAATGGAAAAACATAGAACCAATCCAATTATTGACCACTCAACAAAAATGTTGTATCCGTGATGTTATTATTTTAAAGACTAATTAATTTTCTCCAAATGGCTACCATAGCAAAGAGCCTCGCCAATGAACTCATGGAACATTCCTCCAAACTTTCAACCACAAGCAGTGCATCAAAGTTGAATAAATCAAACAAACATCAACCACAGTCTAAAAATCAAAACAAGGATAGACAGTCGGTCAGCATTGAGAAAAATAAAATGTTATATAAACCAATCAAACTCCACAATAAAGCAGCCTTAAACAAAACGATATCGACAACACGTCAAAAGGACTTCAATAAAACAGTCGCAAACAAATTCATGACGAATGAAAATATAGCACCAATTCCACACAAGGTCTCCAGTAAAGAATTCGCTAAGACATTAAAATTAGATAAATCTCTCGAGGAACAAAATAAAACATTGGTAAATATTGGAGTGAACACAAATGTAACTGGATCAATAAATAAATCTGATAATAATTGTGTCACAATGGTCCGTAGGCGAGATAACCGTTGCAATTGTAAATGCACACCAAAGTGCAGTTTCATAACTAAAAGTAGAACCAAGTTAAATCAAACTATTGATAAACCAAACAATATATACTCGGACAAAGCTTGTGCTTTCTGTGTTGAAACAGCATCCCGCAGTACTCAATTTTCTGATAATTTGTGTAGAAGCAAGTCACATTATAACAGGGAACCACCGCTACGACAGTTCAATATAAATAATTTTGGTAAAGTTAGACAAGATTTCCTAAGTAGACCGAGTATGAGCTCGGCACTAAGTGCTAAACGTTGGGCTTTATCACAATATCCAACAAGAGGACCAGACTTTTAATATATAAATTACATACAAACATTGAACTTAATAAATAAGTGCTTCAGGTCTTTGTTTTTAATTTACCATACACAGAGGTGGATTTCCCATAAGGCCGACTAGGACCAGGCCTAGGGCGGCTAGATATTAGGGGCGGCTGAACGTGACATGGCCCGGTTTCCACCAAAGCGGAGAGGAGATGAGACGAGAGATGTTTTTTGAATAACCAATCAGATTTCGTTATTTCCACATCTCCTCTCCACTTAGCTTCGGTGGAAATGGATTAAGCGGAGAGGAGAGGAATGTCTCATTTTTCTATAACATTTTATGCCGCGTGCGAGCGAGCAAGCGGCGCGGCAGAGCGAAGATGTGTGTAGTCGGGCGGCCAGGCGGCGCCCCCGCCGCCTACTCCCCGCGCCTCGTACGTACACCCGAAATCGAAAACTACCCTTGACAGCTCACATTTCCACTACGCACAGATCACATGTCCGCTACGCACAGCTCACATCTCCTCTCCGCTTTGGGAAATAACCTGCCAGCTTCGCAGCACATCTCCTCTCCTCTCCGCTTTGGTGGAAATCGGGCCTCAGTAAATGATGATCTGAGAAGGGGCGGCTGGTACTACACGGACTAGGGCGGCCAAGACTGCAAGTCCGCTTCTGCATACACTTAGAAATCTTTATTAGGTAACATATATTATTACTAGCTTCCGCCCTGCGGTTTCATCCGCGTTCCCGGGATAAAAAATAGCCTATAAAGCCCTCAAGAATTGGGCTATCAAATGCAAAAATAATTTCAGAGATTAGCGAGTTCAAACAAACTCAGAAAAATCATCAAAATCTCTTCAGCTTTATTATAAGTATTAGTAGGTATATAGCTTCCACCCCGCGGTTTCACCCGCGATCCCGAGGGTTCCCCCGGAATAAAAAGTAGCCTATGTACTATTCCAGACTAAAATCTATCTCTGTGGCAAATTTCATCCAAATCCGTTCACCCGTTCTGCCGTGAGCCACTATATATATAGAGCAGGGAACGTAGCGCGCGGCAGCGTCGAACGGTCCGCGTTTTGCATTTTTATACTCGTGATATCTTCGAAATTAAATGTCCGATTCGAATGAATTAAAAAGTATTTTTTCTGCTACATAAATACCTTTGATGATAAAACTATTTATTTGAATATGAATTAATAATACGATACGAATATAACAAAGTTTTGTTTCTACCGGCGATCTAATTAAATTTTAGAACTTAAATTGCTGCTATTGTGACCTAACTATGATAGTTATATACATTCCCTCGCGGACTTTTTTGTAGGTAATAATGAGTAAGTACTTTAATAATGTAGTAGTAGTAGGTACATAATTTTTATGTAAGTTTCATACATAGTTTTCTCAGCGCACGCTAAATAATGAATTTTATAGGCAAAATTTGGCTACTTTGGGTATCATTATTTCAATTTTCTTAAGGATCTCTAATTTTTTTGAAAATAAATTATAGCCTATTTTACTCGGGGATAATGTAGCATTCTAATGTAGAAAGAATTTTTGAAATCGGTCCAGGAGTTTTTGAGTTCTATTCGTTACAAACATACAAAAATACAAATAGATTTATGTAGAAGTGTAGATAATAACACATATACCTAAGGCATAACAAATTCATTACAAAAAAAAGCCAGCTATCTAGCGCATGGACCCCAGAGTTCCGATGTAATTTTTTTATTTTTTTCGTATCAATCAATGTATCTACAGATAATTTTAATTTATCAAGATATTATTAGTACATACATACCTACATACTGCAATCAATGATATTATCATTTAAAACACTTCACTGACTGCATTTTAGTTATACCTACTACTCTGTCAAGAAAGTACCGGGAAACGATCAATAATATACACAAAATATAGTTATTCATCCGAAGTTATTTTATCGCCTTCAAAGTATGTTCCTTCAGAAACGATACACTTACGCCAACGAATAATCCAATCATCAAAACATTTTTCAAACGCTTTTTCCGGAATTGAGTTCAGCTATGTTATTCTGTACTTAAATCGACTTTGAAACTCGACGGTGAATTCTCGAAGTGACTATTCTCTGTCTCACTTGTGAACTCCTGATTACCGAGTTTCGCGAGTGAGACAGAGAATAGTCACTTAGAGAATTCACGACCGTCCTGCTATGCGATTCTCTAACGTAACCATTCGTGGCTGTACTCAACGACGAGGTCGACGTCGAGCAAGCCTTGAATTCGACGTCGAGCTCAGCGCTGTTCAAATTCGTATTCACTAACGCATTTCAGCTCGACGTCGAACTGGAGGTTGTGTCGTTCGTGGCTGTTCTGTAAGGCGAGTTAGAGCTTGACAAAAACTTTTTGTCGGTAAAACCCGTTTTATTTTTACTAAGCCAATTCAATTAAAAATAATATGTTAATACATTTTATTAATACAAAAAATGGTTTAATAAATAACATACTTCAGTTTTAGGGATAGAAAGAAAGTCTACATCAATTTCTTTAATTATTTTAGTTTGCGTGGCAGAATGTCATTAAACCCTCGCTTGCTTCGTACCTCAAAAAAAATCAAGGTCGCAATCGCGTCATCATGCATAACCCAAACACTTTTTTGTTTACAAACCAAAGAATAAAATAATAGACCTATGTTACAAACAAAAAACTTTGTTTCGCCCATCCACTTACTCTTTTGTATTGCATTAATTATGAAATGAGATTTATAGTTTAAAGAAAGGAATAACAGTGTGTATCGTAAGTACATATTTTCTATGTAAACGCATGTTCTTGATAAAAGTTTTATTGTTGCCTAGTTGGGTCTTGTCACACGTATTAGTTTCAATAGAATAAAAGAATTCTGATTTATTTTAGCAAGGAAGTCGCGATCAATGGTTCCTAGTCAATCCAGCTAGAAAAATTAGTAGATACATATGTTTGGCTGGAACAAGTTTCTCGTCTCCGGACACGCACGTACCGCTCATGCAAGAGACCGTACTTGAGCAGCTTGGCTGGAAGTTGCCCATGTTCTAAATAGTGAGGGCAATGGCTGCATCAAAACTTGGTTGCAATGGGCTAAGGTCAGTTCACTTTTAATTGATTTTATATCTGAAATATTTCCCTATAGCACTAAACTCCACTTTGCTTGTTTTAGTAGTGGAAGAATATAAAGTCAGCCTATAAAAAAAAGTTCAGTCTGCAAAACCTAGCTAGGTATTGTACTGGTGGTGGTGCAGTAAAAGAAATTAATTTGACTTCTATAAAAGAGAGATGGGTTGCATTAATCCATTTGAAGTATGTTTTAAATGGTTTTACTTACAAGTATACCTAAATACTTGTGAAATGCTAATATTTTTCATTACTATTGTAGAACCCACCTGATGAGCCAGAACCGATACCACCAACTCCTCCGCCAATTACTAGCCATAGTCCAGCTTTTTTGTTGGTAAGTGAGATATGTTACCTAATTATAATTTATAAAGTTGAATCAGAGAATAGAGTGTTCATTGTAATCGTTTCTTTACAGACTATAAATGATGAGTAGCCTGCAGTGCCTGCAGTTCAGGCAATTCAGAAAGCATATAGCAGGTAGGTAAATAACAATAGGTAATGAATACTTGCTTGTAACAGTATCATTAGTTTAGTGTATATTCTATTAGTAATGATTTTATAAATGAACTCATACTTTTTGTTTTAGGGTTTTTCATTTCCAGCAGAGGTTGAGCCTGAGTCAACGGTGGTTCATAAAAACTACTAAACAATCATTTATTTATTATTATTTTTAATCATTTGTACACTATTAAATCTACTTACTTATCTCAATCATAAATTACAAAATATTGTACAGATAATACTTATATTAAAATGTATTTTTATTCATTCATAGAGACCTTTTTTTGAGAGCCTGCCTATCACTAGCATTTTGTGGAAACCTAATATATTTATTTATAATATTAGGGTGGTTTAATGCATCTACAACAGCATGAATAGCCCGTGAAGCAGAAGACTGTGACACATAGCAATCCACATTTTTGGCTACCAGCTTCTGGTATTGTCCGTTCGCCAGAAAAGATAGAGTACACAAAACCTGAAATAAATTAATATTTTTACTAAATAACATGATCTCAATATTTTTATATAATACGTAGGTATGACCCTTCAGTCAGTAAACTAGTTGGTAGGTAGGTGCCTACAAAATAATGGGCAATATGCATGCCATAAGAGAAAAATAAGAGCTTCTTACCTTCAGTCTGTTAGTTAATCCACTAGACCTTAAACGTCTAGGTAGATCTATGTCGAAATATCTTCTATTAAAATATTCAGCAAATCTTCAGAGAATCTGTAGTTAGAAATAAATTCGGAATCGCGAGAAATTGTTCGTAATTCACGCAATTCACGAGCTTGATGACGCTTTCGTAAATTGTCTGATTTTTTTGGCTTCTTTAATATATATGTATGATGCACAATACACGAGCAGCCATTGAATTACTACTATGATATTATTACAAACAAAACAAATATTCACCTAGCTTCTATAATTTCATCAAAAACTGTTTATTTTGGACGGTTCGCCTACAAAATAGAAGCTTTTGATTTGACAACTAAAGTCGAGACTGTGGTCGAGGCTGTGGGCGAGGCGGTCGTCGAAGACTAGGTTTTTTTTGCTTAGTGAATACCGATTTTCATAGAAGAACTGTCAAACTATTCAACCTTGAGTAGTTCCATCAAAATCCGCAAATCTTCGTGGCGCTAGTGCCGCGTAAGCCAAGTTAGTGAATACGAAATTGTAATTCGCCGCTGCCGCAGCGTCGAGCTGGAGGTCGTGTTGCTTAGAGAATTGCACTGCTGGGTAGGTAGGTACTAATTAATGTAGGATCGACTTGTGAGAGTATCACAAGTCGATCCGTACCTTTCTGTGTCTCACAGTGAGACACAGAAAGTTCAGCGGCTATCTCTCTCAAACTTGAATGAGGATTTTCAGTCACTATTTCCATCACTTTTGCGATGTTTAACTTCAGTTGAAGACATTGATGGCCTACCAGAGCGAGGCAAATCTTCCATCACATCTCGACCGCTTTGTACCACTCATAAGCACGTGTTTTTGGTACATTCGTTTCACCGTAAGCCTTCTGTTACATTTTCAGGGACTCCGAAGACCGAACACGAAATTCCATTAGCGATGCAACCGCGTTAACCTTAAAAATCTAAAATTCAACGTGTTGCGTCCCGCTCCCTACTATAGCGACCTCTCATAGAAAACCCGCGTAAACGGAAAGGGCGTATGCGACAAAATGGTTTTTATTATTGTTTAATTTAAAAACTTCAAATATATTTCATAAAACCTATGTACAAATTATAGTATCAGTTTCAATTAATATATGTAGAAATTTTGGAACCTCAAATCGATCCTCAATGTCGGTAAAATTGGAATCTCTTATTTTAAAGAGGTCTTTTTGTTTAATTATTTTGTGTTATAAAAGTTAACCAATCGTGTTATGCAGTGGACAAAATAAAGTCAAAGACATGATGAATTATTACAATAAATTTCATTTCGTTCGCT
The DNA here is from genome assembly GCA_951216915.1 of Tetheella fluctuosa. Classification (NCBI taxonomy): domain Eukaryota; kingdom Metazoa; phylum Arthropoda; class Insecta; order Lepidoptera; family Drepanidae; genus Tetheella; species Tetheella fluctuosa. Next base: position 4,325,511 of record OX578234.1, on the reverse strand, counting down.
TTAGTCATTGTTGAGAAAAATCGGTATCTTTGCAACCAAAATCTTCAAGGCGTCGCTTTAAGATTAACTAAAAACAGCACACCCCACACTGTATATTTTAATCTAAATAACATATGCAACTCAATCAAACTCCGCGCCAAAATGGAAAACACAACAAAACAAATAATTGAATTTGAAAGGATGGAACCATAACGAAATCATCCATTCCTGATACTTTTTTTGACTGTTATGTTACTGCCTATGTAATGTATGTAGGTACCTAATGATTTTAATGATTTGATTGATGTAATGTATTACATCTAAAATAAAAAATTGCATGAAATCATGAAAAATATTTATTCCTAGTCCAGTCCACTACCTCTGCATACAAAATTAGTGCTTTCATCTTGTTTTGTACCTAAAAAAATAATACAGCATGTAATAACATAATGACAAATAAAAAAAAATTCATAACATACTTGCCTATACCTTTACTCTATAGTGCATTTAAATCAGTATTATGTTGATGGATATGTTAATTATTAAAAATAACAGTACAAATCTGTCTTATAGTGCTATATTATTAATATTAAAGACAATACTTATAATTACAATTAAACATAAAGAATAATGAATCATAGAATTGCACAAAAACAAACATGAAGCAATTAAAATAAGTGACATTATTGACTGTCTGATTTTGCACAACTGAACTTGCGCAATTATTTTCAAAATATATCCATAATATTTCCATCTTAGGAATTTAAACATGAATTGTTATTAAATTTCTATGCATTATTATTCTAAATATTTATATGAAAGAAGACAGTTTTGTTCTAGGTAGACCTGGCTCTCAGGCCCATTACAATACAATAACATAAAGTAGCACTATATTATTATTATACTGTATTTATTAATAAAACAAAAAGTTTGTTGAGAATAAACATAGTAATGTAGAATAATTTGTAGTTGAACTTTCAAACAGTATTTTTTAATTTTTTAGTGCCAGCTATTATAGAATGAAAATAAAACTTAAGTTAAGTCTCAAGAATATAGATTCTGTTCATTTAAAATAAATCATATGTAATAGATCCAGGTTACAAATTAAATTATTTCAATCTCAACTTAAGACTCAACTAAAGTTTCAATTGACTTTCTAAATATGGATACGGAAATAAGATATTTGCACTACTTATTGTTTATTGTCTGCAATGGGTCTAAGTTTCATAAGGATGAATCTCACATGTTCTGTTGCGCTGGACTGGCTGGCGGAGGCTGAGCTTCTAAATTTTTGATAAGTTGAGCCAACCAATGCTTAGTAGAGTTATCTTCTTGAAGGCATGTGGTGAATGTTGTGTCTCTCAGCTGATCTGGCAGACATTGTCTCAATGCTTCACGAGCTCTCGGGTTGTCAGATAAACGTAGATAGCATCGAACTACATGCTTCAGTAGCCGTGCTGAAGGATCTTTTGCAAGCGACAACACCATTTTTCCCAGTATCATAGCCACATGTGAAAATCTATCATATGTCTGGCAAATATAACACAAACCACTGTCATCCAATAATATCTTCTGCAAAATGAATGTTGCAACTGTCTTAGATAGTTCTGATCCATTTTCCATGATACGCAGACACAGCGGAATTATTTCAGTGGTCAATAGGAATGTTATCACTTCCTGTTCATCAGTTTTGACTAATGCACCAATGACTCCCAAGCTAGTTAATCGTAAGTATTCGAAAGGACGTGTTTTGGAAACTGTGTGGAGGAAAGGATATAGGAATAAAGGCACATGAGCTTGAAGGAACGCAGATCTTGTTTCAGGATGTGAAGCGACACACTGCATCAAAGCTAACGCGTTACACACACGGTTGCTCTGGTGCGCTGTTAACGTCGGAGGTATCATTGCCACGTATATGTTTGTGATCTCTTGCAACAACGCAGCAATTGTACCAAAACTATGCCATAGCATAGGTGCTAACTCTGGTACAACCTCACGTTTCTTACTTAGCTCCAAGAGAGCATTTTCTCGAGACTCAGGGTTACATAGCTCCAGAATCCAGGTATAGATCTTTTCTCTATCTACGGCGGACTGCATATTTGCTGGACTTTGCTGTGCACTCATAATAATCATGGGTAAATTGTTAAAAGTTTGGCATCTATTTCTTGCAATAATCGAAGATTACAATATGTGGGGTTAATTTCATTGTACACTTTTGGTAACAAGTCTCTCCATAAAATATTAATTGTCAAGGCGATCCACAGCAAACGAACTATAAAAAAAAATCTATTTTACCTCTTGTAAGATTTTATAATTATAAATTAGTTAGACGGTATTTTCAAAGAAACAATCATAACGCCATAACCAACCAAGGAACATATTTACTGATATCTGATTGATATTTACTCCTAGCGCCAGTGTTGCCGTTTTATAATTTAGAAAAATGCCATTTTTTCGCCAGAAAAACGCTAAAAATGTTAAATATAATTTTTAAAGTGCTAAATAAAATGCCAATTTGATTTAAAGTATTTATTAATCAAAAAACAAAATTTTAGTCTTCTATTTCGAAGAATATCTGAAGGTTATCAACAGGTTCGTCTTGTTGTGACGTTGACGAGCCACTTTCATCAGTCACTGCATGTTCTTTAATACCCTTTATGAGTTTCAGCTCGTCATCAGGAATATTATAGGAATGACAAAATTAACTGAACTTAAACATATACAATCGACTAAACCGAATACCGTTAAATCGAATTACACCGAACTATCGCTCGAACGTACAAGCTGATATCTCTGAACGATGCTCGGGATTTTCCCATAAAGTGCTTGTCGCGGCGGCCTGCCCATATACTATATACAGTAGATATATCACAGTATACGGCTTGTTGATAGCATTACTTGTTGGCTCATTCCATATATGGCAGGCGCAGCGATTGTAATAAAAATAAAAATCAACAAGACTTCATACCTGTTATTCTCTTATTGCCTCCTCAAGCCTTCTTTGCCTCCTCAAGCCTTCTTTGCCTCCAACCTTCCTTCCAATGTCTCTAGATTATCTGCTTCGCTATATGTGTGGGTTCCACGGTTTGAATGAGCCATGCACCATCTGTAGATTATAATGCCCAATGACACCGACTGCCTCGGTGCCTAGGGCAAGGATAGGTCATGCCTAAAGCATGACCCACCCTGTGACTATGTCACCTCTTTGATTGCTAGAACCAGAACATCATGAATTAGATTATGTATAATATATAAATAAAGTTAAGGGGTTTCAGGTTCAGATTGATTTATAGGTGCCACATTGCTTAAGACTTGGATAGTAACGTATCTATACTCTAGCCCAATGGCTCTTAAACCCACGTACATGGGCGCAGGGAGGCATACGCCTTACGTCGCGACAAGGCCTACGCCTTACGTCGCGGCTCTGATTGACAGTATAGATATGAGTTCCGGAGGGAGGATAGTAACATATCTATACTCTAGCCCAATGGCTCTTAAACCCACATACATGGGCGCAGGGAGGCATACGCCTTACGTCGCGACAAGGCCTACGCCTTACGTCGCGGCTCTGATCGATAGTATAGATATGAGTTCCGGAGGGCCATCTTTCAGATACATGGGACTGCTTAGGGAATATAAAGGGTACATACAGTATAATATATATATATACAATACTTAGTTATATGATGGGTAGTTATTCAGACACACAGATACTTAGCACAACAAATACTTAGAGTATACTTAGGATCAACAAGATACGAAGATACTTAGAGTACGCTTAGATCAACAAGATACGAAAATACTTAGAGTACGCTTAGATCAACAAGATACGAAAATACTTAGCTATCGTCCAGTGTATTTCTCGCACGCGTCTTTTCTCACAGTAAGTTTCACAGTAAGGTTCACTTACCATAGACAACTTGACAAGATGTTTGAGCGGGAAACGGCGGGTAGACTCTCGGTGTTGCTATATACAAATATTTACAAGATGACATTCGCGATACGTCGCGACACTCCCGACCGAAGGGCTTAGAGCAGTGTTAGTAAGTTGCGCGTCCACTCCCTAATTTTCTCTAGGGCTCTTGTGGCGGCACCTCTTCTTTGTCTTGTCTCTTCCCTTTGTTCGAGTAATTCTTCATGGTTATCATCATTCCTTTCTGCCTCTAATTCCTCTGTCTGTATTTCCCTTGACCATTCCTCTTCAACATTATTTTCAATGTTTTCATTACTACTTGTTTCTTCTAATAGATTCTTGTCAAGCGTAACTGTCTCTGCGTTCTCAATTACAGGTTCTAATTCTAGTTCAAGTGCTGGAGGATGGTATTTGTTAGTTTCATCGGCTCTAAAACAGGTTGCATTTTCTTCCTCAATTTCAAGAGGATATAAGTGAGCTATTGATCGAATAAATTCTTTATTTCCTACATTAACTTTAGCTACTCTGCACAAACCATCTACTCCTTTGACCAATGAAGTTATTTTTCCGACTTTCCATCCTTCCCTGTTTTTTGTTTCTCCTTTAATTTGGACAATTTGTCCTATGTTTGGTTCAATTTTTGAGGTCACTCTAGGTTCTCTAAGTGAATGCCAGTATCTTTCTCGGAGACTTGGTAAGTATCTATTCTGAAACATTTCCTTAAATTCTTGTAGCATAACCAGTGTTCTTTTCCAACCCTTTAGGAGTTCTGTTTTAGTTAAAGTTCCTTCTATGATAGAATCTCTATTGGAAATCTCCATTGATATACATTTCCCTATTGTAAGAAAATCTGATGGTTTCAGGACATGATCCAGTTCTGAATCTACACAGGTAAGTGGGCGCGTATTCATGACAGCTTCTATTTCTTTAACAACAGTAATTAATTGTGAATCATTCAACAAATGTTTCTGTAAAGTCTTTTTCATACAGTTTTTAAGTATTCCGATCAATCTTTCGTAAAATCCTCCAAACCATGGTGCTAGTTGAGGTATGAACTTCCATTGAATTTTTTCATTGATGCAATACCGACTCGATAATATCTCTGACATTAGTTTGAAATGAAGTGCGTTATCAGAAGTTATAAGTGTAGGTACTCCTCTGGTGGATACCATTCTTCGTAAGGCTAGTAAACATTCTTCTGCGGTAAGATCTTTAACAACTTCTAAATGCACCGCTCTTACGGCTAGACAGGTGAAAAGACAGATCCATCTTTTCACTGAACCATTCCCGTTATCGACTAGAAGAGGACCCATATAATCCACTCCTACAAAGGTGAATGGTGAACTATAATTTACTCTTACTGCAGGAAGAGCCGGTGTCGGCGGTAGCTTGAAAGGTCCGCCGCCGTGCTTAACACACCTCGGGCACTTCTTCAGAAGTTTTTGTACTCTACTCTTTCCTTGAGGAATCCAATACAATTCTCTTATTATACTCAATGTATGGTTCACACCGACATGATAGTTTTCATTGTGAATTTTCATTATCACTTTATTAGTGAAATCACTCTCTTTTGGAATAAGAATAGGATAACGTTTATCAAACGACCAATCTGAGTTCTTCATACGACCTTTGCAACGTAATATCCCATCCACATCTTGAAACAGTCCTAAATTTCGACTTAGATCAGTGACTTTTCCTTGAACCTCTTGCGGGAAATATTCCGCCTGTAATGTTTTGATTTGTTCGCTTGCACTAATTAGTGTATCTTTCTCTTGTGAATCTTTATTCTCTTCTCGTTCTACCTTTTCATGAGGTTCGTGATCTATATTCATGACGGTATCTTCTAAATCCTGTCCATTCGGTAGACCCTCCCCAATCGACAGAGAAGAAACTGCCGTCCCTCTGGAATCTGATGGCCACATTTTGGGCTCTCTCGTAAGGAAGTCAGGACCTAACAGCCATTTTCCTCTGTCCTCTAATGAAGTTGAAGGTCTGGTTGCTATGTCAGCTGTATTTAATTCTGATGGGACATATCTTATCACCAACTCTTTATTCTGTTTTATCTCTTCTATGCGTCTGGATACAAATGGTGGTAAGAGTTTATTTGACTTATGCCATTCGATAACAATTTTACTGTCTGTCCATAATGTTTGATTGGTTACTTTAGTTTTTAGCTGCTTGAGTACAAATTTAATAAGCCTACTGCCTGTCAATACACCCAATAATTCCAGGCGTGGTATTTTTAGGTTGTCTTGGTCCTTTAAGGGCACCAGTCTTGACTTTCCCATGATGAATTGTCGCTCATTACCGTTTACTATGTATAATGCTGCAGCGTATGCTTTCAAAGAAGCATCTGTGAAGCAGTGCAGATGATATTTTCCCTCGAATTTCATATAACATCTAGGTACTGATATTTTCGGTATCTCTTCCAATTCTTTGCGTATCTGCGACCAATCATCAGTCATCTTCTTTGGAAGGGTTTCATCCCACTTAATCTTTAACTTCCAAAGTTCTTGTAAAAATAATTTTGCAGATAATACATGCGGTACAGCAAATCCGCAAGGATCATAGACAGATGCGATTACCTTTAAAACACCACGTTTTGTATTAACATTAGAATCTGTATCAAATCTCAATGCAAATGAATCTCCCTTTAAGTTCCAATCTAGACCTAAAATTTTAACAACTTTATCTTTACTAGCATCTGGTATTTGTTCCATAAATTCTACAGAATTAGAGCTCCATTCTCTTAGGTTCATTGATATCTGTTGGAACGCTTCTTTGGATTTATTATATAACTCTAACGCTTCCTTTGTATTCAAAGCACCTGTGACTAAATTATCTACATAAATATCATTAGCAATTTGCTTAACTAGTGATTGGTTTGATCTTGTTAGGTGGTGCTTGATAGTTGCGTTCAAGATGAAGGGACTAGATATTATACCAAACGGGACTCTACAAAATCTCATACACTGGAGATTATCCTTGGTCGCTGGTTTTCTTGTATCCTTTACCCAAATAAATCTGGTTCACGATCTATTTCGTGGAGCGCGATCTGTAGAAATGCCTTTTCTACGTCTGCAGATAATACGACTTGATGGCACCTAAATCGGATTAATAGACCTGTCAAATCTTCAAGCATCAATGGGCCGCAATACAAACATTGATTGAGGCTTTTACTTTCGCTACTTTTAGCAGATGCATCGTATACAATTCTCATAGACTTCCCCTTTTGAGTTACACAATGATGTGGTAAGTAATGTACAATCTTTAAAGGTTCTTTTACTATTTCTATTATTCCCTTATTTATTTGATCTTGCAATGTTTTATCATACATCTGAAGTGTTTCTTCATCTAGTCGTTTAAGCAAATTGACTAACCGTCCATATGCTTGACGATAATTAGATGATAAAGGTGGTGGATATTCATTCCAAGGCCAACTTACTGTATACCTTTTGTTAATAATATTTGTAGTTTCGTTGAAGTTATCAATAGCTTCGTCATCTCTGCTGGTTTTAGGAGTCATTTATTCCAATTGTGAACTTTGTTTTCCTCTTGATGAAAACTTGATGGGACATAAAGCTCTATCGTGATTATCAACGTTACAATGTCTACATGTCTGTCTTGATCTGCAAGTTTTGATGCTATGCCCCTCACGTAGGCATCCATAGCATCTATTGTTCAACTTGGATTTCCTTTCATTGACTGTTTTGTATATCTGACATTGATCATTAAAATGATCATTATTACAGAAAATACATGAGAGCTTCATTCTCTTTCTGGTGATGCCTTCGGTTAGCTCACCTTTATGTGTCTTTATTTCTCTTCCACCGAACTTTCTCTTGTGTAAAAATTGTCTTTGAAAATTGGCAGTCTTAAATGGGTTAACTTTGTTAAGTTTAGAGTGAGTATTATTATAATTAAATTTTCCTTTTCTATTATATGTAGGTCTGCTACCTGTTTAGTTTCGTTTGCTTAAAATTTTCTTGTGTTGTGTGTAGTGTTTCCACTGTATACTCGGTATTAGGAATTTTCTCATTTGTAATTCTACTCGCATCTTCTCGTGCTCTAATTATCATTTCAAGATGTTGTCTTATGTCATGAATCGAGTTACTAGAGGTTTTCAATTTCAATTCATATATCAAGTCTTCAGGAAACTTTTCAAAGATTAAATGACGGAGGTGATTATGATTCACATCCTCTCTCAATGACTCTAGCACTCTCAAGTGCCTTTCTACATTATTAAGTGTCTCTCTGCAAGCACTTACTGTTTTCCCCGCAGGCTTCACTCTAGACAAGGCTGCATAGTGAGCATCTATCAGGTGTGAGGAATTTCCATCTCTCCTTCAAAGTATTCAGAGCAATTTGATAATTCTTGTTAGTTGTTTCTAGACCATCAATAGCTTTCTTAGCTTCTCCTTTCACAGAAGCTATCAGGTATAATAGTTTATCAACTTCAGAAATATTTCTATTATCTATATTAGAACTGAACTGGTCCCAGAACTGATGCCAACTTAGAATATCTCCATCAAACTCGGGTAGATTAAGCTTAGGTAAGCGACTGCTTGTAGTTTCCTTAACAGTACAAATCTGTTCATTTGATTTATTTACCAGTTTCATTTTCACTTCCAACTCAACTAAATTCTGTTCAGCCTCCAACTGAATTTCTGACATCTGGCTTATATCATCAGCAGAAGGATGGTTGACTAATCGGAAGTAATTGTTTATATCTTCATTAAATCTTGCTAAAAGTGTTTTAAGTTTTGACTTCACAACTTCAGCATTATGCATTTCTTCATTATTTTCCAAGGAAAAGGTCAAGGTCAGATCAGAGTTCCTTTTAATCTCATTTACCAGCATCAATAACCGTTTAAGCAATAGTTCCTCCATGTTTACAAATGTAGAAGAATTCTGTAAATAGAGATTAAATGTCTAGGTAATAATTGGAATTAATACCAATTAATAAAGTAAGAGTGTTTACTTTAAGTACTCAAATCTCAATTAATTTTAAATTTAATCTTTAGTACACTTCAGTACATAATTATGTCATTATTATATGAAGTAGGTATAAGGTAGTGGCAAAATAGTCAGCATCATAATTTGAACCTTGAGTAATTGAAATAGGTAGGAGAATACCCTACATTCTATAGCCACTGAAAAATTTATGAAGCCACTGCCCTAGTAAGGGTTATATAAATACTTCAATAGAATTTTTAGACTATTCAATTGTTCTACTTTAATAAGTGCACCATAGTAGGTACCTATTGTATACACCATAGTACACATCTATTTACTTAGCCCTTCAACCAAGATATATATAAGATTACCTAATTTCTAGAATAGCCACTAATTAGAATGGTACCTAACCAAACGTAGGTATAATATTCTCAGTTATTAATTGTAATTTGCATTACACCAATGATAATTGTAATATCATTGTACTAGGTACACTCGATATTTACCAAACACATACCTACACCCCATGCGTTGACGCCATGTACTTCATATGAAATAGTTACCAACGGGATGGATATATTTAGCAGATAGATAAGTACCATTTAGGTACGTATTACGTAAAATTCTAGAAGATAACTTTACCTTAGTCCGAGTCACAAGAGTCACGGGTAATAATTGTATCGATGGAGCAGAGCACAATCCGCCATGCATCGAATGTTCGCGAAGCGAACAGGTAGATAGACGCTTTCCGGTTCGCCACTTGCAGTGTGTGTGAACTTACTATTTAGAGAAGCAATAATTACCTATATTACTTTCGTTTCGACACTTTGCCCTCATCTTATAACACATTATCTAGAATATCATTGCATTATACACTATTCTAGCTCTCCAGTAGTAGGTTAGGTATATACCGCCTTTGAAAATTCGAACATGGACAAAAAGTTTGATCTAGGTATTGAATATGAACGAAAACAATCACATGTTCATTACGATATGACTACAATAATCAAACTCACCTGAGTATAAATCACTTTTCCAATACTCTTTTTACTTGGACAATGTTATAAATCTCCAAATTACTCCAAAATTCTTATGTTTCCAGCCAATACCTACCCACAGCACAGTTCTTTTGCCGCCATTTATCGCGTCGAATTAGAGATGTGACTAATGTTCTTTTAATAGGTATGGTCGATATTTTATATCCGAAATATCGTATTATTATTGGTTATTTTGAGAATGGGCTACTTAATAGTAGATATAGGCCGACAATAATTATGGTGAGCACAAAAACGCAAAAAGTAGGTAGATTGATAATAGTGGGTACCATACAGTCACCACTGTATCGTGACATTAATCGCTATAATTGAAAGATCGTCGTCGTGTCGAGTGAGACTACCGACATAACCATTATGGTTCATACATTAAATAATTTATTATAGGATCTCTCATGGTTAAATAAGAGAACGATTCAGAAACTAATGTAAAACCAACGTTGACAGTATTAACTTGTAAAAGTATAATGGTCTCAGATACCATCAGATATTTGTTATCACCTCGCAGGTTCTAACCAATAATATCGTACAACATAATATAATATCAATGAATCGTATCGTATCGTGCACGTAATAGATACATACAACCTTTAAATACTATTATTACTTGTGAACATTGTTTGTTTCGGTATAAGTTTCTATTTCTATAATAGGTACTACTCAATACGGATACCTAGTTTCACAAAACTAATATATTTCATATTAGTGTTACGATAATATTACACTCTTGGACATCACTACGTCAGACGAATTCTGTAGGTAGAAAGACGAATGCAGTCATTCACTTTACCATTTTTTTTTTATCAATTCTATATCAATAAATAATCAATAATTAGAAGCTCTATTGTAGTAAAAATTCGTAAATAGATTTTAATGTCAAATTACGTAAATATATAGTACTTTAAAAGTAATCTTTAAACAAAAGAAACTTTATCATGTATTTGTTTCAAGTCGAGCGTCACCCTCCATTTTAAGTCAAATGACGTACCTTAAGATCAATCCTATAATTATGGTTCTATAAATTCGTCGTAAAATTGTTCGAACATCTTAATTACAATATCATATAAATTAATTTATCATAATTATACGAATCAGAATCTTGAATTCGACTTCGTTTACAGACAACGTAACTTCATCGATCCACGATGCATATCCGCAATTGGACAAAGATGGCGCTTTCGTATTTCTGATACATTTCCAATACGACAGTCAAATCCATTACCCAAACCAAATTTATATAAGGAATATCGTACCATTTCTCATTTATTATTACGACGATAATTATATCGATAATTAAATATACAAGGAAGGTTGAAGCACGAAGGTTGAGACGAATAATCTTCACAATCATTTTAATCAACAAAAAATGTTTCCATTATAGCTCCATAGATGTCGCTAGTGACATCTTGTTAAAACATAGTTTTGATGTTTTCTAGGTATTTCTCTTAGATGCTGCATCTTTTCTATATCCCAGCATCTCCACCATGTCGCGGCGGCCTGCCCATATACTATATACAGTAGATATATCACAGTATACGGCTTGTTGATAGCATTACTTGTTGGCTCATTCCATATATGGCAGGCGCAGCGATTGTAATAAAAATAAAAATCAACAAGACTTCATACCTGTTATTCTCTTATTGCCTCCTCAAGCCTTCTTTGCCTCCTCAAGCCTTCTTTGCCTCCAACCTTCCTTCCAATGTCTCTAGATTATCTGCTTCGCTATATGTGTGGGTTCCACGGTTTGAATGAGCCATGCACCATCTGTAGATTATAATGCCCAATGACACCGACTGCCTCGGTGCCTAGGGCAAGGATAGGTCATGCCTAAAGCATGACCCACCCTGTGACTATGTCACCTCTTTGATTGCTAGAACCAGAACATCATGAATTAGATTATGTATAATATATAAATAAAGTTAAGGGGTTTCAGGTTCAGATTGATTTATAGGTGCCACATTGCTTAAGACTTGGATAGTAACGTATCTATACTCTAGCCCAATGGCTCTTAAACCCACGTACATGGGCGCAGGGAGGCATACGCCTTACGTCGCGACAAGGCCTACGCCTTACGTCGCGGCTCTGATTGACAGTATAGATATGAGTTCCGGAGGGAGGATAGTAACATATCTATACTCTAGCCCAATGGCTCTTAAACCCACATACATGGGCGCAGGGAGGCATACGCCTTACGTCGCGACAAGGCCTACGCCTTACGTCGCGGCTCTGATCGATAGTATAGATATGAGTTCCGGAGGGCCATCTTTCAGATACATGGGACTGCTTAGGGAATATAAAGGGTACATACAGTATAATATATATATATACAATACTTAGTTATATGATGGGTAGTTATTCAGACACACAGATACTTAGCACAACAAATACTTAGAGTATACTTAGGATCAACAAGATACGAAGATACTTAGAGTACGCTTAGATCAACAAGATACGAAAATACTTAGAGTACGCTTAGATCAACAAGATACGAAAATACTTAGCTATCGTCCAGTGTATTTCTCGCACGCGTCTTTTCTCACAGTAAGTTTCACAGTAAGGTTCACTTACCATAGACAACTTGACAAGATGTTTGAGCGGGAAACGGCGGGTAGACTCTCGGTGTTGCTATATACAAATATTTACAAGATGACATTCGCGATACGTCGCGACAGTGCTGCCATAGACGATAGTACAAAATAACATATTTGTTTGATTGTTATTATAAAATTTCGATTTTTAGCCTCTAGGTTGCTTGGCGATGCAATATGCTAAGTTTAACAGGCTAACTAATTATGGTGAAAATATGCCAAATTTAGCATTAAAAATGCCACAACGGCAACACTGCCTAGCGGAGGCCATAACCACCATAGACAACTAAATAACCACAACACAACCACAGTAGAACATAGCATAGGTGCTACAGACTCTGTAGTAGTACAGAGTACAGACAGACTCTACGTATTGTCTATGCACAGGCCACAGGCGCTTTTTTGTAGCCTTTTAATTAAACTTGGTCGGAAAATCCCTATAACGCGGTACTTGTTGTTTTTTTTTTTACTAAATCTCTTTATTTAATTAGTGTATTGTATTGAGCTGAAATTATATAGGTGGATAATGGGGGCTCACCAGTTGGCCCCACTGTCAAATAAGGTCCTATAAAAGTTTGTTAACATTCACGCACTAATACATACAAAATTATTGTACCATTCATTTTTCTCGTAAGTCCATTAGAAAAAAAAATTGCACTCCGGGAGTGCCGACAGAAGTGAAAACGTTTTTTTTCTTGAGAGATTGAGATCTTGTATCATTTCATTATCATTAAAATTATTAAAATCTTAATATTTTTTTTTCTGAGTTGTTTGTTTTGTTATAGCGCTAAAACAACTGACAGCGACTAACGACATTACTGGCCGCAATTATTTTAATGGGAGAAAAAAAAGAAACTTAACGTCAAACTGCGTCTCCTAACGGTGTCGCGTCAAACTGCGTCTCATAACGGTGTCGCGAGCCCAGAGGTTTTACCGCATCTAAAAATATGCGTACCGCGCTAAAAGAAGTTTACTCTTAAAAAGTGCCGCTGGGTAGACGTCTACTCTACTGTCGTTTTTCCCAAATATCTCGAAAATTACTGGAAGCATAAATTTTAAATTACCAAACATACATACACCGTAACACAGCATACTAATTATCTACTGAAGTAAGTAAGTAAGTATCGAATTTTATCGAATTACAAAATTCGACACTTTGCCGCTGCGCTGACGCACACGAAAAGACGTAAACAATTGTTTTAAACAATAGCAGTAATTGACAATCAAATGTAGGACTTTAGCTTTAGAACTAGATGAGAGTAAATGCTCTCAATTTAGTAGCGTAGTACATGCATTATCTTTGTGTAGAAATGTCTCGTTTATTGCTTCCCATGCTAAATTACTGAGGAAACTGTCAATGTCAAATACTGTCAATCCTGTCAAAATTGTCAATCTATGGTCATATCAACAAATTCATCGTTCACGACGTTCACTGTGTTCGTTCTTCACAGGAATTTATTTTATTTAGTTCGCGACTTTCGCTGCTTGGGTGACGAATTGTACGATTTGTATATTAAATTTTATTTATTTATTTACTTTGCTTTTTTTTATTGATATTCCTTTATATTGTGACTGTGATTCTAGCAACCATCTGTTTTATGAGTATTTTTTTTAGATATCCTATTGCACCTAAACTGTCATTTACTGGTAAGTAAGAAAATGTGACAGGGAAAAAAGCGCGGGAACCCCGATACGAAAAGGCGCCTCTTTTGAAAAAAATATATTAATATTTTATTTAATTAATTACATAATTTAATTGTTAACTTTTTCATAAGTTTTGAACATGGCAAAACGTAAAAAGAAAAAGACGAAGGAGGATGTGGCAGAAGATGGTAGTTGGGCTGATTTGAAGGGAGATACTTCTGACGAATCAAGTTCAGATGAAGATATAAACAATGAACGGAAGTATAAGCCTTATTATGTTTCTGACTATAATAGGAGATATCCAGAAGACTCGATCCTCACCGATTATGTAGTCTTTGTTGAGTCTAGTGATGAAAAAAGACCGATAGGCACGCGGGACATGATGTCTCTGTCTACACAGGCAAAACGTTTTAATAAGGGTATTAAATACTTACAATCTATGAATAAATATAAGATAGGTGTGCATTTTGATAAACCTACCCTAGCGAATGCTTTTTTGAATAATAAGACCTTTTTAACTGATTACCATTTCAAAGCGTCGATTCCAGCAGCAGGAACAGAGGTGACTGGGGTCATTACTAGTGTCCCTGCTAACATCTCTAATTTTAAAATCTACAAACTTTTGTCTACATACAGAAAAATAATATGTGTTAAACGCATAATGAGGAAAATACGATGTGACACAGGAGGCAGCAGCTTGCAGCCAACAGGAACAGTTGCAATTACATTTGCATCAAATGCGTTGCCCGATCATATAGACCTGAATGGATGGCGGTTTGTGGTCAAACAATATATTCCACCTGTGAAACAATGTTACAACTGTCTCAGGTATGGTCACCTTGCTAAATATTGTAAAAATTCGGTCAAATGCTCCATATGTACTGAAAATCATACATACAAAGACTGCAACACTCCAGTGGACAAGGCTATATGTGTGCATTGCAAAGGGAATCACATTAGTATTTCTGGTCAATGTCCAGTTAAAAAAGAGAAAATAAAAGAAAACCAGGCAGCCCTAAACAAGAATACATTTGCTGAACTTTTCAGTAAAGAAAATTACCCTGAACTTAGGAAAAAGAACTCAACAGATATTTTATTGTCTTTATTAAATAAGGATGACATTTTAAATATTATATTAAACTCGATTACTAAAATAATTACACTTAATAAAGCTGAAGAAAAAATAATATCTTCCCAGCTAATAAAAGATGTTCTCATAGATACAGTTAAAGCCAAATAATTTTTTACCTTTTTTATGGACCAGTTAAATGTACTACAATGGAATGCACAGAGTTTAATTAGTAATCGCTTTTTATTTACACAGTTTCTTCATGAGAATAATATACACATTGCTCTTGTCTGCGAAACATGGCTCAAGTCACGACACAATTTTAAAATTACAGGATATAATACTGTAAGACTTGATTCTGGTAATGATCACAATGGTGTAGCTATACTTTTACATAACAAGATTAATTTTCATATTATTGATACTTTTTCTGATGATTCTATTCAAAATATAGCAGTCCAAATTTCATATGGCAATAAAAAATTAACATTAGCTAGTGTTTATAGTCCTCCAAATCCACCAATAAATTTTACTAAGTCTAAATTAGATACATTAATTCAAAGTCTTCCAGAGCCTGTATTAATTGCAGGTGACTTCAATGCACATAACACTATGTGGGGGTGCCCTGCATCAGATCCACGAGGCACTGATATTCTCACAAGTATTGATGATAATAATCTTGTGATCTTAAATGATGGTCAGATGACTACTGTAGGTTCTCACAGATGGAGGCAAAATGCTCTTGATCTTACATTGGTATCTCCTTCATTAGCTTCAGCATGCAATTGGCAGGTGCATGACAATGACTCTCTTGGGAGTTATCACTTTCCTGTAATTACAAATATCACAGTTTATAATGACAGTTTTCAAGAAAATATATTTACAAGTAACATTAATTTAAAATTAGTTGATTGGTCTAAGTATACTAATATGATAAGTTTTCTTATTAATAATCATAGCTTTAATTATTCTCATCCTTTACAATGCTATATTGATCTTGTAGATCTGATCATACAAGCTATGCATAAGTCTCTTCCCTTTAAACAGGTTTCTAACGGTCAGCCTTCACAGTCAATAATCAGATTTAATAGAAGACTGCCTTTACCTTGGTGGAATAATAAATGTAGTGATGCAGTTCTAAATTGTAAGAATGCTTATTTAACTTTTAAATCTGATCCTTCAGAATCAAATTACATTGAATTTAAAAGGTTACAGGCTGTTAAAAAAAATATTTTAAATACTGAAAGGCAGCATAGCTGGAAACAGTTGTGTGAATCTTTTAATCGCTCCACACCATTATCTAGAATTTGGTATTATATTAAAAAGTTTAATAAAACATTTGTACACAATAATACATCTGTTGTGGACTCTAGTTGGGCTAATGAATTTTTATCAAAATATACTCCTGATACAGTTGAATCACAACTGACTTTCCATTCATATAATAATGTCACTGCCTGTGATTATTTTTCTAAACCTTTTAGTTTAAGTGAATTTAATTCAGCTATTAATTCTAGGAAAAATACTACATGTGGCTTAGATTCCATCCCATATAAAGCTCTTAAACATATGAACTCTATATGTAGAGAAGTTACATTAAACATCTTTAATATTTTATGGATGTCATCCCTTATACCAGATGATTGGAAGGTTGACTGTTTGGTTCCCATTTTAAAACCTGGCAAGAAGCCACACAAAGCTGACTCATATAGGCCAATCGCACTTACTTCTTGTATGAGTAAAATATTTGAGCAACTTATAAAAAATAGATTAGAATTTTACATAGAAAGTAACTGCCTCTTACCATCAAATCAATTTGGATTTAGACGTGGAAAATCATCAAGGGAAAGTATTGCCCATCTTCAATTAGATATCTTCAATTCTATTAAGAATAATAATATATTGATAGGAGTATTTTTTGATATTGTTGGTGCATTCAATAATATTAATCATCACATTCTTGCTGTAGAGTTGAGGTCTCTAGGAATTCCTGAAAAAATTGTTCAGTGGGTGTTTAATTTTTTACATGGCAGAAAAGTATTTGTTAAAGTTAACAATAACAATACAATATTAGGCCCTAGACTTAGTTTTAAGGGTGTATGTCAAGGGGGGATATTAAGTCCTCTCATTTTTATTTTATACATTCACAAATTAAATATTACTTTAGGTTCAAAAGTACTCAATTTACAATATGCAGATGATTTAGTTGTTTATGGCTCTGGGTCAAACGTAAGAGATTTAGAGTCATCCATAAATGAATCATTGGAAAAACTTCATTCATATTTTTCATATTTAAATCTAGATGTCAGTACAGAGAAGAGCAAAGTGGTGATTTTTAACAAAATCCGTCCTTTTAATATAAGATTATTATATAATCATTCTATTTTACCTATTGAAAGTTGTGCTAAGTTCTTAGGTATAATTTTTACAAATAATCTGTCTTGGACTAAGTATGTCCAATCCATTGCAGACAAAGCTTTGAGGGCATTTAATGCTTTAAAGGCTCTGGCTGGTACAAGTTGGGGAGCTGATCCGAAAATTCTGTTAATCTTATATAAATCCATAGTAAGGAGCCATTTTGAGTATGGCTTCCTTTGTTTTGCATCAAATAAAAGATTGATGATTAAGTTAGATATCATCCAGAACAAAAATTTGAGGCTCATTACTGGGGCTATGAGAACAACTCCTATTGTTTCTTTGCAGGCTGAATGCCTTATTCCTCCTCTTATAATGAGATTTAAATATCTTAAATTTAGATTTTTATTTAATTTAATTTCTTTGTCCAATCATCCTCTCTTTAAGAAAATTTCATCATACTATGAGAGTATTTTACCTATAAGTGAATCTGCCCCATATATACTCCATAATTTTTCTGAAATTATACAACTCGATCACCAATACAATATTCACAAATGTATGAATACTTTGCCTTGTTATAATGGCACATATGACAGTAAATTCAGTAACATACACATAAATATTAAAGAAACTATGAATAGAAAAGAGGAAGTGTTTGAGTTAATAGACAGGTATTCTGAATTTCGCCACATTTACACTGATGGTTCAAAAAAGGAAGACAAAGTATCTTGTGCATTTTACATACCATATCTTAAAATTGGTCGTGGTTTCCCACTTCCTACACCAACTAGCATATACACCGCAGAATGCTATGCAATTGTAGCTGCACTTCAATTTATCATAGAAAATTCAGCCGTATCATCGAAATGGTTGTTGATCTCAGATAGTATGAGTGTTCTGCAGGCGTTGCAGACTAGAACTTTGGATGCCAAAACTTCTTTCATCATTTATGAAATCAAGAATTTATGGTGGAAACTACACGAGGAGAATATTGATATTAAATTCATATGGACTCCCTCTCATATCGGTGTCACAGGAAATGAAAATGTTGATTTCTTGGCAAAAACTATAGTTAACTCTGACATTGACTGTTTACCTCATGTTGCCATACCTTACACAGATTTTTATTCCATCTTAAAAAAGAAATTAAAAGAAGAATGGAAGTCACATTGGACAAGTATTCTGGAACATGGAAAAGGCTTATGGTATGCGTCGATAAACCCAGAAATTCAATCCATTCCTTGGTTCTCTCACTACAAAGAATTTGTCAATAGAAAATTTTATTCCACAT
This sequence comes from Tetheella fluctuosa, assembly GCA_951216915.1. Lineage (NCBI taxonomy): Eukaryota > Metazoa > Arthropoda > Insecta > Lepidoptera > Drepanidae > Tetheella > Tetheella fluctuosa. The sequence continues at coordinate 4,306,661 of OX578234.1, read as the reverse complement.
TAACTAGACTCCGATTTGGACATTATCGTTTAAATGCACACCTCGCTAGAATGAGAATTATTTCATCATCGTCTTGTAATTACTGTAACTCTGATTGTGATCAAACTGCAGATCACATAATTTTCAGCTGCCCTGCTTTTATGATTGAAAGATTGCTGTTGATTGAAGATTTAATTAATATTTATGGAGAATCTGAGAGCGTCCCGCGTGCCCTCTATGATATTCTACGTAATGTTAATACTTATATACCCTTATACAAATTTATACTGAGAAGTGTTAAAGAAATTTAAGACTACATGAATTTATTTTATGGACAAACAAGGAAAATACATTGGATAGAAGTCTCCACTTCCGCCCTTTGAACTAGAAAATTAGACTTGGCTTAGACCTTCGAAGAAAACAAATATGGCGTTGGCCTTTTGAATTTGAATAAATCAGACATGGCTTTGACCTTGGGAAAAAAATAAGACATGGCGTTAGCCTTTTGAACTTTGACATATCAGACATGGCTTTGATCTTGGGGAAAAAAGAAACAGACATGGCGTTAGCCTTTTGAACATTGACAAATCAGACCTGGCTTTGGCCTTTATTGTTTACAACATTAGACTGGAAAAAGAGATTACAAAATATGACATGGCTGTATGGCTCTGTACCTTTGCCTGCCTTTTTGGCGAATCGAAAAACAACAACAACAACAACTGGTAAGTAATTTTTATTGTATTTTATAATAAATTGATATATTCGATATGTATTCTATCTGATGATGATCTATTTCTCGTAATTCAATACTATTAGTTCCATATCAAAACTGAATCATCCATTAGTTTCTGACGCCATTGCCAACTATAGAATAATAAACAAACCCTGAGTTAAAAACTCATTGTGCTGATTGTGAAATATGGGTGTTCTGTACTCAGTACTGAAACCTCGTCCAACAATTATTAACAAAAGATCCCATAGATGTGTTGCTGGTCTTCTCCAGCTGATAAGAAGTCTGAACTATGGCCTATCTGAAAAATGTGTAGGCAGTTTTGCTTATTGATTGAAAACAATCTTTTTTCTATCATAATAGCAATGAGTTTTCAAACAATATGTATATATTTAATATAATAAGTTCTTCTAATGATGAAATTTATTCAGTTTTTTTTTAGCATGATGGAGGTGTCCCACTCCCTAACACTGAATGAGGCAGCTTTACAGCAACTACCTGATGACAAAAAGCCACACTTCATATTTGAATGGTTGAGATTTCTTGACAAAGTGTTGGTTGCTGCACATAAGGTAATTTTAAGACAAACATTTTAGAAATTTTAAAAACCTTTTCAAACACTACAGGGAAATAAGTAAAATTCTCAATGTTTCCAGCAATTACCTGATTTTGCTGAACCCCCAATATTTTGATATAAATTATCTGTAAAACAAGTAATCCTACTATCCATTATTATATCATACTAATATTATAAACAGAAAACATTTGTATTTTTGTACGTTTGTAACGAATAAACTCAAAAACTATTGGACCAATTTCAAAAATTCTTTCACCATTAGAATGCTACATTATCCCAGAGTTAAATGGGCTATATTTTATCCCAGGAACGCGCGGAAAAGCTAGTATACCTATCTATATAAAAAAGAAAACAAAATGGAAAGAAAAGGGATGGGAAAGGAAATGATTATTCAAATTATGAAAAATTGTATAATATGCAGCAGCATATTGATAAAAAAAACGCCAAAAGCTCTAGCTCAAACCCATAAGCTTTGATGTCACTACCACTGATCTGAATGGTGTCTTAAAATTTAGTAAATTGCTGTAATTTAAAAATTGTATGATTTATAAATCCAACTTGGTATATGTTCTTTCTTCATGTCATTATATTGTAGGTACATAATAACAAAGAAAGATGTTTGTGTCAGTACTTATTGAACTTTCATCCATATTTGGGACAAGCTAAGCTGTTTTTCTAAATGTCATTGTATGTACCTACCTCAGTAATGTGACACAATAGTTGACATTTCCATACTTCCCTTCAAAGATTATTTACTATGTCCTCCCCTTTTAACAAGTAGATTCTTTGCAACATTAACCTTTTTGTAAAATACAGTTGTTTTATTTTTACTTTTAGGTTTTTGCTTGTGGCTTCGCTCACACTGACTTTATAAAATATCTATATCTTTTCTTCTACATCACCCACACTAAGTTGAGACTGTTCTGTTACACACAAAACAAGCTGTCTGTCTCATGTGGTATTAAATATCTATGTCATCCACAGTCTGACATCAAAAGCTGCCAACAGAAGCTAGTGGCGCAATTAGTGAACCTTCTCCGCGAGTCCCTTGGTGCCCCAGCACGGAGGCTGCTCGCTCGGTGTCTCGCCACTCTGTTCTCCGTCGGTGACACCTTTTTGCTCTTTGATACCGTCAACAAATGCAATGATATCATTAAAGTGAAGGATGACTCTCCGTCTTATTTGCCGACGAGATTGTGAGTATGTTTCGACATAATATCTTAATCTTTGGAGTACTCGGTTCTGATATACTTAGCCACTTTGCCCTTGGACATATAATGTAATGAAATAAAAAAGTATGTGGATTACGTAAATATGTTGCAATCAGTTTCAATTTGAAACTAACTCTTAATGTTACAATGTCAAATATGATACCATTTGAATTTACCAGAACGTAAAAAAGTTATCAGAAAACTATAATTGATTGCAACAAAACGTTATGTAATAGTCCGCGGGCCTGTCTATAATTTATTATGAACTTCAAAAGTAACAATGTGTTAAAAATAAGAAAATCAATTAAAAACAGAATATATGTGCTAAACGCAGAGAAATAGTTATATTTATAATTGAATATTACTTAAAATCAAACAAAATATGAATTTTATTTCAGGGCTGCAATATGTTGCCTAGGCAGCATGTACGAGAAACTTGGCAGAATGATGGGAAGATCTTATGAAGAGACTGTGACAACCCTAGTGAGATCATTGAAGAGTGCGGAATCTCAAACTAGACTGGAAATTATGAACACTCTTGAGAAGGTAAACAATGTTGACACAAATAATAGTTTAATTGAATTACATTTATTTATGATATATTGACAGACTGACAAATCATAAAAATAAATAATAATAAATATTCTGGGACATTATTCCTCACACACGGCCATCTGACTCCAAACTAAGCAGAGCTTGTACTATGGAAGCCAGATAACTGATTAATTTTGTTTTTGATTGATTTGATTTTTGAGAAATCCAATGTTGCAATTTTAGTTTTCATCAAAATAGGGCTCGAGACTCCTTTGAGTATTTTTCGCTATTCCTTATAGTATAAGATTTGGCCATCCACGCTCACTTGAAACAATCACTCTGTATAGATAATAACACCCAGACTCAGGACAAACAGACATGTTCATGCACACAAATATTTGTCCTGAGTGGGAATCGAACGCACGACTTGCGGCGTGATAGTTAAGGTATCTTACCAACCACGCCAACCGGCCCGTCGATAACTTTTATATTTCAACCAATAAAGCCAGGGTGGGTGAATTTGCCAGTACACAATATTTTCTTTTGTGTGCCTTGCCCTTTATAGGTCAATTTCTATGTCCCTAATATACATTTGAGACAAGGTGTTTTTTTGTCTTTTTAAATTCTTTTTACTTTTATTGATCTTGGCCCAAGGTGAAGCGTTCCTGAAAATAAATACGGAGCACGCTAACCTTAAATGTTACAAAGTCTTCGAATACCTATCGATATCTTGAAGTGTTAAGTTACATAGAATAAATTATAATAAGAAGTCATGTAATGCTAGTATTTATCGATTCGAAGTATGTTACGTAAAATGTTGTGTCACCTTGAGTAACCGAGCATGAAAACTTAATTATACACAAGAATGCGTTGTTTAACGAGGATGCATCGCTTCTTTGAAGATAATAAATTATGATGCTCAATTTTCATCTATTATTTTCATTTTTGGATGATTTGTATGAATTATACAGGTCGTGGTAAACTAATAAGCAAAATCTATGAAAAAGACACGGGGGCACAGGTTTTATCACTGGCGCATTCCTCTAAAATTTAAGCTCGGTTACCGATTCTCAGATACTACTGAGTTTTCGGTGAAAGAAAACATCGCCAGGAATACCCGCTTATTTAAATTGAACCGGCACTCGGCCCCGATCTACGTCAAGTTTATTAAGAGGTGTGGAGATATTGATTGAACGATGACGGTGTGCACGGGCAACAGATCTGCGTGGGCATGGGCACCGCGGCGCCCGCGGCCGTGCGCGAGGTGTCCCGCGCGGCCCGCGGCGCGCTGCTGGCGGACCGCGCCGGCGCCGTGCGGGCCGCGGCCGCGCGCACGCTGCGACACCTGCTCCCGCTGATGCGGCTGACGCCCGCGGACTTGGATGCCATAGCCGCCGCCTGCTTGAGGGCCGCTCATCCTAGTGATTATAATATCAGGTGACCACACTAATATCACATAATACCTATAGTACAAATGTACTACGTATAGAATAGACACTCGATCTGACTTACCTCACCCCGCCCGGATTTCAGTTGACGCTTCATTTGTTCTAAGCGGAGAATATATACCTACGTGAGCGTTGTATTGTAGTTTGTTTTTCCGCGCGAAAGCATGCTATCTCTCTCTAACGATAAGTAAAATTAAATGAAGTACCGACCTTGAGCATGCGTACACATACGTATGCATGTGGGCGTAGCAGCGCGTCTGTTTCATTAATTTTATCGAAAGTGTCCGGGTGTGGTAATACTAAGTTTATGTTCAGCAAATGTACTCGCGCAGTTAATGTTTTACTTAGCGTTATTAACATGATTTGGCATCTGACGCGTGTTACAATCAATCTTGCACCTTATAATAGTTACGTGTGTATATACTTTGTTATGATTATTTCGAGTGAAAGAGCTTTTTCGATAGAACTCGAAAGCGTAGATTAACGATACAACGTATTATTGAGTTTACATCCATTTCTCTAAAATGTTATTGATTCACTTCTATGTATTATTAATAATTTGTCATGAGAATAAAAAAGGTTTTTTTTTATTAACTAGATGTGCAATTGCTGAACTTCTGGGTACTCTAATAGCGACCACGCAAGCTGGTGAAGTTACCAATTTGAACAGCAAAAAGATTGGAGTTCAGTCTGGTATGTTCATTATAACCATTTCTTTTACATTGGTCGTATGTATATATTGGTTACTTCTATAATTTCTCTCACTAATATCATTGGCGTTCTATTATTTTTATTTAAATATTTAGTAATTTATTTTTAATGACACTTATTATTATTATTTATTTTTTATTTCACTTCCACAGTACAGCAAAACAAAAAAGATCCACCAAAAAATGTTGTATCGTTGGATGAAGCATTGAATCTTCTGATGGGGGCGTTCCTTAGAGGAGGCACTTCTTTCCTCAAGGGAGAGATAATCAAATCAGGCTCGGGAGTCAATCGGGAAGTTCGAGTTTGCGTTACACATGTAAGTATTTTGGTTCTGATTGTTGTTTTCAATTACCATAATTATACTTTTCCTCTGCAAGTCATTTACTTAATTTCTTAATGCGATTAACTATTGTATGTTTCTAGAGAACTACAATTATTTAATTGTTTAAAATAATAAATTAATTTAAAAAAAGAACTATTTGAATTTGAAGGTATTATTTTTATGAATATTAATGACATTTGTTGTTGTTTCCAGGCATACGTAATATTCGTACAAAACATGGGAAGCGTTTGGCTGGAACGTAACATGACAACATTCCTCAATCACGTACTAGATTTAGTCGCCAATCCAAAGGCTGCCAGTTCCCACGTCGATGCGGTTTATTCAAGAAAATGCATTAATTATATACTACGCAATACTTTGGGAAAGATGCTCGGCGAGAAGGCACAGGCATCTGCGTGCCGGGAGATTATACAAATTGTGATTAAACAGATGAATAGTATTGATTTTAATCCGGAGAATGCTAAGGATTGTAATCAGGTAAAAGTAGTAGTATGTCGATTGATTTCTATACTTACTGCAATAGTGTTTCATCATAAACATAAACCTTTTCAACTGAATATTACACATTTGTTTCTTTAAATATTTTATTTAACACCTAAATGTGACAATGCCGATGACCGTTGAACTGTCGTTGCTGTTGAATTGTCCCTGATTTGAAAAAGGAATTAAAAATTTATTTGTACTTATGATTTTTTATTATAGTAATATTATCTTATTTCCAGGAGACACTATTCAGCCAACATTTATTAGTGTGTGCGCTGACAGAAGCAGGTGAATTGGCTCTTCAGCTCGGCACATCAGTACAAAACCTAGTCTCAGATACATCACTCAATATGATCAATGCTATTTTCACGGTGAGTTATTTGAAGCTTTGTACCTTTCCAACATAGAAAAACTGTCTTATTGCTATAATTTAGTGATAAGTTTAAGGGAATAATCATCCTCTATTTTAGTAGCCTAAATCGATGCGGGCAGTTTAATTTCGTTTTCGTTATTTTTAATAGTAAAATGTGAAATTATAACCATAGAGCGAAATGAGCTAGTACATAATACCTAGTATTTAGTACCTAGTACATAGTACGTAGTACCTAGTAGGTACGTAGTGGTCAGCGTGTAGCGTGTAACGTGTCACGTGTGTGGTGTGCGTGGTGTGGCAGGTGCTGTCCCACCCGTGCGTGGCGGCGCGGCTGGCGGCGGCGCGCTGCGTGCGCGGCGTGTGCGTGGCGGCGCCGGCGCACCTCGCGCCGCTGCTCGACCGCTGCGTCGACGCGCTCGACGCGCCGCCTGCACACGCGCACGCGCACACTCCGCATCACATCTCCGGTCTGTATCTCTTTTACGACATTATGTTATACTTCTAAATCTACCACGGCGTGGACTCAACATCTTAGTACAAAATCCGTATAATTACATAATGTATTATGATAAATTATGTTTTTCGTGCAATGCATGTTCTCATTTATTATTTTGAATTGTTTTGGCACGAGACTCTTTCGAATGGATGGAGATTGTGTCATTAAATCGGTTTACATTGTATTTTATTATTTTTTTGTCGATTTGGGAGTGCCTTGATTTTTGAATCCGATTGGAATTTTGAAAATGAAGCCATTTGGCCCGAAATAACCTTGATATTCTATCTATACTTAAACAAACACTTCTAATATATTATTCCAATTTGACAGGCTATTCGGCAGCCCTAGCGGCGATATTAGGAGCGGTCCGTCTCTCCCCCCTGGGCGTCCCCCACGGGCGGGGCAAGGTGGCCTTCAACGCGGCGGAGCAGCTGCTGCGGTCCGCGGGACAGAGCAGCCGGCTCACCGCCGCGCGGACCAATGCCGGCTGGCTCATTGTTGGCGCTATTTGTACTCTAGGTCCGTCACTGAACATTCTTGAATCTTGCTTTTTTAGATCCATAGTTTTAGTATAAAAATTACGTCGCTGTAAATACGTATATGTTATTATTACATTAAATTAGCTAAATATACAAGGGATAATAAAATGTGGGATTCACTTTATTTTTTTTTACACTTATCTTTCTATTTATAGGTGTACCAGTAGTCCGTGGCTTACTCCCACGAATGTTACTGTTATGGCGGAATAGTTTCCCGCGATCCGTCAAAGAACTTGAATCAGAAAAATCTAGAGGCGACGCTTTTACTTGGCAGGTGAGTCATATTACTATCTACACCTACTATCCTACTTCGTACTATAGTAAATACTCGAGTTTGGATTTTTCGAATCGCGTATAAACAGCTGAATAGATTTTGATGAAACTTGTTCACTTGACACATAGATACACAATACCCTGCAATGATATAGGGTACTTTTATCCCGGAATAACATAAGATCCATTAGGAACGCGGGTGAAATCGCGGTTTCATATAAACCAATCGCACACTTTTTTATTTATTCATATAAGTATTGTTTTAAAGGTGACATTAGAAGGGCGTGCGGGAGCATTATCAGCTCTACACAGTTTGTTGATTCACTGTCCATCGCTGGTTAACAATGACGATACGGCAAAACGTCTCACGCAGCCCATCGATGGTGCCATTGCTGTCCTTACCAAGTACGTTAACTAATGTTAATTAATGAGGAAATATGGAGATATCTATACATTGATTTGTATGTACAGTCAGGGTCAAAAAATGATTACTATAGTATTCCATAATAAACTAGTGAAATTATCTTGAAAGTTTGAAGGTATGAAAACTGAATTGCGCACGTTTCACGTTTCACGACAAAAGTGATTATCTACTTTTGACGCTGACTGTACAATAAAAATAAATATAGGTTTTAAACGAAGCGCTAAATAATAAATCGAGAATCAAAACTCATGAATAGATTGGGTTAAACCAAAAAATAACCTTGTAATAGGGCCAGATTTATAATAGCCAACAGTTAATAGTATGAAATTATGAACTTCATAAACTTTTTATTTAGAGTACAATAACTCAGTCCCCGTTTTACTTATTTACGGATTTATTCATTTGAAAGCAATTTGAGGAGTTAAAATTCCTATGTGATAGCAACTTTGTATATTTCAGCGTAAGCGGTGTAGTACGCAGTTATGGTGGTACAATAAAAGCGCCTGCAGCGCTACTACGGCTACGCTTATACGCGGCTTGTGCAGCTTTAGGCGCTGCAGGGTCGCCGCCCGCAGCGCCGCTACTGAGACTACTCGCTGCTGAACTGGCTGGCACTTCTGACCCTGGCGGTGCTAATGTGGCTACAGGTACTATACCTGCTATACAATGATTGCATAGGTTTTATAGTCAACACGACGAACTTATGAAAAAATATAATAGTAGAGATGTAGATAAAGGATAAAGTTATATCGACCAAGTGTAGGCAAAAGTAGACGTCTTGTTGTATAAGGAGGTACAGTACAGGTGATCGAATGGAGGAAGCTACATCGACAGAAGCCCAGTTCTTAAATTTAGAGTAACAAAAAAAAAGCAAGGTTACATTTTTGAAATATTTTTGGACCATCTGTCTATGTTGACTTTTTTTTATGAAAATGTCCGCTGTAAAGTACTCACCCTCAAGTATTGATATCAGGAATGCTAAGACATGCAATGCACCCTCGCGACGCGATTCTTCTTGGAGAAGAAGGTTGGATCTACGACACTGATCATGCCGAAATTGAGGAACAGGTAAAACACTGCTAATATTTTATTTTTTTGCTCAATTTATTATATGTAGCATGATTCACGTTATATTGTAATGACCATTATAAACTGACCCGTCCAGTTGATATCTCCGTTGAGCGCGAGCGGGTCAGGCGCGCTGGAGCACGACCCGTGCTGCTTGTACCGCGGCTCGGCCGGCGCTCAGCCGCTAGGGGTCGCCGTCATCGACGCCTCGGTCGCACTCTTCCCGCAGATATTTGCTAGAGCTGCTAATAAACATAGGTGAGACAATTTAAGTTAAATCTAAGTAACGATTTCGGGGGCGAAAAATCGACCTAGCTAGGTCTCATACCTGGGAAAATTCGTTCGAACCGCTATTCCATACAAAAGTTCAATACATTAATTTCTTTCGGGCATTTCGAGTTGGTCTCATAGCAAAAGCTGTTTGTATTAATGATTACTCTCAACCCTAAAACTTTAGCTGAACAGTTAAAAATAGCCCTGTATTTTACTTTTTTTTCTTCAACGGTTTGTAGCTCTGCCAAAGTAAAGTAAAAACTAAACCTTTATGTATTTAACAGGCAACAAATGCTAGAACACTTCGCCGAATGCATCAAGATGTCGAAAGGGCCGCGTCAGGAGTCGATACAAGTGAACGTGTTCACGGCATTGTTGCTCGCTTTGCGCACTCTTGCCGACTTCAAGAGCTCGCTTGGACAAGAGGCTGTTAAGAATATCGCTATCGATCTCATTATTGTGAGTACTATTGCTATAATTTTATATAGTACTAGCTGTCCCGGCAGACCTTGTTCTGCCCTATTTCTCTAAAACAAACTAACATTGATTTTTTTATGTTAACAGGTGCCCCGACAGATTTCGTTCTGTCTAACGCGCCTTTGTTTTGTTTTGATTGACGTCTAATGTTTGACAGCTGGGGACAGAGTGGTTTCTATTGGAAAAATGGTAGTTCCCGTTGACCTAGAATCACGAAATTTGGCGAAAAGCATGGACTTACAGCACAAATAAAACTAAAAACAAAAATCCAAAAAATAAAAAAGTTAAAAATTAAAGGCTGTCCATACATACATAGTTGACTCCATTTAAGATAGGCCTCTGAGTTGTATGGGCGCTCATACAATTTAGAAGTCTAGCTTAATTGGCCCAACCTCAAATAAGATAAATAAATAAAATAGGGGTTCATAAAAAAATAAAAACAAAACATTTTATCTAAAAAATAAAATAAAAAATTAGGGGTGGACTACCCCTAACATTTAGGGGGATGAAAAATAGATGTTGGCCGATTCTCATAGATACCGGATAAGCACAAAAAAATTTCATCAAAATCGGGTTAGCCGTTTCGGAGGAGTATGGCAACGAAAACTGTGACACGAGAATTTTATATATTAGACTAGCTGTCCCGGCAGACCTTGTTCTGCCCTATTTCTCTAAAACAAAGTAAGATTGATTTTTTTATGTTAATAGGTGCCCCGACAGATTTCGTTCTGTCTAACGCGCCTTTGTTTTGTTTTGATTGACGTCTAATGTTTGACAGCTGGGGACAGAGTGGTTTCTATTGGAAAAATGGTAGTTCCCGTTGACCTAGAATCACGAAATTTGGCGAAAAGCATGGACTTACAGCACAAATAAAGGAAAAAATCCAAAAAATAAAAAAGTTAAAAATTAAAGGCTGTCCATACATACATAGTTGACTCCATTTAAGATAGGCCTCTGAGTTGTATGGGCGCTCATACAATTTAGAGGTCTAGCTTAATTGGCCCAACCTCAAATAAGATAAATAAATAAAATAGGGGTTGATCGTAGAGTGTTGAAAATTCTGTCCATACATACATAGTTGACTCCATTTAAGATAGGCCTCTGAGTTGTATGGGCGCTCATACAATTTAGAGGTCTAGCTTAATTGGCCCAACCTCAAATAAGATAAATAAATAAAATAGGGGTTGATCGTAGAGGGTTGAAAATTTAGGGTTGTATGTATTTTTTGATGCTGTATCATAAAAAAATAAAAACAAAACATTTTATCTAAAAAATAAAATAAAAAATTTAGGGGTGGCCTACCCCTAACATTTAGGGGGATGAAAAATAGATGTTGGCCGATTCTCATAGATACCGGATAAGCACAAAAAATTTCATCAAAATCGGTCGAGCCGTTTCGGAGGAGTTCGATTACGCACCCCGTGACAGAAGAATTTTATATATTAGACTAGCTGTCCCGGCAGACCTTGTTCTGCCCTATTTCTCTAAAACAAAGTAAGATTGATTTTTTTATGTTAATAGGTGCCCCGACAGATTTCGTTCTGTCTAACGCGCCTTTGTTTTGTTTTGATTGACGTCTAATGTTTGACAGCTGGGGACAGAGTGGTTTCTATTGGAAAAATGGTAGTTCCCGTTGACCTAGAATCACGAAATTTGGCGAAAAGCATGGACTTACAGCACAAATAAAGGAAAAAATCCAAAAAATAAAAAAGTTAAAAATTAAAGGCTGTCCATACATACATAGTTGACTCCATTTAAGATAGGCCTCTGAGTTGTATGGGCGCTCATACAATTTAGAGGTCTAGCTTAATTGGCCCAACCTCAAATAAGATAAATAAATAAAATAGGGGTTGATCGTAGAGGGTTGAAAATTTAGGGTTGTATGTATTTTTTGATGCTGTATCATAAAAAAATAAAAACAAAACATTTTATCTAAAAAATAAATTTAAAAATATTGGGGTGGACTACCCTTAACATTTTGGGGGATGAAAAATAGATGTTGTCCGATTCTCAAACCTATCTGATATGCACACAAAATTTCATGAGAATCGGTCGAGCCGTTTCGGAGGAGTTCGATTACGCACCCCGTGACACGAGAATTTTATATATTAGATGTTCATCTTAATATATATAAATCTCCTGTCACGATGTTTGTCCGCGATGGATTCCTAAACTACTTAACCGATTTTAAATTAAATTGGCACACCGTGAGCAGTCTGGTCCAACTTGAGAGATAGGATAAACGGCTGGACCGATTTGGATGAAATTTTGTGTATGAGTTCGACAGGACAACGTCTGTTGGGACAGCTAGTAGATATATAAAAAAGCGTTTCACCTAGTCGGAAGTGAAGCACAATACGTCATATATATGTGAGTAACTGCTACTGGCACAAGAGACTAAGCCCTATTTTCACTGTTGAAGACTATACGGAATGACAACCGATCATCATACTTGTGGTTTATGTATGTACGAGGCTTGTACTTACAAGACGGCCGGCTTATTTGAGCTGCTTCCCTTCAGATTTTTGTATACATCTATGAGTATGCTATTATATTGAGTCGTCAAAATTCGGTCGATATGAACAACTTTTATACGGCAGAGTACCGGTGTTTTCAGAATTGTTTCCACTTAAAAGTTGTTTTGTTTATCAAGTTAGACTACAATGCCTGTTTATTTCACGTATAAAATGTTGTATTCAAATTCAAAATTCAAAAATTCAAGGTCGCAAATTTTCATGGGCGGTGGTGACCATTTACCATCTGCTTGATCTGTCTGCTTGCTTGTCATCGTCGTCTATTGTCAATGGTGTATGTATGTTCTAGAACGGTCTATCAGCAAATAGTGCAACAGTACGTGCTGCAGCAGCTTCGTGCGCGGGTCGTCTGTGCGGCTGTATATCGGAGGCTGAGAGCCAGGCGCTGGGCGAGCGGGTCATTGCCCTCGCGCGGTCAGCTGTCAACCGGCCGGTCCGCGCAGCCGCTGCAGCGGCCGTCGGTGCCGTGCAGCGAGCCAGGGGCGCCGCCTCTAGCGCTGCAGCGCTGCCGGTGCTGCGAGCACTGGCACAGGATACCGCCGCTGTTGAGGTCCAGGTATGTATAATATACTTACGTCGGTAGAGTTCGGTTTTATAGAAAAGCACTTCAATGCTTATCACCTTCAGCCACGGTAACCTTGTAGTCTTACTCAAGCCTAGCTAGAAAGATATCAAGGTCATACTTTATTTTTCTTGTCTTCATAAGTTACTACAGGTTGCAATAAATCAGTCGTTCATTCATATATCGTCACTTTGGTAGTGAAAAAGTCAACCCACATATAACAAGTGGACAGTGGACACCGAGATATTCTATAAACAACGAGGAGGTTAATTAAAGATGTCATTCTTTTGAAAAGCCAGAGGTGCGACTGTTCTAATGTGTTAGGAAATCGGAAAAAACGTCAGACACGATGATCACAACTAATTAAATGCTTTTCAATCAGGTTTGGTCATTATACGCGCTCTCAGTACTGGCCGATGCTTCGGGCCCAATGTTCCGCAGCCATGTGGAATCTACACTCAATCTTGCATTGAAGCTACTGTTCAGTGCACCTCCTTATTTGGAAGACTTACATCGCAGCATTGGGAGGTTGCTCTCGGCATTGATTACTGTTGTTGGACCGGAGTTACAAGGTAAGTTGTATTTTTGGGTGGTACTTTAAAAGATTACACGAATAATCGTCATTTTTAGATTTAAAAGTTGTCAGTTAAGCAATAAATTTACCAAATTATACTCTGTAGCTAAAATTAGAATAAAAGAAAGAAAATACTTTAATATATATTATCTGTTTGTCGAAACAAAGGCCCCGACGGCATTAGTTTGTGGAGGCTATCCAGAACACTGCTATGTAATTAAATCTACACTTATTTTATCACTCCATACCCTACCAAATGTATGATGTTTGCAGTTTTAAGATTCCTAAATAAAATTTTCAATTAATGACTAAATTTCATAGACATTAATAAAATCTTTGTAACATCTATGGTATGCATTGTATGTCTGAACTAAAGTGTTTTCAAGTATGTGGTTTTCATTTTATAATTCTGCAAATTATAAATGTTGTATGTAGGATAGTTTTTGTTAGATATTGATGTTCTCTTCCTTCCTTTGCTAATCTATATAGTTATTCTTACTAATATTATTTATGCGTAATTCAATCTCTGTGTTTATAAATTTTATCAAATCTTGTAATCCGGAAATGGATATACAATACTTTTAACCGACTTCAAAAAGGAGGAGGTTCTCAATTCGAGTGTTTTTTATGTTTGTTACGCGATTATTCCGCCAACTATGAATCGATTTTGATGATGCTTTTTTTTTGTATTTTTTTTTTCCCAAAAGACAGGTAGAATGGGTAAAGCTAGCTTGTAATATTGACCCTGGGCTTAATATTCCGGTTTTATGAGATGGTTCAAAACCGACTATGTCGTTATTATGTTGAGAATTTTCTGAGAGGTTTGTCTTGGTCTCGGTAGAAGAAAACCTTATTTTATTATGGCGTGTACATATTACGCGTCCGAAAGCAGACAAAGGGTTCTGTTACGCTCTTCACACTCACTGTCACACTTGTTCATTCTCTTACGTTCATAAAGCCTTCTTTCGCTCACGTTCGCTTAGTCTGTACGCGCCATTCCACTATGCTATACCATAGATTTATTTGTGGTACTATTAGATTGTCAAGTTAGAGCTCATTCTAAGGTGAACTGCAGCGATGTTTTCTATTTCTATAGTAGTGGCAGTAGTTCTTCATTATGTAGGTTTTTCCTTATTACTATAAGCTTAATTAAAACAAAAATAACCACAACTTGAATTAGGCCAGTGGTAATGACGGAGGCCGCGACGGTCGTGGGTTCTAATGCACATGCTACAATGAGCTTGAGTTTTCTGTAACAGAATTTAATTCAAGGCTGACACACTCAAGTTGAAACTACCAAGCACATACTGTTGTGTTTTAGAGAGCTAATTCTAATCTAGACTGTGTGTGCTTCGATCGCATAATCACTTACATTATTATTAAAAACTATGTATATCGTTGCAGTGGTAGCAGTAGGGCGTTTCGTATGCGCTTGCGCAGCGCTGGCGGAGTGTGGGTGGGGATCCGCCCGCGCGGAAGCTGTCGGCTGTCTGCAACAACTACAGATGTTTGCACCACAACATATCAATCTGCACACACTCGTACCACAGCTATGTGTGAGTAACATAGAATTTCAGACATTAAAGTAATAACGTAAGGAGATGAATGACAGAATTGTCTGTTGTGGGCAAAATGTCATTTGCATTTAATTTGTCAATAAATAATTGTTTTTAAGGAGTTGGAGGAAAAATCATCAATTTATTGTTAGCTAGTGGCAATGACGTTAAATGATATATAATATTTTATTTATTTGGTGTTATCTTGTGTTATTTACTTATTAATGTTTTCCAGCGCGACCTATCAAGCCCTGACCTAATAGTCCGTCGGGCGGCACTTTGTTGCCTCCGTCAACTGTCACAAAAGGAAGCCGCGGAAGTTTGCCGACATGCACTTGTTGCTAAAGACCATGTGCCTGCTAAGGTTTATAGTGGTATGAGTTATTTTCCTTTCCAAAATTCTAAATATCAGTGCAGTATAGTCTATTTCTTCCAAACAATTTGGAATAAGTATGTTATTATGATTTGAAATTGTACTATGATTTATGATCAAAACTATTGAGGTTTATTGGGTTTTTACAAATTTTCTCATCGCTTTTATATTTTTTTTTCACAGGGGTAGTAATAACAGACACAGGTCTACCGGGAGCTTTGTTTGCGTATTTGGATATGGAGCGTGACCCCACAGCGATGTCCTACGCACGTGATACATTGACCTGCTGTCTCCTTGCTGCAGCTGGTGCTAGGGGTGTTAAAGACTGGCTGGCACTTGCTAAACGCGTGCTTACTATTCGATTGGGTAAGTGAAATTGATAATATTTTTTTTTAGATCATATGATCTATGTAGGCAGAAATTTTATCGTACAGTCAGCGGCAAAAGTATCTTGGCACTTTAGTACCGTGTCACATTACACAATTCATAATTTTCATAAAAACTGTCAAGAAAATGTTAATAGATTATTATGAAAGAGTACTAAAATGCCAAGCTACTTTTGCCGCTGACTGTACCACCTACTGATATGGCTGAACGGATTTTCTTGAAATTTGGTATACTTTAGGTCCTGGTATACTACATAGAGTACTTTTCATCTCGGAAAAACAGATCCCACGGAAACGCGAGTGAAACTGCGGGATAAAAGCTAGTACAACGCCAAAAAAATATCTATAATAAAAAAATAAATAGTCTGGAACATTATTCCTTACACACGGCCATCTAACCCCAAACAGAAGCAACCAAAAAGCAGAGCTTAGTTTGCTATGGAAGCCAGATAACTAGATTCACAATACTACTATTCTTTTGTAAATATATACTTATATAGATAAAATGGGTAGGACAATAGCCACGGAAAACTCATATGTCAATAATGAATAAATTAAATGTCCCAGGATATTTATAAGAGGCTAATATCTCAATTCTCGTACTTTCAAATATCAGTATATTAGATATTATTAACAAATACTATTAATATCAGAGGACAGTAACAACCCTGAGATGGACTTCGACGCCGAAGGTGACGACGATCAGGCTGAGTTCCATGCTGAGTGCGAACAGTCAACACATCCCGTCGTGCAATCTAGATGGCCCACTAGGGTAAGTGTTTGACCTATCCATATACGTTAATGTAGATTGTAAAGCCAATAAAATTTAAGCATGACCACCATAAGGCTACTATTTGTGTGCAGTTGCCAGCGGCCTTGGTTCTAGACAATAAAAGTGGACAATGCGCTTATCATAAAAGTAGTCAAATAATTTACAAGAAAAGCCTTTGGTCTCGACTATGGCCAGCTATGATTAATTTTGCAAGCAAATAAGTTTTAAATCTGTTCATACTTAAAGTTAGTTGACTGTACTTTAAAGGTTTGTAAAATACATTTAACATGCATCTGAATGCTCAAGGTGGTCTTGTACAATTAATTTATTCAATTATTCGACGACATTTTAATTATTTTTTGACAAGCAGATAGGCTACTAAGCATAGTCTACCTGATGGTAAGTGCGTACCGTCGCCAATAGACATTAGTAATACCGCAGGGATATTACCAATGAGTTGCCGACCTTTACATAGTCTAGAAGGCAACTGTGTATCTACCCGAGTACAGGCAGGTAGGTGGCAATAGATTTTCCACTCGGGGTGATAACTAGCCAGACGAGTACCACAAAGTACAACTATGGTTTTCTCATGATGTTTTCTTGCACCGAAAGCTCAAGCTCATTGTAGAATTCGAACTAAAGATATTTATCATGGCGTTCGGCGTCACTACCACTAATAAATAGGGTTAGTAAATAAAATATCAACTACTTTTGCAGGTGTTTGCTATGGAGTGTATTCAGAAGATAATGGGTGCGTGTGAGGCGAGCGGAGATAACGCTCACTTCGACCTCGTGAAGGCTAAGGAGAAACTTCAAAATGAGCCTAATGGTATGTGTTCGTGTTAACAAGTGTTTGAATTTGAGTTTGTATTCCAGAATATTCATTGCGATTCAGGCTTTCAAAGGCTGTTATCCCTTACCGCATGGCCGAAGAGAGACAGCTGTCACCGGGCCGTCGATCAATTAAAAAGTGACTACAATTTTGAATCTGAAATTGTAACTCAATATCACTTTCACCTTTATAGAAGGAAAAAAATAACAGGCATACCTATTTTGAAAAAAGAACTACTCAAATTTTCAATTTCTAAATAGAGTTAGTAATGATGTTCGTTAGGTGACTACCTCTCGCTCCACTTGTCCGACCTCGTCCGCATGGCGTTCGTGGGCGCGACGGGCGAGTCGGACGCGCTGCGGCTGTGCGGGCTGCGCACGCTGCAGATCATCGTCCAGCTGTTCGCACGCGCGCCCGAGCCCGACTTCCCCGGGCACTTGCTGCTCGAGCAGTATCAGGCGCAGGTTGGTAACGCTTTCAGCTTGGGTAAGCGCCGTAGTCGGTGCGGACCTCTAACGTTTATAGGGACTTCGGAAAAATGCTGCATCAGTTGAGTGGTCTGCCTTTTGTAGCTTTTATATGTTCTCTAATACTAGAGATGTGAATGATGAGGCATATAAACATTTAAACTTGAGGTGTTCAAAAATATCTTTTGTCTCAAAAACATTATCAGTCTGTGATTTTTATGTTTATGATGAAGGTGGGTGCGGCAGTTCGTCCGGCATTCTCTGGTGATACAGCGTCTCACGTGACTGCGGCTGCCTGTGACGTCTGCTCTGCGTGGATCGGCTGCGGAGTTGCTAGAGATATCAACGATTTGCGAAGGTATGCCATTGCTTATAGTTGTCAGAATTACATGAAATTAACCTTATTGAAGTTTAAACTTCTTTTAGCGCGGTACGCATATTTTTAGATGAGGTAAAACCTCTGGACTCGCGGCACCGTTATGATGAGACGCAGTTTGACGTTTACTTTCTTTTTAGATGAGATAAAACCTCTGGACTCGCGACACCGTTACGAGCGAGACGCAGTTTGACGTTTAGTTTCTTTTTTTTCTCCCATTAAAATAATTGCGGCCAGTAATGTCGCTAGTCGCTGTCAGTAGTTTTGGCGCCATAACAAAACAAACTCACTCAGAAAAAAAAACTATTTTAGATTGTAATAATTTTAATGATAATGATGATGATACATGAGCTCAATCTCAATCTCTCAAAAAAAAAAGTTTTCACTTCTGTCGACACTCCCGGAGTGCAATTTTTTTTCTCTAATTTTTAAATTTATAATAAGGTTCATTTATAGTTGCTGTCTTCTGTCGCTTTATGTATGCATTTTAGTTTCTTCTTAATGTTGCCAAAAACCTCAATATCTTGCAATCTGTAAAAACTTTACGTATTGAATTTTGTTTCAGAGTGCATCAACTGCTGGTGTCCAGTTTAGATAAGTTAAACACCAAAGGGAATACGACATTGATTTACAATGAAAGCATGGCCACTTTAGAAAAACTGTCTATTTTGAAAGCTTGGGCTGAAGTGAGTTATTTTTAGAACCACTTTTAATATTTTTTATTATCTACTGTAACTGTAAATAACCTAGGCAATACTCTCTGTCGTTCCTATCGATTTTTCTAATTAAATTGTCAACGATGTGTAGTGTACAGGAATGCAAGGCTATGATATATCAGTAGTAGTGATAGAATGTATAATGAGCTTAAATTTTCGGAATAAAACATTTGGTTAGAAGGGTACTCTGTAGTGCCCGCCTGGGTGGCTATCACCTTAATTTTAAATAACTGTCGCCAAGCAACTACTAGTGTATCCCGGCAGCTGCACTTAAGAGCCTTGGGCAATCAAAACATCATTTATAATGGTATGATTGTGGTCAAATAGATGAATGCTATAAGTATTCTCATTTTGATCACTCGAGAGTTATAGATCAGAAATCTTTATATTTTCCATTTTTAGGTGTACATAGTAGCAATGGTAAGCAACGGCAGCGCTCCAGGCAGCTACGTCAAACAACTGGACAGCAAGCCGTTCAACAATCGCGCAGAACTCGCTAGATGGCGTAACCAGATGTTACAGAATAACAATCAGATTGACAACGCCAGTCCCGAGATTGAAGATGACGAGTACGGGGAGTTTGAGTCTAAAGGAGAGAGTTTGCTCAAACTTGTTGAACCAGAATTGGAGAGTTTGGGAGAGAATTGGATAGCTGCGTTGAAGGATCACGCTTTGTTGAGTTTGCCTCCTGGTTAGTGTATTTATATTTATCAATGTAACAAATTTTACCGTTTTGCACACGAATTCTGACCGCTAATGATTTATTTTGAATCTTTGAAAGATTAGAAGATGTTGCAAATAGTTATTCTTTCGGTTTTTGTGTATACTTTGGGTTCTAAATGAAAAAAAAATAGGGTCATGTAAAATTGTGAAAAATAAATAAAATGAGAATATTAATTTTGTAGGAATTAATTTAAATTAAATTTAAATGTCGATTGATATTGCTTATACATATTAATTGGAGATCCTTAAAGTAGCTCATGTCCAGCATTGGACGTCTTGCGGCTGAGATGATGATAAATTTTTTTTTTTTTTTAGAATTCGCGTCCCAGTTGCCGCACGGCGGCGGCGCATTTTACTGCGCACAGGCGGGCGAGGCGTCCCGCGCCCACTACGCGCGCGCCTGGCCCTCGCTGCTCTACGCCGCCTCGCTGCGGTTCAACAAGCACTCGCCGCCGCGCCCGCTACAACAAGGTATCTACATCTATCTGTTCCAATTTATAAAAATAATTCTAAACGAGTGATGTTTTAGTTTGTAACAATATTAAACTAAACTGTAACTCTCAGACAAGTAAAAATTTTAAAATATTTTTATATAAATATAGTTTTTTTTTTATGAAACCAGTATTGAAAACGTAAGCAATTTAGCTACATAATATTTATGGTAGGAAGGTTGCATATCCACCACCACCCTGACTAGTTTTTAAGCTATTGTATAGCTTTTATCACGGGCTTTGAGCGCGGCGACCGAATCAAGAAATTCCGTAACGAAAATAAAACCTAAGACGAGCTGCTCCGAAATCGGACGAATACGTAAGCAACTGTTTGTGAGAAAGTATATAGGTAGGTGTATAGGTATCTATTAATATCAAAGAAAAAACTTTATTTAATATAAAAAAATATATATAAAAAAATATAATTGCATAAGTTGATAAAAATGATATGCAATAGCTTTACCGCGGCAGTTCCCGAGTGCCACACGTATTTTTAGCTATTCGTACAAAGTAATTTGCAAAATAGCATTACAATTGATTCCAGATAAAAGTGATGCACCTTTAGACAACAGATCAACGAAGACAGAAAATGGCAACTTTGAATTTTTCGAACCTGTCGACGAAAGGTTCCATTTATTGTTCGGTATTTGTATGGAGGCGCTATGTGCTCAAAGAGATATGAGCACAGAGAATACTATATCGGTTTTATTATCTCTGGTCACATTACTGGACGCTCCTGAGAACAGAGTTAGATTATTGAAGGACAGGTAATATATTTTTTAAAATTTATCTTTAATTTTTTTTACTTATGTTTAAACAGACCCACCGTAGTTAGTGATAATATGCTAGAATATTACATTAGGAGTTTGGCGACAATTTTTCAATTCGAGACTGGTAGCTAGTCAAGCGAATACCATAAAGTACTTGTAATTTTACTTACAACCTATTTAAATTTAATTTTTACAGATCATTAGCCATAGAGTTATGTCAAATCATCCACCGAACTGGACTTACCCAGGAAAGCATCGAAGCATTGCTTTTGGCCAGCGATGTGTTGAAACTTATTATAGATGGCGCAAGGGAGCAGTTACAAGCCAACATGCAGGCTAAAATCAAAGGTACGTTGGTTTGCTATCAAGGCAAAATCTAGAGTTTAAATTTTCATACATGAAATACTAGTTATGCTATGTGAAGCCAAATATTCTAGGTACCAAAAAAAATATTAAAATCATGATTGTTTTGATAAAAAATGCTTTGATAATGCTATTGCAACTAAATTTAAAGCAATTTCTTACATTAAATTACAGAACTAGCACCAAACGATTCAGACGGCGCAATACCCCAATCAGTGCTTGAAGTTGTCCACACTTTAGGCGAGGGAGGCCCAACAGGCGACTTACCTCCGGGAAAGTCCCTAGTGTTCGCTTGCCTCGAAGTCTGCCTCTGTCTGTTAGTGAGGAGACTGCCTGCCCTTAGCCCTTTGAAGCAGGAAGGCACGGTTGGAGTGATCGGTGTTCCTAAGGGATTGGGGGTGCATGGAGACACGTTGCTTGTGAAGAGTCTGTCGGCTATGTCGGAGTTGCCTTCACTCACTAGTCCGCAAGGTGAGTTTGTGTGGATATTAATCACTGTTTGTATTTGGTATTTATGTGTAGTTTTTCAGTGTCTTGTTGAATTGAATTGAATTTATAATTTGGCCTTCAATAAGTAGTTTAATCGAGTCAATTCAATATACCGTAGTAATATTTTTTAAGGGAAGTTATAATGTCGTTGCTTCTTGGTGCTTATGGAATACGTTGATGCATTTAAATTTTTAGAACTCCGGAATAAAAAAAAGTGCTATTAACTCTTTAAATCCCAATGAGTCATCTTCTATTGTTGTTTGTCCGAACGCGTAGGTCGCCGGGTCGAGACAGGTTAAGTTAATATTGCTATTTTATTGTGGAATATATGAAGGAAGGTTTGCTATTTTATTGTGGAATATATGAAGGAAGGTTTGTGCACCTATATTTTCACCTGGACGAAGCCGGGCGGGTTGCCGGGAAGCCGAGCTAAGATCATTGGTTATGTATTCTGGTCCAACTAACCCTTTCTTGTCTTATCGTTGTTTTTTCGAAACTTTTTTTTTTTGCCGAAATGTGAATATTTAGTCACCATAACTGTTTTGTTTACAAGGTGGAGAAAACAGTCGATCATTAAGTTATACCAGTGCATTATCGCGTTGTTTTTAAACCGTATATAAAAAACATAATTGAAATCCAGAATAATTAATTTTCGTTTCATCAATTTTACTCATCACATAGATGCCTAACAAATTTACAAGGCTAAAGTAGGTCCGACAATGACCCAAGCAATACGCGCTGCCTCCATTTCTCTGTCTAACACCTTATGTGAGACAAAGAAAGCGTATCACCCGCGCCGCGTTTAGCGACGCGCCTTCCTACCATGTTGTATTTTGTTTACTTTCCGAAGGTATTTACTCTCATTGTTTTTTTTTTCATTCTAAAATCGTTTTCGGCTGTGTTATAGTACTATAATGCACTTGTTACGATAGTGTTTAAATTGTATGCTCGACCGTGATATCCACCTAGTATAGTATATGTATTTGGTGATGATTGTATTGTATTGTATTGTATTGTATTGTATTGTTCAGGCGCCCTGTCGATCCTGCCCACGATCCTCCACCTGGCGACACAGGTGCTGCGGCTGAGCGCGGGCGCGCCGACGGCGGCGGAGGCGGGCATCCTGGTGCTGCAGCGCGCCGCCGAGTGCGCCGCCGTGCGCGCGGCCCCCGACGCGCGCGCCGCGCACGCCGCGCTGCTGCAGAGCGCGCTCGCCAACCTCGTCGAGAGGGTCAAGACTGGTACTGTACTGGACGGACACTATTATATACAATATTATTTAGATTTTTTTTTATGCGTATGGAACAGCACCGTTACTGATTGGCAACGGGGTATGAAGAGATTTGATATTTAGATGAAATATTTCTTCACTCAAGAAATATACCTACCTACCCTACGGTAGGGTGAGTTTTAGTATGTATTTTTTGTTATGTCAATGCAAGAGATAACAAATTACTTTGAAATAATTTGTTAATATACATTTGTGAAGCATTAGACCCTATCTATCATTTCGTCTGCACTATTTGCATTTTACATAATTTATGTAATCCAGTTTTGTTTAGGTAAATCGGTTTAATGGTATACTAAATATTAAATGGTATTTGTTGTCAGAGGATCCCGAGCAACGCATAGAGCCGGTGACGGGCGCGCGCGGCATGGCCGTGGTGCTCAACAGAGCCGCGCCCGCGCCGCTCTTGCACTACCCATGCATCAACCACTTCCGACAGTGTCTCGAGACCAACGACAATGAGGTTATTGATCTTACATATCATATATTTTGAAATAGGTTAGCTTTATGCAAGATGGATATAACGGTCGATCATTAAATGAAACCTGGGCTTTAGAACGTTGTTTTTAAACCGTCTACAAAAAATAATTGAAATCCATCAAGTAGTTTAGCTACAGTAATTAATTTTCGTTGCATCAATTTTACTCATCGTAGATGCCTAACTAATTAAGTAAGTCAGACAATTAATGACCCGAGCAAGCGCGCTGCTTCCGTTTCTCTGTCTTATGACGTCGTCAACAACTGCGAGGAATTACCATGGGTGAAATAGCAATGGCAATGCGGCCGAAGGATAGCTGGCTCTCGTATGCATCAAATGAATAATGGCGCAATGATATTGTTAGTCTACCTAGGGCCGCTCTACTCGAACTCGAAACATGAGTTGTATGAAGTTGTACGACCCCGCTCCTGTAGATGTTCGCGTCGTGTTGCCTGGTGCTGCGCAGCGTGTGGTCGTGCCGGGCGGGCTCGGCGGGCTCGGCGTGCGTGTCGTGGTGGGCGCGCGGGCTGGCGGCGCGCGTGGCGGCGCGCGCGGCGCTGGCGCGGCGCCCCGTCGACGCGGCGCACACGCGGGCCGCCATCGCCGCCCTCACCGCCCTCGACGACCTCGTTAACGCTGCCCCCGATACTGCCCGTGCGTTATACATCACACTATTATATTATTTGTCATACTTTGTATATTAGAGATCGTTTAGATTGCATGAAATATGGTACATAGATTACCCTAGAATGACATATACGCGGCCGAAACCTGATTCGTTTGATTTCCTCATACGCAATGTATCGCTAAAGATGGGTCCCACTGCTACGATCTTAAGTTAAGTGCGATCGGGTATGTGAAGACTTTCTTATTTTAGGGTTTTTTAATTTCCAAATGTCACTGAAATGCAGTCGGATTTTTTAGTTTTTTAAATCATTAAATTAGATCTCTCGAGAACGCGGGTAAAACCGTGAGGCGAATGCTATTCAAATAATAATTAACGTCATGTTTGTGTAGCATTAATGAATATCTATTTCTTTACACGACCACTACAGAGGACGGCTCGAGAGGTGAGAAAAAGCTTCATGTTTTGAACATAAGTACTAAAAATTGTAACGTAATTAATAAAAAAATATTGATGTAGTAAAGTAGCAGAATTAAATTAATTTATTTATTACTTTAACGTGAGAATAATAAATTATGAAATAAGATAAAGATAATGTACTTGTCCAAAAATATTTTAAGCAAGCTTAATTTATATTACCATACTTTAGCATAAAGGGCCTCTAACGTTCCATAGTAACGGGTTTTTTTATAGATATAAAATACCTGAAGTAAAAAAGAACATTAGTTTAGAAAAATTCTGAAGATTATATTATATCTATTCGTTCAGGTATCCAACTACTATGGATCCTGGTGCCGATAGTGATCTCATACTTGCGCGAGGGCAGCGAGCTGGCGCGTGCTCCTGCGCACGTTCGCACGCTGCACGAGTTCGCGCTGCAGTGGCTCACTAAGGTCGGCCCGAGGCATCCACAGGTAATCACTTATTTATTATGATTTAAATAATTCTATCAAATTCATGGTTATTTTGACTTTTTAAGAAGACTGAAATTGAGATATAAAAGCATATAATTTCTATACTAGGAGAATCGACTCATCTATAAGTGTTTGGTAAAGCAGCTTTACATTAAGAATGATGTCTATATAGTCTGTCTTCGATTTTAATATAAATCTCTAATTTTCTTATATACTCTTTCTAGGAATTCAAAACCATGATGCAGCAATCTTCAGAGCTTCGCAACAAGTTGGAAAACGCGGTGAAAGCCAATCAAGCCAATACTCGCTTTGCCCGGAATTTGCAATCCCAACGACCGGTATTCGATTCTCGACCGGCTAAACCTACAATACAACTCAAGACGGATTTCAGCGACTTTAGATAAATTAGTAAATATTGTTCTTCCTATTTAGATCTACCTTAAAAGGATGAAAGAAAGAAAGTGAGATTGTGAAATTGTGACAGTTTTGACTTATAGCCTTTTATGTGTCCGGTGCGAGCTTCTCTATCTGCGCCTATGAGTGTCATAACCTAAAACTTGGTCCGGGTCTGGTCAATTCTGCGCCCCTCCAGGGTTTAAGCCCTGTGTTTGAACACCGCTGGCACCGCCCTAGTTACGGCACTGAGTTTTGAATGATTTATTTGAATCGTATTTTCAGCAATGGATAGAATTTTAGTATGAGAATCTTGTTTTCTTAAGTGACTCGTAGCATTTGTGACGATTTCAAGTTGGAGCCTTGAAATTCTTACCCATTGATAGCCAGTTTTTTTAAATAAGGCTGACAAGCTGGTAGGTGGTCCACCTGATGGTAAGTGGCTACCGTCACCTATGGCCAAAATAATGTAAACCTTAATTTTACATTTTATATATATCTCTTAAGTAAATACGTATCATATTTTATGAGAATTACTTTCGTGTTTGAATTATTTTTACTAGAGGTAGATTAATAAAAGTAAAATTGATGATATTGAAATGCGAAAGATATATTACTTATTAACTTATTTAACTCTTAGGGTGCACTAGTTAAGTCTAACTACACGAAATATATTTAAACTGACTATAAATTAGTAATATAACGAAAATAACTATAATATATTTAATATTTTTAACAAAAATTGTCGAGAGATCAGAATTATAATTGTTTTCCTATGTCAATTTTGATTACTGGTCTAAAAAATTAATAGAACTTGAAATATAAACATTTTATATATTATAAATAAAATAACTATACGAATATGTATATCTTAACTGTACAACAGTTATACGACTAACGGAATTGATGTAGAATTAGTGTCCGACCGAAACTTAGCTAAGGCCGAACCCGAAACTTCCATTCGGAGAAATTTCTTAATACATTTTTAGTTTTCGCCTACATTCCTGGTAATTGTATCCAACAGCAGTTGCGTACGTGCTTAAAAAGGCACTAATTTGAAAACAAAATATATTTTTTTAGCTGGGGTCACCAACTTCACTTTAGAGGTCATGGACATTTCATTGCTATTTCAGAGGTGGTATCATAGTAAATGTCATTCAGCATGACATACCTCAGGTTTAGAAAATATGCCATCTTAAAGTATCCACTCAGTATAGTATGGAGACGGTCCTAGTCCATAAAATTTATCCTTTGGTATATAGCCCTACAAGATAAACCTTGCTTACAAAGAAACTTGAAATTAATAAGTAGTTGAATAAAATCTTGAAATAAATGATTGGGGTGGGAAGTAAAGAATTTGTGCCGATCGTCGTCGAACGCGGCACAATAACCAACGAAGATTCGACCTCTGTCGTAGATTCAGCTGGTTTGCTGTCAAAACCGAAACTATAATTTTAGGACGAAGCTAAGCCGTCGGTCGGAAATTAGTATATTTTAATAGAAGTAGTATATTATATTGCATAATCTGATATAAAATAAAGATATACGTTATTATTATTACACGCTGACCATTCCACGCTGCATTAATTTGTTTATACATTATATTTATTTTATATTTCTTGCTTTTTCCAATAGCTCCAATAACCTGCCGTATGAAGTAAATAAACGATCTTCTTTATAACGATTTTTAAAATAGAGCTGTATATTTCGCGTGATCTAAATATTTATTAAGTTAATTTTCAATAACATGTTATTTAACAGGCTTATAATTTTGGATGCAATAACTAATTTTAGAAATAAGAACTAACCTCAATGACATTGAACATTTTTTTTTGGAAAGTATCAAATCCAGTGACTTATCCGAAAAAGGTAGTTTTGATGCTGGAAATAACTAGGATTTCTGTGATAAAAATAAGGCATATCGTTTTCTGAAGTCAAATTTTATATCAATTATTTTATTTAGTATAGCCTAATGCTTCTAAAATTATGAGGCTATTTATTTATATTTTTATTCCGAAATCTCATGCATTATAATATATTTGATGCTACCAAAGTACTTTGATCATCTTTGATGCTACACATTAAATTATCTTCTAAATATATACTTTCAAGGCGTTTGTCTGTTTTATTTTGAGTTAAATATTAGTATTTATTTAGTTTTAAGTTTCAGTCAATGTATTTTAAAAACTTGATTTAAATAAAGTACCCATCAATATTAATTTACTCTTTTCTTTCTATATTACAAATCGGATTAAGCGATGCACGTTGTCGACTAATCCTGTTAATTTTCTGTGCACGGTCACTTTCTAAGTAAGCTTCTTTCTATGTTTTTTATGAAAATACTTGGCGACATATGATAGGCCAAAAATTACTTTGAAAGTTTATTGATAAGTAAAGTAGTAAGTGGTTTCGACTTATTGCATACAAAAGCGTGCGTGAGGAAAGTTGTCACGCCAAAATGGCGTCCTTCGGCCTTTAATCAGAATAATGTTCATTTGTAAAGAACTGAAAGATACCTACGCTGCTGATTTCAGCAAAACTGACCCACAATTAAGTTTATTATTATATACTTCATTAGTATGGAAATATATGGACAATAATTTGAACATAAACTCGTTTTGGTCATAAAAATATTTTTATTACATTATGTCCTATGTCATTCATATTATTATGGTAGTGGTGTCATTGGCAACATTGGTTTCTTCGACAACAATCTTATCAACTTTTTCAGTGGTAGACGTTCCTTGGACTGCTTCAACTTTAGTCTTTTTTGATTTGGCTGAAAACAAAAAAAATATAAATTTGAACTGTAAAATGATCGCCGAGGCGAAGGTCATGGGTTCAAATCCTACAATAAGCATGAACTTTCAGAGAAGGAAATCTTCGTGAGGAAACCAATATGACGGTGGTACTTTGTAGTACCTATCTAGCTGGGTGGCTACCGCAGTTTATTGAAAGGCTATAAAAACCGAAACAGAAACTACAATGCGCTACTACAAGTAGTACCATACGTATAATATTTGGCACAGATATAAATTATAGTCTGGAATAGCACAAAGGCTATTTTTTATCCCGGGAAAACAAGATCCCTCGGGAACGCGGTGAAACCGCGGGGTGGAAGCTAGTAAATAATAATAATGTCCCAGAATATATTTATTTAATGAATTTCCGATTCATCAAGCGAAGTTACAATTTCTGTCGGTAATTTAGCATAATATGTAACATTTACCTCTTGCAAATGTGGGAGGAAGTGTAGCTACAGTCAGATATCCAGTGTGACCTGGTGTGGCGCTGGGCCACGCTGCCACAACGAAGCTCTTCTCACTGTTGGGCTTCTCTTCTACTGGCTTTTCTGAGCTCTGTTATAATGGAAATATATGAGCATTAAGGTCTTGCTAAGGAATTATTATTTTATTTAACATAAAATATTATCATTCCGAATTAAAGAATATTAGTTTAGCAGTATAGCTGTGGATAAATGTAGTGATGTCACGGTGCAGCCCGATAAATGCGCAAGATCAACAGACGTGAATTACGGGCGATCCGCCATTAGGCACCTGCCGAACGAATACGTGCTTGATGGTTCGGTATAGTCGACGAGAAAAATCTTTAAATACAATTTTTTTTAACATTTTTCTTTTTTTCGCTTTGTATTTTATACGTTAGACATTTTTAAACTTGATTTAACCACGACGTGGCTTAAAAACAGCGCTAAGCATCAGGTTCCTACGCAAGTTATAAGTATATATTTACAAAAGGAAAGTAGTATATCAGTTATCTCGCTTCCATAGCACAAGCTCAGCTCATAGTTTGGGGTCAGATGGCCGTGTGTCAGGAATAATGTCCCAGTATTTTTTTTTATTTATATTTTTTTTACTCTAGACTTTTATATTGATTACAATCTCACAATGTTAAGTAGTGATGTGACCGAAGGTGGTAAGCACAGATAGTTTAATGGTTTTGTACAGAATATGTTGACGAGTATACCGTCAAGGGGTCAGGGCGTCAGTTGTAATTATCGATGTCACGGCTCGGGGCTCGTATCATCTCGTCCTTCAAACATCAAACACTCGATATGGACGCCTCTTTACCTAACTATGGGAATTCTGATAATTTCGAAGCGTTGCGATATGTTGTACCTATTGACTTTCAAATTTAATGAGTGCCATCGCTTTTAAAACTCTATTTACACTGGCATTTAATTTTATTCCTTAAAGGTAGAGGAAAATTTGAAGATATGATTTCGTACTTTTTACTAGACATTAGGAAATATTGAGACATTAATTATGGAGCCACTCCAACAGTTCCCATAGAAAAGGTAATATATTTAATCCGGTATATCTACTGGCTCGCTTGACTCGAGAAACTGAGGTCACGAAAACTATAGTTTGCCCGAATTAGAATTTTCCCAACGAAGCAAATAAAGTCTATAGAACATGAACCCTGCCCGGGCATTACAAACATTATTATTCCATTTTAATTATCGCTTATTTATAGTTTTAAATATAATCACAATAATATCGTAATTTTATTTAAATATAAAAAAAAATATACAATTCAATATAAAATGCGGTCACATTATAATATGTAGGCATCCAAACAAGTTGGACAAATAATAATAGATACTTTGCATAATGTCGACCTATATTTAATAAACCTGATAGAGTAAAAACATTTTCCAAGTAGCCTATGTTTCTATGATTCTATACAACTAAT
Source organism: Tetheella fluctuosa (assembly GCA_951216915.1). Classification (NCBI taxonomy): domain Eukaryota; kingdom Metazoa; phylum Arthropoda; class Insecta; order Lepidoptera; family Drepanidae; genus Tetheella; species Tetheella fluctuosa. The sequence goes on along the minus strand of OX578234.1, from coordinate 4,276,324 downwards.
ATTTACCTATCTCTTATGCATTTTTGATAGTAAATGGAGATCAACAGACTACCATCGTCACGTCATTCAATGTCCCTACCACAGTACTAACATCGCTCTTGATAATGACATTGGAATCAGTTTGTTTTTTTCATATTTTATATTTACAATCTGCCAATGTTATGGCATTCAACAAATTTTGTGGTATCAGTTCGTTGTCATTTGCGGACTAGTTCCTGTAAACCATCCATTCCTTATTATTTGCAGGGTCATGTGAATTGTCTTGCTAGGTTATAAAATATTTCATATTATTATATCTTGTGGTACCATTCTTTTGAGCCTGTGTTGACCAACTAGTGAATCCATCAGTGGGCAGCCAAATGATTGAGATGATTGTATATTATTTTCTTGTATGTTTTGGTTTTTAATTTTATTTCTTCCTTAACAGTAGGTACGTTAAGATCGTGGTGTAGTGTGTCATGGGTAATAAACCAGGGAGCATCCATTATCATACGAAGCACCTTTGACTGTAACCTCTGTATGATTTCAATATTCGAGTGTGATGCAGTTCCCCATACCTATATGCCATAAAACCAAACTGGCTTTAATATAACTTTGTATAGTAGCACCTTGTTGTCAAGGCTAGCTGTAGTTGCTGTTATTTACGATTGAGCAACTAATACATATTGAGTTTCAGTCCTAGTTGCTTTCTTTTGGCAAATATATGCTTGCGCCAAGTCAAACCCCGGTCTAAGTTTCTTCTAATTGAATGATTTTCGGGTATAACGCGATTACTATAAATTAAACTACAGGTTGCCATATAGCATTTTGCTATAAGAATCTTACCGAAAACTAAACAACACAGCGTTTTACAAGACAATATCTACATAATAAACATATAGATTAAGATGCAGCTGCCAAATGACAGGGCTGCGATGCGGTGGCGCCACGCGGAGCCCTAATCACAGAGTGATGGAGATGTCCCCGCTATTTAGCTAGATTACTAAACGCCAGCTTAGTTTAATCTTAGCACAGCTGCAAAATGTTTCGGTATTCATATTGTTTCTTTGACAAAAAAAATGCTTTTCCAGTACCAGTAATATCTCATGGAATCTCAACATCATGCTGGAATAGCTTGAAGTTATAAAGAAACTTCTACAAAATAAGGTAACAATTTTAGGGCGACGATAGCTCAGCGGTAATAAGGTCATGGGTTCGAATCTTACCGCTTGAGCTTTCGGTGGTTTGTAGTATCCGCCTGGCTGGATACCACCTTCATGTTAAAAAATCTGTCGCGTTTTCTGGCAGCTGCACTTTAGAGCCAGTTGCTTCTAGGCTTTGTGTACTTACCACCTTTGACTACATTACCACTTACTATGGTGAGATTGTGGACAAACACAAGCCAAGTAAAAAAAAAAACAATTAAGTTTATTTAGTTGTACACTCTTATACATGGTGTTTACTGATTGCGAGTGGTATAAATTAGCAACCTTGACAGAGTTGCGGCGAAGATTACACTAATTTAACCCCAGCAATGCTTGGTGCCTCACAAACCGCAGCGTGAACTTCATTGGACCTTGGCCTGCTCTTTATATTAATGTAAAATGCCGTTATTAAAAAAATCTCCAGTCGGTAAACGGAATTATCCTTACTATACCACTTATACTAAAATATTTTAAAAGTGAAAGTGATTGAGTATGTTCCGGGCTCCGGTAGCTGCACTTGAGAGTTTCCTTCTAGGTTTTGTGTGCTTACCACCTTAGACCAAAACATCACTTACCTTAGTGAAATTGTGGTCAAACACAAGCCTTCATAGTAAAAAAATATTCTTATTGTTGTTTAAATATTATTTACAGTGAAAGTATTTATTTACAAATACATTTCTTAGCTTTTTTTTATGGTGGACGCAATTAAGATCTATTTTTGGATTATAAACATGAAACACCTTTTACAGTCTTTACATAAAATATTTCTTAATTATTCCCAGATATTGCTCAAGTACATGCTAATTTGTGAGCACTATAGCTCGAATTTCGCAGTACTGTCCATTGATACCGAGATATTAACGGTTGAAAAACAACATAATGTCGAAGGCATCGCAAATGTGCGCACGCGCCGCTCACAGCCGCACACGCACCGCGATTACGTAACATAAATTCAAAGTCGGAACGCGCCGTGATCGATGGACCGTTGCGTTCAGAAACACAACAAAACCATGTCCACTTGTTACAATTTTGATTTATTGAGTTAGCTTTATTTAAATTACTTTGCTTAATTTCTCGCTTAATATAAACTAACATTCTATTATAGAGCCGTTAACAGTAAGATTAGAATATTTAATAACATATTAAAGAAAAGTTTACACAGATTTCGTTTTACCAAAACGAGTGGACATAAAATAAGATAAAGTTTTTATGGCGCCGAAACAAAATAAAACGAGCGTAAAACTATTTCTAATACAACCGATTAAACGGCCGGATTAAAACATAAAATCTTCACGCTGTAAACACAGAATTATTTAAGCTCTCCACTGGATGACATAAAGAAAAAGAAATAAAAAATTGAAAAAAGAATAACGAGCAAAGAGGCGCATTAAGAGTTGAGATAAGAGAGATGGACGAGCACTCAACGGCGCGCGGCCAACTTTATTATTTATTGACACTTAAAATAATTACTTGGTTCGCCCGTGCCGAAAATGTGCTTAACTTATGCCTAAACGCTCAGGTGTCGAAGACCTTAGTATTATCGCATCCAGTATGCTTAGATTAGATTAGCATAGTGATAAGAAAGAGATTTGCAGATATAAATAACAGTAAAACACAATACATGATTTTTTATGTTTAAATTTAACACACCTAGCTTAATTATATTTGAGGATATGTATATATATCCCAATAACTTACTGTTATTTCCATCATGTTATTTATCTTAATGGAATTGGAATAACTTCGTAACATCAAGTTGCTCAAATGATTTATTAGACGCAGATCCACTATAATGCTTATACTAAGTACAGCAGGTTGTCAAATCGTATTATTAAGTTATAACAATTCTCAGCATTAGTTCAGGATGCAACTAATTTTGAAAATTGAAGCACGGAAAATAATTCGAAATTCGACCAAGAAAAATAAGTGTCGATAAAATGACAAGAGCTGCCAAAAAGTCCGGGACGAAATTCAATGTGTTATCAGCGAGGCATGTACCCTGTCGCCATAACTGTCGGTCGTTGATAAATACCAGTTGGTCGGATTTAGACGTTGGGTCCGAGCTCAAATGAGTTATAAATAAAAGGCGTTTTCGAGATAATTGTAAAATGCGTCGGTAGCGGTCAAAACCCGCGTTGTGATAGGACACACGCGAAGGTGCAGGTGAAGTGACGACAAATCGATGTGAATAATGTTTTTACTGGCATCAATTAAAAACCTCTGGTAGATAACTAGCAATCTATAGTTTCCAGTATCCTAGTGACTCATCGAGGTTTAGCGTCAGAATTTGGACTAAATGAGGTTCTCCACAAGTTAATTATTTAGAAAAAAACATTTTGCTCCATATTCATAGGAAGAATGACACTAATACCAAGATCGTTAACTCATCCCCTAAAGTAAATCGCAAGGGCATTTCCGTCATCCATGGACAGGCGTACAACACAAGCGATAATCGAGTGAGATTAGTGCGATGCCGCGGCGAGAGGCGGGACACTCTACACTCCATTACGCAACGATTAAATCGAGCGGTATCGTAAATCAATCGCGCCATTATGCCGCCATCTGTCAATAATGAGAGCGCATGAATCACGCGCAAGATATTGCCCGCGCAAAATTATTAGTAATGTGTTGAGATGTTCATTGGGATTTGCATGGTATTATGGTTTTGATACTGTTGGGGTACTCGTAAAACTTTTAATGAAAAAAATTATACGTGCGGCCGAAGGAGGTTGGACGGATACTCAAAAAGGTATTATGACGAACTAGACTTCATTGATGAAGAATCATTTTTTATTTATCAAAAAATAATGAATGTTTGTTTCATAATTTTTTTAAATTCTTTGAATAGGCTTGTGTTATGCAATTTTTTCCTTGTCTCAATTACCGCTGCCGAAACATATAAGTAGGTGCTTGTTGCACCCAGGCTACAGTACTTTGCGCGTACCACCTTACTATGGTTTCTTTATAATGCTGTCATTCACCGAAAGCTCAAGCTCATTGTAGGATTCGAACCAACGACCTTCGCCACGGCGTTCGATGTGACTACCCCTGAGCATCATCTTTAGTTTTAAAAAGTCCAGAGAAGAAACTATTTTATTTATTTTTCTTTAGATCTGTCTTTTATTGTATTCGCGATTCGCACATTGAAGATAATTCATAGTAATGACGTATGATTCGAATAAAACAGACTAATAACTAATTGTCATAAAGCATCCATAATGAAGAAATCATTTGCCCGCCACCTACTGTAACATCACGCCTACTTCTGCATCTGATTATTATGACCAAACAACGCACGGTATTGGCTTCCGACGTGACATTCCACGCGTGCTGTTAGACCCCAAACCGGCTTTGAGTCGGCGACAACGAACGAGACACCTTTATCTCACCACTCAACCGCCCAAATCACTCATTCGCTCCTATAACATGAGCACATTAAAAATAAGCGTCTACGTGCTTAAAAATTACAAGATACTGCATGATGACCGAAATTTAATATTTTCAGCGGATAAGTAATATGATATTTTGGCCGACTATCCATCTCGACTTGATGTCGTGGGTGGAACGTCCTTATAATCTCAATACCGAAGTCTTGAGTGATACGTGTTTTGCAACATGCACTTACTTATTGGCTAATATTTCAGCTACATGTTTGTTACAAATCAGAAGTCATTTGTTACTTTTAATTACTGCAATGTATTTTAAAATCAAACAGAGGCATTATCTAATCTCGCAATCAGATAAGCGTTCTATGACGCAAACAATAAACTTGACTTTGACTGTATTACGTTTCATGCGGACGAGAAGTAATTGAAAACGGCACGTGTGGAATGGACCCCCCGTGAATCGATAATACGATTATAACGAGCGATCAATCGATTACTACTCGTATCGATTGGGTACGTATAATAATACAAACTCTTATAAGCACTTTCCCCAAGTGTGAATGTCAAACCCCCACTGACGTTAAATATGGATCGGTTTTTAATCCTATGACGTGTTTGAATCGTTTTAAAATAAATCCTTTTAGTTGCGGTCGCTTGTTTAGTTAATATTTTTTCTTTAATGTTACATGAATCATATTTGCTTGCTTCATTTATCATTATCAACAGCGTCTATAACAGTTGGTTGGACTATAAGAATAGAAACGGCAAATTTATTAGGCCATTACAGCCGTTCAAAAATTGCCATAGCGGACGGTATTTCACGTCCACAAGGCGGGGTATTGGTAAAGTTTTCAACTAGCAATAATCGCACCTCGGATAAACCTCATTGGTTACGATATTGCCTCTGCGCAAAGTTAAATTAAAATAGTGATCTCGAAAAGGGTCATATAATCAGAAGAAGCAAACCATAGCGCGATGTAGAAAAAAAACAGCGCCATCTATCGGTACTTTTTGGAATCATTTTACAATACAAACATGTAACGCAGTTCAATAGTTTTTCTTTGATAATTTGTAGTTCTTTGGGTCTATCTAATGCAAAAAAAAAATGTATAAGATATGGTAACCGCTGGTAAAAAGTTTTTTAAATTGCGATTGCGTGAAAGATGGTAACAATTCGTTTTCATCGGAGGAGCGAGACGAATTACAGACCGCGAAAATGCTTGCACGTACCATTTTCTCAGAGGATCTTATGAATGGACAGTTTCCAGTCACGAATGTGTATTGTGACCGTTTTTATGGGGTCGTGACGCTTCGCCTTCTGTGTCGGAGGTCGGACCACTGTGTGCGTGTCCATTTGGATCCACATTTTAATTTGAATCTCATGTAAAGTGCTTATTACATGATAATGGCTTAATGATGATGATGATGACAAAGAATTAATTTCAGAAACTGCAGTGGAATTTATATAAATAAAAACTTTTGTCTTATTTTTTCAATCGTACTTTTTTTTGCTATTATACCAGTTTATGTTATGAATTCTCAAATAATCAAATTCATCGTTATTGCTACAAATGTAATTAATTCTTGACTATTTCATCATCAAATTTAAATGTGGACCTATGAACAGATTCATGAGATGTAGAAATAAAAAATAATAAAATCGTATTATTGGTTCTTTCAATTAATTTATCGTGTCGATGGCAATGGAAATGTGTCGGGCCGACTTTCGGGAGCGCTGTCGTGACCTGACGTCGATCATCAGTCACGATGTCAGCTAGTCTCCCCCAATTCCTGAATGAAACGCGACAGTTACCCCCGTGTCAATAAAAAGTGCGTCACAACAAAAAAGCTTATAAAACCCAGAAGATGTTGTTTTCTTAACCGTGCAATCACGATTGGTGCTTACACTAAGTAATTTTGAATATTTCCCAATGACCCATTGTTTATTTTGTAAAGTATCTACTTCATTCCCTTGTTTAGAGTTTATCATCACTTAATTTTAATTCTGTAATCACAGGGAAGTTGATGTTGATAGAATATTCGGAAAAATATCGAAATCAGTGCGGAACATTACGGGACTAGTACATAAAATCATTTATCTTTCTTCGTCACTTCTTGAATATTCTAACCGGTATTTTACTGACATCAGTTTAACAAAGTAGCTCTCTATTTTATAACAACCCAAGAGTTATTTTAAGCATTGAAGATTTTTATGGCTTTCATATGTGAGATTTCATAATATTAAACATGACAATTCTATGGCTCCAGATAAGCTTTAGATACCAATCTTTATCCTTCAAAGCAATCGCTCCAAGCAACAATATCATTAATCTGGCTATGGGTCCGGCTTGAGACAATAGCATCCAAATGAGCTCATTACCGCTTGTGCAATGACTTTGGTACTTTTGTTTAAGATTAAATTAAAAACTAAACTGCGACATGGAGTAATTGTTGGACAAAGTTCTTATTGTCTGTGATAAATTGACGCTTACGTGACCGACTTGCTGAAGCTTAATGTGACTGCTGCAATATCGTTGGATCTAATGTGACTGGCCAGAGATTATGTTGTCGTTTTAGCTGCTAAAATAATCATTTCCATTATTGGATGAGAATAGTAATACATGGAAATAAGACGAGATTCTTGCTTCAAAGGTTTTTAAGAATGGAGAATATTAGGTAAGGCTCTCGAGATTGCGTGTAACACTAATATTGCAGAGGTTATTACATATTACCGAAAAATATTTCGTATTTTTTTAATTACAACAACACCATAAAGTGTATCAGAAATCAGAAAGATGAATATGCAGAATTGATCATAACGACACGGTATCCTTATGCTATTGCGCACACGCATGACTTAACTGTCAAAGCTACACATTTCAATTACAGATAGGAGCTTTATCCGAGCGATAGCGCTATCATTGGCAGTGTGCAAGTTAAGAGAGCATGGAGATATCAGGATAGAAGATAACAAACCAAGTTCATATTTACAATGGATGGAAGGAAGACTAACATTTCGGCCTGTAAATATAAATCCGTTAGCAGATTATGCACACTAGTAAAATAGATTTTTGATAGCAAGATGGCAGGAGTTCATAAAGACAGATTGATAACAAATACGCTTGTGAAAGACATTCGTATGCTGCTAGTATACTTAAGATGGTATAAAATCATAAAACCTAATCCCAACTCTTTTGAATTAAGAACTATTATAGTTTCTTATTATTTTGGTGCTATTAAGCGATAATGTTTACGTGAATTTATATGTTAGACAGCTTTATACGTTTTTACACGTTGGTTTATGCTAAGAACATGTTAGTTCGTAACGAATCCATTAACCTTTTGACCATCAAGCTCATAACTTTGAATAACAAGCTCGTGTTACATTAAGTAGTCGAAGGGTGATTTAAATGTATGTATTTTAGTTGGATTCAGTCTACTTTTGAGTAATTAAAACTGTTTTAAAATTAACTTTGAAAATCTTTAGAGAAAAGAGAAAATTACATAAATAACGGTACAGGATGCTCATAGAAGCTTTGGCTATAAAAAATAGGCAATCGGCTACAATCGCTTTTGATCGTAGCAAGATATAGAAATAACTTGATACCGATGCTTATAAATTACACCAAACATTAACTCAAGAGACAATAGGTATCAGGCGGTTACTAGATCGGGGTCAGGGCAGGTCACGAACTGACGTACCCAGTTTTGGGGTCACAAGCTACCTATGAGCTTGCGAGGTGGCGCAGTAGGGTTGGATATTAAAATAGCTTTGAGTATCGATTGCATGACCTGAAATTTCACAATTGTCTATTCAATTTAACGCTATTGTTTTTGAAGTACCTTTGTATCTACTTACTGCAAACTGGTATGTGGTGGTATGATGTGTATGATTTTGGTAGCTAAGTACAGAGTACAAGTACAGAGATTCGATAGAAAATAATACTTGAGGATAAAGGAGAAACTATACATAATTAAGAATTAAATTAAAGATACATTATTAATTAAGAACGAACGAAGTTAATCCTAAGCTTAATGATAAATTTTGCGTATTAAATGAATTCATATAAACAATAATTATAACAGCAATATTATAGTAACGACCTCATTTTGCAAATATCTGTAAGAAATACACGAGATATTTGATATTAGCAGTCCCATATTGTAGATTTATCAGATTAGCTAAAATTTATCTGTCATAAGAATGGGCGTACCTTGGTTTTAGTATCTGGGAGTGGCCAGATCTTAGATGCCTTCAGTGCTTATAAGGTTTTGTTTAATATTAGTTATTGCTTCTGGAGGTGAGGTACAAATATGCCATAACAGCAAATCGTATAGAATAAACTTAGATCACGCAATAAAGGCTTCCTTGGAAATTTTGTAAACGGCTCTAAAACCTAATACTAATCGTCTATACATATATATTGAAACCTTTCAGTAACCAGCTACTTCACATCTTGAAACAAAAGTGCCGTCACTCGTCAAGTCATCGGCCACTTTCATATCGTGATCCAAGGATATTAATAGCCATTATACAACTTTTATACGACGCCGGCGCGTCGGGGCTACGTCAAATACCATTGTTTGGACTCCGGGGTCCGGACTCCGGACGCACGATCAATCACAATTACGGATGTAGTGCTTAATCATATTTATTCAATTAATTAATTCCAATAAGCTCAAGGTAAGTTCCATTGTTTTAGTTACAATAGTATTTATCGCGTTGTTGTTGAATTAAGTATTGCTGAAAATGCTCGTGCTATATTGCTAAATTGTAATTTAAAAGCTATATAAGTATGAATATGCGGTAAGTAGGAGATATAAGAGATTAAAACTAAAAAGACTAAAGCAGTCGTAATAAAGCAAAATAACTCATAGCGTATACAAAGAATTTTATCTAGCACTAAATGCTTATGTAGATGATATGATTAGTTTATCTAATATTTGTGGATATAACCTCTAAGTGAAATAAATAACGGCTCAAGTAATTGGGGTAATTTACTGAGTAATAAACTTGATAGTTAAATTATTGATCAGGCTGTTAGTAATCGAAATACCGCTGGAGGCAATATATGAAACTCTTGATTGAAAGGTGATGTGAAACGATTTAATTCTATTGATTTAACAGAGTTTAATTTCATCGAATTATAGACAATTGAATGACATGAATAAAATCAAAGAAATCAAATGTAATATAAACATTGCATAAATTATAGCAATGAAACTAGTATTATGCAATTTTTACTTACACAGAAAAAAAAAATAACTAAAAAAAGCCGGTAACCAAATGTGAAACATAAATTTTAGAGCAACAACATAATACACACAGACACACCGATGCAAGTGTGAAAGAGTCGGGAACAAGTGACACTGACAGCTAACAAAACGTAACAAAATGTCACACGGTGAAATAAATCCAGCCAGAAAATAATGCATTTTGCCCGTGTCCCCGTTTCGTTGCGGCCTCGGTGCGCCAGCGCAGCGCTGTTAGACTCAGGCGCAGCATCTTGATACGGTTCGCGTTCGTGGGAACACTCCACTGCCGAGCACTAATTTATTGCCTAGAGTTGCACTACATGCGACTGACGACTCTATCCCGCCTGCCGCGACGTCGCCTCGTAAATTCACGACGCAAATGAGAGCTGCACCAAAATCTGCGACGTGTGCGCAACATGTACGATGATGAGACATTGTTGCGTCGGATTGAGTTATTTTGACAGAAGATACAAGTGTCGCGTCGCGTACTGCGGTATGTAGAAATAAAGCAATTACTTCCATCGACTTATTGGAGACATTTTTTTTACAAACAAAATTGAGGAAAGTGATGATGGTTAAGAATTTAAGTGGAACATTATACAAATTTATTTTATGTTACTGTAGATACTGTAACTACTGTGTCTAACTTTAGAAGCACTGTGTTAAAATGTTAATGTTAATTTATCTACCATAGTTAAGCTCGATAATCATAAGACATTTTGTTAAAGGGCGTAAAACGGAGTTAAACATTTAAGTATTTATTTCACTTAACCTTTTATTTCACAGGATCCATCGCCTATTGCCAAATGAGATTATTAGATAGTAAACATTATTAATGATCACACAATTGTGTAATCATTAATAATGTTTTTGGTTTTAACACCAAAAACATATTGAAACCAAAACCAGCTAAATCAACGTAACCTAAGAAGACAAATAAATGCGGGGGTTGAAACGTAATAACGTAAGGTTTTGGGGTTGCAATTTCTAAACTTCCAGCATCGAGAATATTGATTCACGATCCCATTTTATGTACTCTGGCTCGTGAAACTTGAAAATATTAGGCTGTAAGTGCACAGCACTAAACATGTAATTATTTGCTTGGAAGCAATAACTCTAATCCACAATACGTCACACCACGTAGAATTGCGCAAGTGAAAAAGCAATATATCACGTTATATATCATCCGCATGTATTCCGTAAATCAGATTAAGCGGTAAATTGAGTCTATCCGCTCACTAACCACTGGCATAAATAAATACGAACATGGCAAATGATGCACGAACTGCACTACGCGTTAATCATTTATACAATAGAATGAAGAATTGATTTCGAAATCTTAAACATACTTTATCAAACAGCAAAAAGGTTTTGAGACACTTGTTTTGAATCATTATGTTCAATGAAGACTAAGGAGTGAGTGCCAAGTAGTTGCATTCAACTGCAAAACAACTATAAAAAACCGGCCAAGTGCGAGTTGGACTCGCGCACCGAGGGTTCCGTACAAACTTCCTTCGTTCGCCGATCACGGGAAATGCACAATTTTATTTATTTACCTTATTTGAGGTTTGTGCGAATTAAGCTAGACCTCTAAATTGTATGAGCGCCCATACAACTCAGAGGTCTTTATTAATTGGATAACTATTAATGCCCCCCTTAAATATTTATTTTATTTTGTTTTTAGTATTTGTTGTTATAGCGGCAACAGAAATACATAATTTGTGAAAATTTCAACAGTCTAGCTATCGCGGTTCTTGAGATACAGCCTGGAGACAGATAGACGGACGGACAGACGGACGCACAGAGAACGAAGTCTTAGTAATAGGGTCCCGTTTTTACCCTTTGGGTACGGAACAAAAAATTGTGAAGATGGCGCGATTAGGTCAGTTAGGAGTGAACTACACATACTGATTAACTTTTCAGATATCCCAAAATTTATTAAAAAAAATGGACCGTAGTATTCTATTGAAAACAAGCTGAAATAGTCATATTAGGGTTTTGTTACAATGCAAATAACACGCAACTTAAAGCTAGGTAAACACATTGAGACAATTTCCGCATATAAAGACAACAATTCGTCTCACATAACGGACCTTAACATTCACAATTCCGAGTGCTATGTCGCATTTAAGAAGTGTCTAGATAGGCCTATTATTATAACCACAAACATAAGCAAATGTTAGGACATTATCGGAAATGTTTCAAGATAGTTCTAAGTATAAAGCGTGAAATTGAAGCTTTACTTGAACTAGCTGCCTGTAACTGCTTTATTTTAATGGAGTAACATAAGCATGAAGTTTCTATCACTGGTATCGAAAACAAAATTTAAATGTTCTTTGTCACTAGCGTTTTTAAGGTTTAATATCCTACAAATCCTACTTAATATTATAAATGTGAGTGAATGTTGGATGTTTGTGACTCAATCATGCATAAACGACTGGATGGACTGGACGAAATAGATTTGGATGAAACTTGGCAGATAGATAGATCATACATTGGAATAACATATAGAGTACTTTTTTATCCCGGGAAAACAAAACATCCCTCTGGAATGCGGGTGAAACCGCGAGACAGAAGCTAGTCTGTAATAAACCCATGTTCTAAATATTTTAAATGGTCTCAATGCCTTTACCTATTTTTGTTTATATTACGGTGTTCGTTTTGTCTCAAAACACATAATATGACTCTACCCATAGAATTTATGGTTAGAATATATATTTTAGACTTTGTATGCTTTACCATCTTCGGCCAAATCATCACATACCATGGGGAGATTGTGGTCAAACACAACCCTATACAAAGTAAAAAAATAAAATAAAACAAACCTTAGTATATTCCAAATATACTCGTACAACTGATGATATTGACAACTTTTAAATGCAATTAAAGATTCTGTAAGCTACATTTTACTGACTGAGATTACTGATATTGGCAAAAAGGCTATAAAAGAAAAAATAATGCAATTCTACAAATAGTGTCTATTCTATACTCAGCTTTACTGGCATGGAATCTCGGACACTTGGCCGTTTGATTCGGACCCGTGTTGCGTATGTCATTGATGTAAACGTCTATTTCGTTACATACGCGCTACATGTCCGCTGTTATTTACGAGCAAAACACTTCAGATATTTGTACGCGATAGAAATAACATGGGATAAGTTTTTTAATTTGGAGTATACGGACTAGTGGCCTCTTGGGAAATACCGTTGTATATAATATAGCTAAGTATATATACGAATTGTTTAACAAAATACGTTGGCGTGACTGTTTATTTTTTTACATTAGATAAGCTTGTATTTAACAAATCTTTTTTTTTTTTTTTTACTTAGTATAGGCTTGTGTTTGACCACAATCTCACTATGGTAGGTGATGATGTGGCTGAAGGTGGTAAACACACAAAGCCTAGAAGGATCTGGCTCTCAAGTGCAGCTGTTGGAACACACCAATAGGTGTTTGGCGACAGATTTTCAACTTGAGGTTGGTAGCCAGCCAGGCGGATACAACAAAGTACCCTACCACCGTGCTATGGTTTCCTCACTATGTTTTCCTTCACCGAAAGCTCAAGCTTATTGTAGGATTCGAACCCACGACCTTCGCCGCGGCGTCTGACGTCACTACCACTGAGTTATCATCGCCTTAATCTTAGATAGATTGGTCAAATACAATATTGGTAACTGGCTCTGAACTAACTATCGGAACACACTGGTAGGTTAGGTACTAGCCGACAAATTTTCAACTTGAGGGTAGTATCCAGCCAGACGGGTACTACAAAGTAACACCATGATATTTTCTTCAACGAAAGCTCAAGCTCATTGTAAGATTCGAACCCACGACCTTCGCCACGGCATTCGACGATATTACCACTAAGCTATCACCGTCGATATTAGCGTGTTTGTTTTACAAAGTACTTCCATAGTGAGCGTATGACTTGAAAAATAAAAAAATCGTCAAAAAGAGCGAAATAAATACCAAGACATTACAATTAATACAAATTTCGAAAATAAAACTATTTTATGCGTACCTTAGGGGAATTCATTCTGATTTTAAAGTAATTTAGTTTATGCGGTCATAATTTATCACTAGCATCCATGATTAACAAGACACATCTTAACAAAAAGTACATTGGTGTTATGCGCTTGCGTGGTCAAAGATAATACAAATCTATATTTCACAAATAACGATGTAAGCATAAATATATCTTCTATAAATGTGTCACATATAAACGTCGGGGCTATAATCATCCGTAAGAAATATAATACGTGTATTAAATTTAATCAAGTTCTGATAATAATATTTGTAATGAATTGAATGTGTGTCCGATTATTTTTGTCGTAAGTGTACTGTTGATATCTTTATGTTGTAAATATTTTATAAGGCTCTGTCAACTGTGTGGCAATTTAAATATATTAATCACCAGATCGATTTTCTTCATTTTATATTGTACTAATTGGTTTAAGTGTACTTTCTAGTTTGTAGATATATTACCAAATAATGAAATTAAGCATTTTAGCCTGTTGTTCAGACTTCATTACCTATTGCTCTAATAAATTGGAGATTAAACTTGGTAACTATCAGCACCTGGCTATATTAAGGTATCTGATTGAGACGAGTAGATTCAATATATCTTGTTGGGCGTTAATAGCATCGAACTATCGTCTACCCTATTATTTTGTCAAGGTGCGAATTTATAGTTCGGTGTGATAACGGTACCACAGTTGTAACTACTGCGAGTCCTATGAACATTCACCCTGTATACGTATATAGGGCGTTGCTGTTCATACAATCTGATGTTATCTTCAACTAGGGAATGGATAAGGTGTTCAGTAAAGGTTACTCGTGTATCGAAACGAGACAATTTGAAACTGAATGTCTGTAGTGTCGACTGTTTGTTGGTTCTCATAGGGCATTGGGTCTAATTGAGTTATAGCATGAATGCTTACACAGAGTATGAAATAGTTTTACTTTTAGGCTCTATACGCTGTTACGAAAAAAAGATAATTATTATAATTTAGATCTATTCTAATGGTTTTTGTAATTCAAAATCTGTTGTGTCACAATCACAATGAGAAAAAACACTAGGTTTACAATTTCTCTATGCATGGCTCTTAACCGATCATTCTTATCCTTAACCCAATTTTAACCTTAATTAAGCATTGAAATTAACGCTTTGACCGTATGTTATAGCATATTCCACACTCCACACATTGCTACAAGCGCCGTAACGAGCGATTTCACGGCGCGCGCGCATCCTTTCGCCACGGCTGTCGGCTCTCGATCACGCCGCCATCTTGCCTGCGCATGCGACAGATTTGTTGCATCACAATATGGAGGATCGTGTTACACTGCCCTAAATCTCTTTGTTCTTTGATTTGCATGTTCTGCCTGTCTAGTGAATGGTGTTGGTAAACGTTATTGGATTTATATCAATGCTCGTTCTTTACGATCGACTGCAGGGTAAAAGAAAAGGATTCTTTTAAATTGGACGCAGTGGTACTGAGATATTTGTTTTAGAGATTTCTTGTTTGTATTTCTTAATTCAGTGCGTCCACAGACCACAGGCATAACATTTCGCTATTTTGTGGGTGCGTCAAAAATTACGAGAACAACCGAGTAAAAAAGTACTGTAGGCTGTTTCACGGGTTACTAATAAGTTTGTGATAGCTTATCTGTTGGATAAAATACAAAAAATACACAAAAAAACTACCGATAGCCTGTGAATTGGGCCTAAATGTCGTAAAAAAATCTCGCCAAAATAAATGATCCACACTTTGATACATGTACAAAATACCTGATCCCTAAAACCATTATACTGATGATGCTACAATAACTGAAGGTCCAGTTATTCATTACCAGGACATATTTTTTATAAGATAGCGTCTCATTCTCATTATCTCAATTGAAGATCTCTATCTAACATTCCGGGATCATTTAAAAAAAAGCTCAGCCAAAGTGATGTTAGATTAATAATGATATAAGAATGTTAGGTTCATGCTGCGATGTAGTATTTTTTGTCTGACGAAACATCTTTAATGACTCTTTTATTTATATAAGTCTAGATTATGTATTTTATCAGTTTTAATATCCTTTTTAGCGTTGATCATCGATGGACTCTTGAGTTCCTGATGATACCTTTTTTTCTTCTCGACTTTGACAGCATTATCAAAGTGAAATAAAGCACTAAAGGATTTGTATGGGAAGGTATAAAGATGTTACTTTTCCAATATCTCCATACAGTGACCAAAGGATCTAGATACACTGGCAATGGGTACAAGCTTGGACAATGTTTGGACACGCGACCGGTCGCAGCGACAGCGACAATGAGCCGGTCGCGTCGCGATCGACGATTAGATGTTATCGCCGGGCTGCGCACGCGCCGGCCAAACTCCGGTTTAGATTGGACCGTGAAATTAAATCAGATTTATAGTCGTACTTAGTAATTATGTGGATTAATTGCTTGAAAAATGGTGTTTAGTAATGTGACACCTTTATTATGATTCTGACATAGATGAGGTAGTAAGCTTATTTGAATAAGCTTTAGAAGATTATACGAGTAGTCTATGTTTTTTTAATTTTTGATCTCTATGGTAAATTTTATGATTTCGGTACAAACATAACTATTACTTTTAAAAGGATAAATATAAAGTTGTTTCTGATTATACCATGTAATCAAAACTGTGCTTTATTGTGTCACAAGTACATCTTGACGTGACAGTGGTTATGATAGAGTCAGTTCTGTTACTTTATCTAATGTTGCATCTCGAGTTCCATTGATCACAATGACTACGTTTCTCAAAGTTTGAAGGGTCTGTCTCTTGATAAAGGCAAAGGTGAAGGGGATTTTGTTTGATTGAATTGTATAGACACACTAGTTTATTGGGTTCTATTGTCACTTAGAAATATTGTTGTATGAATAAAATTTAATGAGAGAATAATTGCAAATGTTATCGAAACGTCGTTGATGTATCTGACTTCATTGAAGCGCAAGGAAACAAATATATTGTTTTATTTTTGTTATTTTGACAAATAATGCTCAACGAATCTTACGAACACTCTTGTAATGATGCTTCTTACATAAATGAAAACTGTTATTATCACAAAGTTTATCATCTTCATAGCTACCTTCGAAGTTAATTTGAATAATTTTAATTATATCAGATAATAATCTTAACGACATATTTTTAGTACAATAGAACTACGTTTGTGTATCGATCACTCATTTAGTTAAGTAATGTGGGAATGCGAGTCTGTTTCTTTGTTCCAATGAGCGCAGCTGCGTGTGCGCACATATAAATCATTTTCATAAACTATAATAGGTTATCTAAATTTGGGACATACTGTAATTAAGGAATTGTGATGACGACTTATAGCATGCATTGTAATCAATAATGACTTGTCATCATAGCTTGAAAAATAACGTAATTAATCACAAAATAGCCATCTTTTGTCAAAAAAGTTACAATGTTTGTGTTTGTTTGGTACTTGCTATACTTTTCATCGAAAAAATATGATTTTTAGCGATTAGTACCTATAAATTAAACAGTTGCTAAGACAAATCAGAACCTTTTTTAGACTGCTTAATTCTGCCAGACTTCTTCCTAACATAGTTTTATCTTGTCTCTAGTCATAAAATATGGTACAGGGTAAAGTTAAAACACTATAAGCCAAGTTTGCCTGCGGCAGGGGTAATATAGTAATAAGTATGGTATATGGTTTAAATATATGGGCATGAAGTATGGGTACTAAGCCTGGCTCTTAGCTAGTTTTTAAAAAGCCCTACTGATTTTCCCACGGATGCTGTGAGGCTTTGTTCTAGGCATGTAACATTGGAAACATTTGTATCGATATAAAAGAATATTACATATACATATGTACATGCATATCCTCAGTAACCTACTATAATTGATAAGCTTAATTCAGAAACAGAATCCAAAATTTTAAGTTCAACAGTTAGCCTGATTTTCAGTTACAGTATTGTGTCAACGAATAAAAACTTGTTTTATAAATATGCATTTTGTTTTTATTACTCTTCCATTTCAGAATGATCATTTGGAAATAATATTTTACCATCGTTTTTGTGTAACATGTTTTTTCAGTTCAGGTCGTGTTTGGTTTAAGCATAAAATAGGTATCTGAATAAAGAAAACAATTCGTTCGTGATGTTAGTAGGCTACTGTTCAAAAAGATAATCGCTCAACATGTATCAACTGGTAAATACCTACTTGATTTATTTTATCGACAGTCGATGTCATTAAATAAGTCATATCGACATCACTCGGCTACCGTTCGCGAAACGTGACCGCTCGCGACAAACGGCGCGCGTGACGTTTCCGAACGCAAACCGATATGTCGCCGATATACACACACCAATAATTTCATACCAATATGTATCCTGTTGCATTAAACATAAAGTCCATAATCAATGTAGCTAAATCCGGTGAATTCCCAACGTATTATTTTGCCAACATGAACTTTATGTTGGAGATGGTTAAGAAGCTTTTTAAAAACATATAGGGTTTGTAACAAAGCCTCTACATTCCCTTGTTTTCTAGAACTTACTAATATTAATATGTTCGAGTCTGATTTTGATTTCATACTTAATACCATAGATATGTACTTATAGTTTCTATTTGTGAGATATTAATTAAATAATAATAATAATCAGTAGATACTTAGGCGTAGTAAATTTAATTACGTAATTTTGCAGAAAATGACGCAACAAGACACAAATGGCAAAATCCCCTATCCTTCAGTATATAAAACATTATTCCCACATATATCTCTACACGGTTTCAACAACGATCAATTTACATCAATCAGTCAATAAATAAATCAGTGCTCGAATCCAATCGTATTCTCATTTAATTCCAAACACGATCACCAATCACAATGATGGGAGGTCTGGTGCACCATCCACAGCGAGACTGCGACTTCAATCTACGTCAGTCGGATCAACATAGATGTATGAACGTATTCAGTCACCCTGCGCAAGCGTCAAACCCGCGAATGCCCAATTATCCGCTGCACCGATTCTTTATCCGCAGATAGCCCATTCATATCCGTATTCCCATTCATAGTTGATATGTGCACGTGTGCTTTATTGGTAGGTTTCATTTGGCTCTAATGACTTTCCTAACTATGTTCAAAGATTTTTTTGGAGTATTCTTTACAAAATTGCCATAGCGGAAAATAACACCAGCTTTATGAGACTTTGATCTTTGATTAATGATACCAATTCTCCAGCATATATTAAATTGAAAAGAAACATAATCTAATTGTAGAGAAGATACTTTTAAAGGTTTATTTTGTTAGGAGGGTATGGGATCCGGTGAAATTACAGGCACAGAAGACTTAACACCTTCATGTCTCAAGGTTGGCAACGCGTGAGTGACGGCAGGGCAGGGAAAATATAAAATTGTATTTTCTTTACCCGTGGTGTTATGAGCGTCTATAGGCTACGGTAACCGCTTATCAGGTGGCAAACTTAGGCAAACTTAGGTACTACTTAGTAGTATAAAAAAAAAAGTAGAACATTCCAGAACCTTTTAATATTTTGAGGAATATAAAACAAGGTTGCAAGTAGAAGACACCAATGATGTTCCGTAAGATCAGTTAGAATGTATACCCAATCGCGTAATTAGGTGAAGCGATGCAGTTTCACTGTGATTTATAGTATTTCGATAGACTAGTTAAGGTTACCTAGAAACTTGGGAGTTTCATTATAATTAGTTGGGAGAGTCGTTAGTTATAGTCGGTATTTGTGTTGGTAAAGAATTAGGTAAGAATCTATTCCAAGTAAGAATTGCTACAGAATCGGTTTTATAATTGACTATGTCATTGCATACCCTTTATCCATTCATTTAAATGCACCTCCTGGAAGAGCTTTTACAGTTTCATATTGAATAGCGATTCTAGAATAAACTCAAGAGTTTTCAAGTTTATCGACCACATAATGAAGAGAATTTACATCAAAAACGTACATATTGTTCGATTTATGGCGCACCCTTTCCATCGCTTTTAATTCTCATATACCTTCCTATATATAATTCTGCGTGAATACACCAACATAGTTTGTATCGCAAATACGTACGTAGATATGTTATTGGCCAAGTGATACTGTCAATTATCGTCTCGTTAGCCTCTGATTGATCCCCGACGTGTACCCACAGGCGTTGTAACTTAGTAGCTCGTAGGTTAATGCGACTTGTTGGTGGGGTCAGTTCTGCTCTATATAGTTGGTAAATTAGCTATGCAAACTGTTTAAAAGTTTTAGGCGCTGCACAAACGTAGACACTCTTTGTTACCGACACGGCACACAGGAAATCACAGGAAAGTGGAAGTAACTGGACACAAAAAGTGTCTAAGTCTGCGCAGGGAGGGCTGATTTCATATTCACTGGTAGCTTGTATCCCACACAAGACACAAAAAGTGTCTACGTTTGCGTAGCGCCTAAAGTAATCTTGATTATTATGAAAGTGTTAAAAATATCCTATTATTTGAGATCAAAGCCAATTATGTTTTTTTTAAAAAAAAAACTGATTTCTTGCTTTTATACTGGATGGGTCTTATGTAAAACTATTTTTTTAAGAACTGACTTACGGTAAATTAGAAAAATATGTCAATTTAGTTAGAACCGTTATTTGGTTAGTTACCCAACCGTCAGCACCCACTACCCAGAAATCATACTTGCCTGATCAATAGAGTCCTTTAGCAATAGAAAGCAAAATGTCCACCAACCTTATGCTTTAAGAACGACAGGTCTCTAACAGGAACTGTTTTCTTGGAGACCCTGAGCTCCGTCTGCAGCACCTCCATAGTGGATACTTCCTGAAAGCCATGTTGTTCCAGGACCAGACAAGTACGCTGCACTTGCTCTATGCACGGGGAGAAAGAGCAGAATCTGCCACCTGGTGAAGAAAATATACGATATCTTTAATAACTTTACATGCTATTCCTGGAAATCTATTTTTTTGTAGTATTGGGACGTGCATCTAATTCGCATTAATTTCTTTCTTTTATTTTCTTTATTTATTTATTTAAATAGAGTAAAATCAGCCGTAATGATAAGTAACCCATCTACATACAGGATTGAGAGAGAAGTAGAGTATTTGTTCCTAATATCCTTTAAAAACATTTTTGTTTTTGAATAGGTACTTGTTAGGAAGCATTTCTAAGATGTGTTTAATTTAGAGCATATAATATTCTCTATTTATCTTTCGCCTAATATTAAGTCTAGTCTACTAGGTCATATGGAAACTAGACTAGCTAAAACATACATTGATATGAGGCAGTCAATGAAAACATCACCAGAACCTCAAAATTCTCAAGTCCAAAGCGCACTTAAGTTTCAGCTGATGAAAATTACGTATTTAAAATATTTACGCATTTCGTTTATGAATAACGAAGTCTAAAGCAACTTCCATTTAAAGGCCCAAGGTTCATAAAGTTCAACAATCAATATGTAGGTACTTTTATTGAAACGCCGACCTTATAACGGTAGATGTTTTCAATTGCACATCGAAGATTGGAGATAATACTTGCGTTGGACTCCCAAAACGATCGTTACACTATCAGACATCGCATATTGTGTGACCGTATTACAATGGTAGGACCCGATAATGTCCGTGGGGGATTTCACTCCCCGTGTCAGGACCTGTTCAGGCTATAACAATGTACCAATCGGCCCCAGGGGCGATCGACCTCGCTATTACACAATTCAAACAAAACCAAAGCCTTACCATTTCATAATGCGCGCGCGCACGTAAAAAGACGATCCAGACATAACAAAATGTCGACAGATGTTTTCATTCCCATGTGATAGATACGAGATGACCGGGCGGGCATTAAAGATAGCGTTCCTTTTTGTTACCGCGATACCGTTTTGAAATTTTTACAAGTCGAAAAAGCCCGGGAAACGACACATCGTCTTTTATGTGGGCCGCTTTGGTTTTATCTGTCAAATCTTATCGACCAATAAGGACAGCGGACGTCACTCACTCTGCCAATCTGAGCGGAGCGAGCGATTCACCGCGGGGGGCGAATTTGAAAATGTTCTATTTTTTTTTAAATGTATCGCGTGCCAGAGTGATATAACCCGCCGGTCTATTAACATAATGTAGTCGGAGTTGGATCTGGTTCGTAATGAAGCCATTATGCGGTATAATCTTAGAGCCTTGACACACAAGACCACTTCAATAGGAACTGGAAGAGAACTGCGAGATATAAAAAAGCTTTTAAAAATATTGACTCTCGTTCGTGTGTGGTTAGGGTCAGGGTTATATCATACTTTTTTAGTATTGAATTATTAACATCATCATTCATCGTTTTCTATATTTTCGTTTTCCCTCTTTCTCTTCTTTTGTAGATGTCAATTTCTATAGTTTTCATGTAAATACAGTTTATTTATAAAATATTATTAGTATAAAGTGCTAAGTTCCATAAAAATACATTAAAAAGTTGTGCCGGTTTCACATAAACTATAACAGCAGCTGTGGAATATTCAACAATACTGTTATTTTATTTTGTAGCTATTATTAAATTACAGTTTTTTAGTACCTAATCTAAAATTTCCTTCACGTGTTCAATATTATTTTTCATCCATACATTACCTCCGGAACATAATTTGTACTATTATCACGCAGTGTGAAAGTTCTCATAAAACGATCACCCATAAAGGTCGTATAGGTGGCGAAATATGTAATACCTACACTATCTAAATGCATCTCGAGTCACGTCGTGGCAACGTCCCACGTTTCGTGTCGACCAGCGATCTTCCTTCTAACTTCGACTTATCTTAGTACTGCTGGAGGGTTTAGATGGTTAATTAAAGTTAATTAATCACTGATGACGACTTGATAAGACAGGAGATAATTTAACTTATTTAGAATTACTGGGTCAGATGCTACTATTGTAAAGATTGCAGTGAATATTACACGAGCTCAGTAAACGTTAATTTAAATAATTGTTTTTGCTGCTATCTGTTTTCATCTTTCAGGCGTTTAACCACAAGGTTATGTATTTCAATCCTAAAATCGCATTTAAATAAAATTTTGGCATATTAAAACGAAAACATTGACAATATTTTAATTTAATGACCGATTATCTGTAACGAATAAATCATTTATAGCAAATCATTATCTGTTTCGTCACAAATAAACCACACTTTAGAAGAAACAACACCAAGTAAACAACATTGTAGAAACCGAATCAGCACCATTACAAATGAACCCAGCTAGGTGATAACAAGTAATACAGCGTTATCACGTCAACAATCAGTTCCAGGCAAACCTTAAAGCTAAACTAGGCAAGCCTAACAATAACCGTTAGTCATCCTTCAGTCGAGGTGCCTTGCAACATTCTCTGTGGGTCAGGAGACAGGAATGTCGCCTAATTGACAGATTAGTGAGGACACCAGCTCACAAAACAATGTCAGTCAAGTCTAATATAACTTGTTGAGGTTTGGTAAAATATGAGGTGGAAATTAATAAGGTTTCGGAGATAAATTTATCTGATAGAAGCTAATAGGTATTGGCGTAATTTTTGATTAATATGCCTCAATATTATTAGAGGCTCGGGGAAATTTATATCCTTTTACAGATGTGACATCGAATTTGACTTTGCAGCATACGGATATATAGATACTTACACTTATTACTTCACTAGCTTCCGCCCCGCGGTTTCACCCATGTTCGCGAGGGATCTTATGTTTTCCCGGGATAAAAAGTAGCCTATAGCTTTCCTCGAATTTTTCATTTTTTTTTCAATTCGAACCAGTAGTTTCTGAGATTATCACGTTCAACCAACCAAACAAACAAACTCTTCAGCTTTATAATATTAGTATAGATTATCTTTTTTATTTTTTTGTTGGTGGTGCTTTTTTCGAAGTATATTTTTGGAAAGTTTAGTTACGTAACAATACATAAATTATGGTCTATTACTTAGTTAGATATGAGCGACATTATATCGATATGAAGTAGAGAACATTTATCAATGTTATTTTTCTCTCCCGCGGATCAATAAATGATTTTTAAATTATTTAAGCATTCCTTATTTGTGGTTAAATTTATAGAACAGTCATGCTCTATGCTAAAAATATTCTGACACTTATAACATTATTTTAATTCTAGCCTTTGTAGTGTGATCAATATTTGGCAATGATAAACAAAGGAAGTCTGAATTACGAAAAATCCAATAGGTATTCTATTGACGGTTAACGCAAATTTATCGACAACCCTTTCCCATCCCTAAAACCAATAGACGGTATAACACATGACAATAGCTCCGCGTCACTATAACTAACAATGCCGGACAAGCCATTGATGTATTAGCGGAGATAACGCGGTGAAATCACATGTGTGAGCTGCGCATACGCAACGTAATGAGGTCGGCTTGCTCGTGCGGACCGTATTGTTATTTTGGTGATCCGATTGGAATTACCTAATTGATTGGTTTGAGTTACGTTATCATGGACGGGTGGTAGAGCAGGGGAGACCCTGTCTTGGCCAGTAGAGTGTGGGACGCCTCCCCACAGCCCGTTTGACTAACAATCTCTATAAGGTATGAAAAATTGGGAGCAGTGACACGATTTAGGAGTGAGAGATCTATGTCCAGAAGTGGTTAAATATCATAGAGGGTTCTTAGAGTGTTAGAAGAACTCTGTGAATGAGAGCACTATTATAGAGTTTATGGAACTGCAATGGATTGACCTGAATTAAAGGGAAGCTAATATGCTGAAATAGAAATAATAAATGTAAACTTAGCGTGGATTTCAACCTATGTTGAATCTTGAAATAATTCAGATGATTTATTTAACATAACTTAATTCAACGTACATTGTAAGGCGATGATAACTCAGTGAAGGAAAATATCGAGAGGAAACCATAGCATGGAAGTAGGGTACTTAGACCCACCTGGCTGGCTACCAGCCTCATGTTGAATTCTGCCGCTAAACATTATATCGGTGTGTTCCGGCAGCTGCATTTGAGAGTACTGACTCTCCTTCTAGGCTTTGTGTGCTTACCAGTGCTAAAATTGAGAATTATAAGATATTCTTGTTTTATTTATAATAGTAGGTACCAACACAGGTCCTGCAGTCATCACAATTCTACTATCACACCCAACAACCAAGAAACTATATAAAGGTGTAGTACAATTCCCGCGTGTGGTGTAGGGCGTCGTCACCGGGGTGGCCTGCGCATGCGTCGGCCCCGCCCTCGCCCGAGGCCTGCGCCCGCGCCGGATCTGAATAACTGTACTACTAGCAATAAAAGTAGCTGAAAACCTTTGATTATATTATTTATAAGTTACGTACATATATCAAGATTTCTAGTCCGATATGTCAAAGATGAAGCCAATTGCAATAGGTACACAAAATCGGTGTTACTTAGAGTGAAGCGCTTTAGGGGCTTAACAATGATTACATGACTATACTTACGTACAAATATAATATGCTATCTCGAAATATCTACCCGTTATAAAAAACAGGCCAAATGCGTGTCGGACTCACGCTCTAAAGTTTCCGTACCACCCAAAAGATTTACTTAGATAGACTTTATTTTGTATTTAGGTATAAATATTTCTTAATTATAAAAGTCGCAAATCTCCATAAAGCTATAATTTTCCACTTTACTTAATTGTATAAGTATCTGAATACTTGTGTTGCCGTCTGTACTCAACAGTCAACCATACCTATACCAAACCGCCGCTCTCCGCGACTATTATGAACATACCACCTATAAAATGAATGTTATAATTTAATGTAAACAATCCCGGGAAATGGACGGGACTGGTTGCTGTCATATTTGTTTGTAATATACCTGGTATATTAATGTTATTAAATTGCAAGTAACTGCCAAGTGGTTTTGCTGTACCGGGTTTTAAAGGCGAATAGATTAAGATGGTTTTAGATTTCTTATTGCGATAATATTATAAGGCTTATTAATTTCCATTTCACCTTTATCTACCTTATTTTTGTTTTTCGATAATTTTCAATTTATGATACACAGGGTAATTATAAGAGATTTTTTTAAAGTTACTTTGAACTATTTAGCACTATATGGGTGCTAACTCATAATAATACTGTACTTACCAAGAAAATACATGGTAGTTTCAACCAAATACCACGAAGGTACCGATGCAGGATAACAGAGTTCCCGGTACGACGTTCAATTAATTTAAAAAACATTCGTTAATTTTATTAATGCGAGCGAGGCCTAAATCTACGATCATCCGCAGATGTGATCGCGAGCGCCTTCTCATTTTCGAAATTAGCAAATGAATAAAAAACAAAATGTTGGTAACCGCCAACAGAGTGGACAAGATAAAGAAATATACGGAGAGGTGCTGCGTTCGAGGGCCAAGATAACACCATTAACGCAGGTGAGGATGCTGAACAAAACAATAGAGAGGGACGATGATACCCTTCCAACTACCAAACACGTAAACGCCATCCAACCCAATACTGGAAATTAAACTTTACCTCCCTAAAAACACAGTACGAATTCAAGTGAACTGAAATTAGCAGATATTCCATGGCAATATTAAAGGAGCAGAGGTCCATGTGGAGGAATGAAAGAGACACGGGACGATGGCATCGATATCGAAATGAGTGGAGTAAGTTTTTCTCAGCCACCCAGCCAGCAACATAATTAATGACGCTCGTGTTGCAGACGAATTTATAAATTGGCTTTATTCCGTTTTAACAAAGGGTGGGAACTGCGTTATAGGACAGGTAGCTATTACGCAAACGCGACGCAATTGCAGTTAGCGCGTATGGTAATTGGGAGACAACAATAAAGCAAATAAAACGATCAAAGACATATTCAATACGTAGATATCTCTCAGAATGTCTATAAGATCCATGGGCGATGTTGAGACAGTATTCTCAAGTCAAACAAAAACAAAATTTCAATGTTTTTAAAGGTTACCGAAATGCTTTAATAATAATCTAGCACCTACCAAAGATGCGGTTATTAATTAAAATATATTATATAAATTATTATTTAAAATATTGAAAAGCTACTTATCTACTAAAGTCTTAGGTGACAGGGTTACCAAACATCACACAAGTCAAATCATTAAAATTAAGCATTTTTAACGATAAGAAATAATCTACCGCTGGTTTAGTGAAGAGAAGGAAATAATATGAAGATTATTAGACACTCAATTGAATATAAGTGAAGACAAATTTATGTGTAGTCTTGAGTCCATCAAACTAATACTACCAATAATAAGCTTAAACTTGACTAGGAAATAAATCTGCTATGTTCTAACTATGAAGAAGTATTGGTCCAGATTCCTTTCTCAGCAATAAATTTAAAGCAATATAAATCTGACAGTAAATGTAAGAGTGCATTATTTGTTTCGCATATAATAATGGCATATTTAGTGGTCGATATCAGTTAATACGGAGAGGTTGGCATAAATCGTCGCGGGCGCAATCTAACATCGTGGCGGGCCCCTCGCCCCGCCCCCCGCAAGTAACTCATTGCTATCTGCCCCGAATATTGTTAATCAGTGTATCATTAGCGCTTATATGGTTCACACTAAGGACATTTTTATTTGCACCATTATTTTATAAACGGTTAATTTATATAAATAATTTTAAAATGATGACTAAGAAATAATGTCTGAAGTCTAAAAACACCAGAAGGTCCATCTTCTACCTTCGATTCCTCGATACTGGGCAACCCCCTGTAACTTTTCTCATTTAGCGAAAACTATGTTTCACTACTAATGCACACCGACGACTTTGGTCGAAAATCTGACAACGAACTTACAATAAAAGTTATGAATGAAAAAATTACATAAGGCAATTATTTTAATATTGTTTCTGCAGATAACCCGCAAAGTTTAAACATATTAATACTGACACTGATTAATTCAGCCTAGTTTTACCCAACTCTCAAAATGCAGATAAACGATGAGCCAAAATGTTACAAATGGTATCTCCAGAACCACCCCGTGTACACCTACAGCAGAGTCCTAACACCGAGCACAGATGACGGTGCGCGCGCGCGATAGCTCCATAGCGCACCGGCCAAGATATAGATAAAGCTAACGGGGAGGCACTGCTATAAATCCAAAAAACGAAAACACCCATAACTCTGTCCCTCTCGCTCAACGGAAAAAACTAACCCCTTCCGTGGCGGTTGTTTCATTTGGTGTAATGAGGATGGTTTATGTTGGAGTGTGGATGTTTTCGACATCAGTAAATTCCACAAATAATAAATTTGCGAACAAAAAATAAACAATATGAAAAAAGTATTATCCTACATTTATTATTTAATTTTCTTTCTTTTTTTTCTTTTTTTGTGTTTATGTGTATTAATATTTCTTTAAAAATTGTTAACATTTAATGGAAAAAAAAAGCCAACATTGTCAGATTGTCCAAAAAAAAAACAAAATACATAAAAAATGTAACCTTGCTGAGTTTCTTGCCGGTTCTTTTCAGTTAAGGCGACTTCCGAATCGGTGGTAACTTCAGTAGTTTCGACTTTCATAAGTGCCCTCCTAGGGCCTAAACTGAATAAATGGCTTTGACTTTGTTACATTTCACAATTTATTTATTTATTTTACTTTAATTATTAACAATGGTAAAACATAATATAGTCCAAGATGATAAACACACGAAGCCTACAAGGGAATCGCCTTAGGTGACAGATTTTCAACATGAGTTTAATAGCCAGCTAGGCGGGCACTACAAATTATCCCCTATTATTTATTTATTTCTTCTATTTGGTTTATGAACATTATTTTCCTTAAATGAGAGGCCTAGTTCAGTGTAGGATTGTAAAGAGATCGAGAAAGATCAGCTAACCAACACCACCACCTACCATCGCCTTTATAGTTCAGAATTGTTGAAATAATTACGTCATTTTGAAGAATGGAGTAATTCTTCCGAATTTTGGTTTAAATTATTTGGTCTAAGTTTTTTTGCACCTAAAAACATCCCAATGGCCAATTCACAATAGTGTAACAACAAAGCAATAAAGTATCTTACAAGTGATACAAGAATGCACCGCAATCACCGCGCCGGATCTCTCGTTGCCTTTAACTTTATAAATACTGCGCTATTTATTTCTGGAAATCAGCCGACTCACATCAATATGTTGGGCTTTGAATGTTTTCACCAGGATTTGTTGAACATTGATTTAATTGGTCAAATTATTGTATTAATTAGACAAGAATTGTTTGTGGTCTAAGTATCATTAGTGCTACAGTTAATAATACTGGAAAAAATCAAGTAATTTCAACAAAAATCTTGAATATTTGATTGGCTACTATTAAATATAGTAAATCTTTCAAAACATGGCTGTCAGTCAGTATAAAATTATATCGATCGAATTTTGCCAACATAAATTTATGCAGTATTATCCACCTGAATGTCTGCAAACCTTAAAAAGTAATTTTAGGTGTTCAATACTATCTGTGAGCACTGTGGCGGTCGTATATCAAGGTGCGACTACGCAACTATACGGTAGCGCGACAACGCTACATCGCGCACCGTGTCGCGCGTCGCTGCGACATTTCGCTAGCTCCTTATACGCATTCAATGGACGCAAATGTGCGTAATGGGTGAGCATAAACGGAGTACGGTGATGTAATTAGAAAACTTTGGTTTTATTTATCTGTCAGGTGCGGGAGACCCTTGTTTAAGGTTCAAATTGTTGTGCAAAAATTAAAATCTCGACAACTCGAAAAAATCCCGACTACGGTACGAAAAAAAGGTCAAAATTAATTTAGTATATAATGAAAAGCAAGAATCAAGTAAATAATCTGAAACTATAAACTATTATACAAGTATAAAAATTTTGGGTGCACTCTCACTGTCACTTTTTGGCTTCAGCGCAGTCGCGTAAAAATACGGAATAAATATAAAAATTATATAGCTGTAAAAAATACTTTTGTGGCATTTTATGTAATTAAAGGTTTTTTTTAAATAAGCATAAGTACCTTGGTATATTATTTTCATTCACAATGTATCAATACTACAAGTTCAAAAGCTTATAAAGATGTTAATTAAATTCAGCGACCGCATTAAATTCTAGGAAAAATAGCTGCGCCTATGAATGAATAGATCAATTCTAAATTTTTCGTACTAAAACATCAACGCGCTCAACTAGGCGAACTAAACTTAGGAAACTTGATAATGAATTACTTAATTACAAAAGAGACATTGTCATAATATAGGCCGTATTACAAATCTTTTCTAAATAAGCCTAGCTTAGTTACAGACAGTCCCGGTAAATCATTAAGGGACGTGCCAATGCCTCCCGCTTCACTTACAAAACCGATATGGCAATAAAACTCATTCACACGTTCGTCAATTTAATAGATGCCTTATTAAAAACGCGGTACTAGCAACATGAATCGATTCTGTGTACTCGAGTGCCGATTCGACTTATACGATGTTCTCGTCTCGATTCAAATTAATACTGGCAGTTGCGTTTACGCGGCAAGATGTTGATTTAGTTGCCGAGTTTTCGATAAATTTATTCGTGTCCCATTTTGTGAATGTTCATTTCTTGTGTTAGGCTTCAGCTGGGTATGATTTATACTGAATTAATGTGTATATAATTGATTATTAATAAGATTTTATCGACAGATACAGGTTTAGTTACAAAATTCCATAGTTTCTACGTTGACAATTCTTATGCGGGCGGGAGTAAATATAAATTGCTTTAGGACAAACCACTGCCTACCTATTGTCATGATCGTTCCGACCGCATGTTTTGCTTGACCATTTGAAATGACCATTAGTCATTTGTGTTTACAATTCTCATTTTTGTACCTACCAATACCTCGCTTAAATATAACCAAACCGCCCATAGAGTCAGTATTGTTTTACCAACACAATTATTGGAGTATCCATTCCTGTCTGAAGCAAGCAAACAAACAAACAAATGTAACCGTCCACCTGTCCAGAGTCCGGGTTAAGATCGCGCGTGGGAACGGTTCCCTAATTACCCCCGGTCCAGATAACGAGTCTAATTCGCGGCCTGCGTGCGCCGGCGCCGGGCTCTCACGCACGCATTGTCTTCGGTAATTGCCGATCCTGTTCAATTTGTTGGATTTGTTGCCTCTCCGCACTGTGATTCCTTTAAGTGGCCACTTTCAATTGCTAAATAAATCGCATGCTTAGTTTAGCGCTTAGGTTCTTCTTTTCTATAGCGTTGGTTACATTGTTAAGGTTAGCTAGTTGTGTGAAAAAAAAATGTGTAAAGTTGGTAGCAGAAAAATCAAGAAAGGAGAGAGAACTTACGATTTATTTTTATTATAGCTACAAAACTAATCTACGGGTCTAATAAAGTCCATTCAGTATAAGTATTACCTACGCCTTATACTATGCAAGTTTGCATTTGGTGGAATGAATTATGCTATAAAATATTTTTTTTTTTTTTTTGGGACTTTCATCATATCTTGACATAAACATGCCCTTTAATATTATTTCTTATTTCATGAAATTACAATAGAAACACCATATTAGTGCAGAAAGTGCAAAAGCTCGCTATGTTAGGTGAGCAAGCGCAGGGCGTTACGCCCCCGGGCGGCTGATGAAGACATCACGCGGCGCGCCAATTGATTAGTCGCGCGACGGCCATCGAGGTGCGCGGACGTGTTATTATGCGACGTTAGACACGCGTCCCGTTTACAGAAATGATGAGAGAAAACCTTATTTATGTTGATTCATAGAGCATAGAGATGGTAACAGTTTTACACTAGTCAAGGGTAACGGTACTTTAAAATACAAGTTTAAACAACAAAATAAGGACATGCCGATAAAAGAACTTCCTAAAAGTAATGATCTTCATTAACAAGACAGAACTACTCATAAGATCATTTTGGCTATCAAACTCATTCCTTCGCCCGAATAAAGTCGTTCAATTTATTCAAACAATTAGATACAGAATCCATTTCAATACCTAATATGAACATAAATGCTTCGGGTTTCATAAAATCGTATTTAATTCCCATTTTAACATAAATCGCTACCAAATTCATAGCCAACAAGTAGAAACGGCCTAAGCGCTGACATAAACTCATTTAACTGGTAACAGTTCAATAGGGAATTATTACTCGAATTACCGTCTAATCGCTGGTCGCACGCATACATGGATGGCCATAGAAATAGCGTCAATCGCCTTTAGAGGGATTCTTTGGGGAAGATCAATCGTGTAATTAAACCTTTAAGGATGCAATACATCGCGTCAAGTGATAATAAAGTCGATAACTAGTGAGTTCCATAGGAGTCATTTAATAGTTTCCTGTAAGGTTATTTGTTTATCGTATAAAGATGATTGATTCATTATCTATGGTGATTCACAAATGCCGTGTTGGATCCAAATGAGTGAGTATAGGTCCAAATTACTTGCCTATATCTCTAAGTCAAGTTTTATTCATACCGAGGTCCGACCTCGAGAAGTGAAATTCAAAAGACTTACGAAGGGCAATAAATCTCTTTCATTTCAAGGGGAGCCAAGTGCGTCAGCATTGGAAGCGTATGAAAAGAACGTTAAGTTTAAGCGAGTGTTTTACATTATTGACCAATTATATGGATAAATGTGCAATAAATAAATAAACAATTACCATGTTTGACCACAATCACACCCATGTTAAATGATGATGCGTTCAAAGGCACACAAAACCATGAGGGGAACTGGCTCGCAAGTCCAGATGTTTGGCGACTGATTTTCAACGCGAGTGTGGCAGCCAGTCAGGCTGGTACTACAAGTAGGTACTTTACCACCATGCTATAGTTTTCTACAGTGAAAGCCTAACCGCATTGTTGATTACCACATCATCAATTACCAGAGATTATGGTGAA
Organism: Tetheella fluctuosa; assembly: GCA_951216915.1. Classification (NCBI taxonomy): domain Eukaryota; kingdom Metazoa; phylum Arthropoda; class Insecta; order Lepidoptera; family Drepanidae; genus Tetheella; species Tetheella fluctuosa. Next base: position 4,243,676 of record OX578234.1, on the reverse strand, counting down.
ACATATGCGTAAAGATAATTAAAAAATATATGCAGACAACTTATTAGACGCTAGAAATATATTAGACGCTAGAAATATTAGTCATTTCTGTCATATCGTATACCACAGCTTCAATTCGCTTACCCATAGAGCTATACCAGCGTCTTTGGCACTTATAAATAGAAGTTCCCATACAAATATCAATTTGTAGTGAATATAGCGTGCCTAGATCCATTTGCCATTGTGAAACGCTCTGCGGGTGCGCAGATCGCCCCGAGGAGTTAAATTGTTTAAAAACATCTAGCAACGCGTATTAATTGCTAACATAAATGAATTTAATGCGATCCATTAATCTATGCACTTAATAAAAGTGAACTTTATGTAGTTTACATTAAATTGTTATTTTATAGTTTCATTTGGGTATGCAGTCATCATCATCAACATCTCATAAACGACACACATGCACATATCTATATACAAACAAAACAGTACCGTGACTGACTGATTGACTAACAACGCACAGCCTAAACCAGTGTGCTTAGAGATTTGAAATTTGGAACAAATATACCTGAGTACCCTAAGGGTTAAGTAAATGGTTTTCAAAATTCAGCCCCTAAGGGGTTAAAATAAGGGATCATGGGTGAAACCGCAGGGTTAAACGCCAGTAGGTAGTGAAATATAGGTACGTCCTCATTTCAGCCTGTAAGGAGGTTACATGTCTTGACTTCTCGTTCTGGGTACAGGTTTCTTCATCATGATTTCCTTCACCGAAAAGCCAGTGATGAGTTCGTACGTGTTATGTATGTAGTACCTACTTACATGAATAACATTATAAATAAATTACGTAAAAAACTATTGGCTAAATGTAAGGTTTCAGTATTTCCGTAGTTAACATAATATAGAAAATCCCAGGTCAGTTTGGACTTAGAATCTTTGAATCAAAGCATTTGTAAGTTCGAAAAGTAATAAATCGTTTAACTGCAAAAAAGATTTAATTTTATAACTAATAAGCCAAATTGAAATAAAACGCCAATAGACATCTTTTCCGCTTCTAAATGTCAATATATCACAATAAACCTCATTAAGTCCGCATCCAATTAAAAGCTATTAAAGGTCATAATATTTACATTAAAGGTCATCAATATTTACACAAGTAACACACTCACATACTCATTGATACATGCGTATAGCTTAGCAGTAAAATAAATTCACATGCAAAAGCACAGAGTTTATTACATAGGCAGCATAATAATAAACAAGGGGCAATCGGTATAAATTATCAGTGGTCGACAGGCGCATTTACACCGACGTCCGCGCATATTGAAACTAAATCACTTCAACGTGACCCAACAGATCACAAAATACAAATAACTAAGCTAATGAAGTTTGATTAAAAAATGATTTATTATTTTTTACACCAACATATCCGGCTTGTATTTATTTTGATTTAGTTATCACGCTTTTTCAGATCTACTTAGCTATGATAATATCTGAGATTGATCTAGCTATCTGACACGGTCAATTAAAAAGGTACAGTCAGTCCCAAAAGTAGATGGTCACTAGTCATAATAAACATTCTATTGATATTCTCTTGACACTGTATGAAAACTGTGAAATGCGGTATGCCACACGGTACTAAAGTGATCAACTACTTTTGGTGCTGACTGTACATCGAGTGAGACAATGGTTGATTTTATCGATCATCGTAAATGCTTACTGCAATGCATTGCTTGGTTTTAGATACAATTTGTTATCGGTGTCAATTCAATACGCCTATACCTAGGACAAATATTCTGATACCTACATAAGTTACTATGCAATGGTAGGTTTCGATCCATTCTACTCTTACTGGCATCTGATAGGGTCACACGTGTTAACGATTTGCCCTTATGTTTATCTAACAAGAATCACCAAAGTATAAATGAGGGAACAATCAGGTCATTGGTGGGTAATCCAATTTGCTTGGCTTTTGAACTTTGGTTATCTTGTTATCTAGATGCTACTGTTGCGCCACAAATTAGGAAGGTATTATCTGAATGAACACATAATATGAATCCTGAATAAGTCACATCTTGAATCGTAACACTCATTAAAGAAAGTTTAGCAAGGGAACCTCGCCTTTTGGTTAGAGCCTCCGAGGAAGTTTTTTAGGGTTCCGCAGCCAAATGGCAAAAAACGGAACCCTTATAAATTCGCCATGTCTGTCTGTCTGTCTGTCTGTCTGTCCATCCGTATGTCACAGCCACTTTTTCCGAAACTATAAGAGCTATACTGTTGAAACTTGGTAAGTAGATGTATTCTGTGAACCGCATTAAGATTTTCACACAAAAATAGAAAAAAAACAATAAATTTTGGGGGTCCCCCATACTTAGAACTGAAACTCAAACATTTTTTTTATATTATAAGTGAGGGGTATCTATGGATACGTCTTCAAAAATGATACTGAGGTTTATGATATAATTTTTTTCTAAACTGAATAGTTTGCGCGAGAGACACATCCAAAGTGGTAAAATGTGTGTCCCCCCCCCCCTGTAACTTCTAAAATAAGAGAATGATAAAACTAAAAAAAATATATGATGTACATTACCATGTAAACTTCCACCGAAAATTGGTTTGAAGGAGATCTAATTAGTAGTTTTTTTTTAATACGTCATAAATCGTAAACCGCAATTTACCTTTTATTCAATCAAGTCAAATATAAAAAAAAAATGCCAAAAAGTAAGGTCTTACAGCACAAATAAAGAAAAAATTCAAAAAAATAAAAAAAGTTGAAAATTAAAGAGTGTGCCCATAGATACATAGTTACGCCAATTAATAAAGACCTCTGAGTTGTATGGGCGCAAATACAATTTAGAGGTCCAGCTAGGTAAATAAATAAAATTGCGCATTTCCCTTGATGAACGAACGATGGATGAAGTTTGTACGGAACCCTCGGTGCGCGAGTCCGACTCGCACTTGGCCGGTTTTTTCTTTTATGTAAAGGCCTGTGTTTGACCACAATCTCGCTATGGTAAGTGGTAATGCGGTCGAAGGTGGTAAGCATACAAAGCCTAGAAGGAACTGGCTCTTACGTGTAGCTACCTGAATACACCGGTAAGTGTTTGGCGACAGATGTTTCACTTGAGGGTGGTAGCCAGCCAAGAAATTAAGGTGTTTCTGTCGATGTCTATTGGCTTTTGTAGAACTGCTTGCCAATAACTTTATTAATAACAAACTTTCCGCCACGCGGTTTCATCCGCAATCCTCTATTTTACCCTCTTAGAAAATCCTTTTAATATATCCTCCAAATTTCATGGTTCTATAACCAGTAGCTTAGGCTCTGCTAACCACTCTCAGTCAAACAATCAGTCAGTCAGGACTTGTTTTTAGGGTTCCGTACCTCAAAAGGTAAAAAAAGGCAAAAAAAACCCTTATAAGATCACTTTCTTGTCCGTCTGTCCGTGTGTCAACACCAATTTTCTCAGGAACGGGTGGACCTAGGAAGTTGAAATTTATATCAGATTATAGGCTAAGGTTTATAGTCCCTATTAGGTGTAAAAAAATCAAGGTCCTGAGTCTACACGATAAAAAAATATGGGCAAATTTAGATTTTCGCGAAAACTTGTAAGTACCAAAATCTACCTTAGTTTTCAACTTTTTTATTTTTCTGAATTTTTCCTTAACTTGTGCTATAAGACCTTGCTTTTAACTGGGTATAATGGGTAGTTACGGAACCCTTTTTTTTATATAAACAGATATAATATTTTCAGCGTTGAAAAAACCACTGTATGCACTCTGAGGCCGACATCAACTTCAATAAGTCATCAGTGTACGTGGAGGCATAACTTCATTCAATTTGGGAAACAAATATAATGCACATACGATTTCAGCAATTTTTTTCGAATATTAAAATTGTATTGTATTTAGCAGATAAGTGTTGAAATCACATGATATCCATATGGTTCAACAATAAAAAATATAAAGATTACTTTTCGGGAATGAAGGCAAGTGAAGCCGAGTAACAACTAGTAAAACAAACAAGTATGACGTTGGTGCAGTGACGTGTGGCACGGTAAGGTATGCGAGCCGCAGGGCGCGGCGAGTCAAGGTAAGGGGTCACCGAGAGAAAGGCAGGCCTAATGTCTGTGTTAATTGTATACTATAACATATTATTAATACCAATGTTTTAATATGCGATAATTTAATTTCACCAAAAGTGATCGCTTTCACAATCTGGAAAATGCATGAAAAAGTGCATTTTGATACCTACACATCCTAGAGTTACTAAGGTCTATTAAAACTGCAAGCTAAGAATTATAGGCCATAATATGTGTATAATATAATAAAATAGTTCGATAATGATTCCACACGATAAGTTGATGATATCTTTCAGTGACTTGAGTAGGCTGACTTGCATGTAATCTAGTTATGTATGCGTGGGTATAAGTGTGCGACGCCTCCACAGATAGGCTTGCAAGGATAAGTTAGTTAGTTAATAAGTTACCGTCATAATTTTCTGCATAATATAGTAGAACTATTATATAGTAATAACAATGTTATAGTATCATAATTATAAAGTAATTTGGTGATAGAATAAATGGCATAATTATATAATGTCTTTATCTTTAAAATGTTTGATTGAGAGATCAACGCAGCCCTTAAAATCACTGGTCACAGGACCATGAAATTCGGATGATATGTTACTTTTGTAACGTAGGTAGTGGTATGAAGTAAGGTTTCTATGAAATGGCTCCCCTAGGGGGAAAATTAGGGGAACACAGGTAGAACTGCGGGGCCGAAAGTTTATTTATAATATAAGTCTAGAATCTTGAATATTTTCGACGTAATTTTTAACATTCCATTTTGTATTTCTTTGCTCAGTCAAGGATATTAATATTCTGATTTAATTCCCATATAAAACCAATATAACCTTTTAACTTTTATTAGGATTAATGTCCATTCTGAATAAAGTAATGTGACCAGTTGCTTACATAAATAAAACAAATACTAATGCATTTAAAACATGATTCGTAATAACGCCTAATAATAATTTATAGAGGCATTCTAACAATTTTAACGTTGAAGTTTATAAATAGCCTTTAAGGCATTCAGTTAACAGCGACCATGGTTATGTTGGCAAAAGTTCCGTAAAGGTGCTCTAGGTACCTATCGAATACTCACTAAGGAGTTGGAAACGGCCAAATTAGTTGCCGAATGTTGAAATTAATCAAGAACTATTTTTTGGGTTAACTGAACTAGTTTTTATATTTATTTTTGATAATTGTAAACAAAGAGGCTGTTGGCCAACTTTGAACATCATCATCATCAGCAGCAGCGTATAAATGTCCCTAATGCCTTTTTAAATCGAGCAAAATTAGGGGTTTATCCTGCAGTTGATCGACGTTGTGAACCATCGAGCACACCCGACCCAGTGTGGAAGCACCTCAAAGTTCGCCAAGTTCGGACGGAGGCTGACATTGTGCTTTGACGACGATTTACGACGAGTTTAAGCAAGTTCTGCCATGCGTTTTATATTAAAATAATAGTATTGATTCCCTTTCTGCTACGAGAGAGTTGTGAAAACACGCTTGTAGTCTGTCATTCTATATTAACTCCAAACTTTTGGAGCTGCTAGCTACTGGTTGATTTGCTTTTAATTTCCATATTAAATAACTCTAAGTACTATAAGTACTATTGGCGAAAACTTATATATTTATTTATTTAAGGTTTGCCAACAGGTTTACATTATAATACTTAATATATATCGGATATCTTCGAAAGTGTCTCTTAATCTAAAATTATTTAAGCGACCCAATAGGTTCGGTTGGCTCGTCGTTTTTTAATGGGACTCGCGTCCCAAAACCCTACAAAAAAAAATAGAATTCCAGGGATCGCGAGTCAAGTTACTATAATATTGTAGGTCAGTCTACAAAACATGGAATATATCATAACTATGGAATTCAATCCAATTACAATGAACGTACAGACAGATGCTGTAAATTTGTTCTTGTATCGTAAATAAATCATTATCAACAAAATGTATTACCCAAAGATCATAATAACAGATATACGAGGCTACAAAGACCACCTAACCAAAATAAGGTGTTACAAACACTATACACGTCAAAACAATTGATTTTCATATAAAATGAATAACCGGTTTTTATTGTTTTTTTTTTAACAAATTATTGTAATTTTTGGAGCTTTGTCTTTTGTATATATTTCTAAATTATCAAAGATAATTTTAAACCTTAGTATAATTCGGCTATACTAGCTCATTAATTGTCAAGAATTAGATATATTCTTACCATTACTCTTCGTTACATTTATAAATACGATACTTACTATAATATTAGTAACTTCAGCTTAACTTAAGGCTACAAAGTTACGTTGACCAGCTATAATATAAATAGGAATTCTATTCACTACGTCTGGCCCAGTTATAATTCAGTTAGCTAAACAAAACGCTGGATTAGTCATATGGTCTATTGTCCATAGCTGTCGTTCGCGGCGCTTTATCTTAATTGACTGCAATTTGATTTAGTGGCGCAACCTTAAACAAACTTATATTTGCCATATTATCACGTCTATCTACATCTATAACATTAGAAATAATGCCCAAATTGATTCGAGAACTAATTTCGGCAACGGTATCTGCATTGTGGTATATAAGATACTACAACCTAGTTATATTTAACATCACCCAACTATTAAGTGTAACAAATTGGCTCTTATTGCTTTTGGAAAGGGGATCCGACGAGGTTTCTCCACGAGCATTTATAAGTTTGTACGAATGCATTGTATGAGCAACGCCTAAGGGGACAAGTTATGTCACACAGCTATTTCATGTAGAACACGTCTGGTAGGAAAGTAACAAGGATATCAGATCATTATCACGCCATATGGAATTTGATTGAAGTTCAAGAGTTACGTGCGTCAAGCAATAGGCAGCCGTATGAAATGTACGGTCCGATTCCTTGATTATTATCGGTTCAGTTGGTTTAGCAAATAGAACTTGTCAGCAAATAAATTTATCAATTGATAAGATTTGTTAGCTTGTTGTAGTTATTTGATGTTAATAATATGCAAAAAAATATATGAAAGTGTTTACATAGATATTAAATTGAATAAGATGAATGCTATCTGTAAATAAATCAGCTAGAGATCGGTATCTAGTAGTAGCCTATAGGATGGTCATAAAGGGCAAAATTTGTCTTAAATTGGAATGAATAAGAAGCTGAATAATTAAATTTAAAAAAGCGGTTGACAGCCTATTAGAATTAAAAATACAAGGGTAAGAATGAATAAAATGAAACACAAATAAAGAACACGCAAAGACGTTGACATGCCGTATAATATACTAGACATTATTCATCGGAAAACCAAGATAACCGCTAACTACATAGCAAACGACAGACAATATTTCAATCTGCCGATAATAAGGTCACGGTTTAACCTGAACCTTTACAAGCTATTAGTGATTAGTATTCTATACGCGATCTCAGCTAAGTTCCATTAATCAATCTATCTTTAGACAGTGTTAAAGCTAATCAAATTAAATGCTTCGTTAAGATCTTAGATAGACTAATCGAGTGTGCCGTCGCGGCTGTTTTGAGCGGAGTGACACCGTACGGTGCGCGCGCGACGATAGTATTGTCAGCTGTCGAAGGAATGTTGGTGCACGATCGGCTAGGTGAGATTATGACGGTCTTTCGAACCGAGCATTTGATTTTGTAAGCGCAAAGTTCATGTAACAGATATTGGAAATTCTGGAGTGTAAGAATTGCAATGCTGAAATAGTTTTAATGGTTAAATGGTTGTATGTTGTGTCTATTTTGTGAAATGTGACTGTTGTATTTCTTACTTAAATTGAGGCGAGTTTAATATTCCAAGCTGAGAAAGATAATTATGTCAATAGGGATAAGAAAGAATATATTTTTATAACAGTGGAACAGTGTACCAAGTATACAAACGAAGGGTATTAGGATATTTAGGATACATAAACTATGATTATGAAATCAATAAAAAAATCACTTTACTCCATGTAATTTTTATAACTAAAAATGTTGTTTCTAGAAACACAACTTACTCTTAGGTATTTGTGCTTAAAAGAAATATACATTTACCTAGTGTCTCAGTCGTCGTGCGCAGCAAGCACTTTCAGGTAAAGCTACAAAGGCCACTATTTTTCACCCAAAGATAACGTCCTAACCCCGACAACTGAGCTAAAGGGCTGTCCTATTAGACTTTCGTTCGGTCCCTAGACAGACCACCATGGGAGAGGGTTTTGTTACTTTAATATGTCATGTTTTGTAGTTAAACATTTGTTACTGTTCTAACAGCTAAGATTGCAGTTGAACAGTTCGTTTGAAAATGGTAGTATATGGTTAAGTGCATTTTGTTTTGTGTCTTTTCATGATAACGCTTTAATGTTATGCTTTTATATTTTGTTTTATTTAGAGTTATTGCCTTTCTATTACAACTACTATAATCTCGACTGAATTTAGCATTGAACTTTAATGATTTATTAGACTCTAAAATTTAGCAAAAGTTGCATAAAGTAGACTGATTTCTTAATGATTTGTCCGTGTCATAATTGACTTCCATAACTATATTTTGGGTATTTTTTTCGAACTTCAGATTACATATAACACGCTTTACTATTACGGAACAATCCGTCATCTAATACTTATTGAAAAGATAAACCGACTAGTACGTATGAAAGAATCACAGCATTAGTGAGGCCCATAGAGAAGAGAATAGCCCATGCATTTCTCATACATTTGTTACAAGCATTGTTGTCTCTCGGGGCATCATACAGGCCCGGCTGACCATTTATTAATAGGACATATTTGGACACCGACCGACAAGTAATAAATAAGCTTATAGAGTTTGTTAGTTACGCTTGAGAATTAGACTAGAGATTTTAAGAGATGAGGTTGGGAAGATTTTGTAAAGCTAAAGATTTAAGGAGAAACTAAAGTCATTGAAATTTTCAAACTTTTTGCGCTGGATTTGAATAAAAATAATTGTATCTATTAAGGTACAGAGTTGCGAACAAGCGCTTGCACTAGATTGGTAGTGAATTGACTTGAATGAACACGGTAGAATACTTGAATTTACCCAAATCTTTAGGTCAATCTTCAAGATCTAAACTCTTCAACCAGTAAAACCGCGATTTTACCCACCATTTACGGGTAACTAATCATGATTCACAATGCTTTGCAACATCTTCAATACCACATAATATACAAGAATAATTTCTTACACAACGAATATTACGTCAACCGCATATTTGCCCGCTTATATTTGCATACGCAATATATAATTACATTTATATCCTATAATATGTTTCACATTTAACAACATTATCTTCTATTAGGGTTGTTATACGTTTTGCTTACGAAAAGCTTTTTACATTTTGTTTTTTGAAAAATATTCTATCGGATTTTGCATAGGTTTTTTTGATAAACGTTTGAACTATCAAATAAGTAGGTTATCTTTTGAACTTGATAGCTAACCCGGGTTCGTTTGAATAAATTGCTTTTGTGTTTCTGAATTTGGGGAATTTAACTTAACTCTATTGCCAAACCTAAGTGTCACTATGGATGTTTGACGGCCTATAAGTGATTGGCAACAAGTTATTTTAAGCTTACTTTATCTGTCAAGTTATCAGCAATTTATCATTAAATACTAATGTAAGACATAAAGTCAAGGGATAAACTATGTACTTAGTACTAAAAAAGTCAAAGAATTTTATTCATATTGTATTTCCATGTTAATTATCTTATGAACTAAGATATTGCAAATGATCATTTAATTAATGTCCATATGTAATTACGTGCATATTGTAATAAACATAATGTTTAAATACCATTTATCATTTAGTAACATGCATTGTAATTCTTAGTGAGTTGCTGGATATGTGAAACATAGGTAAGTCGTTTAGTTTCTAACATAACTTATTTAACTTTCTACGTGGTGTGGCATGCAAATAGCTCATATGGCTAAATTTCACTTGTATGGCATCAGTGATGTCAATAATTATGGATAAGTTATAGAGATGTAGCAGTTTCAAAGATTAAATTTGATAATAATTAGCATTAATTTTAATTATTTTTTATTATTTTTAAGATTAATGTGTTTTTTTTTATTGATTGATGGGGATAGGTACAAGGACTCGAGTGGTGACTACGTAAAGGAAACCACCGAGGTAGATGAAATCCCACCAAGTGGACCGACTAACAGGTCAAAGTCAGTGGGAGCCCTATTCTTTTCAGCCGCGTTCCTGGGATAAAAAATACGTGTGGCACTCGGGGACTGCCGCGGTAAAGCTATTGGATAGCATTTTTTATCAACTTATGCAATTATAATTATTTATTTATGCAGTATTTTATTTATTTATTTTTTCTTTGATATTAATAGATACACCTTTATACTTTCTCACAAACAGCTGCTTACGTATTCGTCCGATTTCGGAGCAGCTCGTCTTAGGTTTTATTTTCGTTACGGAATTTCTTGATTCGGTCGCCGCGCTCAAAGCCCGCGATAAAAGCTATACAATAGCTTAAAATGCATTACTCTACGGTCCATGAACTATCTCTGTGCAAAAAATCACGTCGATTTCTTGTTCTGTTCAGGATTGCGTGAAAGAAAGACAAGTCAACGAACACACTCGCATTTATAACAGTAGGGGTAGGGATAAGGTATACATGTTCAACAATGGACATCTCAGGGGTAAATATGATACGTTTTGTATTCCGATTATTCAGTTACTAATTATTTTATTAATAATATTTGATTGAAACATTAAAAGCTTTAATTTTCCTAGCATCAAAAAGCGAGGTAATACAATAGGACTCGTAAACTCTACCAAATGTCTCCTACATACTTGACAATTGACAATGGACCGACTAAAAGCATTCTCAAGGATAGGCAACAGTTATTGTGTAGTTTGTCGCTGCAACCGGCACGATCGCCGAGATGCGTATCTCGCATAGTTATAACGAGTTGCTTAGGTACCAATTAGGCAAATGAATTTAAGGTTGACAGTTGAAGTTTTATTTGATTGTGTCTCAATTATATTGCATAAGGATTTTACATATAAACGTGAGAGAAATCAGCATGCTTCAAAATATGGGAGGAACTTATCGTTCAAGTCTCTTTGAAATATTTTATTTAGAAGATTTTAAGTTTTGTTGGTTTATATACATTTAACAAAACGTAAAAAGCTTATTTGACAACCCTAATGGATAGGGTTCAAGCACTTTCAAAACCACACAAATCTTTGAATCGATTCTAAATGCGTTATCTGAGTTCGGTACTAAAGAGATTAATGAATAGAATCGAATAACTTACAAGGGGATCTGAATAATCGACACCGCGTAATCAGATCGCTATCTATTTTGTCGATTTATAAGGATCTATGGCGTTTCCTGTTTAAGTACTAACGCGCTTCGATGTCTAAGCTAGATAATGATTGTAAGCTTTTATTAAAATGGTGCCGTTTGTTTGTGTTTTCCACAGCAAATGTGTAACATGGTGTTGGGGATTGAGAAGGCCTAATGAAATTGAATTATTTTTACTTGAAATTTTTGTTAGGTTAAATATTTGAAGTAAGTTATTGTTAACTGATAGAGCCTATACAGGCAATAATTTCACGAATAGTGTATTTTACTGAAGTCGGAGTAGTAGAAGAATTGATAACACATGCAACCTGCACGTGTTACAATATTTAGAATATAAACTGGTAAAAGTATAATCCAGATGTTTTGCTAGCAGAAAGATTCTTGCCAAAAAGACAATTAAAATGACCGCTTGAAAAAGAAGGATGTCTTTTGCAAAACGCGGCACATGTCGGCAATAATCAACTGTTTATCACACGTTACATTGATTACTGATAAGCGGCAACCTCCCAAAATATGAGTTTCTGTATGCCAAATAAGGACTGTTTTCACTTACCATCTTCCTTAAAAGCAGCGACAGCGTGCGGAACACCGATCCAAGGGCTCGGTAGATCGAGGAATACTGCATCAGCTTTACCGTTTAGATCCTCACCAAAACCTTCTTGAAGAACATCTCTGTGTTGGGCCTAAAATATATTGTAGATTGTAGAATAAAAAAAGCTCTTTCATATTTTATTTTTTGCATGTTTCAACTAGCTTCACCCGCGTACCGAAGGGATCTTATGTTTTTCCGGTATAAAAAGTAGGTACCTACCCTATACGTTATTCCAGGGTATGATCTATTTGTATCCTAAGTTTCATCCAAATCCATTTAGCCGTTTATACGTGATTGAGTATCAAACATCGAAACATAACAACTTTCATATCTAACTTAATATTACAAATAGTTTGTATTTTATACATTGATTGTAAATATGTAAATAAAATTTAATAGCTATAATATTACAAATGCGAATGTAGGTTTGTTTGTTTGTTACCTTTCCACGCCTAAACCAATTAACCGATCGCGATGAAATTTGGTACGCAGATAGCTTACGGTATGGAGAAGGACATGGGTTACTTTTTTTTCTCGGGAACGCTGGTGAAACCGCGGGGGACAGCTAGTTTATAATATTAGTAGGATAAGAATATTTACTAAACACTCATACTTTCTTGAATATTAGATACTAACCATACGAATAAACATGGTAAACTCTTTATAACAAACTTCATACAACATAGACGTAAGTTGAGTTTGGTTGGTTTACCTTAAAACCCTTACCGATATTACTATTTCTTATTCTGCACCATAAATTGGTACACCAATGACGCAACAGCCTTTCTCTATATCGAAACAATACATTATTATTTAGACGTCAATAAGTATTTATTATCGGTATTGTCGCCATTGTTATCGGTTCACAAAAGGTTCCAACAATTCTTTAAGGTGCTAATATTTCTAAAACAACCATCCGAGTTTAGTAACAGTTGCTTTTGTTTATTACATTTTACATAGTATGTTTGCCATTACATACTCATGGCAGGCATGCATTGTCTCTAGAAATATTTAATCTAAGATATTATCACATAATTTTTTATTTTAAAAATTAATTTTCTCGTTTTTTGAAAGGGTTTTATAAAACTTTCGCACTGAGGCACTGATTGGATAGCAATACTGGAGAACTAGCTTTCACCCGCGTTTCCAAGGGATCTTGTGTTTTCCCGGGATAAAAAGTAGCCTATAGCCTTCCTCGATAAATGGGCTATCCAACAATGAAAGAATTTTTCAAATTGAACCAGTATTTCCTGAGATTACAGCGTTCAAACAAACAAACAAACTCTTCAGCTTTATAATATTATTATAAGTATAGATTAGATAGATAACAAATACTGTGCCAATATGTACATTGTTAGACATTGTCAAAATATAGTATAATGGGTAAAAGAAGTTATGTAGAAGCTGTATTTTAAAAATTTATACAAAATATACCTAGGTACTTACGGTAACAAATTCAGCAATGCCATGTGCTTCAAATTCATCTCTTGCAACTTTTGCTCTGTGCTCATGAAAGTCAAACGTGTAGACATGACCATGAGGTCTCACTCGACGAATTAGTGCATGTGTTAGAGATCCACTTCCGGTGCCTATAAAATTTTTGAAAATGTTAGAAACACAGAAGAAAACAGTATGTAATATTAATATTTCTAGCATGTATATGTATTAATTGAACAAATCTGGGTTGGATTTGTACATACAAAAAATATGATTTTTAAACCTAATCATATCAGATGTAATTTTTGTTTTTGTAGATTTACAAAGAGTATCAATTAGTTTTCAACTATTTTATACTAAACTCAGCAAATCAATGATTTTCAATAATTTTCTTTTCTTTGATGTTAACCTTATGCACAGTATTTGGTATCATTTAAAGATAAAGAAGTTCGAACCGGTGGTTTGAGTCAATATTTTGAAATATGCCTAATTAAGTTTACTGTGTAGCTACTTAACTGAATATTAAAAAGAGTCAAAGAAATCTTTTGCTAAAATATCCCTTTTAGATGAAATTTCATATGTTAGTAGGTGTAGGTATTTACAATCCATGATATAATGTTAGATGTATATCTTACCAGCTTCAATAATTATAGAACCAGGCACCAAATCCAATTGCATCATAATCATACTAACATCAGGAGTGTAGATGATTTGTGTCCGGTGAGGAAGGGTAAGTGTCCAGAGCTCTGGAGTTGGTTGTAATACATGACCCCATCCTTTTGAAAACTCCACCTATGGCAAAGTTACAAAGGTTTTTATGCCTTGATAAACCTTTAATTGCTCATTTGAGCAATGATGTAGGTAATTGATGTGAAAAGAATATGCACAGTAAAGTACATTAGTAATATTATGATTATTTTCTTTGATATGAAAACTTTTTTGCAATATGGCCTGAGACAATAATAATTATTTTAACCTAGAAAGATTTAGTTAAAGTTATGAATTACAAAATCTTTGTTATAATGACAAAATTATTAATATGATGCTAAAAGACTTACCCGGCTTCCATAATCAGCTCCAATGAGGTTTTTAACCTTTAGGGCACCGTAAGGTGTTTGAAAAACATTCTCCACTGTTTCACCTTTTTTGTTCTTAATTTCTGGCCGTACGTCTAGGGCGTACAAGTTGTTACTTAAATAAAGTATCACTGTATCACCTTCATCTATTTTTTCCTTATAATTACGGAAACTCATTTTAATTTTAATTTATTTATTTCCGCACTTGCAAAGTTTGTAAACAATCCACGAGGATTTTGACAGTTACGTTTTGATACGATTAATTTAATTTCACATGACTGTTTAAATCGATTTAAATCGATACAAGTAAGTAAATCTATAACAATATAAGAATATTACATTTGTTGTTATTAATTTATAAACGACATATTATTGTAAGTATTTATGATTCTGCTTCGTAGAGCATAAAGTTAAGTATTGCTCATTGACAATTTGTGAGCAATAAGCAATATCAAAACGTACCAAAATTGTTCTCTATGTCGTATTCACATTGATTTTGTTGCTTCTCATTGGACGACTGTTAATTTAATGCTTTAACCAGCCAATGAGACTTAAGAGATTCTACTGTAAAATACTGCGTTGGTTTCCTTTTCTAAAATGTGTGAAAGAGAAAACAAGCCTAATTTTACGTTGGACGGAATGGACTGATTTAGATTTGTTTGTGTTGTGTTATTATTGTCAATATTCTTTAATTTTGAGAGTGAATGTCTTATATCACAGCTTATATAATTGTAATTAAGTAAAATGTCTAATAAGTAAACATTTGAAGAACGGAGCATACTGACTTGCAAGTGGTTTTTCCATTTCCTATGAAGTGAAGATGGATGCATCAAAAATTACTAGTAAAACCAGTTCATTGAAGGCTCTCATCCTCAAAGCTTGGAGGGAGAGGTGGACTGATATACAATGGGGGATTAACATCAAGACCATACTTCCAAGAGGTGTCAGCGGCGACCTTTATAACCTCGCCGATTGCATTCTGCAACAGGCCATGGTGGGATGTGGTGCCAACCAGTTAGTAATCTCTTATTTAAAACATTCACTAGCCTCGCACTTGGTATCTTACGCCGCTGTATTACAACGCATCGCCAAATTCGATGCATTTCATAAACCTCATTGCATATTGAGTCTCCTAGAATTTCTAGAGAGTTTCCTTGACAGTATTACATGTAGAGGAAAAATGGAGGAAGAGATCCTGGCATATGCAGTTTCATCTTTGATCCTGTGGCTCCTACAGGTGTATCATTATTCCTTAAGCAAATATCCATCATCAAATCCTATTCAAAGTCAAGAACTGTTAGAAAAATCTACATCATTGCTTAATTCCATAGTCAATACTGACTTCCTACTCGCTATGTTTTATTTAGCCAAACAAAATGACCCAGATGAGTATAATGAAGTTATGAAGAAGTGTCAGGAGATATCTGCTTTTATGATGATGAATACACAGTTTAAAGCACCCGCTACCATTCATGAAACCTTGCAAAAGATATGCAATATGGATATTGATAAAATAGCCCCTTTAAGTAATAAACCGGAGTCAGTGACACATTGCTTACAAGCTCTAATAGCTATAAATGTGTTGGCAAATCCAAGTGCTGACATGCAACAACTTTCCAGTCAGTTGCTCATGGTGAAGAGACTCAAGGGGTATACATTAGCAAGGTTGTACTGTGAACTAATCCGAGCCTGCTTTATTTCTCTAAATGACTCTAGCAAGGATGCTTCAAAACAAGCTTTATGGGCTGCTTTTACTTTCCTCAAGATACCACAAGTAATGCACTATCTCCACAGTACATGTGGGGCAACAAATAAAGATAATGAATATTCTGTTGAATTAGTTGAAGCTTTTGAAAAACTCTTGCAATTCACTCCACTTTTAGATGTAGTTGACACAAAGAACAGCTGTAACAGTGTTGTATCACTACTTGAACCATTGTTGAAGTTAAATGTAGTGTCTGAAGCCAATTTAGCATATTTCACCCAGAAACGTGAAAGTAAAGATGTTAAACTACAGAAATTGGAACCTACTGGCCTTCAAGGCTCTGTGCCTTTATTTATTACCCGAGCTGAACCAACACTAGCTGGTATCTTAAAAACATTGGGTGGTGATTTCCATAAAACTCAAGATTCACTGTATGCAATGCTTTGTCAAATAGTTGGTGGAACTACTCTTGATACAATCCTAGCAGTTGCTACAGTGGAAGGAAAGTTAAAATTGTTTGTTTCAAGACTAATCAAATTCAATGAATTTGCATTAATTGCTGCTAGTGAGAAAAATGCTCCACAGTCCAAAGTATATATTTTTGATATTTCATTTTTAATACTTTGCTCTATTGTACAAGACTATGGCGTAAGTGCCGTTTTAGAAGAGAATGGGGAATCATTCTTTGAAAATTGGGTCAGAGAATGCATGGTTCATAGAGGGGTTCATAAATCACCTGATCAGATACTACAAAAATGTGATTCACAACTTGTTGACATTTTCATTCATCACTTGAGTGCTCCGGAGTTTGATTTTAAGAATACCAATATGAAAGCACATGATCTATGCAATAATGTAAGTGGTGCAGTTAAAGAAGTCTTATTTGCATGGGAACAAGGTTCACTTTCAGCTGCAGATGTTAAGCATATGTTGGATTCTTTGAGACAAAAAATGGCGTCTCTAGCTGTGTGTGCCTCAGTATGGCTTTGCTCTTATATCAATGTTGTCCACCAGGATGCATTTTTGAAACCTATAAATATGGTTCAACAGTTTTTGACACCACCAACTGAAGTTGAATTGACTCAAATTGATAATTTTAAGGAGCGTGCAATATTGATGTGTCAGATCATACGGAAGATGCAGTATGATATTCATCCACCATCGGTACCCAAGTCTAAAGTTCTAGCACTTTCACATAGTATTATTTCTAGGCAGCCCATATTAGAACAATTGCAAACAGTTTGGGAAGATATAAAATGTAGAGGCTATCTTCATATTGACGCAACTCATACTATTGAAAGTCTTCTCAATACAACAGGACCAATATGGTTTGTGACAAATTTGGTTAAGGAGACCATTAAATTTCGATATCAAGACGACCTAGACAGATCAGTAGATATTGTCTTAGCGATGTTCCATTTGGAAATAGAAAAATGTACTGTAGCTTTGTTACTACATGTCCTACCGCAGTATTTGTATAATGCAAAACTATGTGAAGACTTAGTAGAGCCACAGTCAACAATATTGGCAAAACTTTCAGTGTATTGCATCTATGCGGCCTTGGAGCAAAGCAATTCAACCAAAACTCACAGTGCTAGCCGCGTAGCCAAACGCCGCCATGAAGACTCGGAAGATTTAGATTCAATTTGCACTTCAAGTAAAGTGAGGAGATTGAATGATAACACATCTGACAGTAGTAGCATGTACTATTCTCAAGGACATAGTGTATTGGGAGCTATATTGAAAGAGCCATTGCAATCGGCTTTGGTGACATTATTTACGTCGTTTTCACATTTGGCTGGCAGAAATGGTGACGTCACACCACAAACCCAATTTATACTACAGTTCTTGGTGTATGTTGTGCAGTGTGGCGGTGATAGAGCTCAACTAGTGTTACAAAAAATGCCAAGTGAACTCGTGCCTACTTTAATAAAAGCCCTACCAGATGGTTTTAATATAAGCTTGATTCTAAGATTGTATGATTTGTCAACTGCTTTTGGTAGAAAAGATACTGCTAGAGATCTGTGCCTAATGAGAAATATGAGGCTTAGACCTGATTAGTATCGATGTTAACAACAAAATTTTGTAATCAAATTATATTATAATATCTTTGTTAATGGTTATTACTTTGAACTTAAGTCAATCAATAAAATTTATTAAATATCGAAATCTAAAATTGAATTTGATTAAACGCTGAGCATCAAATCCATACCAAATACCATCATCGACCGTCTGTCGCGCCAAATTCGCCAAGCAACTACGACTAGCTGCACTCGAGAGCTAGATCTTTCCTATAAGCTTACTTTCTTCGGTCTCGTCATCTCTTAATCCACATTAAGATTTAAATCCAACAAAAAAAAAGCATAAGAAGGATAATTGTTTACTTGAGAATTAATAAAAATACCATTTCATGTCGTAAATATCTTTACTTCTCAAAACGCAATCAACAAAGTTTGACCATAAATTAATTCTATAACTATTCCTAGTTTGCTAGGGTCCTGTATATTTTACAAACCTAAACTATTTTGTACAAGATTCTTCTAAAATACCTGATATTAAACCTGATTAAGTTTAAACGTAGACTTCAGTCCCAATGATGGACGAAATCATTATTTTTTTAAATATCTTACATGGAAGCATGATTATTTTGTAACAGAAATCATGTAGGTAATATAAATTAGGTAGGTATATTGTTTAAGACGAAAGTGCGTCCATTATTGTTAGGAATATGAATAACAAAATCTCACTATTTGAATTGTTTTAAAATTCCAGTTTTATAGATAGCTTGTCTGTTACATCTGTAGAAAGAGAATTGAAAATCCTGTAGGCAATTGATAATGGCAAAATTTTAGTTTCGTCACACTGTTTCAACAAAGGTAGAGCAGCTAAAATAAAACCAGTCAGCATTAAACTATAGTTCCTTAATGGACGGAGTCACAATATGAATTTACGAATCTATAGGTAGGTACTTAACTTTATTTACAAAATAATACATTTCGTATACACACACTAAATCACATTGTATGTGAAAAAAAAAAACTAATAATTAATACTATTATGACAATTATTTGTACAACTTGTAGTAAAATTGTATGAAATAATAATATACAATAATCTAGCATTTTTACAAAAAATCTTATAAACACAAAGATCACAGGAGAGTTCCAGAGCTATTTATTAATCCTATAATTGATAAAATTTATTATTACAGGGTAACAAAATATTTAACTAATTTAAAGATTACATAATTTATGCTATAGTTATAATGCTGGTTTTTTGGCATCCGGTGAATCTGGATGTGGACGATCTATAACAAAAATAAAATCAACAATAAAATAATTATCAAGTCACCTCTGAAATCTGACGTTGACTTATAAAGGGGCCCATTTAAAAAAAAGGATGACGTTGAAGCTTAATACCAATGTCTCTTCCAATACTCACCAATTTGCCTTCTTAGAATTTCCCCTTCCCTGGATGCATTATACGCTGGCGGTGGATTACTGACCCTCATTGGTAAACTTAACCTATTAGGATTGCAGTTCTCATCTACTGAGTTTTCCGCATTATTAGCGAACGATGTCCTTTGACTCCTATTCCACGTTTGTTGGTAGGAACTTTCTGTTGTTATTGTATTACATCTATTGTTAGTATGAGGAACATATTGCTCTGGTGACCAGTCGAACACAAATGTATGACTATAGTTATGGGTGTATGCCGACGGTGTCCCGGAAGGTGTAGGAGGTGTGGTCGTTACATAAGGGCTTAAATCCTGGTGACATACATCTGGAACTTTCTGCAATGCCGATTCCGACCATGTGGGACTAGGATTCCATTGGTCAACCATGTCTGTTTCTGTAATGTTAAAGTTTTTAGACCCTGGTCTTCTGCTCGCAATCGACCCTGCAGAGACTGCTATTAATGTGTCTCCTCCAGAAGTGACTGTAGATGGTGTACATCGTGGTGACATATTAGATATTGGCGTGTTTGATTTGTCGTCTGAATTCTTTCCTTTCCGTTTGGCGTTAGGCTGGATCCTCGTATCCTCTATCCGTATATTGTGGTACCTGGAAGAAGAAGCTAATGTTAAACATGCGGAATGCCTATCTTACAAACTACGCATATGGTCATAGGATTCTAACGGATCATGCTAATTTCTTTAAAGATTCGTTTTCGCTAGTTTAGTTTCAATAGGTACAGCCAAGAGTTGCAATTGTTATTTCACTAGAAAATTGCTTTCGTAAGTTATTTTTATGCTCTTGACTGTACCTACTATCAGAAGCCTAAATATATTACCTATTCTCCTGCAGCGAGACAGAATAATCCACAGGCCCATTGTCCGTCCTTTCGAAAGCGTAATGCATTGGCGCCAAATGCGGCGGGACATGGGGTATATGCGGTTGTAGACCAGAGTTCGGCATCATCACCGACTGGTTCCCGTTGATACAGACTGGGGGCGCTGGAGTATACTGCATTGCTGGTGGATAAACTTGTATGTCAGGTGGCGGTGGACCGTACATCCTTGTAGCCGCTTCGTATGCCAATCCGTAGTGGAGTTTTGATTGGACTGCGTAATAGTGGTAGAGCCAGGGGTTAGCTTTCATCACTGCTGCTTCTTGTTCACTGTTGACAATATATAGTTACTATGGTAAAGGGTCACTCGTGAAAGCTAGGCAAGGAATTACGGCAAAGGGATAAGTACCTAAGTACATCTTTTATTAATTTATTACTTGGCTAAGGAAATTAAGTGTCTCAGTTAAATGTAAATTGGTTTTTTGACTTAACCACCATTATTGCTAGAATAACTGATTGTTAATTATCGTATAACAATATTATTATTGTTCGATGTCTTAGTAAAATTACGTTTTCATTGGATACTTATAATAATTAATTAACGCATTGAATGCTTAAGTTATATGTCTGTTGCGGCGAGTCTTGTGTGTGCTTAGTGCTTTAACGCGCCGAATGTAAAATATAACTAACATACGCAATTAAAATAAAATTTAAATCGTTATTGCACGTAACGAGAAAGAATTTTGCAACGATACAGTGTAGTAACGACATTGTTACATGCTTTACCCATTACTAGTCCACAAAATGGGGAGTGCTAAAGTTTAATGTTTATATTAAGTAGTATCCCCTGTGTTTTACGTGACAACTACCTATCTATTTATATATCCCTTTATTTATGTTGTGATTGTTAATCGAACGATTAAAGTAAATTGGAAAATCACTTTCTCATACGCATATTGCCTGGTTATTCAACGGACTTATAATTAAATTCTATATAAATTGGGTAAACGAAGTGGATTTAATAAATATGATATATCAAACAAACGTATCTTTGCATGACGCATCAGTAAATGGGCGCTATGCCACGCCATGATATGTGGCGTCGAAAGAATTTCCTAAGTATGTCTAATTTGACTCCAGACTCATTTTCTCGAACCTAATGTTATTATATATTTAGTTGTGGACTGGTGCCATTAATATTTACAAACGTTTTTTCCTTAACTCGTAGGATACCTACCTATCTTAAATTGACAGCTTACTCGGCATTGTAGTTAACCTATCCCTGCATTTATTTAGACATAAATCCATATAATATACGCTCATTTCCATATTTTCACAATCCTTCCGTCAGGTTTCAAGTAGGTAGGCACATCTACTGTCTGATATCTAATGATATCCGAAAATCCCGCACATTCACACTTTAATATTAAAATTGTCATGTCACACACAAAATGTATCCAATATTGAACTAAGTTTCTCTTGAAAATAGGAT
This sequence comes from Tetheella fluctuosa, assembly GCA_951216915.1. NCBI lineage: Eukaryota > Metazoa > Arthropoda > Insecta > Lepidoptera > Drepanidae > Tetheella > Tetheella fluctuosa. Next base: position 4,221,718 of record OX578234.1, on the reverse strand, counting down.
TCCTTGACGATAGAAATACGGGGCCGAAGCTTTAGATGCCAGCAAGATAAGAAACAAATAGAAAATCATTTGAAACAAACGGCAACAATGCACTGACACCGTACGGTAAGGTGCATACAATACTTAGTATTGAATTTGTACTTAATGTAACCTTTAACGCAAGCTCACTGAGGTCTGTTGGCAACCTTTAAGATAGTGGATGCAGGGAAATGTCACATAGTTGGACTCAGCCCTGGACCTGTGTAGGTACAGTGGGATTGAAAACACTTAGTTAGAATTTTCGGGAAAATTGATAAATATTTATCTTAAAGTTATTTGACGGCAAATGTTTTCAGGCCTAGTATACCAAATCCATCTGGAAAAATCTGTTGGGGCGCATTCAAAAGTCCATGATATGTAGGCATATATCTACAATTTAAGTAAAGATACCTATTTACATTAGGTAAAGTTTTATAATATAAGCTAACTTTAGAAAAATGTGATGTTGTTCTTCAACAACTCATAATTTCAATAGAATGTAAGTAGGTATTACCTATTTACATTAGTATTCAATTAGAGAAGGGACTAATAACAAAGGTCGACCTTAATTAAATCAGATTACTGAACCATTGCTGTTGGCGATGATAAGAAGAAAACTCAAGGAAAATAATCACAATATGTCGCCGACTGTACATCAAAGTTTAGATATGTGTTGGACGGCGACAAATCGCTTTTGCATTCGCATTAGGAAAGAGCAGATAGCTGCAAAGGCTCGAATCAAAAGGGCGAGTGGATAAAATGCTATCCCATGATGTTTACACACGTTCTGCATTAATGAACTTGACCTCGGAGAACTAATGGTGATTTATTGCCTACTTACTTGTGTGTTACCTTGTTTATGCTAAAAGCTTTGTGGACAATGTTAGGTATCTGCGGATTGGACTATGAATCTTTTTATTTATTAAATTGTATGTTTTATTTAAAGATGGTTGATGCTAAGAAATGATAGATGATGTTAAGAATGATTGGAAATTTAAATGTAGGTAATTAGGTAATAAGATAGGGAAATAATTCCTAAGTACCTACTTTGCTTATTTTTACATTTATAAAGCTAAGATTTATCTACGTAAAGAATTTAATATTATCATAGGTAGGTACACTAGCTTTTCGCCCGCGCTTTTGGAATCGATCGATGTGCAACATTTTTTCTTTCTCACCGATCTATCTCCTTTTGTAAGGATTTGTAAAATTTCAAGTTTCTAGTCCCTGCAGTTTGAGCTGTGCGTTGATAAATCAGTCAGATTCTCCATTTATATTATGCAGTTAATGATAATCTGTGGTACATGGACATAGCTTAATATCTACCTATAAATAAGCAATGCTTTTTATGCGTCAGCTAAGTCATTCACCTATGACAAAAATATGCTCGTTAGAAATCAGCTACATTTTATGACATCGCTATCGTTAGGTAGCTAGATATCTATGTACGCTAACTACATCTATCTTATTACGAGCTAGGTAACAAGGATCACGTAGATACCTTTTTATGTGGGAATTCTATTATAATAAGTAAATCTTAGTTAATAATTAGATCCTTTTAGATTTATTTCAAGGTTCTTGTATTCTAGTTAGCGTAGGTATTTTTTTTAAATTGCCTACATTATCCGGAGCATACCTATGCATGAATAGTTTGACAAACCGTCCTATTTTATAAGGGACAGTCCCATATCATCGAAATACACTTTAAATAATTTGTTAATGGTACATGAGCAAGTTAAAATTAAATCTCATTTAGTTAATAAACTTTGCGCAATGATAATTTCGACGAACACAAGCATTGAACTGCATTGCACATCCATCAATATCCAGTAATTAACTTTGACGTTTTTTCATATTTAATTTCTTTATTTCATAAAACATCATTAATCAATTTAATAAATGTATTCGTCTGTATTTTAACTAATAAATATTGCATTAGGTTAGGTATTGAAATTAAATATTTTTAGCCACTACATCTAGGTAACTTGTGTCTAATATTCATCGCCTTTGAAACAAGGTCCTGTCCGGGTTTGAAATAAAATAAATCTAGTCACTTTATGCATAACAGAGTTAATGGAATGTTAGAAATCAACGTATCCGTCCATGTTCTCAGTTTCCCGCCAATTTGTGCGTCCGCGCAGCCTGGACGCATAAATCTCGTCGACATGACGTAGGCGGTCGACATGTTGACAATTTGTTGTCGTTCACTGTATCACTTATTCTTTGAAAAGGTGTTTCTTGATGTGCCTGGTTATCCCGAATTTTTATAGATTCCGTAGGTACCTACTAATAAAAGGCAGAGCTCTCCTAATATCCGCCTATCTTTTTAATCGTAACTACATTTTCCTAATCGTTTATAGGATCTTGTTCTTTTTAAAATCATATTCATTCCTCTATGTTTTTGAACCCTAGAAAATGATATGACAATTAAAGCAAACTGACATAAGTTGTATGCAATACAAATTAAAATATTGAATTGAATTTTTTAATATTAATAAAATTTTCACACATTTTCGATGAAAAAGAATAGTCACGGCAATCTTTTATCTTTAAGTTTTTCATCTTATATTTGCTTTTAGATTATGTAAATCAAAACTAAATTTTGGCCTTCGACTAATGTATGCCCCAAAACACGTAGAAATACAACGTGCGAAATATTTACTGCTTTTCAACAATAATTGCCGAAATGTCAGATTTTAGACAAACTATAAAGCCTACACCTAATTTGAAATGTAAATAGCGCTTGGTGATTTAATTTTCATTAGTCATATAGATCTAACGTAATTAGAACAAAGGGGAGGTCAATTTGCTTTGCCTTTTCCCTCCGATAGGTAGATAGATCTATTGAAAGTACGCAGCGTGTTATATTTGTCCATTTATACGTTGATCTTATAAATCTGCTCTATACTGAGTGATTTTTTTGTCACTAGCAGTACTTGCAGGGATGGAAGTACTCATCAATATGAACAACTTTTACTATGGGACCAACTGTGATATCGCATAAAATAGCCTGTATATTTTCCAAAATTTGTGAAAAATTAAGAACATCTATAACACCTATTGGGGTTACAAGGAACGTTTGGTAATTTCTAAATATCGACGTTCAAAAGGCTTAACCTAGCTAACGAGTATATGTACAGGTGTCTAGCTCGACAGATTTTTTCTGCGACACAACCTGCGTTTTATTTACGTCGCCAATAAAAGCAAACAATGTAAAGCCCGGGACACCATTAAATTCGTTATTCACGTAAGCCCGGCTCATTATTAAAAGCAACAGTATTTGTCAGTGGAGAGCACGAAGTAACATGAGTAGGTTGCGCAAGCGCATCAGCGCAGAAACGTGACAAATGACGCAATCCGCCGAACAATGCAACCGAGCTTGTGAGCAGAGCGGATTTATAGCCACCACCGTATATATTTGTGGGACAAGCTATAGAAATTTGCGATTGGCGAGAGCAATTAGTGTTTGTAACACGGAGATGGTGAGAGGTTGCGTAACATATGAATATGTGTCTTAGTTTCGCGAAACTGTGAGCAGTGAAAGTTCAGTTGAGCTTTACGATGTAGTAGGTGACTTACATGTAGGTAGTAGCTAAGAACCTACATCAATTTGAGTTATTCTATGTATGAACAAGCTTGAAGTTTGTTATAGGCTTAGGTTGTGGAACAAGCTTCCCGCTATGGTTTTCTCAAGGGAGTACAGTATTGTACCCGTGTTGCAAGCGTCAATAGGTAACTACTTACCATCAGGCGGGCTATATGCTTGTATGCCACTTTATTGGTATAAAATTCAATTCCTAGTTTTGATAGCTTTAAGTTTCTTTAGATCAATTATCAATAATAGAGGTTGAAACCGTCATCCTGATACGCTTCATATTCTGAACAATAATTGTTTAACTTTCTTGAATATTATTTTCATTCGGATACCTATGTCTCTTATAGTTTATATATACGATTAACTGCTTACAATTTATACCAACCGTACTTACAAAACCTTAGTGCCTAAGGGCCGCTCGCCACCGCCCTTTGTGCCTACTGATTGTTTAGGTCAACCGGACTGTCACCCACTCGCCCATTGAAATTAATTTAGATTTACAATCTATGTAGCGCCTACAACGATTAATATGAATTGCCCCTTTGTCATTTTGGCTCGAGAACTATAATGATATTGTTAGCACTGATCTAAATCTTGGCATAGAATTTAGTTCTTATTTTGACTAAAGAAAGTGCAAGGTATTATATTCACGAGACGGAGAAGCTAGAGCTTTGTGTAGGTATATCTTATTTATTTAAAAAAAAAATTGAGGATTTTGTCATAGTTTCATGCCACAAGATTTCTGTTACAATGATTCTAGCTCAAATTTTTGAATTTAGCGTTAGCTCAAAGAATCAAAATTTAACAAGGAATAGCTCTTAGTCACTCTACATTTTTTTAAGAATAAAATTTTATGATATCACTCAATTTATAGTAACGACAATAATACGTATATCAATGGTTATTGATGAAGAAATTCAAACTAAAATATTAGGACCCATTAAATTGACCATGATTTAGTACGGTTTAAATGCATCAAAGGTAGGTCCGAACATCTAAGCCAAATTAGCCAGTTTTAGTGTATTTTCAGGGTATAATATATTGCGGGGAGTATCCGCCGGCTCCATCGATCAAACGCGGCGCTTGTTAAACACAGTTTCTCACATCACTACAATAGCCCTCTTGAGGCATATTTCAAGCCATCCCGATAGCTACATCGGCCCGCCGATCGGTTTGCGAGCCTCGCTCTGACTCAATAAATCACCCCCTTACAATATTTATTCTCCGGCAAACTTCACTATGAACTCTCTAAAATGTTTCACGAAATTACATTGATTTTCGAGTTTGTTTTTTGTTAGTTTCTTTTTGTAAACTTCGACTTGAAGACTGCTGTCATGTATAGGTCTGGGTTTGACCACAATCTTCCATGGAAGTGACGATGTGGCCAAAAGTGGTAAGCACCCAAAGCCTAGAAGAAATTGTAAGTGCAGCTGCCGGGACACACTGGTAGGTGTTTGGCGACAGTTTTTCAACTTGAGGATAGTAGGTAACCTGCCAGGGGCGGGTACTACTAAAATACCCTGCCATTTCCTGTAAAAACCTTTTATTTTTGTCGTAATTACTTGCCCTCTTCTTTTCTGGATTCAAGCGTAGCGGTCTCTTTAGCGCATTCCAGCAAATTCTCTATGCAAAAGTGTATGTTGATTTTTTAGTTTTTCACATAGTAACGGATTGACGTGATTTTTTTTGCATAGAGTTTATGCGCCGGAGAATGATATAGGTACGAGAACAAAGCCGCGTTTTTTTTTGTTCTTAGGTATATATAGTTTGGGGAATAACTGTTCTACTTATGATTCTGATTTTTGTGATAAAATTGTACGTATCTGTCATTGAAAATCTTATTTACCTTGTTTGTATACATGACGTATATATTTCCTCTGTGTAATAAACAACATCGCTATTTCTAAACATTGACACTTTCCCACACCCGCCCAACAATGCAATTTTATCGCGCAAAACTGTCTTCGACAATTGCACATAGGCGTGGCGAACGCGAGTCATATTACCGTAAACGATAGTAAGGGCGGTGTTTACGCGAGAGGCGTACGTCGTACGACGTCATCTCGCATTGATATCTCAATAGGGAAGTCTGTAAGTGACCGCGTTAAGTTATGACCGGCCATTTTTCACAGTCCAGCGCGGTCGGGCGGAATTATCGCTCGCTTTAATAGTACAGCTTTCAAGCCAATTAGTTTGCCGGTAAGCGTTTAGGATTCTATTTCTGTAGGTAGGTGGAGAGGTAAGTCATTGTTGGCTAAGTATTGTGTTTGTGTAGGTATTAACTGTCTAGATACTATCTATATTGTTGGCTTCAGTAAAAACTTTTAATCTAGTTTTAGTCATTTTATAGAATTCCTTTCATAATTATTTATTCATCCCTCCACGTGGGTTGGACCTACTATCGGTAAGGTATTTTTTTTCATATTATGCTACCTATTGATAGGTATTTAACTCGTTGTTTGATATTTTTTTCGACTTATGGACCTTTTTTATAACTAGCTATAATACTGTGATAACTTTAGGTAACTAGTTATAATATTGTGACCCTAAGATGCATGGGTCGATGGAAAACTTAAAGATTCTTGCAAGAAAAATGTTATTCTCTAAAAACAATTTAGGTACATCAGTGTCCTAGAATTCTTAAAATCTCCACGCACCGTAGTCAAACAAAATTCCATACAAAATTATCTCCAATTATAGGTTAATTCATAATTACTGTTTGCCGTAGGTACCATACGAGTACCATACCTATTATTAAAGCGGTAATCATAATTGGGCTCTTGAGTGAACCGCGCATAGTTGACGATAAATATCGTACTCTTAGACTCGTCTTACATTATATTTAACATCACTTTTTCTTCAGGTTTGTTTGTAAATTTTGTCTTTTATTTAATTTTTTATGTTATTGTGATATAACATATTGCTGATGTTTTTAAAAAGAACTTTCTGTTCAACAATACGTTAAATTTGTTGAATACCTACTTTTTCTAAATTATATAAATAAGCTTAGCGGTTCTTTATATGACAGTTGTTAATCAGATAAATTAATTATTAATCTATGAAAGTATAATTAAATAGAGAAATTAAATGAAGCGAATAATAACTAATCATCGCATGTAAAGCGAAACAGTGAACATTATTTTATTGTACATTAAAATCCATTTCATGTTACACAATGATTATAAACTACCCATCTTAAATCTAAGTTAATGTCCAGCATTGCTGTTATTATTGTCGGCATATCGCGGCAAATTGCCGAGCAACATTTAATTTAAATCAATAGTAATAATGGTTATTTGCTATATTCACTCGTAAATATCCAACTTTCATTCGAACGAACGTTTAGACGATTTTTCCCAAATATTAAGAGGCTTACGTCATCTAAAAGTGATAAAATGTTGTGAATATTATGTTTTATATTTATTGTGAGACGAATTAGTTTTGATAGTGGTCTCGCTTTGATTGGTCGTTTTGACGGCAATTATTTAATTTCCGAAATATTTTTATGATTTTAAATATTACCATTAATTACTTAATTTTTAGTGCAAACACACATCAAGATTTCAATCATGGTATTTAAAGTGTACATAAAATATTTTTGAAGAGCTCTAATGAATGAAACCGTTAACTATTGGCATTTACTTAAATTAACAAGATTGCTCCGTCTTTACTTGTTTAAAATTTTCTTCTTTTTGTTGAACTTTTAAAAGAGGATCTTCGATTTTTTTTGATTTCATAATTATAACTTTCCGTCTAAAGTTTTTGATATTTGCCTTTTTTTGTTTCTGTAATACTGTAAACGATAACTTAAAGTAATCGTAATAAATATAACGGACAACAGATAAAATAGTAATGTGAAGACAATAATTAAATATCAACGTTTATAATAAACTAATCTAACAAGTTCAAGAGAAACAACATTTAATAAACTAGCAGCCATGTGACCTCAGTGTGTGTACGTCGTATAAAACTTCACATTTGACGTTTGTTCGCACAATAATTGCGCAAGCGCATGTCCGCCATGATGAAGTGATTCAACCCTCGATCGCCGCTCGATTGCCGGTTGTTTCGATATATTAATGGGTAATAAGAGATTCTCCGGGAAAAGACGATTATGTTGAATGTTTGTGAGTGGTCAGACAATTTAGTGCGGGCAGTTTGGATCGGGTAGGGCCGTAATAGGAGCAAGAGTGAGACTTCACTCGCTAGATAACTCGGGTACTTATTTGTAAACACATGTCCGCATAAAGCACAATTTGTGTTCGAATTTCGAACGAAAAATGCGGGTAAAATACGACACACTGGACTATGACATTAAAAGATTTATACCGTCCACATGTAATACTGAGCTTGTTTCTTGATCCTATAGGTTTATTCCCGAAAAAGGTCTACGTATAGGAATAGGTATAGGTGTAGGTATAGGCTATAGACTATCAGAAAGACTTATAAAATATGATTTACCTCAACACCTGGTTAGTGCACACGATGACAGGCCGCTGTGAGTTCTCCAAGTTGTCCTTCAGTTGTAGTACAGCATGCACCCAGAGGAACTGGCCGGAGCGTCGTTGGAGTCTCAGCAGGGCGATGCATGACCTCTCTTGCTCTGATTGGGTTACTGCGGAAGATAATTCTTATTAATAATAATAAAATATCATTTAATGAAAATAAACACTTATATTGTATTAAGATATGTAAACTATATAATAATGTTTGCCCAAAAATGTGCTTTCTGATATTAGGTAGGTACAAAGTATTGTTGAAAATTTCCATGAAATTTTAAACTGAAAATATTTTTAATACTCCAAAAAAACACAGAGCTGCAATTTGCAAATCATAATTTGTTAACTTTTATAGTAACGAATAATTACGTAGGTACCTACTCAGCTTAGTAAATAAAATTTATACCTAAGTAGATACATATTTTAGTTACAAATAACTAAAAAGTCCGTGCTTCGGAAGGCACGTACAGCCGTTGGTCCCGGTTATCACTTAATTGTGATTGTCGTTAAGCTAGTTGGGATGAGTTGCGATGGGAGTCAAATCACAAGCTCGAATTTGATTACGTCATGTTATATGTAAGGGAATTGTAACGTTTCTAGCAACGTAAGAACGTTATAAACGTTATAAGTAGTATCACTTCTGTCACGTGTACGTAAGTTGCACGCGCTGTTTTTTACCTATTTATTTATTGGTTTCTCGACTTGTGAGTTCTTACCTAATTACACATAAAAAACTTGTACGGCAATTTTTTGCATTGATTCATCACTTCAATAAATTGATACCTGTTAAAACCCTTTTTTACGACCGGCTTTTTACATTCAGCCAATACGTTACAACGTGAAATAAAACGCGGCAAAAAATAAATCAATTGTAAATGTGTTATAGGCAATCACAGATCTTACAGATTGAGTGTGAATTGTCATAATTGAATGGATCTAAAATTAGACCTCAAGCTGCTAATGCACAGATTATCGAGTTGAAACACAAATTAATACGTAATATGAGACAAATGGATATTACTTTAATTTTTAACTTACATGGTAGAGTGATAAAGGTGAAAATTGAAGAGTGTGATTATAAAAGGTGTTTGGCTTTGACAATGATGTTATGATAGTAATTTACATGCGCCTAGAATGGTACGCAGACGCATCTCCGTATATGGAGTCCAATTCATATGTCCATCGAATCGTCATAAATGGCCTGAGTTTGTTTTCTGATCAGTTGTGTAGATAAGATGGTGTTTGTATTTTATGTAATCGGTTTATTTTATCTTTACTGTTTATTTATTTATTGAATAGGAACACTAACCATACACGTACTATACTATTGTTTTACGTTATATTGTTTATTTTAACGAATAAAAATTACATTCATCCTAATGCAAAAATACGAAATATTTAAAAACTAATTTTGTAATACCTACATAAATAGACATTTTTTGGGCAAGTGAGCTACTTACTCAGCCTCGGGAACCACTTCTAGGGCAAAATCAGGTTCACAAAATATTTATAACATAGTTTGATTCAGTGAGGGTTGATGACTTATGATGATAATGCTAAATGATGATGATGAGAGTCGGCTCTCGGGAGTGATGAATAAAACCTCCTCGTATATATAACGATACTGATATTTATGTTCTATGTTATTTTATAGAGAGATCCATTAATTCACTAATACATTAAAATAAATCGATAATGTAGAAAGCAGAATTTAATAAAACAACTACCACCTTCACATACATAAATTAGTGTAGCAAATGAGCTTTTAAGTTGAGTTTTAAATGGAACTTTTAAGCCCGAAATTACAAATTGTCCTAGACACAGAATCGTAAGATTCTAGTATTAATTGTATGCTGTATTGCAATTAAATATGCGTTCTTATAGCTTTCATGTGAATAGGACATCCATGTTACAATCATTGAGAATCTATGTTATTTTTAAAACATTATAATAATTCATTCAATAATTTAGGGAAAATTCAGTAGGTACCTTTAAATAGTTGGCTTAGTTTTTATGGCCAAGCATAAACTGAAATAAGCCGAGGAAGTAGCACTTTGGACACCACTCTGGCCAAGAAAATACCTCAATCTTGGCTTTTGGTCTACATATTATCTAGGCAATGGAACAAAAATACAAGGGAAGTAGGTAGCTACTATTTGTTATACTTAGTAATTTTATAGTAGTAGTAGTACCACAGTATATGTAACTCGTTACGTTTTTTAAACTGTGGTAGTACCTACAATATGATAATATAATTCTAGAAACGAATTATGCAAATTAAATACTACGTTTGACAGAATCTATATGTACTCTATTACTACAATTCCTAGAGGTAACGATATCTGATTATAATATGTAATAAAACAACGCACAATGATAAATAATGGTATCTAATAAATGTAAATATCTTGGAAGATAATCTCAGAATAAATTAAACTGAAATTAATATGTTTAACTGCTTCGTACAAGAGTGTTGAAATAATAATTGACATTCAAAATATGAAAGGATTGTAGAGCTGATAATTTAAATGTAGCTTTAATGGTAGGTAGGTATATTAATCGAGTAGGTACCTATACCTACATAGATAACACAACCTAAAGTGACAGCCAATATCTGTCTCAGAAGAACCGATACCGTACGTTGGTTAGCAAATTCACTTAGATTCAATCACTTCAGTAGCTTTGACCTTTTTTAATTCCCCTCCTACGGCCTAAACTGTATAAATGGTGTTGACTTTGATGGAGCAGTTGAAAACGAAAAACAGCCAAGCGAAGTGTGCGATGCTAGATGGACCGAAGCTTGATGACATGCACAAAACTGACAGACGGCATGGGATCGGAAGAATTGGGAACTATGCCCAGCCTACGTCATTAGGCCTATGTCTTGCAGTGGACGTAGGTATTAGGCTAATGATGATGATCGCTTTGGTGAGATGATGATTGTACCTGACCGGAGGTTAGTAGATGACGACGAGATACCTTCATTTAGCATCATTCATTGACCTTCTCCAAATACAATACCACACACATAGGTAAATACTTATTGAATTTTATAATAATCAAAAATTGAAACGAGCAATCACTCCTAATTCTAAAACATATCGTTTTCAAAGGTCACCGTACAAACCCAACCTTGTCATTATCGATTATAGAATCATTCGAATGATGATTTGAATGCGATGCAATGCATATCCGAGTGCTTTTGGATTACGACAACTTCCACCATTCTATTTGTCGATGTATTATATGTCTTATGTAGACGCGTTAAGTGCATAATTTGACATTTCGAGTGGTAAGTATATGTTTGCGAGGGGGTAATGAGGGTTAATGCCAGACGGTTATTTCTGCAATCTAGACTGTTGGTTTTAGAGTCAAGAGAAGAGATTGACGACTGCTTTGATTGTTGTCTGCTTGGATAACTATCGGTGTACTAATATTACTTATTTTGCGCGCGTGTGTGTGTGTGCTAAAGTAGGTTTGATTTATAAGCTGTACTTTCCGAGCACTACCTACGTTCAGTTTAACGAATGACATAGTGATAATATATCAATGTAAATCGAAGTAATTAATTCTCCTTCTAACTTGCAAAGGGAAACTAAGCAATATAACTTCAACGTGCAATCAAATTTATTTTTATATTGCATGCTACATATTTAGATAGGCAAGACTCGAGACATAAACTTTAACTTTACATGCGTACCTACTTACTTTGTGGTACTTATGTTTAATATATATTACATACAATAGGTTCTAGAACTTTATAAATTACTAAGTGTTATATTTTTATTCAGTACATTAATATCATTGATGTAAGAAAACACGTCTTACATCATAACTATAAATTTTATTCACGCTCATAAGATATATTTTTGTTAGGTTGCTCGTCACCTGCTGTAGAATAAATAACCTCCTGTCACTTGTTACTCAAAGCGAAAGCATCTTCACACGAAATCACTTCGCAACTTTGAATTTACACAGTTTCCATCACGACTCGTCCTTCGCACTTAACTTTCGAAAATATAGAGCTTCCTTGATTCAAATATTTTATAAAGCTATTTGCTCATGGTTTGTCAGTTAAGGGTCGTTTTACACTATTGTGACAATCTTGGTTCCTCTCTTTAATTAAACTAAGTTTAATATTTTATATGGATTTAGTGATATAGCCACCCTTCATCTACCATATCCATTTACATCTACCATTTATTTAGAATAGGTAAAAATCAAAGCTACTGAAGTGGTGGTAAGGCTTGCGTTTGACCACAATCCTAGCGTAGTCAGTGGTGATGTGGTAAATAAGCTAATAGGTTATAATTGGTTTGAGTGCAGCAATTGGTTTTAAGCACACAAAGCCTAGATGGATTTGGCTCTCAAGTACAGCTACCGAAACACACCGATAGGATTTTCAACTGGAACTCTTCAACCCTACCGCCGTGCAATCTCTCTCAAGCTTCCATTACCAAAACAAAAAGATAATATTAAATTCTTACTCTACTATAATGCTTACACTTGCCGTTTACTCCAACTTCGACAATTCCAAGTCAACATTTTACTAGTCTTAGACAAGTACAAGCGAAAGCAGAGCGAACCACACTAGTCTGCACCAGCGTTCAACGTAGTCGAGTTTCTTCTACTCGATATAATCGCTCACGTAGAGTCAAGCGTTCACACACGAGACGTTGCGACCTGACTTTCTCTCGTGTGGGGTTGACACGGCGATAAGTTAGCGTTAAACGCTTTTATATTGTCGTAGGTTATCAACGATCGCGCAAGATGTAAGCGATTGTTGATCTCCATCGTGTCTTTACTATTTTTGCAAGACGCCCTACTTTGGTTTAATGGGTTTGTTGTTTCACTTTAGATGTTATGAAGTATGTTTGATGAGAAAATACAATATATGTAATGTAAATTGTAATATTTATGGCAATTTTTGTAAAGGTAAACAAACATACGGCAAGCTAGCCATAGACGACGGTAGCCACTGACCAACATGTGAAACATGGGCCTGTCATGTGGAGGTGACGAATTTGAAAATCTATTGGATATCAATTCTTTAAAATACACAATTTGATACACAATTTTTGTCGATTTCTTATCATTCATGTATCTCTTTGTTTTTAAATACGCTTGCGTAGATATGCGAACGTGTATTTTTAGTACTACATATATTTCAGGACTATGACTATCAAAGAGAAATGATGTTAAATTCATATACAAAGCTATTTAGCTGATTCGCATTTAAAAAATTATAATATCTTTATATTGGCTGCATCGGGATAACTTTCCAAAAGCGATTTAGTCTTCAGTATTCAGTACGATACCTCCAGTTCCCACAGTCTAGTTTTCTAGTACAGCATGCGTATCATTAATCACAAACAATAGATGCACTACGAACTTAGACGTCGTTCGGGAATCTATTAAAGCTCACTTCGAGCTCAGATTGACGGGTGGAGGCGCTTGCGCACCCATATCATTGCATCAAGTAGGTACTACTTGGTGAACTTTGAAAAGTGTTTCAAATATATTATTTCTGAAATAACCTTTCTTTGCAAGAATTAATATTTTCATCATACTGTGTAGTAAAATCCCTAAACTGTAAAAATAACTGCAGTTTTAGGAAAAATAGACACCAGTACAAACCTACATGAATTGCTGTTGTAATATCATAATATTTGGTAAAAGAAGTAAACATAAGACATTGTTTGCCAAAACATACCATATTTTCACGTTTTAATTTTATTGGCAGAACGTGAGAATATAAAAACAAATCTGATTGTTGTTCAAGGTAGCAAGGATTGTGTGACTAACTCTTGGATTGGGAAATAGAATAATTTTAATCACATAAATTTAAACGATTCTTTTCAGTGTAATATTTTGTGACATCATTTTTTGTGGAATATTTTCAAAAAGTCACGAATGGGCATTTTTTTCTTTATCTGCATACCAAAATTATAAATAGGTATTTATTCCGTAATAATCTTTTCAATACCCTCAAAAACAAGTTAAAATTGAACTTATAAAAATCGCATAAGTACCTAAGCGCAAAAACTAGTAAATAAATTAATTTACGATTTTGTTAGATAGGAAATACAAATGCAAGGCATTAATATTGACCTTTGTACAAGGAAAAGACAATGAAATAGATGCATTATCTATTACATGTTAACTTTTGATGAATAATCAAAATTTTCGTAGAATTGGTTGAGTGTGAAAATAAAAGTATTTAAATTTATTGATATATTCCAAATATCAAAGGTTGTATAAATTATTCGTTTATAAAAATAAAATAAATAAATAAGCATTTTACTTTATAAGTTTATCGCACAAACCACAACCATAAACCTGATGGAAATACTTTATAAAAATTTTAACCATGCAGCTTCCAGAAGACACTAAAGTGAACGATCAGTTTCAATACTTGAGCCGGGCGTGATTTGATTTTTACCTAAAGGATGGCAAAAATATGATTTTCTAGTTTATTAAATATAAACGATATTGTACTTACTTAACCGATGTTTGCTTTGGGCTTCTTTACAGCAATCAGGATGTAAGAGGTGGTACCAGCTGACACCATGTAGGGAACTGCGCTCCCAGCCGAGGTGCCATTCACTACTGGACAGAAGAAAAAAACAATTAACCTTTCAGAAATAACAAAATAGATGCTGATTCATCATTCATTTTATGAAACAAGAAAATTACGATTATAATGCTGAATACGAATATTTTGGATATCATAATGACGATATTTTGATTTCAGAGAACTCCTAATTTGTTTAAATACTCAGATTACAACAAGTATTTACAATAATTGTTTAAAATACAAACTATAATATATAGAAAATATCCTCAAAGCTCCCGCCGCTGTCGCTGGGCAAGATTCCCAACAGGCTGGCAGCGTTCCCTTGTTGAATGGCCAAGCTAATGCATTGGCGCAAAAAGCTCTCAGCCCGTCGTCGGTCTCCCGAAGCCTCGATGGGCTTGGATTATAAAATCCGAGCAAATCGGCGAGCCTCGAACCCCCACGGACCCAAGGTTTCTACCGTGAACGGCGTGAACAAATAAAGGATAGAGGCCCAAAATGTCTCAATTCTGCGCATATTTTGAACATTAATCCGACCCGATCAGATATTACGTGGCTTAAAGTAGTATAGGTAGGTATTATTACGTATATAGATTTTAACTGCTCCAGCTAGATTACTAAACTATTTTTTATTCATTTGAATCTGAACAAATACTAATTACGTTCTATTTGTTAATAATCTTTCGTGCGATAACGCAAAATATCAAGGTAAGAGCCTAATTTAAAGTCAATAATGAGACCAAACGACTAGAGATACCAGGAAGATAATGAATATGAAATAAGAACTGACTTGTAGTGGTATTATGCAAACATTATGAACTGAATATTGTACCAAGGTCTGCCAAATGATTGATCGATGAGATGACCCCATCAGATATTTGCCTGCCCGTGTCAAGTTTACATTAATTACATTTATCATTATCATAATGGACTGTATGTTATAGAAATGTGATTGAACAATTTTAATTAAAGCTTATATTTGGTTAGTCGGATGTCTTGTCGGTTTTGAGTTATAATTTGTGACTGGCAAAGGAAAGCGGAATTACAAAGCTTTTAGAAGTAAGTAATACTGATGTAGTTACACCATACACTACATTCTTTCGGTCGCGCGGTTTATGAATCGACGCGCGCAACCTGTCGTTAGAAAAAAACTCAATTGTCAATCGCAATATTTCATATAATACCTTGATGATTATTTCTACCTTATTCTTCTGACAAAATTATATAATGTCGACAGGAAGTCTCGTTCCTACTTAATTTAACCGACACCAGTCGCTAAACTTACCTATTTAATATTTGCAAATTCCCAGTGGCTACCTATTGTTCTTTTTATTTACAAATTCTGTACATGCCTGCGTATATTATTAAAAATAATATACAAAGTAATATTGTATTTAACCTATAATGTTTCATTGAACAATGACTGTTACGATATTAAATTAAAATAATGATAGACAGTTACAAACAAAGCTCAAATCGTCCATGACCCACTTCATAAGAAGAAAACTCTCGACATGAAGTGCCTATCACATTAACCGATAGTTAAGACAAATGTAAATAATATGCAATTCATAAATCAATAGTCTTACTAGTGATGCGAAGTAAGTGACGAGTTGCTGCTACAAATTTTAGGATTCAATAGATTTTAGTAAACATTTAGGATACCTACTGCAGCATTCTTTTGCGACTTCAATTTTATAATGAGCGGTAAGTACAGTTTCTGGATCTGTTCTTTAAAAACAAACAAAATTGAAGTAGAATGATTCTGCTGCATCCATACAACTGTTGAAATTGTAAGCTATTTCAAATTACTTGAGTACAAGTAGTGACATCACTGGTGCTTAATTGTTGTGCGACTTATGATACTTCAAATGTGATAAAGACTTTAAATATTAAGCAATACCTCTCTACTCCATGTTGAACAGTAGCTAAGTAATAATGACATATTAGCCAATTGTCGCTTACCTGAAGGTTAATATTATTTGCTCAGGCACATTATTTAAGTACCTAATAAAATATTATCATATTTACATTAAAGTAATGTTCCTCTAACATAAAAACAGAGATGAGTTAATAGAGAAATGGGAGGACTTGACCAGCAGTGGGACGAATTGGACTGAAAATAATAAAGAATGCATTAATTCTTACAAGCTTAATAATTAAATAAAAATAATTTAAGTTTTTGAGTAATACCACCAAATTTAATTGCACCCACATTATTGTGGATACGAGCTGACAATAGGGTTGATATAAGTATAATTTCCTTAAACTTTAAGCGCACTACAAACTTGGTTATGTACTGCAGAATAAGCTTTGTACAAAACTGTGCTGCTCGGACGCAGTTGGCAAATATGGCGTTTTGTATAAAGGATGTTTAATTTAACATTCGCTTCTTTCTAAAGGTTGTGAAGATGAAACCTGTTTGAATTTACAATGAATGGCTCTCTGGTGATATAATCTTCATAAAAAAAGATAGAAAATGAACATACACAACAACGAAACGTTGGTGATCGTATAAAGTTCTAGATAGTACCGTGGCAGTAATTACTCAAGATGGCGCTGGTCTTCAGAGAAAAAGAAGGAATTCAAATGGGCAGGGTATAGTTATTACGGAATACACACAAACTTTCATATATTTCAATAAATAGAAATAACATTGTAAGATGTATTCGTTTCTTATAGATATACATATATTTCCATTAGCTTACCCAGAAACTCATAAATAAATATCGTTAAGCGATTAACTCATAAAGGGCAAAATGTGATCACAAATAGAATAAATTACATAATTCAACAATAAACACGAGCAAGAAAACCTAATGAGGTGACGTCTTGGCTCATTGAAAATCGCATAATGTATTAATACGGACAGAACAATAATGTTTATGAACAAGACATGTAATATAATACTATGGACACGCTATGTCACCGTGCCATATGTCTGATAGGGGTATGCTTATGAAATAAATCACGTAAACTCTAAGGCGTTATGCACATTAGTGGAAAGCTCAATCAAATCTTATCTACACAAAATGAGATCTAATATAATAATAAATAAATATTCTGGGACATTATTCCTCACACTCGGTCTTCTGACACCAAACTCAGGACAAACAGACATGTTTATGCACAGAAATGTTCTGAATGGGCATGGAACCCACGACCTGTGACGTGATAAATAGAGTATCTTACCAACCACGCCAACCGGCCCGTATATTTGTAGCCAAGGAGTATACCAGGAGTCAATTTATTAATCCGTATGTGATGCTGATGCCAATTCAAGCAAACATGTAGAATTTAATTTTGTCATTGTTAGAAGAAAAGTTACCTTTGCCTTAAATTGATTTTTCACGTGATTAGTTATTGTTCTCTGTCAATCCCATAAAAAAAAAACGATTATTATGGAAAACAATTGTCGACAACTATCTTGCCTTGGGGCTGATCTATTTAGGCTTAAAGTTTACGCAAAAATAGCTCAATAAAATTGTATTAATTCAATTGCTTTAATGTATATTAAGTAATAAGCTATTTCACAGAGCTTTTTAAGTTAATTTTAATGGTTAATATTGCATTTATTGTACCTGATGACAAATGGTGTTCATTGATTGAGGCTAGATAAGATAAACAGTAGAGCTGTAGTAATAAAGTGGGCTTTATCATTTCACCTCCAATATTAGATTTGATATTATCTTTGCATAAAATATCGATAGTTTTAAGTAAATCTGAGCATAAAGCGAGTAAAACAGGGCTTGTTCATACAAATATTAATTGGGTGACGTCACGATGACGTCATATAATAATTAACTGCCCAGCCATGTAAATGAGGCGTAGAGATAATAAATTTATGGGATTTGTAATTGCTTTACGGTCAATTTAAATTGAGTTAGTAGCTGTTCTAGAAACAAGCTTCACTTAAGGTATGCTTTTTTTTATAAAGTTTAATTATTCATTAAAATACAAAATGTTTTATTGTGAGAATCAATACAAATAGCTTATAATAATAACATAATAAAAATAAATGCAAGGTTTTACTGCAAATAGGCTTGTGCTTGGCTGCTGATTTGAACAAAGGCAATATATTATATTAGAAATATGCAATATGCCTAAGGAAAGGAAAAAATATACATAAAACTACATAATATGGACATTTTATGGAAAAGCTTATACTCAAAATATTTCAAAGGAGTTTTTAAATTAAGTGAAGATTTTCGGAGACCTACATGGTCACTAATGATTTCATGTATTTCATGCAACGATATTGGAGTGCCATACTAAGAATTAGTTAGCAGATAAAATTATATCTAGTTTTATATGAAAAATATACGTATTGTGTGCACTCGGCCTATTAATCTAAAGTTCCCGGGAGCTTGTAAGCTTGTCATTGTATGCAAAGCTTGTTCGCTTCCGAGCAGGTGACGACTTATGTTTACATTTCAACACCGAGTCTGAATAAACAAAATTATAATCTGTAGCGATTGCGAGGGATAATGGGGGAGCAAATAGCTACGTAATATGATGCTAAAATAATTCGGCACAAAGAATGCCTTTGTCTTCAAATCTAGAAACTGAAAAAGAATTAGCTGTCCCAAAAATAACTGCAATTCGCGTTCCTTCTAGGCTAAGTATGCTTACCCCTTTTTGATCACATCATCACTTACCATAATAGATTGTGGTTACAGAATTATAAATAGTAAAAAAAATACGAAAAATAATATTATCCAGCAAATTTATTTTCAGTCTGAAAACAGACAGACTATCCAGAGCTGCAGACAATCCAAATAAAAGTAATAGATCAATGACGCTCCTCATTAAATTGATCCATTTTAAATTCAGAACATCAGAAGAATTTTGCCAGAACAGCATCATAAATAAAATATTTCCTTTACAACTGCACAAAATCCTCGTACATCAACTGTTGACAACTGCATAATACAGTTGCACTCAAAGGTTGACCGTACCAACAAGTGAAGTGACAAACTCATCTGACCATGTTTACCATTGCATATTATTTTCAACTCGTCTTATTATTTCGTGCCATTGAGAGCGAGCTGTGACGAGTCGCATGAATATGAAACGATTTGTATAGAGATGTTGTCATACTGCCTCCTTTGATGGACAGTAGCACTCTGTGACAGTTACGCATCAATAACGATTGTTTATTGTTTACGCAGAACCTTGAACCACTGGAGAATGTATGTACTGTGATTTACATAAGGAAGTTTATGGACTGAGTTGCTGATTATTAATTCATTATATTGAAATGACAGGCTGTTGAGATTTATTGGTTGACTGTAACGACTGCTCTGAAACCTGATAAAACACAGCTAGTGATTTAAATGCTATTTTCTATGCTTCATTCTTCGACCGAGAAGAAATTGCCTGGAATGGTTTTGTATTTGGTTTGAAGAGTAATGTCGCTGTGGCCCTAAAATTGCACTTTTGGCCACGTCAAAGAATACTAGTGCGACGATGCTAAAAAATACGAATAAAGAAAGAAAAAATACCTACGTTACCTCAATTAAAAAAAATAATAGTGACAATAACTTTCACGAAAGCAGAACCAATTTACACCTTGCAAAGTTTAATTGAACATAAGATCATGGATAGTGCTCAAAAATGTACCTATTGGTACAACATAACCAAATATTAGGATGTTAGCATCTCCATCACACTGTAAGCTGCTGGATAAACTTGAATAAAAATTTGAATTTACAGGGGGTACAACTATGTAAAGTCGCGTGCGGGAAATTGTCATTGGGCGCGCAGTCTTATACGTTATTCATTAGGATAAGTGCTTCTCTTTATAACTTAGTAGCTAAACCCCGGTGAACTTTGCAATAGCTCTTTTTGTCAGAAACCATCGCAGGCGCGCGTACAACAACTCACCAAAGTTTCATTGCAATCGGATGAATGATATAAAACTGTTTGTAACGTTGCATACGTTACAAACACGACAAATACAAATACGACACAGTTTTATATGCCTACATAGATCGATAGAGTCAATTGCTCACGTTACATATATCCCTCCATGTACCAATCGTAAAACTGGTGGAGCCAGTCAGAATAGTGGTAGTATTTAGTATTGGTAGGGGGCCCTTCAATAAAGGTGTGAAAAGGTTTCTGATTTAACGGTTTATTTCATGGTAACTACTACCATAAAACTTACTTAGTGTCGATGTGCAGTATCTTCATATCCATGGCGTGCACGGTGGTGAACACGTTGGTGGCTCCGTGCACGACACACTCGCGCGTCTCCGGCATGGCCAGTGGAGTGCATACCGCCAGGAACACTGGCTCGTTGCGGCTGCACAGCGGCAGGTATGACACGTAGTGACCCCGGACCAGTACAACCTGAGCAAAAAATAGGCTCATTATTGCGATGTTTGCTTTTACAATCCTGGTAGTTAAAAAGTGGTTTCTACAGATGTCACAATTTAAAATGCCCAATATGCTTTTGAATAGAGCAAAGAGATTGGATTGTATTTAATATCATAATCGTTATTATAATAATTCACTATTATGCGTTCAAACTATCCAATTGGAATAGTCCTGGAGACAGGGAATATAATCACTATATTCTAAAACGTTTTTTTACTCATTTATCTATTCGTTACCATAAGTAGTATAAATTAAAAGTTTTATAGAGTACCAATACTCTGGCAATGTTGCGGATATTATAAATAAAAGGTTGAACTATATTTTACGAGTGTCATATCAAGGTTAGTGTCTCATTATCTGAAATGGTATAACATTTGACACAGGCTCCAGTGCACTCAACTATGACCCAGAACTTTTGGTAGGTACCTACTTCAAAGGAAAAGGCGTAGCGCTATGACATTCTTTAACGTTTTAACAACAATAGATAGATAAGAAGTGTTAGACACAATAGTTCACAGTTCAACCGCTCACTGCGCCGACGCAGACGGAGCGAGCAATCTTCGATCCGGATCCATGCGGCCTTGGTCGATATATTTTATTGTATTGAACACTCGTATTCATAGTATTGATTTTATGTAAGTAGTAAATGTTCGTAAACGGTCAGTCGTACAATTTGCATGTTTTTACATGCGTTGGTGTATTTGATAGGATAATAAATAAGTGCCTACTCATACTACCTAGTTATTATTGGTCAAAACAAAAAACTGGAATATAAAAATAGGACGCATCTATTTTGTCACAGCTTTTCATTAAAAAAACCGGCCAAGTGCGAGTCAGACTCGCGCACCGGGGATTCCGTACAAACTTCGTCCATTGTTCGTCCATCAAGGGAAATGCACAATTTTATTTATTTACCTTATTTGAGGTTGGTGCCAATTAAGCTAGACCTCTAAATTGTATGAGCGCCGATACAACTCTGAGGTATTTATTAATTGGCGTAACTATGTATGTATGGGGACACCCTTTAATTTTCAACTTTTTTAATTTTTTAGAATTTTTCCTTTATTTGTGCTGTAAGACCTTGCTTTTTGGCAATTTTTTTTTTTATATTTGAGTTGATTGAATGAAAGGTAAATTGCGGTTTACGATTTATGACGTATTAAAAAAAATTACTAATTAGATCTCGTTCAATCCAATTTTCAGTGGAAGTTTGCATGGTAATGTACACATATATTTTTTTTAGATTTATCATTCTCTTATTTTAGAAGTTACAGGGGGGACATACACATTTTACCACTTTGGATGTGTCTCTCGCGCAAACTATTCAGTTTAGAAAAAAATGATATTAGAAACCTCAATATCATTTTTAAAGACCTATCCATAGACACCCCACACTTATGGGTTGGATGAAAACAAAAAATTAGTTTCAGTTCTAAGTACCCCCCTAAATTTATTGTTTTTTTTCTATTTTTGTGTGAAAATCTTAATGCAGTTTACAGAATACATCTACTTACCAAGTTTCAACAGTATAGCTCTTATAGTTTCGGAAAAAAGTGGCTGTGACATACGAACGGACAGACAGACAGACAGACATGACGAATCTATAAGGGTTCCGTTTTTTGCCATTTGGCTACGGAACCCTAAAAAGATCAATTTTGCTCGATCAAAATGTATGAAAAATATTTTGTTTCGCGATTTCAGAGTTGGCCTTATAGTAAATGTCGATCAAATCGATGAGTAAGGACTGCTGGTGAATTACAATCAACCATGTAGGTATACAAGTAGTATAGAAAATAAATATTGAGCCGGATGGAGGTGCAAGATTTCATAAAAGCATAGTTCCTTAAAAATAAGTTGTCTATGAATACGATCGGAAACAATCATGTTGAAAATAAGCGCAATATGATTTCGTCAAAATTTAATCTACTTAACAAGATACATTTAAATGATGTCTGCACTGAGTAGGCCAGATTATATCATGGAGTATAAATAGAGCTCTGCGTTATTGTATGACAGCATTATTTCGAGAATTAATGCATTTTTTATATGCG
The DNA here is from genome assembly GCA_951216915.1 of Tetheella fluctuosa. NCBI lineage: Eukaryota > Metazoa > Arthropoda > Insecta > Lepidoptera > Drepanidae > Tetheella > Tetheella fluctuosa. The sequence goes on along the minus strand of OX578234.1, from coordinate 4,198,597 downwards.
ATATTAAAATTGTATAGTGAAGCATTCATTTTAAATAGTTTGACGTATTTCACGGAGCACAAAAAGTCAAAACAAAATATCAGGCCAGTAAGTAAGCGTATATAGGATATTTGAATTTTTATGAAAGGTTAACTGTTACGTGAATAATAATACAAAACTTTTAAACTATGTTTTATATAAGCTACGAGTACTACTCTATACGTACAGGCTACAATGATCAAAGTTGTTTAAAAGCTATGCAAAACTTTCTTAAACGATCTCTAATTAAAACTACACCTGTCACTCTTATAGACAAATAAAATGACAGAGAAAGCAATCGTTTTTTTATCATAAATTAATAGCTAAATATTTTTCAGAAACTGACGGTGTGTCTTTCTGCTCTCCAAGGAAAAAGAGCATATTAATATTCCCTCGGAGATTAAAAACAGGTAATGATTTCATATGTCAACATGCGTCCGCCCACCACGAGTACTGAATGTAATGACGATAGATTAGCCGGATACGATTCGTTAGATTACCGTATCGACCGAATAACCGATACGCCCAAACATACGGCACCGGCGGAGCCTGGTCTAAGTTATAGGAGATATGGTCACTATGATTTTTAACAATTTTAGTTCAATTCAGTTCATAAAAGGTGGATTCTCTGTTTTAAGATGACTTTAAAAATACGGCTTATCAGCGGTTTTACGTGAAAACTTTATTGCAAACATTAAAAAAAATGGCTGTAGCGGAAACTCAATGAAGAATGAGAAATACGATCGTAGGAGAAACCTGCTGAGCATTCCTATTTACATAATATCTTACATATAAAATTTAATAGACGTTTTAATTCATAGGATTAAAATCAAATACTAGACTTTAGTTTAAATCTTTAATTCTAGAATAATAAAATATATTTTTTTGTACAAACATTGTAGCCTACTCTACAGACGAATGAGCATTATGTTCAAACACAAGCCAAGACTATTAAGAAAATATTGTGAAAACCACAATTTTATATCATTATACCTATGCAAAAACGCTTGCCGCTAACGCTCTCACTTATCACTTGCAATAAATTAAAATAGTCAGCATATGGCGATCAATCGTGACTTATTATCTGTTGCGTACCTACAACTGAACCAGTATTCATCAGCAAACCAAGTCATGAGGTGAACAATGAGCCACTTTCTAACCCAAGATAAGACATTACTGTCGTGACTGCTCGTGACCCATTCGTGTGGGCTGACCATTACAACTTTACCCCTGACAATGGCGCTAGCTGTTTCACTTTCCATAACAATTAATTAGTTCATAATTCAACCACCGGCTTTTTTTATCTTGGCTGGGCTAAGTGAGATGTCAAATTATTTTGATATCGCACAGACAGGCTGTTGTAATGGAAATTTATATTTCAATTTTATCGGCTCAAGTCAAAAAGTTATTGCATTACTATTAATGTTGTACTTTGTTATTTCCTGTGTCAATTTTGAAAGGACAGTTATAATGTTTGAAATATTGTATCGATTAGTTAGTATTATAATGTAAAATATGATATCAATAGTTAGGTAAATGCCCTGCCCCGGTTGTGCTTAAGATTGAAAGACAATTATTTATTTAAATCATTGTCCTTTAAATGCATAGATAGCTCTAACAATGTGGACTTTGTCAATAATGTTAACTCAATTGTCATTTATTTAGAAGTGACAGCCAAATTGATTTGCCAATCGTTTGCTAACTTTTTTATTTCCACATTGCATTGGCATGCAATTTGTAGGCGTCTGATTCGAATTCCTTTATCTATCTCTGTGTTGAAGAGACCGATTAGACGAGAGTACATCGGCAAGTGGTCAGAAGAGTCACGCTCCAACCGATATAAGTCACGAAATGTGACGTCATGACACACCTCTGCCACGACGACGGTGCTCAAAAAGTTTTTATTTTATTTAAGGTATCCTTTGTAACGGTGTGTCGGGCTTAGTGGCCGCACGCGCCGGCCTGTCACGATATCCTTACTTATTCAATTTATTGTTATGTTTTGTTATTTGTATCAATTTAGTTTTAAATGGAACACTAGTCACTATGTAATTGTATAAATATATTTATGAGTTCATTATGGCACTGGGCTACATAATATTGATTTTTTTTATTGTAATTATTAAACGTCAACCTTAGTATTTCAATTTTAAATGGTAAAATAAATAGTAGTCAAAATAACTGCATAGAATATCACCCATCCCAAAGTGTACTAACCTACTTATAAAAAAAAATAACATTCAATTTTATTATATCATTTATATTTTAATAGTATCTAATATATTGCTTGCCAATGAAACAAATGATGAATATAACAGATTATGTAAACGATTATTATAAATAACATTTGCCCACAGCCTGATATAAAGTTGACCATGCCATGCGCACGCGCCGCCCGGTCCGTACGCCTGCGGTCACAAGCTGCGTGACGTCATGAGACACGTAACAAACGTTGACGTCAAACGCGAATCCTTTTACTATTTATATTTAATAAAATAAAGGATGCGTTTATTAATAGTATGCGCATACCGGATAAATAATAAGTGTAGATATTTTATGAGTTCCGTATTTATTATATCCTGCTGAGTCATTTGCTATGTTAAGCGGGAGTGAGTAGTAAGTTTAAAAAAAAACCTTAGACCTTGAAAGTTAAAGTGAATAGGTATTTTCTGACTTTGTCTTCGCGCTTTTGGGAGTGATCGTTGGTTATGTGATGCTATTGGTCCCTGCGAAAGATTTTATGATCATTTTAGAATGCATAGATCCCAACTAGGCAAGTAGTAACGTCGATTTGGGTGTTGTATAAGTGCATTGCGATATATTACAGTATAGTGGGATGAGTGACTAGTCCACGTAGGTATAATAGTTATAGTCCTCGTAGTTGGGTAGGTACCTATATACAGGGTGATTTTTTAGTCACTGGCAATACTTGCAGGGGTTGAAGTACTCATCAATATGAACAACTTTTACTATGGGACCAACTCTGATATCGCATAAAATAAAATCGTTGCTTCATACATTTTGGTCGAGTAGGTATTGAACTTTTGTATGGAACAGCTGATAACTTTTTTGTGATCTCAGAGTTAGTACCATGATAAAAGGTATTCATATTGATGAGTACTTCCACCCCTGCAAGTATTGCCAGTGACTAAAAAATCACCCAGTATAGGTATGTAGGTATAAAAATATAAGGTATTTATTTTATATTTATGTGGAAAATTATTGATTGTCACCCAGAATAATAGGATAAATTTGCTGCATTAGTAAAAAAACTATATAATTTATTACAGTAAATATCCTAAATTATATAAAGATTACATAAAAAAGTCATCTACAAGAAGTCCTCTTTTTTTATTGGACAGGACGAAATTGTAAAGCTTCCTTTTTGCAATTTGGTAAACCCTACAAATACAATGTAAGATGAAGTAAATCTAATGATAGGTAGGTACCTAGCTTATGAGTCAATTATCAACTATTATTTACTATTGAATATATAATTAATCCAAATTGTTATTGGACAGCAGAATATGTAGTATGTTTTTTTCCATTCAGCCGTTCTATCCATTTCTTCTTCTGTCTTCTTGCCATTCATTCCATAAAGGTCAATAATCCTTAAACATTCTTTACGATAAATTCAGACTACATAGTCTATGGTGATACCACCACTATGCCGTCGGTAACGGTGAGGTTATATAAAATATTTATGTTATTCAAGTTTATGCAATACCGCTGTATAGTAATATCGACGCTTTATGTAGATACAACTATATTTTTAAATATTTAAATAAATACTGACTGTAGATATATTATGTAACATGCCGTGATGGATATGAAATATTATGGGTCTCTGACAACACTATGGTTATGTAGGTTTCACTGCCCCGGTAGTCCAACAAACAAGGGAAGGTTAGATAACATTAAATTGAATTAAAAATTGCACTGCCTTTTATAAGAATGCATTCAGTAATTTTCCAACTTTATATTTATTTAAACAATAAGAATGACTTCATCTATTATTATTTAACAGCCTTTGCAAGAACTGACAAATATAACCCATCTAAATAAAGACGTACTCGTAAGACGATTGTTTCTTTGCAATTAAATACGTCTTTAATATGGTACTCTTAAGACACGGTCACACGTTCTCATATGTACGAGTATTCAATATGCAAATAATACATCTTAATATAGAGAGCAGTGGCTCGAGTTTTGTTATTACAATCAGATGCATTTACATTTCATAAATAAATGCAACTGTGGTGCCCTAACGACGCCACACTGAATGTTTTTGCTTCACATAAAGTGTATGAGTGGCTTAATTTAAATATTGCACTACGGTCTTTAATGGACTTTATTGTTTAAGGGTGTAGTGTGAATCTTCAAATGCTTGTTGGTGTACAAACGATATTTTACATCGACTGCGGGTTTTCCATGTAAGAGAAGTATCAGAAGATGCAGAATTTTCAACAGATCGTGTATTATCTTAAAAGTTTTGTATTGCGTGCAGGGTTGGTTTCGGCAATGTGGATGACAAATCATTTAAATATCTTTTAAGTGTAATTGAAGTAACATTTATATAAAATATTTGTATATGGTAAGATAAGTAGGTACTTTTTAAAACTTTCATCTCCTTATTGAATTTATTTGTTTCTTTTAATCGAAGAATCTAAAAAATGGGAAAATTTAGTTAATTATGAGCAAAAGTGTATCCTTACTAATATTATAAATGTGAAAGTTTGTGAATATGGATTGATGGATGGATGTTTGTTACTCTATCACACAAAAACTACTGAACGGATTTGGATGAAATTATGCAGAGAGATAGATTATAGTCTGGGATAGCACATAGGCTACTTTATATCCCAGGAAAACATAAGGTCACACGGGAACGCGGGTGAAACTGCGGAGCGAAATCTAGTAAACGCAAGCTAATCCTATAGTTATATTCATCCGTAGCTATAATTGTACCAGTAAATCTTTTAGGATCTACTGTTGAGTTGTAAACAGGTAGTATATTATAACACTTTCCATTTTGATTGATTGCGCACTAACACTATAATCACTAAAATTAATTTATACTGTAATCACTTAAGATTTACTTCCAAACGGTTCAGAGTTCACGGCTCTCGTAATGTTTTAGGCAATTTTTATTGAGCAATAGCTAAACAACTTTATATAAGCTTTATAGGCCCTTGTTTTTACTAGATGCACTATCTAACTCGATTAGTTATCTATGTATCAACGAGTATTCGATTGATTAATGATCAAATACTGAACAAATATAGAGTTCCCAAACTTCTGACTGTTATTCTCTACAGTAAGTTGGTGATTTTTTTTTTTTTTTAGGAACAATTTTTTTAACAGGTAAATATTCATAATTTTGCCATTTAACGTGTACATTTTTGTAAAAATTACAACACTTTTACTTTTGCTATCGGCTTTCAAATCGCGTATTTTGTTATATTATGCAATACTTCCTATGTAACATTATTCCACTATTTCCTAACATATATTTACCGCTTATTACTAATAATAATTAGACCTATCGATACTTTCATCCACACAATCACATTAGAAATCGCAATTACAACTACAACTATAATCGTCCGAGTTCACAAATCACTGCTACATTAGCGTCCATATCAATTACAAAGGGAAATTTCATATATCATATTGAGCAAAAAATACCTATATATGCATCAAAGACATATCATTTGTTCGTTCTCACGGGCTCTATAAAAATCGAGTACCAATCATTACGGAACCTCCGAACTGACACGTAGGTATATTAATTCCAATAATGACCATACGAATGAGGCATCTTTCGTCACAGCGTGTATTGAAAACATCAAATACATATAATTAGAATCATCTATAAACTACGGTAATTGTGAAGCGTCTTCTTTAATTACGAAGGCCGGTATATAGAAGGTTGAGCGGCTTGTGTAATATATTTTATTTTGTACGAAGGTGATGCTGAGTTTTTGATAGAACAAAATCAGCACCGTGCCATATATTTTTGACATTTCCTTTAGAATTACATTTTATTTGCAGGTTGGGTCGGAGATTAGAGATTCTCGGTATGCCTGAGACTTCTAAAACACTTACACCTCTACCGAGGTGTTCTACTCGATTAATATCCGCATCAAGCCACATCTGGCTATAAATCCATCTCCTTAGGTTGGTTTTGCCTTGTTTCGTCTACTTTTACGTAAATTACAGCTCATCAAGTATTTATTCAAATAAATATATCATTATTGTTATGAACTCGCAAGGATATCATCGCAAAAAATTTTAAGGACCCAGACAGAATGTGAAATAGTGAACATTTTTTGCTATCCAAGGCTTCATGAAATTTTATTAATGAATTTGTGTCATTTTAAACTGAGATTTTTTTGTTAAGTCAGATTGTAAATTTTTGTGCTAATGATACGCAACGAAGTAGATGTCTAGTAAGTATTTCATAAACGTGCTCATTCATGGCCTTTGATTTCGAAATCTTTACAACAATATTGTCAATTTAACAAAATATTCAATAGATCCATTGTATTGCATTAAAAGGCCGATGACGAGCTCTCAATGTTCGGTTAATGCACTGCTCTCGACCTTTTCGTATTTATATGTGCTTTAAGACCAAGTTCAAATAAATATACAACTATTTTACTTTACGAAATATAATTTTAACTTTAAAGCCTTAAAGATGGGATCCAAAATAACATATTCAGTAACTGAGATGAGGAGTTTTGCAAAAGGGCACATAAGGTCTGCTATAGCGTATGTAAAATTTTAAATGAGATTTTATGAAATAGCAAACGGAATTAATTCTTGAAAAGAGGCTTCATTACGTAAGAAAATAGTTATTATGATAAAGAAGTATGTGTATCGTTGTCTATGATACGATGAAGTAACAAAGCTTATAGAATTTAAAGAAACATGGAACAAAATGAACAAATAATATAATGTTAGACCGATTGCAAGGAATGTTTTGCCGCTAAGAAATGATCTAAGACATTATTGTAATATGGAATAAGGTTAGATCACTGGAACTGATCGGTAGAGTTAGCAACGACATATAGAGCGTTTTAAAAGTTTTGTAATTGTTCATTCTTTGAAGGTTGACTTCTGAAATGGTGTTAACTTCAGTTGCTTCTTCGACTACCGTTGGTAATGTCCATGGTGTAACATAAGCTTCTATTTATTTTATATCTTCTTTATATTCATCATCATTATCAACAGTTAATAGCTCATTAACGCCTCAATTTTTAATATAAGCTATTATCTACCACGCTGACAGGTCCAGTTCAAATTGTTGAACTTCATGTGCTTCTTCTTTTATTTCTATTTCTCTGGTTTTTTCTTTAAAAGTGTTGTTTTATATGATACTGTACATCATAGGTAAGCTTTTTTTTTCTTTCTTCTATTGATTAATAGGCTTGTTTTGACCATCTTCTTACTATTCTAAGCTATGATTAGGCAAAAGTTAGCGTGCTTCATAATCTAAGTATGCGTGCTTCATAACCTAATAGCGAATAGTTTCTCAATTGCAGCTCCCGGAACACACCAGTAGGTGCAGACAGTCAAGCGGGTACCACAAAGTACTGAAACCACCGTGCTATGGCTTTATCACGATGTTTTCCTACACTGAAAGTTCAAGCTCATTGTAGAATTCAAGTCCAACATCTTCGTCACTACCAGTGTGCTATCATCACCTTAAACAATACACGAAGATAAATCTTATGATGTTTATGTGATCATGTTTATCTAAATAGTAACTAAAATATAGTTTGTTTTCTATCTGTACCAGGAGAACATACATTTTAACTAGTTGCACAATCTTCTTTTGTCATTGTATAATGATGCTCAACGTTTCTGATGTTTTGTATGTTGGAATGTGCTACGATTACAGTTTATGTGCCATACAGAAATGGATTACTCTACATACATTATCGTTATACAAATTAAAAATATCTTTAAGCTTCAGTATTAAGGTTGACATTGGATTGTTCATTTGTTTTGCTCTTGTACCATATGATTGTGTGATCGATGGTCTTGGTGACGGTAATTTGACGTAATACGTGGTTTTCGGTTTGGTTATTGATGAGGGGAAAGTGAGGTATTTGATTAATTGCTTGGCTTCATAATTATTATCATGTAGGACATTAGTCTATTGAACTGTCTGTTCTATATGTGAAAAAATATCTACAGTCGAAATGTAAATTTGCTAGAATCTGTCTTAATAGTGATTTCTAGGTAATAAAATAGAGAGCTTGTACCTAAATTAAAGTATTGAATGCCTATGCTAGTAAATTATATCTACTAGCTTAGATAATTTAGCATATATGCACTTAGTTTAAATCACGCTAAACCATTTCTCTCTTACAATGATTAATCATATGTTCAATTATGTCAAATTTACTAAAGTGCACTAAAATGATAAAGTATATGAGTAAATTTGCTGTATTTATGAAATAAATCGGCTATTAAGGCGATATCTACTCTTAACGTTAATAGAGAAAATTTTGCTTTATCTTGTTGTTTGCGCTAGGTCGCGGGCATCGCGGGAATATGAAAATATTGTTGTATGACGTGAAATGGTACGATTTTAAATCATAACCCCTTAAACCCCTAAGTTCCTTTTTTTGTAACTAAATCTTGCTCCAAATATTTAAGGAACTGGTTGAATATTTAATTTAATATTTAGATTTCCCCTCCTTCTTTGTGTAGGTAAGTGTCATAGATGAAAAACGAAACGAAAGTAGTCGATGATGCACAATGACTTTTAAATTATCTGTCTTGTACGCGGGAGAAACCACGGGGCACAGCTAGTCACGGTGTAAAGTTGTACTTGTATGTCGATATCGTGACCGCGCAACCATTAGTGGCGCTTGCGCAAAACATTTCAGTTCAATACTTACAAGCAAATCTGGTAAAATTGTTCCATGTTTATGGTATTCCATCAAAATTACTTGTTTACTGATAATATGGTCGATATTGTATGGATTTCACTATATTTATCGTCATCTTCATCAATAACTTTATATTTGCCCAACCCCCTAACCCCACTGACAAGATTCATTAAAAGAAGTAACATAAATACCTATCTGTGCAAAATTAAAAAACAATCTTTTCAGCGGTCGATTTATCGAGTTTGATAAAATTAAATGAGGATAGCAAGTATTAAATATCATAGATAATCCTCATGACAGATGTTGAAACTCTTTGCAAACTGATTTTTGAAATACAATGTCAAAATTTGTCGCGTGAAAAGTCTACGTAAAAATAAGTAAATGTTAAAAATTATAAACAATGAGAAATTTTATCTCCTTATCTTTATTGCTAACCCTCGCATTAATAACAGTTACAAATAGCACAATAGACATAAACTTGCTAGAATATTCATATATCGCCAATCATTTAACCTCCAAAGAATGTCGGCGTTTAATTGCATCCCTACATTTCGTATCCTATGATCTCCCAGCATCTTTAACCGTTGCAGAAAAAATGATACCAGAAGATATACCTTGCTTCAAGCTGCTGATAAATTGGGATGGTGGAACAAATAAATGGGAAGGTAGAGGCAAAAGCCACGTGGATGTTGCGAATAGACTTCGACAGATAAACAGACCTGATTTAGCTTCTTGGCTGGAAGAGGCTGTGTTCCTTGAATTAACTCAAGAATTAAACTTTACTTTACTATATCCATCAATTATTGAAGATCTTGATAGTGGTATTGATGATTTAAAAAAATTTAAAGACAAAGAGTTTCATGACAACTGGACTACTTTGGACTCATTTCTATGGGTATTTATTACAGGTTTATGTGTTATGGTAATGACAACGTTTAGCAGAATACTTTATTTAACTTGCAGAAGGAATGGTTTAAGTAATAAAGTTGATGTGGAACAGATGGCTCATTTACTGAGCCATGATTCTGTGGACAGTGAACAAGAAACTATATACGAATTTGTTGTAGATAAAAAATCTTCAGAATGTAATAAGAAGAATGAGATTCAAGACAGTTGAAATGTGCGAAATGATAATTTAAGTGCTAATAAATTAATAAATGAAAATGTTAATGTTTGACGTCTTTTCTTAAACGGATAATTTAGAGAATTGGTTATTTCCGATGAAGTTGAATTTTCAGAAGAGTATCTAAACAAATGAGATAGCCATGGTCATAGCCATAAATACTTATTGCATTTCATAAAAAATAATAATATAAAATGGTTGAAATCTAAATAAAACAAATTAATTAAACATCAACTTCATTATACGAGTCAAATGAAGGCGAGCTCATAGTGACCAAGCTCAGGCTAACAAGCAATGTGTAGGGTACGTAGGCGCTTACGCAGCCATCGGCCGTGTCATCGCTGCGCAGGAGTCGATAAGCCTCATTAGCGACCGTCCTTCTTAACTTCATCAGCCGATAGGAGGCAACTCCGCATATCGCGACTTCAAGTGAACTGAAGTGGGTTGGGTTTAATAGTTCTTGGACCTGTACTGGGTATTTAAACAGTTAACGAGGAGTGTAATGTTAATTTGAATATGTAGGTTTTTAAAGTGATTGGTTGGGTGCTATTATCTATTGACAGGGTTGTGAAAAGCTACTGTTTATTTTAATTTTGGTTTGATGTTGATCTTGCCGGTTTTTATCGGTTGAAAGTCGATTAAGGAACCAGTGATATCCTCAATAGCTTTAACATTCTTACAGCTTAAATCGAATTAAGGATTATTATGTTTGTAATGTATGCGGTTGTATACCTTTCATCTGATTGTAATGAAAGTTGTGCGCTCGCCCGCGATGGTTTCTGACAAAAAAGCGTTGCAACGAACGCCGGGAATTAGCTAGTATACCCATATAAAAAAAAAACGTGGCCCAAGTGATAGATAATGGTGAGAGATCAACGTAGAACCTAAACCACAGGTCATTAAACCATGAAATTTGGAGGGTAGCTTCTCGTAGTGTAGAAATTGCAACCTTTAGGTTATTGTGAAAACCACATCAAAATCCGTGCAGAGGTTGTCGAGTTATAAGCTCGCTAATGGCCAGACATATATATGTAGTGCGTTTATAATATGCAAGGTTTATTCTTATAAATCTAATTATTGTTATTGAAATTTGATTTGTTTTCACATTTAATTTCGCAGTAACTTTAACAAATACTTAAATAACTTAAATTATTCTAATTTATTTAATAGGTAGCTTAGATAGTAAATAAGTGACGAAACTTAAATGAGATTTCCTTGTTGTTGATAACTTTGTTCAGAGAAATACATATTTATGAATAAATGGTAATAAGTTTGGTCGAACAATAAAATACCTACTACTGTTTCACTTTCGCGGGTTTACCTGAGTATTCGATTAATATAATATTTTGCCGAGGTGATATGTTTTGTATATTCCAGGTTGTTTTCAATCATCGTTTTCTCAAAACTGACTTCCAAATCAGTTTCATACAAATTTGTTCAGCCGTTATTGAAGCGTTATAAATTACGGTTTAGGTACAGTCAGCTAAAAAAAATCTGCTTATTTTATCGAGACGGCTATATATAGTACCTACCGTATTGCTGGACGATATGTTTTTATTATTATTTGATTTAGGTGGCCGTTTCTTTCCAGAGCTTGTATCACTTCGACCAGACTGGGACTATAGGCACATAAATTAGATTTCACTGCCAAGACCTGCAGCTATGATAAACTACATTATATTCTTGACAGGAATTGATTTTACTTCATGTAAGTAGTTGTAATTTGTGTTTCCCCAGATGAGTATTACGTTTAAGCATAAGCACTTACATATCACCTTTTTTCATCCTATCACTTCATTAACATACGACCACACAAACTTAATACAGAGATGCACTCAGTATTTGTGGGCGTGCCTTCAATACTATTTTCACAATAATTTTCTGTCGTATAATGTACGTCCGTTGAATATAGCCCGCGGCCTCACCGCCTCGCTGAATAAACATTAATCTATACTAATATATACTGACTTCGGTCCGTTTGTTTTGTATATTTTACGCGTTACTTGTGCATTATAAACGTGTCATATTCACTTAGTAAAATACTTTCATAATATTTATTTAAATAGGTTCCAACATTTTCCTCAAAGCTTTCGTCAAGCCCTAATTTCACTTAAACTATAGCGGGATTTTTTTTCTGTTATTTTAAAGATTATAATAATAACTTAACTTTTGGAACAAATTTTCTGAAAGACAAGTTATTACACATAAAACTCCCTAAGCAAAATCCTGGATCCACGCCTGGCATAATCGATAGATACTTCATCATCATAATAAATTATACACACAATGAAATGACAATTTAATTGTAATGGGAAATAAGCCGTAGAATAAATGGCAAGCAACGCCGTAAGGTGGCAGTATACTAATAAGGAAAATGGTAAAACAACACGCATAAATCACTGTAATAGATAGATGCAGTACCGATGTTTGTCGTTGAAGCAACAAAATTATGATATACGTGTACGACACTAATTCACATATAAGTGAAATTATGCCTTATTGGACATTGTACGAAATTGACATTGTATGTCGATGATAAGAATAAAAAATAGGAAACAAACATATACAGGTTTATTTTTTAATCTCCTGCAGTGCTTTAAGGGAAATCAATATGACCAACTCTTTCAACGGGACCAACCCTGAAATCGCGAAACAAAAACAAACTTATCATACGTTTTAAGGATATATTAAATATTCAATGAGGAACAGAAAAATTGCTCGGAGAACTAAGAACTAATAGATGAGAAAGGCTTTTAATTTAACTTAAAAAAAAACAACGCTATAATAATTTATGAACTGGGGAATTTTGTTTATGTAGGCGAGATGGCAAAAAAAATATATTTGGAGACGATATTAGTACTCTAAATATGTGAATATTGTAAGTCTTAATTTTTTACAGGTGTAATGTGTAAAAATCTCTTGTCAAAATTGTATCCACACTATTGGAGGTCGTGACTATTTTAACGTATCATTCTTCAGTTACTACGATCTTTTGTATACCTTTTTCTTACCGCTACTTTATTAGTACGGTCTTTACTAAAACGTGGTAAATCAAAAGCTGGTTACTATAACAAACTGAACATGAACACTTCATGTACAATCCCCAACCTTATCTATCAACAAATGTGCAACATTTTAGCACTCACACTTGGCAGACCAGCCTACCAACGCACGTGCCATTTCGATATTAATTGTATACAAAGTCCATTCTGATTGCTAACATTTGTTATTTTCAAGTGTTTTAATGCCACTCGACTCTCTATCTGGTCCGCCACTTATTGCAAGTGTGGGTGTAGTTGGATTTGAATAATCTTAATTTATAAGTTTGTATCCGCATTAAGCTGGGGTTTCATTGGGGCTCTTAGCTGTAAGATATAGTTGGGTTTTCTAGCGTGCTTACCACTTCAGTCATAATTTAGCATCTGAAGAGATTGTGGACAAATTAATTCACGGCTATCTCATAAAAATAGTGATAAATTACATAGAAACTACAGTTATGTAGAATTCACACATTCATCACTCTACGCATGTCATTAAAACCATAAAGTCCAATTATTTGAGTTTCAAGTAGATTATTTTTCAATTTAATCAGTCGTGAAAATTGTAAATAACGTGCATAAAGAAAATAACCTACGTTTAATTTCATTGTTTTTGTTTACTACAAACCTATTTGTCATTAATTGTATTTTATTTACCAAATAGAAACAGAAATTACGTTAATAATAAATAATATTGGTTTGTTTTAGTAGTAACAATATAAAGAGTTCTAAAAAAAATATATGATGTACATTACCATGCAAACTTCCACCAAAAATTGGTTTAAACGAGATCTAATGAGTAGTTTTTTTTAATACGTCATAAATCGTTAACCGCAATTTACCTTTCATTCAATCAACTCAAATATAAAAAAAAAATGGCAAAAAGCAAGGCCTTACAGCACAAATAAAGGAAAAATTCTAAAAAATTAAAAAAGTAGAAAATTAAAGGATATCCCCATACATACATAGTTATGCCAATTAATAAAGACCTCTGAGTTGTATCGGCGCTCATACAATTTAGAGGCCTAGCTTAATTGGCACCCACCTCAAATTAGGTAAATAAATAAAATTGTGCATTTCCCTTGATGGACGAACAATGGACGAAGTTTGTACGGAACCCTCGGTGCGCGAGTCCGACTCGCACTTGGCCGGTTTTTTTTTTCTAAACATGTTTAAAACTAGACCTAGCTTATCAATCTTTAAACTTCTAATAATATAACTTCTTTAAATAGAAGCATTGGAGAAACTAAATATTTACATATGTGTAGTTATTGTTATTATTATTATTGTATAACCTATGGTCCACAATAAATTATTTTGACTTTGACTTTTGAAAAAGTAAGGAGGCATAATAACTAAAACCGTGTGACATTTAGTTAATTTGATATTTCAACGGTTATATAATTAACCATTTTTATTTACAACAAATATTTATAATCAATGTATAAAATACAAACTATGATATATAGAAACTATGATATAAGAACACATCCTCAAAGCCCTCGCTGCTGTCGATAGGCAAGGTTCCCAACAGGCTGGCAGCGTTCCTTTTTTGGATGGCCAAGCTAATGCGTTGGCGGAAAAAGCTCCCAGCCCGTCGGTCTCCCGAAGCCTCGATGAGCTTGGATGATAAAATCCGAGCAAATCGGCGAGGCTCGAACCCCCACGGACCCATGGTTTCCACTGCGGTATACGATTAACCATATACACATTCTAAGTATTTTATTGAATAATTTTGTTGGAGTCATAAATACATACAATTTTTAGGGTTTCGTACTAAAATTGGCACAAAAATTAAGTATCGGTAGCGGTATCTTTATATGATACGGGTACCATATAAAAATACCGCTATATAATTTTTGTGCCAATTTGATACCTCATACTAAATATAATTAAACATGATTAATTTCCTTTTTTATTTAATTGATTAGAAGAACGTATTTCCGTGTTACACGAAACATCAAAAGATCCTTTCTAATACATGTATAGTTTCTCACGTTATTTAACAACGTGGCAAGTGTGAACAGGTATTTAATAAATACCCATCGGATCTAAAACCATCAGATAAGGCTGATTACGGCTGATCAGGCTATTTTATGGGCCCCTACAAAATAATTACATCAGGAAACTACTATATTACTATGTGTTGAAAAGTCGTTTTGAGTCTCGAATAGTGAATCGAAAGCGTATTTTAAAATAGTTTGTTAAATAACTTAACAAATTAAATATTGACACTTCATAAACTAAACTGTTCTATTGTGTCATTTACATTATAGTATTTTTCATCAATTTTACAGTAGCTATTTATAGTTGATGGTTTGCACACTCGCATTGAAGCTACGCATCGAAAAAACTATCGTACAACTAATTAATTGACTGTGTGCTGTTGATGCACCTACGATATATTTGCAGACTATCTTCAGTAAATTTCTATTCGAGTTCCGAAGTGAATTTACTTCGACTTAGGCACCAATGGTCGAACTTTAACACCACACACACTCACCGGCGCGTGATCATTCAATTACATGTAATAACTTGACTGTATCGAAGCCTATCAATTTGTCAGTCTGTCCATCCGACCTTTTCAAACCAGCGTTTTATATTCACTCAAACATTATGAAAGTTAACTTGTTAATTATGCTCTCAACGATTCAGTTTAATAATTCGAGATTGAAAATGGATTTGTAAGTGAAAACGTGTTTGACTGACGTGTTACAATTATAATATCTAGTGATGTTTGTATAATATGAATCGTCTATTGATTATTATTGAAGTGTGTTAATTGAACTTTCGAAGTGATCGAATTTGTTTTATTTTTAATCAAGTAAGTCACAAATGTTAATTGAAATGGAGGTCAAAGTTCTTTTGCTAAGAGAAAACGTGAATCCAACTTCAATTCGCAAAGTGTAATCAAGATATCGGCAATCGGTATCCTAGGATTGAAATGAGAAATTAGCAATGGATTCAAAGTACTAACGTAAGATTCTCTAATCTTATAGATCTTGAAATTCAAACGAATATATAATTAGGTAGGTATACTTCCAACCTGAAATACCTTACAAAAACCTAGGCACTTTTACCCATTCAAAAACATTTAAACTTAAAAAGTTTACCTATGTAAATAAATAAAAATAGATAATTATGTATGAAAATACTAAAATTACTACAGTCCGATTAGAGTTCTAATTAGTCGGTTTTATTAATTGTCGACGAAATTAAATAAGATGTTTCAATTGCGATATTCGTGGTATTTTTTTTGTTGTTAACGAACTTCTTCATAATTATCTTTAAAGTCCATGCTTAGATTATAACAAAATTCACATCAAACCATCTCGGGAGAATTCTTTCCAACGAAAATATCTTTATCGTTTCATATCTAAAATAATATTATAAAGCTGAAGAGTTTGTTTGTTTGAACGCACTAATCTCAGGAACTACTGGTTCTAATTGAAAAATTCTTTTAGTGTTGGATAGCCTATTTATTGAACAAGGCTATAGGCTACTTTTTATCCCGGAAAAACATAAGATCCCTTGGGAATGCGGATGAAACAGCGGGGCGGAAGCTAGTTATAAAATATAAATAAATATCTTATACTCTCTCCATAGTAAGTGGAGATGTGGCCGCAAGGTGAGGTAAGCACACAAATTGATTTTCGCGAGTGATAGTACAATTTTCTCTGAAGCTATCTTATAAGTGTGACAGTACCTTCTGATCACCAAACCGCATCTGCCTCCTCGCGTTCCTGGCCACGTTCATCCTGCAGAGGAACACCCTGTCTTCCCCATCAGCTGGTGCTCTTGACAGTTCAGTCCTCACGGCTTGCTGGTCTTGTTTATCTATCACATCGTACACGCTGTCTCCGTGTATTAGTAGGTCCTCCTGGAAAAAAAAACACATTAAATGCTATGCCTGTTTTTGTTTCTAGCTGTCTGTTTATTGATAACTTGAGAAGGAGTTTTGTCACACACGAAACAACACGCAAGCTAGTATTAGAATATATAATGTAGTACCCCTAATCTATCTTATTTATCTTAAACTGAGTCATTTTTAGGAAGTCTATGTATGCAGTTTATCTGAAGTTCAGAGCGCCGTAATAGGCATGTTCCAAGTAAATTTCATACACCTAGCGGTAATATTACACATAACAAAGCTCCTAAACGTAGGAAACTGCAAGATAGAGGTGCCGGGTCCGCGATTAAAATAATATAGCCTGCGGTCGGCACACTGATGAAAATGTCGAGGCAATCTCACTAAGTATACGCCTCTTTAAAAATAAAAGCGTTTGCTTTAACTCTGCGGCGACGGATTTGATGGCGAAGGTTCCGCAATTAGCATTCCGTGTGCACTGAGCCTTTCTTTTGTTGCATAGAATAGGTAACAGAGTTGTCACTCTTTGAGGAGTGAGACACGGGCACCGGTCTATGTATCCTAAGTCTCCTAAGTATCGTAAGCGACTAAGAAATAAGGTAATAATAATGAAAATTCCTTGAAGAACCTACATATTTTTAACTTTAGTAAAAAAAAAACCCAATATTTTTGCAATTTTTCCCAAAAGCTTATTGTACACTTTTACACATATATATTTCGAGTTGAATTTTATGTTTAGTAGCACTTTTTCGTCAGAGCTTATCTTATGTGAACTTAAAAGCTTTTTCTTTAAAAACTATGTAGGTACATTGTTCAACCCAATTTTTAAACCAAGAAAGCCTTATTGATTGAACACATGAACAAACACTCGTAAATACACACATACTTACGTTCCTTTCATTTCTATATGTACAATAAAATATTAATGAACTAATCTCTAATGTAACGTGTGACTTCCTCCTACAAAATCTACATATACATAACGTCATCACTCAGTAGCATTACTTCCAATCAATTTATTAGCACAGGATATAAGTACTAAACATATAATTTATTGTACATAAATAATTCCAATTTAATTACCTTGTTGCCTCTATCGCATGAAATCTAATACGTAATTATGGTTTTATAACTTCCTAACTCTCAACTGTGACCTCCGGGTCGGTTGAGGTCAATATTGTAGGATAATTTTCTTTGCTTTCAGTAAAACAAATTTCAATTAACCGTGAGTAGATTTAATAACTTTAATTAAATCATAGTTCTCGAGCAACGCAAAGAAAATTTTCTGAAGATTGCAAGTTGCGTTCTGATTTAGGGCTGTCAACTGTTCATTCCTTTATATTATTATTAATAAATATTTTATTATATCGTAAATTTTGTTTTTTACAATTGTACTCGTATTTAATTTATCTTTTTAAATCGAAAAAATATTTTTTAAGTTATTTGTTTCGTAAATTTTATAATGAAAACTAAGCAGCATTTCTTTAATAGAATTCTACCTTATAGTTACATAACAATTTGCATGCTAATTTGATAATTTATAGATATCATTATTTTTTACTTTTCCTCTACTTTCTCATAGCGCATTATTCTAAATGGCAACCACCATTAAACTAGTAACAATATCCGTACGTTGTAAGCCCTAACATTGACGTCACGAAGCGCGTCACAGCGCCCCACCCACCTGTCGCGAGCCCTCCGCGTTAAGACATAATTGTGCGCGTGCGCCGGTCCGCCGCCGCCGCCCACGTGCGCACAGCCCGTGGGGGGCGCCACCATGTGAAAGACATTGTGAAAAATCTGCTACAATTTCATTTTAATCATGGTTATAATACAGAGAGGCTTGAAGATAAATAAATATATGTGTTTAAAGAACATGTATTGATGAAGCAAAATAGCTTCAAAATAGTTCGAAGTGCAGATGATTTTCAGAGATCAGAGTATATCAATCTAGGTTGATATTTTAAAACATTGATAGAACTATCATGAATCGTTTTTCGGCTTCAACCCTTGGAAGATTTTCGGTAAAAGACTTACTTTATTATGACCTAAACAATTTTTTGAAACCTTTTTCTTTCCCTAAACACTTTTAAATATTAACTCTTAATTCGGTCTGTGGTGAACTAAGTTTATGAAGAATTTTGTTTTTTATATATAAAATCATTTAGACCACCAACGTAGTTGAAACAATTCTCAGCATTCCTGTACAAAAATAAATTATTTGATTCATGTATATGTAAATTAATTGCTCTAGGCTCAACCGCCCACTTCAGAGTTGATGAACATATGTTAACGTGAGGGCTATTTGTGCAAACACGTCAGTTAAATACTCTAATTGTAGAGTAAAATATATGCTTAAAAAGATAATTACGGATCTAGCCAATAAAAGCGCGTTAAAAACAAAGGAATCATGAAATAAAGTACCACCTGAGATAAAGCGCACCGAGAAAGTATAAAAGACTAAAGATCTGAAATCATACATACTACCTCAGAGTACTCAAACATCAGTACCCAAACACCTACTGGTGTGTTCCGGTAGCTGCACTTGAGACTCAGTTCTTTTTTGCAATATCCGATTTTAATGAAACAAAGCCTATATTCTGCTCCAAATTAATCTCTAACATGAAAATTTGTTCCGCGATATGCGCAAATAAACATACAGACAGAAAATATTTTTTTATATGTATAGATAAACCTACTTTATACAAACCTTATATATTCACATCTAATAACATCGTAACAGTAGAAACTTTATCACAAGCTAGCATAACAGGCTCTAAATCTTTCCTACTCTCTAAAGTTACAGTTAACATTACATTGTTGTAACGTACCTATTAAAATGGTATGGTGTTGTTGTAACCATGTGATAGCTGCTGGGGACAATAAATCCCCAACTATTGGGGCACCTGACTGTAAATTATGTGCTAAAGTATAAACAGCACGATTTCACTCAGATACTACTTAAGTATACGTATTGTAAAATTTATTAGGCCTACTAAATTTAATACGTCATGAGTAATTGTGATTGAAAGTGTCTGCGACAGTTTTTTTGTGGCATAGATATATATTATTATATACTATCTGTCACCTCGCGGTTTCACCCACGTTTCCGAGAGATCTTATGATTTCCTGGGATAAAAAGTTATCTATCTATGTGCTAAATCCGCTCAACTATTACAGAGTAGTAACAAACTTTTGCTTTAATAATATTAGTAAGATAACATTCTTTGGATACCATAGGGTATGGATATATGTATATTGTAATTTGTATATATCTATATATGTATGTATTTACAAAAGAGTATATGTAGTATATCAGTTATCTGCGGCTTCCATAGTACAAGCTCTGCTTAGTTTGGGGTCAGATGGCCGTGTGTGAGGAATAATATCCCAGAATATTTATTTAATTAATTAGATACTTTAATTTCTTTTATAAATTATCGCAGTTGGTTTAAGTCCCTAAACATCTTATACTATTTTGATATATAAAAATAAAATATATACGTAATTCTGTTAAGCACAATCTATTTATTGAACAGAGGTTTTCATTTTTAGGCAACAAATCGACAAATTTGATAAGCATTAGAATTTAAATTTGACTTTCATTAGAATTTTGCTTCCGTAGTGCCATTTTGGTTCCTTTTTTTAATATAAAGTAGGCTTACGTTTGGCCATCAATTGAACCGAGAAAGATTTATGAAGCCGAGGATGTAGCACGCTTGCGCAGAAAATGCTTCGTTTCTTTCGATTCTTCTATTTAAAAAGAATCTTTAAAATGACTTACCTACATCATATAAAACAGTTAATCAAGTAAAACACTGAATTAAACTTACATTCACAGAGAAACCAAACCATTACAATACCATAGAAATATAAATCAGTGTTGCGGTTACAACTATTGTACGGCTATCCATTGCAAAGTCAATAAAGCCATTTTGTATTACAAATACATTTTCGCTTTCGATGAGCAAACACAATAAATAAATAGTGAGTCGGAGCGTTCATTACTTATGGAATCTGTTTATTTTACAACATTAATACGAGCTTTTCTCCATGGTGGTCCTATTGAATTTATCTTAGGAATTATTTCTATTGCTTTCACTATGGCCATCGTATTTCGATATTTCGATTGATTCCACAGTATTGTATTGTGGCCTTACCGTTATTCTAACATTTAGATTGGCCGATGATACTACAAATGATCGGTCCAGTTATGTCTGATTGTTGGAGATTTTTAGAATTGATGTTGCTAAACTAATGTAGGTATCGGTAATGTATATCGGTATTGGATCTTTTAGTTTATCAATGTTATTAAGGAGTTTAATTATTGGTGTATCTATTTCTGTAATTGAACATTGATTTGAAATGGTGTTCAAGAGTTTAGTATTGAATTTAGTTTTTTAGTTTTAATTTACATTGGGAAGGTTTTTCCTTTAACCACATTTACACTTCGATGTAATGATGTAGCTGAAGCAAGCAAGCTAAGCCTCTTAAGTGAGCTTATTGATTTGGTTTCAACGTTTACGGAATGAATGATGATTTGAAAAAAAAAAATTGCAATTGTTATTTTTCTATTCTTTAGACAGGTTTGTGTTTAATACAAACCTTGGTAAGTGATGAAGCATCAAAGCCAAGCAACTAGGCCATTATGGGATTCGAATCTACGATCTTCGTCACGGCATTTGTCACCACTGAGTTCAAAAACTCATCAAATTTAGTGAAGTCTTAAAATTTAGTGAATAGAACTGTCTGCAGTTCAATATTCACCAATATATACTTGGTTATATTTTTTACAGATTATCAGAAATCATTAAACTGCAGATCCCATCAATGATTCGGTAGCCTCATACATAAATCATAACAAACTCAACACTTGCATACCCATTAACATATTTACACTTCGTCAATTACAACCTGCAAGTAACGTAACAAATGTAAGACGAACAAACACACGAGCCTCCGGATATGTAGATTAATGATGCATAAGAAAGCACAGCCTCTAATTGCGTTACAAATGAGTACGTGTCTCGTTTGATTGATCACACTGTAATTTTTAACATTGATACTGTTGGAGATTTTGTTCAGCTATTCATTTTTAGTAAGGTAAACATTATTTTTGAACATTGTATAACTAAATTAGTGTTATAGCTGTCTCCGTCTCATTCTTCCGTTCACGAAACGTCACGTGTCAGAAAAGACTTCTAAATTTGAATTATGTATGTAAGTATATCTTATTCCATAATCAAAATTTTAATATAAATAAACAGTTTCAAATATTTTTTTAAAGGCTAGAGTTTGATCACAATATCTTATGTAATGATGTGCAAGTATTCTAAAATATAAATCATGCAGAAGTATATTTTATACGTATCAGTTTTTTTACTATATAGGCCAGTGTTTAAATACAATCTCACTATGGTAAGTGATGATGTGGTCGAAGGTGCTAAGCACACAAATCCTATAAGAATCAGGATTTCAAGTGCAGTTGACGGCAGACACCGGTAGATGCGTGGTGACAGATTTTCAAGATGAGGTGCCAGCCAGGCGGGTACTTACTACGAAAAATAATATAACGATAAATCTTTCTTTAATTCAGACATTTACAAAAATAAATAAGGACTATTGTCATTATGTAGACCATCACATATGGAACCACACACGTAGCACCAGAAAGTTAACCCATAAACCTGCGCTTGCGCCATAAACAATAGAGTACGCACAATTCAATATGCAACCCGAACAATGTAATGATAAAACCATAGACAATGCTCTTTCGTCGCGTTAACCACTGTGCCGATTTATTGATCCTCAATATTAAATACCTTTGTAATAAAACCCACCAGTTAGTCCAGAGCTTTGGAAATCATGCAAATACCCTGATCGTTTCTATGTTTATTTGAAACAAGAGGGGTAAGGAAGATTATGTTAAGTTGGTTGAAGGTAAGGAATGGTTTATACCGCGCCTATGCCTGTGGCAATGCGGTATTTATCATTGTTATTGTGTGACTCTGCCCTTTATGTATATGAAGGTACTGAAATTAATTTTCAGTGTGAATGCGTCATCGTTGGTAATGTCTGTTGTAGTATAAAGTATTCTGTATTTATATAATTTTTAACCTTTTTTTAACTTAATAAGTATTTCTGTCTTGACTGTATTCTCTCAAAGAATGTGATGTGCATAGCAAAATAAATGTGGGATCAGATAGAAAAAATATTTTTTTTGAGATTTGTCCTTCGTCTCAATAACTTTACTTGCGGTTACTCGTTTTTTTTAGCGCAATGAACCTAGTTAGTTTCTTATGCAAAACTTGTATCTTTTGAAGTAAAATCTGAACCAAAATATTTAAAGCATTTAGAATAGAATAGAATAGTTTATTTTGCTCGAAACTGTGGTATACAATAAGTATGTGGTATATAGTAAGTATTTGTATAAAAAGTTAAATTTTCTATTGCTCTAGCTTTAAGCTCTAGTTTAAATACAATTTAAATTAGATCATAAATTTTCTCAGATTGCGGCAAATATCAAACTATTCCATGAAAGCTACATTGTCTGAGAGCTTGTAATGAATTAACATTAAACACAGCTTATAAAACATTAACATCGTTAAACGCTCTACTTTATTGTCTTGTAAAGTGGCAATTATATTGTCTATGGTTATCAAATGTATAGTTATCTAATAAGACACACCCACGCAACAATTTGATAATAAACAGCGTATTAACCGTTTCGGCATTGTTTTTAACTAGGTATTTGAATTAAGCACTTACCTACTCTAAATCTTATCATTAATCTTAATAACAATAAAATATTGCTTGGAGGTTGGGGTTATCTCGTTTTAAATTGTACTCTATGCTTGTGTAATTAAGGTTTAATTTAATGGTTTTTTGTTGGTAATAATGGTTGGTATCGATCATTACATTACGGGCTATAAGAATGGTATCGTGGGAATTCTGCCGATAGATGAGTTATGGCGGTGAAGTGGATGGACTGCCTTATCGATAAAAGTTTGCTTGTCTTGAACCGGATCTTGTTACCGTTGTAAGTCCACGAATCATTAGGATTCTACGATATACCTACAATATTCAGGGTTAGTTTTTATTGTTTAATTAATGTATACTTTATAAATTGCTCATTAATACAAAAAATACTATGAGATTAATTCTGAAAGCACAAAAAATACACCTGTTCGATACAAAAGTTCAATGACCTTTCAACGAAAATATATAATCTAGCAAGAATGTCGAGAAAATTAAAAATATAAATAATAAATATCTAGCATAATATAGCTTAGCAATTAAAAATGTGTGTTCCAATAATGGATGCGTGTGCAACGTTATGTAATAATTTTAACTAAGTTAAGTATGGATCTGTAGTTGCTTTGAGATTAGCGAAGAGTATTGCAGAAAAAAAAATACAAAGCCGACCGACCGAGTGAGAAAATATTACAGCTTTAGTGTCAAATTTTCATGAAGGAATGTAAAAACCGACTCTACTTTTCCGAATTACTACCACAACTATCAATTTAATACAGATGCATTTGACTTCAATAATGTATACATGCCTCCTTTAACTTCAAACTTTATCGCATGAGCTCAGCAAATTAAATTATAGACTTTAAATAGATTAATTTTAAATTGAATTTCATGATATGATATTTTTCTAGAAGATTTATTGCTAACTTATATATTTATTAGTGCATAATTTGATTTATTTAAAAATAGTACCCGGACATATACGGCCGTGACGTAGCATTTCATTCGTTATGACATCTGACAAACCTCTCACAGGCGGCCAATCAAAACAATATCACTTGCTCATTTGAGCGGAATCTTAAGTAATCAAAAAAGTGGGTACAGCCAGGTACGATAAGACTAGGAGTGGTTTTAGATAAAATATTATTAATATTATTATAATATCTATTTATTTTACTAATGGCTATGAAACAATACTAATAGTGTTCCGTTTTGCTTTTATGAGTTACTCAAAAAATATGTTAAGTTATTAACCATGTTTATTTTTAATGTAGAGTACATTGTAGTACCCGGCCAGCCAGGCTGGCTACCTGCCTTTTTTTTATGTTAAATGGGCTTACGTTTGGCCATCGACTGATCCCAGGAGAAGTCAAGACGTGGCCGAGGATGCAGCACGCTTGCCCAGAAAAAGCCTTTTCACTCTGGCCTTGAAGACAGTTGTAGGTGTCAGGAAACACAGACCTCGGAAGTGAGTTCTACTCCTTCGCTGTTCGTATGAGGAACGATGAAGCAAAGCGTTGTGTCCGTACAAGCGGGATGTCCACTTTCGAGTTACAACTCTATTTCCAAACAAATAGGAAAATGATTGGTATCTAATACAAAAATGTGAACAAGGGTAGTACAACTATTGACTGGGAAGTGGAGCTTTCGGGGCTATTTTTCATTATTTACATTAGATATGCTGTTACAAGCGTGTCTCACCAACAAACGTAACAGTTTGGCGAGAACACTGTACCTACCTATTTAAAAATATTGTATGTACTTTAAATTGATATTAAAAAAAACTCATTATCATCAAAAAATGAAAAGACATGAATATAATTCCTGGCTTTCTACCAAATATATAGATTCACTTCGCTAAGAAAAACTTGATACTTTGTTACTGTCCATGTAATATTAATGCTGAGTGTACAATAAGATAAGATAAGAGGCACTGGTCCAGTTCCGATGTTACATTGTGCTAACACCGGCTGGGTCTATTAATCACAATTTGAACATATTGACCAGCTATCATTATGTATACATCTATGGTAGCGACGTTTCACACGAACCGACCGCCAAAACTGTTTATGTATCTACCTACAGGTTGATGATAATCATCACTTCTTAGTAGAAAACTAGTTAACGTATTGTATTTCTTTAAAAAAAAAAGTAAAATATAAAGTTTTTTCAAAAAAACATTGTTCAATACACCTTGACCATGATAACACATAACGACTATTAAGCCAGCAGACATAATTTAAAAACATTTATGAGATGGATGACTTTACAAGAAAATGATTTATTCAATAAAAACAAAAAGTATAAATATATTTTTAGAAATAAATATTTAAAAAATGATAAGAAATCTCAACCTTCATAGAGCAACCTGTACAACCACATGAAGCGGGCGCGGCAAACAATAAAACATAGTGATTAATTTGTCGGCGCGGGCGCAGGCTAACGAGGAACTATTTCGGGTCAGACGCGGCACAATTTGTATCCGGACCCACCGGCAAGCTTTGTGCACGGCTATTGAAAAAAAAACATACTGTATATTGATTTTGCTTTAGTTATTTTGTACTTTATTAACTTCAGTAATGTTAATAGTTCAAAGATTTACTATCTGATCTCTCTTTCTTTTTTTGATTATAGATAGATGACAAGATCCATACATTAAACTTTATAACAATAAAATAGAAAAGTTTTCCGATAAGATTTTTTTTTCAGATTAGATTACTAATAACATGTTATAACGCGAAATATTTTCTATTTCTAAGCCCCGCACGTTACGTTTGGTTTGTTGATTCAGATTCCCCTATATTTATGTGCTTGTAAAGAAGTATCTAGAATTAAGTAAAATAAATTTAATGGTGGGTCCATCAAACGGAAATGAGACACAATTTCTTGTATGATATTTTCATTTCGAAGGCTTTCGTTTCGTAGGCTCATGTCATGTCACAACAGACAAGATATAGAATAAACTATTTAGTAGATAATAAATTAGTCATTATATATAAGTAAAAACTTAAGTGCGACTCTAGGACCATGTCATTGTTTTTTTCTGAAATAAGTTAATCGAATTCAAAACAAAGTAAAGGAAAAGTTTATCTTGTTGTTATGCGGATTGTGTGCGGATTAGTGAGATCATATTGTTGTTCAACTGGTAGGTATTGGATAGAGCTTTTTTCCGGTTTTTATAGGCTGTCTTCCGTTCCGGTGGTAGCATCGATAGCTTTAACGTTCATAAGTGCCCTCCCAGAACCTAAACTAAATAAATAGTTTTGACTTTGACGATAATTTTACCGTTTCATTACAACCACTATAATGCAAACGTAATACTAAACGTCTACGAGTTATCTATAGCAAATTAATTAGAAAAATGTTATTAAAGAAAGTACTTACCATCGAGTGTCCAAGGTATTCCGCCGCGTTGTCAGATATGTATAACAATTTACCATTCTGAGTCATCATCATTAAGAAACCGTTTAATGCCTGCGAACAAGAAAGGCATTTATCAATATTACATTATAGGTTATTAAAAATGGCCATTTAACTGCTATAAAAGACTTGTCTGAATGACATTTATAATATCTTGAGTCCTAAATAAGCGTTGCTAATGCTTTATTACAGCTTAATTGTAATACTGAGCAATTAGCATTGTGATTTTTCACAGAATATAAAATGTTTTATAGCATGGTCAAAAAAGTGCATTAAAGTTTATGTTTTTATGAGATATGTTGTTTTATTTTCCAGTTTTAGCATCGGAATATTTAGTTATGAAGGATCCGCATTCTTAGATTTTTTTTTTAGTTTCACAACATTTGACTACCACGAAACTTTCAATCAATCATTCATGACATACTCAAGTCAAGCAGCTACAATACATACACCATTTCTTCAAAAAGCAGATATTAATATTCAAGTTTGGTAGATAAGTAGAAAGCTATGGTTTAGCTGCTATATTTTGGCGGAAACTTGACGTTACGTTTTCATTTTATTTTCATAAAATCGTGTATTTTGAGTTTTAATAGATAATAGCGGTGGCGTTTTGTCCAATGAAGTTAAATCTAAATACACTAGTGAAGTGAAATAAAAATAATGCATATATATCGTGACTATTCGGGTTATTTCAAAAAATAGAGGGTTGCCATAAATGGTTATATTGTCTAGGACTTTTGAGTACTAGACTGATTGCAGTTTATTTTTGTTTAGGATTCTGTACATCAAATGGAAAAAAGGAACCCATATAGGATCACCTCGTTATCCGTCTGCCTGTCTGTCTGTCTATTACATGTAAGGAACTCTGAAATTGATTTATGGCTTAGTAAAATAAAATTTAATAAACTGAGGAATTTGTTCCGGTATACCAAAACGTATGGCAACTCTAGTCTACAGGTTTATGTGACAAATACAAGGTTGCAGAATTGTGGCACTATCAGCGATGCGATTGTGTGGCGATTTAATTTATTCGGTTCATAACTTAGTTTATATCTAGCGGGAAATGGGAATGAGAGCGCATAACGCAAACTAACTCCTTATAAGTGCTAGGCTATTGTTAATATAAATCTGAGGTTAGGTGGGATATCGTGTAGGTACCCATAAGTTAGTTATGAAAGCTAAAGCTTGCGATGATCTAACAGACACTATATTTAATAATATTGTAGGTAAATAAATAAAAATCAACAATAATAAACACGTAGTGGTTTATATGAAAAATTGCTTCCAACTTATGATTAACTATAATCCCTCAAATTAAAGTTAATAAGTGGTTACCACCAACCACACCCTTTTAATACGAGCCTTATACAACCATTGAAAATATTACTTGCATCCCTTTCTTACAACCAGTCATAAAACATATCTGATAGAGGTAGCTATATTTGATTTGAAACCAGAATTTGTACCTAAAATTGGAGAAACAAAGCGTGAGAAACCGAGTTTTTAAATAATTATAATGTAGTTAAATTGAACATGGATCATTGTTGCTTAATTGTTGAGTAGTTTAAGTGTTCGTTCATTCACACATTATATACCATTTCGCTCTTCTTCAGCTTTTGCTAGTAGATTGAACACAGCTATTTCACACTAACTTGTACCCTGCGATTTTACTCGCGTTCTCTAGGAATATATTTTCCAGGATAAAGATTATCCTAGTGTTTTTTACAGGGCATGATTTATTTCCCAAATTTCATCCAAATCGACATATACATAAACTATAAGAAGATAGATAGAAGTTGGTTTATTGATCAGTACAAAACAAAAAAGGCAAAATATAATAACATCAGAAGAAAAGTGAAAAAAATAATGTATAAAAAAATATTAAAGCTTATTTTCAGCGGTGACCTTTAATGAATACAGAAGGAAACTAAAGAATATAAAAATAAATACAAGTAAGACATATCGATAAAAATAAACAATATAAAAAGAAATACAGGTAAAATAATAAAATATGGTATATGAACTAATTAATAACGAATACTTAAGGATACTAACCTTTGAAAATCCGATGTTTGGTGCAGTGGAGGACTGTTGGTTAATGTCAAAGCGTTTGAAAACTGCAAAAGAAAAAAAAATATATAAGAAAAGGTAAATATACCTTCATAAAACATTTGTTTTGTTCCTAGCCTACTTGTTCCTAAGAGTTTATGACTTACTAGCTGTTCCCCGCGGTTTCATTTACGTTTCTGAGAAAAAAAGTAGCCCATGTCCTTCTCCATCCATACCATAGGCTATCTGCGTACCAAATTTCATCGTGATCGATTCAGTGGTTTAGGTAGGTAGCGTGAAAAGGTAACAAACAAACAAACAAACTCACATTCGCAATTATAATATTATACTAGCTTCCGCCCCGCGGTTTCACCCGCGTTCCCTAGGGATTTTGTGTTTTCCCGGGATAAAAAGTAGCCTATGTTTCTCTCCATACAATAGACTATCTGCGTACCTAATTTCATCGCGATTGGTTTAGCGGTTGAGGCATGAAACGGTAACAAACAAATAAAGAAACTGACTTTCGCATTTATAATATTATTATAAAAATTAAGTTAGAATTAGGATTAGGATAAGGATTACGAAGGATTAAATTAAATTAAAATTTTAGATAGTTAGGATAAATAACTAGTTTTCCACCCTGCGATCTGCATGTTTCACCCGCGATCCCTATTTCACCTCTTTTGGTCAAGAACTTCGTATTTTTTTTTATTAACGACCTTCCGCCCCCAGTTTCACCCACATTCACGAGGGATCTTGTGTTTTCCCGGGATAAAAAGTAGCCTATAGCCTGCCTCGATAAGCCTCGATGAGGATGTATAGATGAAATAATAAGTAAGATAAAAATAATTAATTAATTCTTAGTACACACCTACGTTTCAAAACGAATTTAACCTACAACATGGTTCTATAACCAGTAGTTTAGTTTCTGTAAACCACTCTCAGTCAAACAGTCAATTAAGACTTCTTTTGTAAGAACTATACAAAAACAGAATATAAGCCATTCTCTAACTTTGCTCTATATAATTCCTAATGTGTATGCTTACTAGAGTAAAGAAACGAGCAAGATAGAAAAAAATTAACTGATTCGTTAATTGTGGGCTTCAAGATAAAGTAGTTTTCTTTAAGACACTGAATATCTATTGATACACCGAAGTAGGTCCTAATATAAATTAGAGAATAGTCAAGAAATGAAAATGCATATCAAATAACGGAATCACGCGTATCATACTAAAGATTAAGTTTCTATTCATAAAAACCGTTAGTGAAAATATCTGGAGCTACAATTGTCATTTTATCTTATGATTACACCCACACGTGTTCAATAAAACAGTTAATACGAACATAATGCGTTCTGTGTAATCTGACGACAAGAAGCAACGTAACTATTGTACAATGTAAAATGCTTAGTGACTGCATTGTTATGGAGACTACATATTTAGAATCGCAGCGATTTCATTTTAGTTTCATTTTTTGAAAAATTTAAACGACAAAGCCCTATTGTAAAGTAAAACTCGATGCTAATTCTAAAACTTACGTTTAGTTTAAGTGTCAATAATTACTTCACATTAATTCTACATTCAACAATAGTTTATTCCAAATTCAAAATTAAATAATAACGGTTGATCTGAATTTTAAGAAATCAGTATACAAGTACCCTAATCGACACAAGTAAAATCCGAACAATCGATAATTTGGACCGGCCTACTCTACGCTCCAAATGATATACATCTATATTCATACTATTTCATATTCTATGTCGAGTATTGTACTCTCGACGTTTGTACCGATTGAAGCGAAAGAAATCTGTTATCGGTAATGTATCATGTTTTATATCGGTACCGTGAAAAATTGTGTACTTTATTAATATTCCGCTGTCATAATGATTGTTTCGATGGTGATAAACATTTTTGTTTGATGAGTTTCCAAAATTGGAGCATCAAATGCACGATGAGATATGAACAATAACGCGAAAGAAAAAAAGGCTGATGGAGTCTGAAATTATGCGTCAGTAAAAAATAGAGAGGATCAGTTGGACTTAGAAGATGACGTACAAGGAAGTTCTAAGGAGTGTAAAAGATAATTGAAATATGATGGAGACGATTTGAAAATGGAAGGAAATTGGCAGTCTCATGTCGAACTTATAAAACAGACAAAGATGGGAAGATAGAAGAAAAGTGAGGAAAGGGAAACAAAGGATAAGCTACATGGACCAAGGCAATAGAGTTCAATAAAAAGGTAGATACAGGAAGTTACAAATAGAATGGCAGTAGCTAAACTGACAGAAACTCGGCTGAGTAATATATAAAGAAGAACATTACCATAAGCTGCTAATTAAATTACGAAAGATAAACATCGATAAAACTATAATGCATTAAGTGGTTGTGACGTATCACTTTACATCGCCCACCGCTTTTACCACTTCAATTGTAATAAAAACCGATGTCATTGCGTGCACTTACGATACAAACATAGTTGGTAATTAATCGAATCTATCGATCGATACTTTCTCGACCGGCGGCCCAGGAAGCCTCGATAAACAATAACCGGGCGGCCACACGATTATATCGATAAGATATCGGAATAATTCCCTAGTCTAATGGGCCCGCCATGGTGAATAAGGGGATTTACACTTTCTAAACTATCTCAGAAGGGGTTCTCGAGGATGGATTAGAATATTGATAAGTTATAGGCACTAGGCTCAGCCGGTTTCGTTTATAGACACAATATTTGATAAGAATTGATAAGGTGAAGTTTAATGTTTGAAAGCTTGTTAAAAAGTTAAACAAAGTTTTAATGAACATAGAATTAAGGCATAATGTAAGCACACCCAGTGTATAAGTGTTTCCTGAATAGGTTAATTGAGGCCACACATTGATTGAGAAATGAAATTATCTGTGAGAAAAGAAGAGAAACTCCTTTACGTAGATTTTCATTGCATCTATAATAATCGTTTTAAATACACGTATCTTTTTTTTACAATTGACAAGCTTGTGTTTGACTGTTTTATTTTGCCATGGAAAGTGATGATATGGCCGAATATAGTTACCAATCAATTTTATATAGATTAATTAAATACATGGTTCATAGTCAAAGTCTAAGTCGATAGCCCAGTTGAAGTGAACTCGAACTCCTTCTAGGCTTTGTGTGTTTACCACCTTTGGCCACATCATCACTTACCATAATGAGATTGTGGTCAAACACTGGCCTATATGAGCTTTAACTATCTGAGTCATATCTATCTAGCAAAATTCTACGTGCATTAGATAAATATCAAGGAACCATACTGGTTTTGATACTCGTGGCTGGTGCAACTGCTTATTAGTTGGACATTGTACATAATATTTCTGAATGCTACATATTTTAGTGCAACGTTGTATAGTGACAATAAAATTATAAAAAATATTTTGACAAATAAAAAAAAGTCCATGAAGCATATTCTACAACAAAAATACAAACTATAATATAGTAGCTTCTGCCCCGAGGTTTAACCCGCGTTTCAAAAGGATCATAATGTTTTCCCGGGATAACCCATCAAAAACATTTTCATGTAAAATGTTGCCAAGACGTGACCATAAGGCTCGCACTGTCAAAAAGTTATCAGATCTCATGTAGAGACAAGGTTCTAACTCTACACGCCCTAACTCTACAAGCCCTAAACTCACAAACTCTACACCTTAGTGTGGCTTGGCCGTTTCGTTACTACAAGAACTATTGTATAACATAAAAGTAATGAACAGTGAATAAATTTTTCACCTGTCGCCCGTGTGACGGTAGCGAGATCGACTTGTATTTGGCCGGTTTACTTTATTATCTCAAAATATAATAATATATTCGCATATAATTTTTGTAACTTATTTAATTATCTATAACTTGGCACATTGTGACAGAACACTTATTTACAAAACACCTCACGTATCCCGTGTTAACATTAAGTTTAATGGTACAAAATAATTTGTGAAATAGTAAGATGGCGTTAAAATAAATGGTGGCACATTAGAATCAGTTAGTATGCACGTGGGCCATTTGTTTTGACACAGAGTAATGCTTGGGGCGCGTCTGCTATTATATTGACATTAGAGACTCTTATTACTGAAATGTTATTATGTATTTTTTAGCCAATATAGTGATATAGAATGATTATAAAATCAGTTTATTTTAATTTGGAATCAATAAAAAAATTGCCAATTTTCGGTCAATGCCATTTTTTTCAGAAAATGCATGTAAAATTACCTACCATTGATGGTTACCAAACAGTTTCTCATGAATATTGATCTATAGCACGTAGTACCTATTCAATATCTATTTAGTTATGTGCGGTATAGGTCCGATTGCTAATCGATAATCGACCTTATTGCCCTATCAAAATATGTCAGACCACATACCACGCACTCTCTGCATCCAACCCTCTCCTATACGCCCAACCTGACTTTGTAATTATTTGTATAATTTATTGTATTGGTGTCCTACCGTTTTCATAATAATAAAATATATACCTATATTAGTTACCTAACCCTAATTTCAGCCTAGTTAGTATATAATCAGAATCAGCATGCTAACAGTGATTCAGAGCACATATTACCGCTTTGTGTAGAGTCATCGCTCTTGATTTTAGATGCGAACACTGTATGGTATACTTATAGGTAAGGTAGTGTGTATTAGCATTATCAAGAAATATTTATAACTATTTTACATACAGTAGGGTCTTGAATTTGACAGTGAATATACCTTCAGCTTAAGACGAAATATAATTTTAATATTGTTATTTTGTAATTGAAAGTTTTATAACACTGAAATTTGTATATTTTTCCGTATTTTGTTTCCATTTCTGACGATAAGAAATTGTATGTTTGAGATCATCATTGAGTAGTAAAATACGTTCCAATAATTTTATCCTTTTTAACAATGCTTGTATTATCTTTAGGGTAGTAGAACTCTTAGTGCAGAGTTCACCCTTGGAAGTACTACCACCATATCTAATTCCGCCGTGAAATAGTAATGCACTTGTATTACTGTGTTTCGGTTAGGAGGGTATGGGAGCCGGTGAAATTACAGGCACAGGAGACTTAACAACTTCATGTCTCAAGGTTGGCAACGCGTGAGTGATACCCCTGGCAGGGAAAATATAATATTGTATTTTCTTTGCCCGTGGTGTTATGAGCGTATATAGGCTACGGTAACCGCTTACCATCAGGTGGGCCGTAAGCTTGTTTGCCAGCTAAGTAGTGTAAAAAAAGCATAAAAAAAATAATAGTGCGCGCAGACTATACGCTCTCAAGCTATACAAGTGAGCCGCAAGTTCTCATTGTAACCGATAAAAGTGTGCTTCCTCAAGTATCTCCGTAAACTTTACACGTGTTTATTTTTTGATTTTATTTGTGCGAGTTAACTAACATATATTTTTAATTCATAAAATACAATTACAGGGCATCTCTATAATATTGGTACTAAATTAGTTACAGTCTAGCACGTGCGTACCACAGGTATAATCGTTAACCTAATTAATTAGCAGTGCGCTCGTTCGTTTGAGTGCGCGAGCGCACGTCTCCTAATCAATTCTAATGCGCCACCCATTTATATGCTTGTATTGCGTTTGAAAATTGATGATTTGTTTTGCTTTTTGTAATGTTTTCAAGTTTAAATTCAATAGTATAATGGGTAATTTAAATATTTTCCGTCACTGATAGCCGGATGTGTAGGTGTACATTAAGAATCAATATGCCAGGAAAATATGGTTAAAAAACAAGCCGTGTTTTGCATTTTACATAAAGGCACACCGCAAAAGAGTTAATTTACAGATATCTGTTATACATATACTACTTTTCTTTTAAATATATAGATAATAATTACACCTAGACTTAGACAAGACAAACAGATATTTGCATGCACAAAAATGTCTGTCCTGAGTGGGAAATCGAATCCACAATCTGTGGCGTGATTGATACCGTATATTTTTTACTAACCACGCCAACTGGTAATCAAAAATAGGCATATATTTAACTACGTTCGACTTAGTGTTCCAAAGTTCGAAACATTAACTTGAATAATTCAATATACACATACATAAGAATACGTTCTATACGTTAGCAATTAAGACTAATCTGAGAAAACTCAACAACATCATTTAAATATATCAACTCAAACAGGAAGCAGTGAGACGATTCAGCGAAGTCAGAGCAATTCTAACACCAAATACCAATGAAATAAAGCGAGTTTATTTAAAAGTCCAACTGAGTCTCGAGGCAGGTGGTTAGCTAAATTGAGATGTTCGTTAGCCACTAATAGTATGTATCTCGTCAATCTAGCGCCCAGTTATTTCTGCCGCCCGCGAAAACTGCCCATACGATTGGACTCAACAGTCCCCGGCCCTTTTTAATAAATAGGGGACTTTGCCCTTTGTGAGTGCTTGGAAGTTCGAGGTGTGAAACGGTGGAGATATTGGAGATATTTTTGAATCAAATACTTGACGGATTGAGTCTTTAAAGTAGGATGTTTTCTTAGAAATAAGAGTGTGATATTAAATAAATGCCGGTATTTAAGTTCTTAGTGCCATGATGCCTTATTTTTTTCTTTATAAATTATTGATTTTAAAAAAGATACCGCTCATTTTTCGTAACGTTGCATGTAGCGTAAGTGGCTTTAATTAAGAAGGAAAATTACTTGACCCTTTTTATCACCTGTATAGCTACCACTAGAGGCCAAAAACGATAAACTAAGTTTGAACAAACTCCAACTCATTAAGTAAATCAAAACTAGGAATCCAACGCGTTCACACATGCTACCATTCCGCAATTACAGGCCGACGGACTGACAGACAATGGTCTTATTTAAAATTGAACCCGAAAAGGCATCGCACGACCATGAAGCTGGGCTAGACTCGTGAGGAAACCAACAACAATTTCCCTTATAGTAATTGCCTATAGGATTTGCATAAGTGGTATGTTTCAGCCTCGTTTCATGGGTCCCGTAATTGATTTGAAATGAAGACAAATGATATTGAAAACTATTTTGAACAGGAGTAAGTGTAATCGTTAAGTGTGTCCAGTGTGTAAATGAAACATTCTCGATTATTAACGCAAATAAAAAATCACAATAAATTGGCGAGAACGACAAACCGCGATAATGGTTTTGAATTTAGAACGAACACCACAGAAAGAGTATCGATTTTTTGTCTTTTTTTTGTAGTGTTTTGCTTTTCAGCCAGTTCCAATTAATGCGATATTGTAACACGGTTTATGACTAATTTGAAGTGGTAAGATAATTAATCTACACGTGTATCTACTTGAAAATAATTATGATCATATCATAAAATTTGTTTAAGGTAAAATGAGTACTAGACCACTTAAAATAAGGAAACTAAAACCTTTCTACTAATCTCACACTAAATGTATGGGAGTGTTTAATGTCAAAATTTTGGATACTTTTCGTTTGATTTTTAAAAAGTTATCGATTTCATTTTACTGATTAGGTAACGTACTTTCGATATCATTTAACTTTTTTTTGATATCTGTAATAGTTACGGAATAATCGCCTGGACACACTTAACGATTACACCCTGTATATTTATTTATTACTATCTAGCTTTAATATTAGACTCAAATTAATTCAACTTCTAGATAATATATTTTATTATGTTTTACTATGTTCATTTACAACAAGTATCTAAGACAAAAGTACAAACTATAATATATAAAAAAAAACCTCTAAGCTACCTACCTCATCTCATCTACCGTCGCTACGGATGGGCAAAGTTCCCAACGGGCTGCGGCATTTCCTCTTTATATTTTGTTCCGATGCTATTTAACAATGTTACACACTAAGTCACCTAATATGTCAATAATAATTAAAAATTGTTGTTCTTTAGTATACATTGATGCTTAAAAGACATGTAGGTACTGTACGTTGTATAGGTATCATTAATCTATTAACTTGTCAATATAGCAAGTTGCTCTAAGCTAGCTATGCAGTAGTGCTTTTCTGAAAGCTTAGAACCTTGTTCTTAACGCTGATGCCACTATACTGTGTGGATATTTCCGTGGGGGTTCGAGCCTCGCCGATTTGCTCGGATTTTATCATCCAAGCTCATCGAGGCTTCGGGAGACAGACGGGCTGGGAGTTTTTTCCGCCAACGCATAAGCTTGGCCATCCAAAAAGGGAACGCTGCCAGCCTGTTGGAAACCTTGCCTATCGACAGCACCGAGGGCTTTGAGGATGTTTTCTATGTATCATAGTTTGTATTTTATATATTGTAAATATTTTTTGTATATTTTAGATGTTATATTTTCGAAAGCTATGTATGAAACTTTTTTTTCATACATTATGATAGAGCAAGCATGATCTATAGTATGAAAAGTAGTTTTAGAGTTGGTTCCATAGTAAAAGTTGTTTAAAATGACGAAAAAAATATGCCATCTTGAAATATCGTATACCTACCTATCTTTGGACATTCCTCATGTCGTTTCAACAAAAGTTGAGTTTGTCATGGAATCTTTGACATAAAAATATATCAAGAATATGTAAAAATTCAAAACAACATTTCAATTATTTGCATGAAAATAATGTTGATGTTTTTATTAAATGTTTATATAGGTTTTTCCGGACTCATTCTTTTTGGAGTTGAGGGCGTTCTCCATAGTGCATCCATTGGATCAGCTGCACTGAAGTTGTAAATTTTTGTAAATATATAAACAGGGAATAAAGAAAAATATTTTTAAATAAATAATAAAACACTCAAAAATGTACGCTATCTGTCAATTACGAAACACGCGTTGAATTCATCAATCTAAGGTCGCCTTTACATTGAGCGACCGCGTCCCAAACCGCAATTAAGTTTTCACACGCGTCAACAAATTAGCTTGTCATGGCAACGCGTTAGCGAGCTTGAGGCATGTGTTTGACTGAAGGCGAACAGAGAGAAGCAAGTTGAACGTGTTGAGAGTTGCTTAAGAATAATAATTCATATAAATTAATAATAGTGTAATTAATAAATGAGTAATTGTGATAGGAGCAAGAATATGTCATATTTATATTAAATTTTAATATTAATGTCAATGTTATCATTTCGGAAAAAAGAAAAGAATTTTAAATTAGAACAGTATAAGTTTCCTCATGAACTACGAACTCATGAAGAAAATCAACTGTTATATTTTTCAAATATATTTTTCCCGGATTATAGATACTTTTACTGCATTTTAATGGTGATCAGTAGAATCATCCTGGCACCTTTCATTTTCATTCTTATTCAATTGTTTAAAAAAAAGTTATATTACATCGTGAAGAAATCAATAGTATAGTTTAAAGAAACTTCAAATAGATACCTGCTTTGCTAGATACTCTTCAAGTCGAAAACCTGTTGTCAAACATATATTTGGTACTACACAACACTCGGTGCCACGTTTTTCATTTACGTAACCATGATAGTCATTTTGTTCGCCTCTCGCTTATTCTCCGATGGTAGACATAATGCCTAAGACAGTCGCTACATTAGCGGTGGCCTTAGGTTAGCGTCCGATTGACAGCTGCCTGCTTGGTATAGGGATTGTTTGAAGGGCTTTATAAAGTGACGGAAGTTCCGGTTTATTTGGTTGTCTACAATTGTAGGTAATCAATCAATTACATGAGTTGAAAACTTAATATTGACAATTGTAAAATATAGCCAAAATAGTCAGATAATTTTATACTCGTATACCTATATGAAAGATAGTCGGGTTAGTTACATTTCTAAATCAATAACGGCTGGACCGATTTTTATGATCTTTGATTTGTTGGTTTGTTTCCGACCCGAATAGCTGAATAACTATTAAAACATTGGAATTCCGATTTTTATACTGGGAACGCGAGTGAAACCGTGGGGAACAGCTTTTTTTATGTCAGCAGGTTAACAAGCAGGCAGGCGATCCACCTGACGGTATGTGTCTACCATCGCCTATAGCCATTAGCAATACCAGAGGGATTGCCAATGTGTTGCCGCCTTTATAAAGCCTAGAAGGCAACTGGCTCTCAAGCGCAACTGCCGGAACACACCAGTAGGTGCTAGTAAAAAATAAATAAAAAATGTAACCTCGCTTCCGAACCGGTGGTAACTTCAGTAAATTCGACCTTCGTAAGTGCCCTTTTAGAGACAAAACTGAATAAATAGCATTGACTTTCACTTTTAATACTAAGGTATTACCTATACATTTAAAAAATATACAATAATAAGAAAACAAAAATAATGTGAAAATATGCCGTGAAATATAACTAAAAGAATTGGATTAATAGGTTCTTAATTACGCTTTAAAAATCGGCTTTTGCTGAAACTGTATAACTAATAAAAAATATGATGTTCACATACAGCAGTTGTAGGTATCTCGATCGCTCAACCGAGGTCGATTTAAAAATGCATCAATATTTTTATATATTTATCTAAATTATCGATAAATTAAATGGAATATCAATAATTACTGAGTCTACGCGAATAAATTACATCAAAAATAGACAAAATAAACCCTTGACATTTCGTTTAAAAATAAAAGTGATGTTATAATTACCCGTTAAAATACGTTTATAAACAAAATCTTCACAAAGAAAACATTAGCGTAGTACGATGTTTTTAATCGATATAATATATACGATTCCGACCGTATAAATACAGGTCATTCGATTTATAAATCAAGCTCAAAATCGATTTCAACAAGTGGCCATTAATTAAGTTGTAGTTAGATTAGAAATTAGATAGAGTAACCGTTGGGCGGCGATAGTGTCTGATATATGGTTCTACGTATTAAAATTATCTAAATGTTGTATTGGTTGCAATAGTCGGTATAGGTGTTAAATGGTAAAACTCGATGCCACTAGACAATTTTTCAAACGTATAATTATGTATGTACGCCTTGTTTCTGTGGGTGAATCGTAGCTATTTATTATGATATTACGAAACGTAGACACCTGTGATTTCTAACGTGAAAGGATTTGGTGGGTTTGTTTTGGAGAAAAATCTTGTGTCATATTTTTTTGTAAACTTTGATCATGTAACCAAATCTAGCGTAAAGTTCTAAAAATATAACTTGCCATATTTAATAAGTAAACCGAAGGGTTTTATTACTTAGTGTACTTACTTATTCTAAAAAGTAGATTTAAAAACATATGTTTATATTTTTGTTAATTACTATGTTAACGTTGATCTATAAATTAACTAAATAGAAAAATAAATTTATAAATTTATATTCTATATAATAAATATATCTATTATATTAATAAATAAAATAGAAGTGTCTGTTTGAAATATTAAAAAAACAACATTTTTTTACTACATGCATATGTATTTGTACTTTCATATGCAAGTATACCTACGTCCTACTTGTAACAATATTTTTT
Organism: Tetheella fluctuosa; assembly: GCA_951216915.1. Lineage (NCBI taxonomy): Eukaryota > Metazoa > Arthropoda > Insecta > Lepidoptera > Drepanidae > Tetheella > Tetheella fluctuosa. Next base: position 4,158,067 of record OX578234.1, on the reverse strand, counting down.
TTTTAAATTGCCTGTCTGTTTGTTCCGGCTAAACTCCGAAATGGCTGTACCGATTCTGACGGAAGTTTCACTGGCAGATAGCTGATGTCATAAGGAGTAACTTAAGTGTTACCTTTATTATCATAGTTATAGGCTAATTTTTATACCGGGAACGCGGGTGAATCCGCAGGGAATAGCTAGTTGAGAAATAAAACTTTTTATGTTATAGAAGGCACATTCTTCAATAAGCTTCCTATTATTATTTTAATTAAACTTAAAAGAAAATTATATTTAATAACTGAGAGCGCGTTGATGTCTTTTGTATGAACCTTGACCCTTTTACATCATACATTCCAAATCAATGTATTATTTTAGACTATACATTTATAATCAGTACACTTAATCAATGCCTCTTATTTTTTTAATAAATCATTCATAGTCCCAAAGATTGGCTGTCAACATTGACAAATAAAAATTGCGAAGTAAATATGAATGAAATATGATATCGTTTCATTAATCCTACCTATCAATGATTATTTAAACAGCATGTCTGATGATTGAGTCATCAATTTTAATTATAATATATTCGTAATCATAATGTCAATATGAAACTTGATGTTCAATCTGTCTTATCAAGTAGTCGTACAAGACTGTAACCGTGAATGTACTCGTAACAAGTGAAAATTAATTCAATGTTACGATAATATCTTAATCCTAACTTCCTAACTTAATATTATAAATGTGAAAGTAGGTTTGTTTGTTTGTTACCTTTTCACGCCTAAACCGCAGAACCGATCGCGATGAAATTACGCAGATAGCCTATGGTATGGAGAGGAACATAGGCTACTTTTTATCTTAGGAACGCGGGTGAAACCGCGGGGGACAGCTAGTAATATTATAAATGCGAATTTGTTGTTGTGAATTGGTTGTGTTTTCACAACACAGGTTTACATATTACTACTCAGCTCAGTAATGTCTAAACAGATTTGGAATTACTCTGGAATAATACATAGGAAACTAGTCAGCAAAAATATTTAAAACTTATCTATTCTAATGTAATAAAGAGGAAAGATTTGTATGTTTTTTAACGAATTGGCTCAAAAAGTACTAAACCGATTTTAAAAATTCTTTCACCGTTAGAAAGCTACATCTTCACCGAGTAACATAGGTTATATTTTATTTCGGAAACGCGAGTGAAACCGCGCGGAAAAGCTAGTAAATACATAATATATAAACTAATTTTGTATAGTGTATTTTTATTACAATAAAAAGATCTAATCTAGAAAGTACTTTACTATAATGAAATAAAGTGCAATTTTTAATTGCATAGCTAAACTTTTAAACTTAGTTTTTTACTGTTTAGCTAAACAATTTAGCTAAGTTTAGCTGAACAATTTAAAATTATCCAATATATTGTGAGTTATAAAATCTCTGAATACTTTCTACGATTTCTACCTTCCTCTTCAGGGATAACGTATGTAATGATATTATAATATTTCTCTTTATATTGCAACCCCAGTATTATTAATACACTAACATTATAAATGCATAAGTTTGTGTGTTTGTTTGTTTGTTATCACTAAGCTCAGTAACGGCTAAACGGATTTTAATGAAATTTGGCACGCAAATAGAATGTATTTTAGATAACACATTGGATACTTTGAACTCAGAAACGCGAGTGAAATCGCGTGCGGAAACTAATATTTTATAAAGATTAAATATCACAAAGAAATATCATTCTTTTTTACATACAATATTGCTATTATAATTTACTCTGCAATGCGTTCATTTTCGTACTTCCTCATTTCTGCGTTTTTTTTTTAAACAAGTACCTACATACTTTGATGAAATCATCTCATTTTATACACACCGCCTGCGCCCGCACTACCGGCCGCTATGACCTTTTATTTCGTAACATACGTATATATTTTTTTTATTAAAACAATTGAAAGTGAGAACTGAGTACTTGATTTTAAGGTCATGTCATGAATCTTGTATCGGTATGTCTGATTGATGAATGAATAAATTGTCTGCCTGTATACATTTATGTTAAGATATGCATGTGTTGTTTAATTTCGATTTCTTGTTTACTTATACAAAATGTAAGTTAACTTATTTAATGACTATACGGCCCATACGTAAATTTATGCGACTGTGGTACTTCAAAATTTGTAATATTGTAAATTTCTAGCAATAAATTGAGATAAAACTTATTGGTCACCATTATTTTTATGGAATTTAGTTTTCCCCCGGTTTCAGCATAGTACAACAAAAGTTGATTTACTTTATTTTATATTATGCTACGTCTGTATTTTATACAATTATTAAAAAAAAAAAAAGAATCTCACTTTGTTATAATAATTTTAAAAAATATTCTATCATATTAATAGTACTTACTAACTTACTAGTACTTAATATTACAAACTTTTTCAATGTACAAAATAAATTAATAGCAAACTGTACTTATTTATAAAAGTACTATTGCTTTAGATTTTCTTAATAAATCTGCCTTAACTTGTACACTACGTTGCAAAATCAAAACGCTCACAAAATAAAATAATACAATCGTGTACTTTAACATTATTGTTTGTACAAAATTAGTTACCTAAAAGCGTTGAATTTAATATAAACTAGGCATTATTTGTCTGAGGGAACTGGATTTGAACACTGTTTTAAATTTTATTTCCTTGTTAAGGTGTGACTTTACAGAACATTAATGTCGCAATTGTTGTTATTCAATGCAATAAAACGTGGTGATGGAAAATTGTATCTATGTTAAACAAGATAAGACTTAAATCGCAAATAGGAAAAAAAAAAGAAATAGGTATTTAAGAAAAGCTTTGATTGTTTAACGGCGAATATAAAAAATATATATCACAATTTTAATTTATTTTTAGGGCCCCATTTCCAAAGGGTTAGACTAATTTAACGCCCCGTGCGTCTGTCTGTCTATCTCAGGATTATAGGGATGTATGTTTTTAATCATGGTAGCCAGTTGAAATACACAAAAAAGGTATATTACTATAGTTTTATCATGGCAAATAAACTAAACTTCAACGAGGCAAAACCCAAGGGTGGTGACCATAAAATAAACCTGAAAACGATGCCAATTTTCAACTTTTGGTTTGAATCTAATATTACTGGTACTTAAATAACAAAATATCATAGAAAAATTGCGAAGTGAAGTCGAGTAACACAGCCCCAAAATAATGTCCATTATTATTATTGTACGGAACCCTCTATCCCGAATTGTGCGCGGCAGGTTTTTCATAACTCACATTGACTACATTTTTTTTTCTAATTTACTCACGATTATGAAATAAAAAGTCCGGGTTTGCTTCAACCGATTCTTAATATTTAGACAACAATATAATAATATTTTAAACATAAACAATAGATACACTTCAACAATTACCATCAGACGTCTTTCAACAATTCAAATCGGTTATTGTCTCGAATCGTACGCGTGTCGTAATCGATTGTATCTATCGATATGAATAAAAATCATTATTTCCGACCTTACCCATATAGTTAATTGTTGTTGGAATAGCTTACTGACAATTAATTTAATTAAAAATGTTGTAAATATGTTATTTGGTTGTATAAATGCGTAGACTACCGAACTTAGGAAGGTCAAAGTGGGTAATAAAATTGTTACTGATTGAGAATGAGCCCTTGTTAACTTTATGTGCCACTAAATAGTGGAAATATACATTTATGCCTTTATGTTTGTTAAATTACAGTGGTCAATGACAACAGATTCATAAAATTATAGGTAAGTTTTATAAGAAATTATTATATTGCCCACTTCCATTTAATCAATCAAAAAGTAGCAAGAAACTTTGTTAGGTATGCTATTGTCGAAGTGATTCTTTTACATTTATAAATATTCTGGTATATCGTAAGATACTAACTAATTCGTAATACTAATGATAAATCAGAAAGTAGGTATGTTTGTTTGTTACCTCTTGACACCTCAAACACACACCAAATTGTGATGAATTTTGGTGCGCAGATAGCCCATGACATGAGTAATTCCCATGGGGAAAACTGATAACTTTTATAATGAAGTTGTATTGTTATAAAGCTAATACAGAAGTCACCCAGACTAATTTATCAACATCTAAAATGGAAGAGCGCAAAAGATGACATGAAATGGAAGTACAATACTATTTATCCTAATCCTAATCCTTACATCCTAATCCTAACTATCCTATCCTAACTTTAATATTATAAATGCGAAAGTGAGTTTGTTTGTTTGTTACCTTTTCACGCCTGAACCGCTGAACCGATCGCTATGAAATTTGGTATGCAGATAGCCTATGGTATGGAGAAGAACATAGGCTACTTTTTATCGTGGAAAAACGTAAGATCCCTGGGGAACGCGGGTGAAACCGTGGGGCGAAAACTAGTCCTAACTTAATATTAAAAATGCGAAAGTGAGTTTGTTTGTTTGTTACCTTTTCGCGCTTAAACCGTTGAACCGATCGCGACGAAATTTGGTGTGCAGATAGCCTATGGTACGGAAAAGAACATAGGCTACTTTTTATCCCGGGAAAACATAAGATCCCTGGTGAACGCGGGTGAAACCGCGGAGCGGAATCTAGTTTTGCATAAAGCTTTAAAATGACCTTCGATCAGAAGGTACTGGACAAAGTTTATCCGCTCCTATTATGTATATGTAAACCTATAAAAATCACAACGAACTTACTTCACAGAATGAATTATTCTTAAAAGGAATGAGTAGTATTAAAACAATAGTATAATTGAACCCGAAATGATTACCATTTTTCGATATATTACAAGTTATTATATACAATTTCAGATTGGCTTTACTATTATTTCTGGAATTACAGATTCAAGGTTCGAACAATAATACAGACATAAAACGCAAGCAACTATGTTTATTAAAATAATATTCAATTGTAAAACAAGTATCTATGTAGGTAATAATGGTGAACAAACGTAGCAATAAATCTCTATGGTGGCGATGTCTTTGCACAAAGACGCGCGTTACGTAATCACAGAATTGATAAATACAAAGCTGTTTTGTATAAAGAAAACGTGCTTGTATCGTGGAAACTAATTCTGTAAACCGTTAACTTCCTGTAATTTGGTTTATCCGTAGACTTATACTAGTAATATCATCGCGATGTAGGTGTTTATTAAATGAGTTTTTTGCAATTATTGATGTTATAACGAATAATTTTTCATTATTTATGTGTTACAATCATTTAAATGATAGGCGAGATTGTAGTCAGACCTAATTTCAAATTAAAACAATAAAGAAATAACAAGTTCCACGTTAAACCAGTAACTATAGATCTGTTATAAACAAGCGCAGTTTCACTATCAAATAACCATTGAATCGTTGTGCTCACAGTATAAAAGCCTACCGTACAAGCTTGTATCGAACCTTGACCCACAATGGGTCTTACTCGCACATGTAATTCAATACTGCCTAATAATAATACTAGTTGCGTATGTAACTGTTCGAATGGGTGCGTACGTAAAATTGACCTGAAGCTTAAGGATTTAGTTTTGATGGACTAAAATATTGATTCCTAACTTAGACATGATTGTTTTAAGCTGCAATGTTAGAGGACTTATACTTATTTAAATGAAAAGTAGCACGTTTGATCACTGGATTTACCAGTCTATTTATCTACATTTTTTTTAGGTTAATTAAAAGTAAACAGGGAAGTAGGTACGGCTATGCCCAAGAAGAAAGGAAGTGTGGCTAAGTAGTAACTAAAAAGAATGGCTCTCACCAGGTAAATAGAAGACCTAGTCAATGTTACCTAAGAAATTTATAAGGGATGCATCAATAGGCGGGCCCAGGACCTGGATTTGCATCCCACCCAGGATAGACATTTGTGTGCGTGAATATGACCTGAGTCTGGGTGTAATTATCTATACAAGTATATATTTAGACGAGAAAAAAATTGTATATTTATTTATTTTGTTGCACGTAAAGTTAACTATGTATCTATATTTTAAAAGATGTCTATTTATTGTATCTAATTTTCATTCCATTCAAAGGTCCTCTGGAAGAGATCGCTTTTTAGGAATAATTGTATAATATTTTTTGTTTCCTTTTTATTTTTTATTGACTTCCCAGTGTAGAATAAATAGGAAAACATATGTATTGGATTAAAAACCAATGTCTAATGTACGAAAAACACATGTAAGTAAATTATTATAGCTATTAGTTAAATGCGTTCGTCTACACCTGTCGCCGAGTCCGCAACTAGTCGCTAAGTAATTTTCTACCTATTTTAAAATTCAAATTAATGTTAATGTGACACAGCGCTTTAGACGCTAATTGGATTAACGTCTGTACATGCATATATTATTTGCAATATGTTTTATAGTATCAGAATGTTTAGTTACATATTATTTACTATTAGGTGCTAATTAAGGATATTTAAGTAAGTATTTAAGTCAAGTTTCTCGCGCATTTAATAAAATTACATTTATTTCAGCTCAAAATGAAATATGATATAATTTAAATTGATGTATGAACAAAAATTATATTTTTTTTTTATTTTGAGGAAAATATACTTTTGTATACTTACACGAATAATTGTTAAGTCGCTGTAAATTATGAAATATAAATTGCTTGACTTTGACGTGTCGAGAGTAGAGCACAACCTCACCCGCTTCGCGGTATGAGGCGTTTTTGCAGCAAAAAATCATTGATATCTAACACGCACTCATTGGCTGGCGCTACAAGGTAGGTGCGTTACATCGCTGTGTTCGTTACACATTTTGCAATTTAGGTTAGTGACTGTAATTTTTTTTTTATACCACATTGTCGGCAAACAAGCATACGGCCCGCCAGATGGTTAGCGATTAGCGTAGCCTATGAACGCTTGCAACACCAGTGGTACCACTCACCCTTCCCCAGGAGGTACTTCCCCAGTTTAGCTGCTCTTTGAGCGACATATCGCTATGCTCTACCTCTCACAAAAAAACAAATAAAAAACCGAAGACAACTATACTTTTATCCCTTAAGCACCTTTCTATACTGAAACCCACTAATTGAAAACCTTTAAATATGCACATACATTATTCTACAGTTCGCAGTCCACAACCACGTTCCTAAACACAAAACGGTCACAATTATCAGCTAAGTGTAATTATATCTAATTATACAACAATTGTAAACACAAGCGAACAATTGCGATATCTCGATAATGGCTCGCTAAGTGTTAGTGTTCGCTCCTACCACTGTAATGATACGTTGATGTACATCAAGTTATATCACGATTTACTGATGCATCTGTGTTTCTAGGTTATTTTGTGCTATATTAGGTTTTAATGCTGTCTCTATTTTATGGTCACAAAATTCCCTTTAATAGAAGATAGAGCCTAATTGATAGCGTATGATATAATGAAATAATGTTTGCACGGTGATAGAGTACTTTGTATTAACTGATTTGCTATCTAGCTTCTGAAATATATCGAGAAGCGCCTACCGACTTTTTGGTTGTCAGCCTCGTACAATTTATCAACACTTTCAATTTATAAATTGATTTAATCTATTTCCTTTAGCTTAAATATCATCGCTTGTCTCTAATAATTAAAAATTACTTCCAACTTAAGCTTACAACTCGAATCAATAATTTCTTCTTTTACTTTGTATAGACTTTTGTTTGACAAAATTTTCACTATGGTAAGTGATGATGTGGCCGAAGGTGGTAAGCACACAAAACCTAGAGGAAACTGGTTCTCATGTGCAGAGTAGAGTCACTATAGCAATTACATCATTTCTACCCTGTTTGTAAGTGATCACTTAGCGCACATATTTATTTATTTAATGCGGGCACGCCTGTATCGTCGCTCAAAATATATTATCCCTGATATTATCCAATTATGTAGTCTAATTTTTAATAATTAACTTTTTGTCACAGAAAAAGGTGTAGGCAGTGATCTTGAATCGCAATGATGATAACTCAATATTAGAGACGTTGGCTACTATACTAAATTACGTATGTTGGAATCCTACAATGAATAGGTATTGAGTGGAGGAAGAAACCATAGCACGTTGATAGGATACATTCCAGGCTAGCTATGTCCACTCATTTTGTTGATAAATCAATCTGCAAGTAGATACCGTAAAATGCCAGGTCTAAACTTTGGCCGCATTATCACTTATCGAAACTCAGATTATAGCCTGTTAGTTTAATGGGTCTTATGTAATTATACCCACTATTGAATACCCCGCCGGGTATCGCTCAATAATTTTAGTAAATTAATTTAAATGAGGATATAAACCCAAACAAAATGATTTTTGTTATATTTATTTATTATAATCCATGAGTCGTAATAATAAAACTAAATGGGTTTCTATGAATTCGGGCCGGTTGGTGTGGTTAGTAAGATACCCTATCTATCACGCCGCAGGTCGTGGGTTCGATTCCCACACAGGACAAACATTTGTGTGCATGAACATGTCTGTTTGTCCTGAGTCTGGGTGTAATTATCTATATATGTATGTATTTACAAAAGAAAAGTAGTATATGTAGTATATCAGTTATTTGGCTTCCATAGTACAAGCTCTGCTTAGTTTGGGGTCAGATAGCCGTGTGTGAGGAATAATGTCCCAGAATATTTATTTATTTATTATGAATACTTTCTATAAATATAGACAGCTTCATATAGAATGTTATGATTACATGCGATCACCGATCACAAAGCAATTTTCCACAAAAAGTTAAACTTCAATAAAGCAGTAGCTACATTTGCATCGGTACCAGTATTACAGATCAATCATGCTCCACTTATGAGCTAATTAGGCATAAGAAGCGGCGAACATCGCGTAGTTCCCATGGTGGTATGCAAAAATTGTTGAGAAAATACCAAAGGGTGCAATGCATTGTGCGTGCTCGATAATTCGCAGGCAGCACATGTCTGTAATTTCAGCATTTAGACCGATAAGACTGGGAGTTGTAATTGTCAGAAATGGGCGTTATGCTTTGTAATATCGGGTGGCTTTAATGTAGCATAGGCTTTATAATTTTACCTGAATGCCAGATACATTATGGTTGCTCTGAATTTTAATTTTATTGGATTTTTTTTTAAAATAAATATATTCTGGTTCGTGACATCATTTTTGTTTCAAAAGTCTACTGCTTTGTACAAAAGCTTTTTGTCTAACAACGATCATAAAACAACAATTCCTAACGAGCATTGAAATCTCAAAGACCTATCATTGATAAGTAAATTCTGCCAGCGAAATCATATGCAAACTGCGTTCCCCACGATCCGTTGACAATCGAACATTTATCGAATCGGTAGGACCCCTATTCTACATCGATTATTCGAATTAATATTATGACATGAAAATTCAATCGAATAAAACTGGTATCTGTAATCATTTTAAGTTATTGACAATATTGTAGACTATCGATATAATCATTCAATGAGTAAATTAATAGTTTGACTCGAGATAATCTTACCATTTGAATTGGTTTACTTATAATTGCCACAGTTCAACTTAACAGGAAAGTTACCCGTTGATACTGACTTGTAAAAAAATTAAAGGTTTAATGATTAAACATACTGATTGCTTTGAACTGCCTTTCATAGAGCGTTTTAATCAATGTAATTTTTATGAATTTATATTTCGTTATGTCTGCCTTATCAATATATGTAAATGAATGCTCCTTTAGGTAAATTACAGTAAATTGCTAAACAATATCAGTATCCTAATACACATTATTTAGATAATATCCATTAAACTTCGACGTCCAGTCCCGTTTAAATATCTTGTTCATAATTCAGCTACCGTCGCCTTATCTTAAATTCAACACTTCCATATTATTTATTATATATTCATGGTAACTATAATATTTTAAGTGTTTCTTATCTAGCCAAATATTTATTCATAGCACTTTAACATTTCACAGTGCTTAAAATATTACCTGTGTTTTTAATAATAGGTATGCTAAATTTAATTTCTTTTAATCTATTTGACCTTGAGGCTTCGCTTGTTGCATTTTTATTTAGCTATGATATTGGATGAGTGCTAATTTGATGTTTATTTTTATGGTAATATTTAGTAATAGATGATTGATTGGATTAATAGAAGCCTTTTCGTGTATATTTTGATGGCTAATGACAGGATAACGTAGATGAAATTTAAAATTGTAATTGTTTATTTATATAAAGACTAGAGGTTAAAACTATTAAAAACTATACAGATCATCAAGCATAATGGTTGAATTTATTTATTTTAAAACCATCGAGCCGTTACAGCAAGTTTTAAATAAAAATCTATCCATCCAAATTATGTGACTAAGTACGATTTAGAAATAGAATCGATTGATCGGGTCAGATGTGTACAGAATACGGACGCAAGGATGCAGATGAAAAGTATCGTGCGATACGCGGGAGTCGGTAGTCCCCGGGGGAATGTTGGCGAAATGTGGACGAGCAGGGTTCACAAGACAATGAGAAATATTGCCAGGTTGCCCAGTTTTACTCTTTCTTATTTCTGGTCTATCGGTAAGAATAAATTATAATAAGAATGAACATCTTAAAATAAAACAAATCAATATTAGCAAAAGAAGTTAAGTTACCGAAAATTTAAAAGAAAAAGGTACCTACATATTTTCTCGTATATTTTTTTAAAATATAATATTAGTCTGTGCACTACTCAAAAAATACAAAAGAACTATTTCCTCTGTGTTTACATGTATTGTGTTTTACTTCACACACACATTTACACTGTATAAACATGAGTAATAAATATTATAAACAAATAATGATTATCTACTTTCTTAAATAGATATATTTATATTAGTAAACAGCTCACAGCAACAAAAACAAAATCGGTACAAATATTTTTGCTCTACAGGCCAACAGTCGTTAGTGATTCATCATACAAACATTACAATTCCATAGCTTTTCTCAGGCTTGTGAACCCTGCCGACCGGTGCGCGGGCGCAGGCGCGGTGGCGTGCGATGCGGGCGTGACACAACCCGACTTGGGTTCGATTCCCTGCAGGCACCATTAGGACCAATAACCATCAGTCGGTAGCCAGACCTCGGCCCGCTAATTTTCTCTAATTTTCCTATCAAAACCGAAACGTTATTGTTTTTTTTACCAGTAGCGTTGTCCATAACTGTTTCCAATCGTGGGAACATCGGTTTCTTATTACGTAATTATCGGTTTTTGCATGGTTTTGTTACGTTCAAGGCTGTGTTTTGATATTTGCGTGTATGTGTCGATATTTGGTGAGAAATTCGACCTTGCCGTAACGCGATAAATTGAGCTTGAAGGAGAGAATCTTGTACGCTTATAAATGCACTCGTGTTAGTTATCATGGTAGGTAACATCGTTATAAAATGTACAAGGTTGATTAAAATGGTTATTAATTGCTTTGGAAACGTGTTAGTGACCACACCAAAGAGGTAGTCTTACCTTTAGCAGACGAGACCTCAAACAAGTGATTAAAAGGTAGGTAGCTTCTATCTATCTGTGTATGGTTCAAATTTGAAGAATATTAATATTACCCTTCTCGTCGCCATATAGAGTGATTGAAGTCAGTCTAATCTCGCAAAAAAAAAATACACTAAATTATTCTGTTTAGATTTAACCTCGACGAAGTCACAAAAGAATATATAAACTTATATAATATCAAATATTAAGATACTTAGTAAATTTTGCATTTGAATTAAATATTAAAATTAATTGATTAAATACTAAAATTATATTTCTAAGTGATTATCTTCTGTTAGATATATTAGGTATATAATGATTATAAATAGTTTAATTTATTTATGTTTTATTTATTTTATTACATAACATGTTTTTGCAAATAATTTTTTTTTTTTACTCTGAAAAAAAAATAACGATGTGGATCCGACTGGAATGGCAAAATTAATGTAGAGAAACACAGAAAATGTTTTTACTTTGACATGTCCTTGAGACAACAATACCGCCTCAAATTATAACCATGCCCATACTATATCTACCGTATGAAAAATTAGCATCTCTTTAGTCAATTTAATTATTCCCTATTCATATTGAAATATATTTTACCATAATGCGATACCCGTAATGCCAGCTTACTCGAAGGAGGCGCGAGCGCTGGGAGTGGCTGATAGATAACTGCTAGATATTAATTTAGTGATGTCTGAGTGAGGAGTGGCTTTGACATGTCCGAGACATGTTTTAATGGAGCTTGTTTAATGTTATGTTTGTTACAGCCCTTGTGAAGTGGGATGTTCTTTCGTATTGTAGATAAATATCCATTTCATAGTGAGTATGGTTGCTTTAACTTTAAAAAACCGGCCAAGTGCGAGTCGGACTCGCGCACCGAGGGTAACGTACAAACTTCGTCCATCGTTCGTCCATCACGGGAAATGCACAACAATGCACAATAAATAAATAATTATTTACCTTATTTCAGGATATGCCAATTCAGCTAGACCTCTAAATTATATCAGCGCCCATACAACTCAGAGGTCTTTATTAATTGGCGTAACTATGTATGTATGGGGACAACCTTTAATTTTCAACTTTTTATATTTTGGAATTTTTCCTTTATTTGTGTTGTGAGACCTTGTTTTTTGCCAAATTCTGTGATTTAGGTCAACGGGAACTACCACAAAACAAATAAAAGGGCAAAAAAATCGCGTTTGTTGTATGGGAGCCCCCATTTTATTTTGTTTTTAGTATTTGTTGTTATTGCGGCAACAGAAATACATAGTTTGTGAAAATTTCAACTCTCTAGCTATAGCGGTTCTTGAGATACAGCCTGGAGACAGACAGACGGACGGACGGGCGGACAGACGGACGGACAGACAGCGAAGTCTTAGTAATAGGGTCCCGTTTTTACTCTTTGGGTACGAACCCTAAAAAATACATTTATCTGATTATGTAAATTAGTTTATTTGATATTAATCTTCTTAATATATAAAAATCTCGTGTTTGTTATCGAACTTCTCCGAAATGTCTTTTTTGCATATTTGGTAGGTCTGCGAATCGGTCGTAAACTATTTTTTATACCGCTACGCGAGTGAAACCGCGGGCGACAGCTAGTAATAATATATAAAAATCTCGTGTCACAGTGTTTGTTATCGAACTGTTCCGCAACGGTTTGTCCGATTTTTATGTTTTTTTTTGTGTATATTTGGTAGTTCTGAGAATAGGTCGTAGGCTATTTTTTATATAGGGGGTGAAACCGTGGGCGACAACTAGTAATAATATAATAAGAATTTTGATGAAGTGTGCTATTAGTTCATGACAGATATTTCTTATCATGCAGTTTTTTCCTCATGATGTTTTTCCTAACCTCAAAGCCTATGCAAAGCTAAGGGTATTTCCCAACTGAGATACGAAATATTTTGGGCCATTTAAATTTTAGTCTGAATAGTCTCCAAGACATGGGTTCATCATCCATCGAGCCACTTATTCAGTTAAATAATATCCTACCTTGTTGGAAATAATTGGATTTCCTCACGTAGACACAGACGAGGGCCATGAGCTGGAGCTGTGAGAGCCTCTGCCTCGTGGAAGCAGGCAGCGGCAGCAGGTCTCGAAGGTTGGCTATCTCTGCATTGATGAGGTCGCGACGGAGCTTGCTCGCGCCTTTTGTTGATTTGCCCTGGTCGAACCTGAGGTAAGAATGTAAATTTTAGGTATTGTATGGTAGGTAGGTTATGTAAGTTTTATAATTATTAAGGGGGTAATGGCCCAAGTTTTAATTAGTTTAATTAGTAAATAAAGCTTGGGCCATTCAATCTCTGGAGGACCGAGACGAAATTGGGCCTTCAGTCGATTGAAAAGAGTGAAATTCCTTTGATAATGGTTTAATTTATTTATTTATTCAATAACAATTTACATTGTGTCTGATTGTTAATATAAAATTGAAATGTGATTAACTAGCTACACATTAAAAACTATTTAAATCACAATCAAAAACAATAAAATAGTCTATAACATTACAAGTCAAACAATAACAACTAAAACATCTAACATATCAAATAAAACCCTCCATGAAATAACAACACTTTTAATACGTAGAGTATTCTTAGTTGTCTAAAAATAAGATTCAAATCACAAAATTCACCAACACATTTTCAAGATCAATTTAAATGTGACGTCAGAAATATTTTGTCTGTTCTTCGAAGTACCAACCATATTGAATGTGATTTAAATACAATAAAAGAGATGTGCACAGGATTGATCAATTATTATTTTTTTCTCACACCTTGATCAAAAGTTTACTTTTCGTCCCCGGTATGCGGGTCAAAAGTGCCTTCTTATCCCCGGCAAAAATAATAATAATGTATACTAAGTAAGTACTATCTATAATAATTAGAAGTTAGTGATCGTGTGATGGTAGAGATTTTATTTTATTATTAGGATAGTAGGTATACGTATTCTACTACAATATACAACAAATGTTGAAGGCAATTGAAATATCCAGTCAGTAAAGAAGTCAGATACCACGTTATATACCTACATAAATAGAAACGAAAACAATTAAATTCACGTAAGTATTTATGTTCGTATAAAATTAGTTCCACCATTCATACTCATGTTGATAGCAGTCGCTGGCAACATTTGAACCATTATTCCGAATCGATCGATAATTTTTATACATCGATATTTTAATCGAATTAAAGTTAAATGCGAAATATTTCCTAATGTTTTGAGTGGACCTTGAATTATAATAGGAATAATAGATACACGGTAATAGTTAAGGTCATATTATAGCAATTTACTTTTATAAAACATTAAATTGATAGTAAAATAGTAATTGTAGGTATGGAATTCCCGGATATGCAACCCGATTCATAAAGAATTCTAGAAATGTTTACGGTAGATTCAAATGAAAAATAAATTAATCAATTTGTACATTTTGTAAAAGACAGAATAAAGTACAGGAAATAAGAATCTTGATCAGTCAGGAAAGCGGTACATGTAACATGGAAGAGGGATCCAGAAGAAAACGTGTCTGAACAGGGATATTGATATAAAAAATAAATCTATACAATAGCAGCATTTCTTTAAATGCATATAATAAAAGTATAAACGGTCCTTATAATAAAATAAATCAATTTTTGTCTCTATATCTGTCCTAGCCAATCTCTGAAACGGCTGAACTGATAACGACAGGACTTTTATTGGTTATAAATCGGGGAACAACTAGTCTAGAATAAAAAGCGTTTCTTTATAGAGATAGTTATGTAGTTATGTAAATGTTTAGTTCGTCATGTTTTGAAGATACCTGATTTTAAATGACAGGGAATAATTACTAAAGTCTAGAATTCAACATTAAAACTATAGCCATAATATTATGTACTTTGTTAGCATTTGTATCATTCCAATATCAAATATAAGAAGCAAGAGTGTGAACGTGCGTTTAAGTCATTAATTATGCTGATATATCCATTCGTCAAGTGTTTCACTTTGAATGCACTTGCGCACCTATAGTGGTATTAGTATGAATTGGTACCAAAATCTATGTTTAAATATATTTTAGAAGTAAATGCCTTTATTTTTAAGGCTTTTTGACGATTTTTTAGAAGAAACATCATTTTTTTCCTATTATGATTACATAAACTTTTATCAATTGTAACTATTTTAGATATTTCGTTTTACAAACTTCCGAAATAAGAGGGTATGATATATTTTACGAAAACTATTTAAGGAGAAAATAATAATTAATTAATTCAATGCAAGAAATAGGTATTCACGTTCCCATGGAAACCTAACCTAATAATTCAGGACCGTATCGGAATGAAAGATGTTATCTAAACTAAAGAACTGCAATCGCTTTGCATGTTTATAAAACAAAAAATTAAAGTATATGTTAATTGTGCATAGTTTATTAATCATCGTGCAATATAACACTGATGGTTAAAATCATATATAGTTAATAAATGTTTTGTTGAAGCATTTTATTTATTTTGATTCACGCTTTATTCAAATTAGTAATGTAGTTATAAATACATTATTATAAAACTGACAGTAATAGTGCCATTTGATGCATTTTTATTTATTTGTTGACTAATAACTTTAATGAACTTTATTAGATTCATATTTACATGATTGGAGTAAAAATTATACACAAAGAATGCAATGTTACCTAAATAAGCTCTAAGTGGATAGAATCAAAATTGTCATCAAAAATTTCAAGGAGTAGATTTCTTCCTGAATATCATTTTCCAAAATATCTTCATATAAAAGTACGCAAAAGTAGATATTTATAGATATACTAGCGGGCCCGAAACTCGATTACGACGCCATCTACCGGGTTCAATTATATTTTCAAACCATCCAGGGACCCACTCATATATACACACAAAATTTAATCCAAATCCGTCCAGCAATTTAAGAGGAGTTAGGTGACAAATACACGTACAGAAGAATGTTATATATTAAGATATGAAATAGTACCAAATGATAAATAACAATAAGAACCTACTTCCACGGACCAATCCAAGCCACACCAACAATGTAAGCATTAGTGCTAGCTCGTTTAGTGTAGGGCATATGGTTTGATCCTGCGACCTCACGGCCATAAGCTGTCCGTCTGAATATTCCACGGTCCTTGTTATTTTAGCTGATGGGGTACTGGTTGCGATAGAAGGTGCCCTTTGCCCTAAGGAGGCTGGCAGCGGTAGTAATCACAGTTGAGTTCTGTGTTGGCTTGTAGGTACGATATGTCACTTACTTGTTTGCAATTTGTTAATGGAGTTAAACAATGGTTTTACCGTTATATTTCTACAGTATTCTTTGACAATTCTGGCTTGAAGTCTGCTTCAATATTATATAAACAATTAAGCTTAGGAGCTATAAATATAATGATAGAACTATTAAACTCTATCGGTTTAATTATCCTTTTATATGTAGTTTTCTTACGTAAAGCAATATTTTATTTTATAACAAATTATTTATTTTATGATTGTTTGTATTTTTATTTGTACGGTAAATATTGGTATTATTATTATTTGTCGGTGGTGAGGTACTTTGTAGTGTCCACCTATCTACCACCTACCACCCTCAAGTTGAAAATCTGATGCCAAACACCTGTTGGTGTGTTCCGGCAGCTGCACTTGAGAGCCAGATCCATCTAGGCTTTGTGAGTTTACCACCTTCAGCCACATTGTGGTCAAACACAGTCTATACAAAATAAAAAGCGTCTTTTTTAACCGTTAGTGTGTTTACCAATTCTTTGTAGATATTTAATCATTGAATCACCGTTTAAAATCCATACCTAACCAATTCTTTATAGTTATTTAATTTTAATCATCGAATTTTTAATTATGAATCTTTGCAACCAGTCTCCTGTTTCGTGGTAAATCTTGTAAGAGTAGGTACCTATATATATATCCATTCGCAATACATCTTGAAAACTTTCAGTGAAAGTCACGTTTTTCATTTGTTCCTATTTCAGAAATAAGTTCACACATCTGCCACAAGATATACTCAACTTTGTACACTACAAAATTGACACAAAATTCCATAAAGTCTGAGAAAAGAAATTTTACCCGGAAAAGGAACAAAACATCTTTTGATGTATACCGAAGTGTTCAATCAATGGCACAAAGGAGTGAAATCAATGAGTGCGTTGGTTCGCGAATCTCTTATTAGCTAATATAGTGGAGCACGCGATGCGCCGGCGCAGCTCTTCTGTGGAAAGTTTATTCCACACAGGTCTCGTGAAAACATGTTTTTTTTTCTGATTTGGATTAATATCTGTTCTAAATTAAGACCCTTGTAAGATTTTATATTTATTAATTTTTATTTTTATTAATTTTTATTTTTATAAAGTCATGGTAACGAAATGATTTCTAAAATGTTACCCAAAATTTCGATTTCAAAGTTATTACTTAAGTAGGTACCGTGTAAGTATATTCTTAATCTGATTCATTTTTTATTGTTGATATTCTAAACTTCGATTACCAAACATTAACATGTTTGGTTTTTCAGCTGAAAAAGTCCCAAGTAGAACACACCTACACCTCATGTGTATCGTGGGAACGAGATGCATTACCGCCTTCGGTGAGGGCCCTAACTCCTAACCTATTTTATATAAGGGCATCTTCACCTCACGCTCGGTTTCCGTATTTTAACTAAAATTCCGTGAGCCGAGAACAAAGCCCCAATTTGTGCGAACAATGTACCAAAAGTATTTTTTGTCATTTTTCAATAATTGGAACTGTACCTATTTGTATTAGATACGTTAATATTTTATTATTTAAAATTATAATTTTATTTTTGTGATTCACGGATCGACAGTGAGAAACAAATGTACTTTTGTCATTCAAAGTTCAGATTAATCATTTTCGATAAAAACTTTATTTTATTATTTATTAAAACAAAAACCTATTTTGAGAAGAACGTAAATTATTTGACAAACAAAAAAATTTCAATTTTTTTCCTGACAATACGTAGAACTCAATTTTAATTTTTAATCGGTGCTTAATTGTACATTTTTTTTATTTAAATTCAAATAACTTGAAATATGGACAACAAAACAATACCAAAGGAATTATCGAAAGACAAAATACATCAACTATTTATCGCATAGTTTTGCTTGCATAATGTAAGGTTTCGTTATAAATATAATTGCAACAAAATGTTATACAGTAACATTTATGTGTAATTATGAAATTAAGTGACTTGTTACTTATATTGTTTTGTTATTATTAAGTGAAAACCAAGCCTGTTTTCCCACGCTGCGAGCCGTTACAAAGGCAGCTAATAATTTAGTCAATTTTCCAATATCAGGTATGTGGTGGGCTCATAAGTAAGAGGTAGCGGGAGCAGAAGCGGGAGCGAAACTAAAATGCATCGTGATAAGGTAAGGTTAAAGTAGTATTCACGATCATGACAGGCGTATTTTATGGTTAGATATATAAAAAATAAAAGATTATTTATGTTAATATTAAAAAAAAGATTATTTTCTAAAAAGAATCGGTAACCGGTGCATCACGCGCTGAGGTTATTTTTTGTCGGTGAAGGAATTCGGTTTACTGCAATTTTAGCTTCTATAATGCAATATTGCTAATTTGCCAAAATTAAAAAAAAACACGGATTATCTTGGGTCTAGGCTCGGGTAGGTTAGTACCAGCCCCTGCTTGGACCTAGATAGTCCGTCTATGTTTATATTTTAATTACGTTTTGGGTTTTTTTAATTTCTATTAGTCATTAATTTGTTTTCGTTTCTTATTGAACTCTGTAAATTCGTGATTAAGTACCCAGAATACTTTAAAAAAAGAGAAGACATCCAAACAAAAATTATTTTACGACACAAAAATAGACTAAACTTACCATCATCGCGATTAAAAATGCATTCTAATAGTACCCTTGTCATGGCTATAAAAATATTTAACAAATTACCCGACATAATAAAGAATTTAAATAAATATAATACTTTTATAAATAAATTGAAGCTTTTCCTTATAAGCAAATGCTACTATAGTATAAGTGAATATTTAAATGATAAATTATAAGTAAATTCATAACTATTGTACCTACATGCACCTAACTCACTCACTGACAATCATAGGCCATAAAAAGATAAATATCTTATTTAAATTTTAAATAAATATACATCCCCAAATAAATAACTTACTGTGACTATTATGCTATAAATAAAAATACTAATACGTAAATAATGAATAATTAACTACAATATGTATTGCTAAATAAACAAATAATATTAAAACAATAATTAAAATTCTTAACTTTAATTCCTAATATATATACCTAATAACTTCTTAACAAATTATTAAAATTATCATAGGAAACATTCAGTGCTATTCCTCCTCTCTCCTATATTTGATCTATGCTGTGCCCGACAGGGTCCATAATTGTGACTAATATAATTATTTTTCTACCAACTGTATACATTATGGTACGCAATAAAGAATTGAGAATATTTTGTAGGTATTTAGTTTTTGTTTAACTTAATTTAACTTAAAATAGTGGTAGAAGTTGTTAGTGTTAGTTGTGGTGGCCTATAATTAAGTGAGCACAGGGCGTGTTATTTCTGTAGCACCTTTTTTAGTCTTAGTTATGTGTATCATTTGTTGGCGATGGGGAAATATTTTTTACAACTGATGAGATTACGATCAAAAAGTGTTACTTAACTTTTGGTTCGACTCAATACTCAAGACCCTAAAATATCAAATTCTTCAAAAAAACCTCAGAAGCTGCTTAAAGAAAATATCAAACAGTTGCTGAGGAAACATAAAAGCTAAGTGTATTCCCCGCGACTGCAAATAACTTGGACCACACGCCAAGGATAGAGCATAGAAACCGCAACAGCATATCGGTTGTATGCGGTACACGGCCCTCGCATTACTACGTATGGGGCATTCCTTTATCTTACTATTAGAGCGCTCTATAAATTCTAATACCGTGTTACTCTTCCGAAAGCTTTACTACTGCATGTTTATGTTATCCTGGTATGTTGCTTTTGATATGTGTAGATTTATTGAGATGGAATTTGATGAAGCACTATAAAACCACTACTTTAAGTGATAACATTGTATTTCGCAATCGAAAATACTAAAAAAACCGGCCAAGTGCGAGTCGGACTCGCGCACTGAGGGTTCCGTACAAACTTCGTCCATCGTTCGTCCATCACGGAAAATGCACAATTTTATTTATTTACCTTATTTGAGGTTGGTGCCAATTAAGCTAGACCTCTAAATTGTATGAGCGCCCATACAAATCAGAGGGCTTTGAGGATGTTTTCTATATATCATAGTTTGTATTTTTTACTTTAATTGTAAATATGTAAATAAATAAAAATCAGAGGTATTTATTAATTGGAGTAACTATGTATGTATGGGGACACCCTTTAATTTTTTTTATTTTTTAAAATTTTTCCTTTATTTGTGGTAATGTACATCATATATTTTTTTTAGTTTTATCATTCTCTTATTTTATAAGTTACAGGGGGGGGGGGACACACATTTTACCGCTTTGGAAGTGTCTCTCACGCAAACTATTCAGTTTAGAAAAAAACGATATTAGAAACCTTAATATCATTTTTGAAGACCTATCCATAGATATGCCCACACTTATGGGTTTGATGAAAAAAAAATTTGGAGTTTCAGTTCTAAGTATGGGGAACCCCCTAAATTTATTGTTTTTTTTCTATTTTTGTATGAAAATCTTAATGCGGTTTACAGAATACATCTACTTACCAAGTTTCAACAGTATAGTTCTTATAGTTTCGGAAAAAAGTGGCTGTGACATACGGACGGACAGACAGACAAACAGACATGACGAATCTATAAGGATTCCGATTTTTGCCATTTGGCTACGGAACCCTAAAAATGGATAAAATGATTTGGATTTCCGCAATCAATGTTCAATACACCTTACATATTTAAAATTTAAGCGTTAATAATTAATGAATGAATTACTTTTTTAATGGTCATCACTATACATAAGTCAGCAATGGACTTTGATAATAAGCCACAGACTTAGTCAACCCTGAATGAAAAAAATACATGATATCTAACCTCCTTATCAGGGATAGGCGTTATTTGGAAAGAAATGGAGACAATAGCACCGAAAGTATTGAGAAAAGTGTTGGAAAATGCCGCAAAAAGTCTGCCTACTTGTAAACCGGTTGACATAAAAAATACTATTTGAACAATCTCAATAAATTAGTAATTAGAATAAAGAATCATTGCAATTTAGTAAAGTATTAAATGTAAGAAAAAGTATGGATCTTACAATTCTCTAAGTATGATTAATATGAAAGGGATATAGTGAACGTCTAAAGGTTGATTACGATATAAATTTACTCAAAAAGATTTCCCTGCAATCTCAGAATGTATAACGAGTTGATAGGTCCACTCCCAGCCACAATTGACCATAGTAAAGGAAAGTGCGTTAAAAGCGGCCCTTGAGGGCTAAACGAGCAATTTTACTACATATAACATGTTGTATACGACGCTCCGAGTATGTCCGCTTGCGTGTTTTCTTGTGGGACAATCTTGACTATCTCTAAATTACAATATATGAGCAATTTGCTGTACAGCCTGAAATAATATGTAATAAATTGCATAGGTTGTTTAGTAAATTTTGTTAATGAAATTTGCATATCTTCAGGAATTACTCTGATCTTACTTGACATGGTGGCTTTAAAGAATTTTTGGTTTTAATAAAAAAAAATAAACAATTAAGTATATCATAGAATTTTTACACAAACTATTTTAGCTTAGCGAATAAATTGCTTTCACCCGCACTTTTCTAGGTTGAAAAAGACATGAAACTTAAATTTTACTGCCACTGTGTATATGGCTCCACGCGTCAGTACATTAAAGCCAGGTCCTTAAGATAAGTGGACATTGAACAAACTATTACAAAGCCCGCAAAGTTCGTGAGAATATTAAATTAAGCTACGCATGCCCTAGTAATTTGTGTCGTGAAAGTAGGCTGCATTAAGATAACTCAATGATATTAAATTGTTGATCAAATGTCACTTAACGTAGAGAAAATTGCATTGACGATGGATACGAAAGGATTGTGCAAGTGGACTAGCAAAAACGTTCTCGTTCACACAATACCACGAGTATTTTAGGGATGACAATGTCTATTGTGGAATTTAAAAAGCCGCCATTTTAGCAATAAATCATTATTATCATTATTAACGTTGGTTATCCATAATTATCCGATGAACAGATAAATTATGGTTTCAAGACAATTTTAATACGTATTGAGAAATATCAGCATCTTTTATATATTATATATTTAGCTGTCCCCCACGGTTAAGTAAAGTAGCCCACGTCCTCTTTATATCATAGGCTATCTGTGTACCAAATTGCATCGCAATCGTTTCAGCGGTTTATGCGTGAAAAGGTAACAAACAAACAAATTGACATTCGCATTTATATCTAATATTAAGTTAAGATTAGGAATATGTAGTTAACTTTTTACATAGTTTTGTTTGAGTTTAAAATTAACCTTATCTAAATGTGCAAATAAATTAGGTATATAACTTCACAGCAACCTCAATCCCCTGGGTCAAACAGCCAGGTGACATGTCGGACACAGTTGACACTGTAGAGCAGTGTCGGCTGTCGTCGAGCGCTCGTGTTGCAATAATTAGTGCATGCAAATGGCGTACTAATGAGTCCACTATTGTGCCAGTGTCCATTGCACTCGAGCAATGACCTTAATGAAAAAAAAAACTTTGTTTAATTGATTAAACTGAGATTTTAGACTCACTATCATAAGTAATTGATGATGTGGCCGAAGGTGGTAAACATACAAAGCATAAAAGTTAACTGGACCTCAAATGCAGTTGCCGGAACACCGTTACGTGCTTATCCAAATATTTTATACATAACTCTCAAAATGTTAGCCAGGAGGGTACTACAAAGGACCCTAACACTGAGTTATAGTTTTAAAATGTTATACTTCACTAAAAGCTCAATCTCATCGTAGGATACACGAGGACGAGGAGTGAAGGGTCGGCAACGCGTGAGTGATACCCCTGGTGTTGCAAGCGTTCATAGGCTACGGTAACCACTTACCATTAGGCGGGCCGTATGCTTGTTTGCCGACAATATGGTATAAAAAAAATACTAGGAAATATTTCTGGGACATTATTCCTCACACACGGCTATCTGACCCCAAACTAAGCAGAGCTTGTACTATGGAAGCCAGATAACTGATATACTACATATACTACTTTTCTTTTGTAAATACATACATATATAGATAATTACACCCAGACTCAGGACAAACAGACATGTTCATGCACACAAATGTTTGTCCTGAGTGTGAATCGAACCCACAACCTGCGGCGTGATAGATAGGGTATCTTAACAATCACGCCAACCGGCCCGTCAAAAAAATATTGTATTAAAGAGCCATATTTCATTGATAAACTATCCATTAGTTATAAAAAAATATATAAAGAACTGCAGTAAATATATTATTCACAGACAAGTGAAGGTTAATCGACAAGCTAGTTCCCACATTGTCAAAATATAACCATTAGTCATTCTAATGTTAATAATACAACAAATTCGTCGGACAATTAGTTTAATTGTTCATTTTCTCGCATAATAAATCTTTTGTTTCATATTACATACATTATTTTGATTAGTTATTGACTTGAGTTATTATTCTTGGTTTAAAATTTGATTTGTATTTATTAGTGTTTCGTTTTTATGTTCTGTTTATTAAAAATAGATAAATATTTTATACAAAAATCCCTTATACAAAAAATATGATGTTTATGAGGAGGACATAAATACCTACTGATACCGGGTTGTGATTTTCTGGGAGCAATGGCTCAAGACCGGTCCTATTGGAGATCCTTAGGGAGGCCTATGTCCAGCAGTGGACGACTTGCGGCTGAGATGATGACGATAAACGACTCAATTTGTGAAAAGCCACGTATAAGGCTTATAGTATGAATTCGTAGGTTCAAGCTACTGAGAGGATTATACTGCTTCGACATGAAACCTTACAATTAGCTTGAGCTTTCTGTGATGGAAAATATTGTGAGAAAACCAAGACCACATTGGTGTTGTACTTTGTAGAACTCGCCTGGCCCTGTAGTCTCGACATACATGAAATCTCATCGCAAACTACCGATCGCTAAATAAAAACGAAAAACATTGGTTGCCATGACAATGTTTACGACAAATGCAAGCCTAGATACCGGGCTGTCAAAAATGGTCGCAGTTTTCGCAAACATTACGAGAAATCGTTAAGTTTGCGAGAAAAATCGCTAAGATACCGATAGAATTGACAGTAGACACTACCGAACATCGTAATAATTTGATCGTTAGGACTTAACGACAGATTTCTATGTCGAGACTGCAGCCCCTGGCTGGCTACCACCTTAAAGTTGAAAATCTGATAACTTTGAGGCAATGTTCATGGGTGACGGTGGCCATTTATTATCAGTCTACCTTGCCAGTCTTTTAAAATATAACTACTCAATAGGGAACCTACATTGTCAATAATTTTCATAAGCTATTTATTAAATTAATTTATTTTTCCAAGCTAAATATTTTTATTTAATTATCGATAGGATCGTATTATGATAAGAGTATCCTCAGTAAAATTTGAATGTAACTAGTGAGGTTTCATCAATATTTTCCATCACCAAAGAGCCAGTGGAAAATCCTAGTGTAAGCGATAACTCTGTCGGGAGTCACCGACCACCTACATCATGATCGTAGATCTAAAGATGTTACAGCCATAGGTATTAACTAAAACAATTTGATTTCAACTTTATGCATATTAAATTCATTATATATAATATTCAGCGCATTATTCTCTGCTAACTCTGTCAGATAGCTAGTGTTTAATCGAAGATTAAAATTAGCTGTCAGTTAATGAACTCCATGGCGCCGCTCGGGTTATTTAACGCACCCGCGCCGACTTTGGTATCGCCAATTGGATTATAATTGTTTTTCATGCTCATTTCATGTAATTGAAATAAATCTTTTGTTTAATTTATCGTTTACTTTATTGTTTATTGGCACCGTTTTGTTTGGGTTTTGCATCATTATGTTGATTTTTATTCATGCGGTTACGACGCGGCGACTTACGCGTGGATTTGTTTAGAACTTTAAAAGACTCCGACACGCAATCACTAATACAATATAAAAAAAAAATCTAAAATTATTTATTCTATCACAATAGTAGGTACATTATGATGATAAAAAGGATTTATTTTATTATTGTTTGTAATGAAAAACTGGTCAGGTTGTGGGTTCGATTCCCATTCGGGACATATACGATCGGTATGTGACAATGAGCATGTCTGTTTGTCCTGAGACTGGGTATAATTATCTATACAAATATAAATTTAAAAGGTAGTATATTTAGTATATAAGTTATCTGATTTCTATAGTATGGTTTCTATAGTAGGTAATTACAGCTCTGCTTAGTTTGAGATTAGATGGCTGTGTTTAAACTCAGCGTCGATACTAATTATTATAAAAGACTAGCTTTTCCGCGCGGTTTCACCCGCGTTCCCGGGATAAAATATAGCCCATGTTACTCAAGGAAAAGCTTTTTTAATAATATAGCTTTTTAATGGTGAAAGAATTTTTGAAATCGGGCCGGTAGGTTTAGAGTTTATTCGTTACATACAAAAATACAAATCTTTCCTCTTTTTAATATTAGTACCTATAAATAGGTGATGTCGTTTTATTTAAACTTTATACCACAACAGATTTTTAGAAAAATCTTATACAAATAATGTAACGTTAGATTCATTAGTATAACTCATTCTATCATCTTTATAAACAGCCAAAGAACTGAGATAGAATTTAACCAACTAACGAACAAAAGAGGTGCGTCGCAATTGTTAATTTGTGCTGATTAAGATCAGTGAGTCAAGTAGACATAATCAACACCATAATGGGAGGCTCTTCTGCCGTGACCTTGGAGTTATGAGGAAGCGTCTTTATTCAGGCGTAGTCTACCAGCTACTCAATTTTAATGTGAGATACACTTAATGCGTTAAAGATGAATTTTTGATTGACATCTAATTGAGTTATGTTTGAATTGCAAATAGGAAGTGAATTAGATTAGTTTCATGGTTGGTAGGCCTTGTGATTTTTAAGGGATTTCCTTGTAATAAATTTTTCAAGATTTTTTTTTACGTCAGGTGGCTGATGTTTACCTGATGGGAAGTGGCTACGGTCGCCTAAGGCATTAGCAATTCTTGAGGGATTACCAATGTGTTGCCGACCTTTATAAAGCCTAGAAGTGCTCTCAAGTGCATCTGCCAGAACACACTAGTAGGCGCTTGGCGACAGATTTTCAACTTGAGGATGGTGGCCAGCCAGGCGGGTACTACAAATTACCCTACCACCGTGATATAAGTTTATTGATCCCTAAATAATTTCCTCACGATGTTCTCCTTCACCAAATCCTCAAGATTGTAATGATAACCTTATTATTGGATTAGAACCCTCGTCCTTCACCGCGGCGTCCAACGTCAATACAACTACGATATCATCGCCTTTTACATTTTTAGTTTTATTTTTTATAAATTATATTGTAAAAATTAAAATAAGGGCTTATATAAAAACTAATATTACTTAATCATTTATAAATTATGATCTCATTATTTTTATCCATAGATGGTAAACTAGCTACAGTTTTTAATATGTTATAGTCCTCTAGCTCATTGTGTCTATCTGCTATTGTGTGAAGCGATTAGCGACTTAACTGTCATATACTTTATATGTTACGTATTATGTTACGTAATCATTATTTGACAAAAGGTGTATACAGACCCAAGCATTTGAAGAATTTGAAGCATTTTAATAAGAAGTTTATCTAATTAAATGATAATTTATTTTATTAACAAACTTTTGTGTAAAATTCCTTGGTAATCCACCACAATACAACTGCCTATTTATTTACAATCCTATCCTATGCTAGCCTATTTATATATTAAATTTACTAAAGTAGGTATATTACATTATAAAACTAAAAACTGTAGGTACTTAAACTGAATAATAAATATCTTTATTTAGAATATAAGCACCACATAGATATCATAGGTGATTCTGTTCGAAAATTATGAGACAAACAAAACTCATAGTGAATAAACAAGTGAATAGGTACTCTAGTCTATCTGCACCTTAAGGTTACTTTTTATATCCGCAATTCAGTTCTCATGGCTGGGAGACTCATCTGTCAACCTTTTATGAATTTTGACTCTAAAGGTCTGCGTTTGACATTAGACTTTAATTGGATTAAAAAGGCATCTTTACAATTTGTGTGTTACATTTTGTAACGATGATACTTTTGTGCAATACAGCTATATTTTATTATGCTAGTGTTAATTTAACTAATGGCACTAGATACTATTATTTTTTACAATATACTAGCTTCCCGCCCTGCAATTTTACTTGCAATCCCACCCTATTTTACCCCCTAAGGTGTTGAATCTGTCGTCATTTGAATGAAAAAATTGCCAACATAGTCAACTTGTCCAAAAAATAATTTGAAAATGTAACTTGCTAAGTTTCTTACCGGTTCTTCTCAGATGAAGGCTGACTTCCGAACCGGTGGTAACTTCAATAGCTTCCACGTTTCTAAGTGCTTTCTAAGGCAAAAACTGAATAAATTGAATAAATGACCTCGACTTGAAAACCTTTCCTTAGTGCATGCCTACATTTATGCGGTGTGCAAAATTTAAAATTTAGACCTAGTAGTTTGAGCTGAGCGTTGATCTGTCAGTTAGTCGGTCAGTCAGTCTATCAGTTTCTTCTCTTATACATACTCGTAAGTACATATAAATAGATAATAATTTGGGTAAATAAAGAAAGGGGATTCTTTGCAGAGTTTATACAGACAGAAACTAGCACTTATTTTATGTAGTATTTACAACGATCCTGATGACTCATGGATTCTAGGCCACTTTAGTCGTTTGTATCTATCATCTCATAAATGATTACGTACTTTGAGAATACAGATGCGTAAGAAATACATTACAAGACAACAAATACAAGAAATCTGTGGCAGGATTTATTTTTAATTGTTTAAAAAAACCTTTCACGGTTGAAAGTCCTCATTATCCGTAAGAGTTTAGCTAAATAATTCAAAATGGCCCTGAATATGTATTTAGGTATATATTTAAAAAGTAATTAATCAGTCACCTGGCTGATGACTATGTGAGATGTTCCACGATATTATTATTGATCGTATTGACAATCATTTGAGTTAATATCATCAACTCACCTTTAGTAATACGTGGTTAAGATACCAAAATATGTTAGCCCGTGTCACTTATTACCCATTTAATATACTAGTAATATTAATTACGAAACAATTTAAGTTTCGCAAATCATATCTCAAGTTTTAGACATGCATACATAAGTCATACATTTCAAAGTGACTGACAATGCATTAAGTATTACTTAAACTTTTTAATTTGTACACCTGTATGTTTGTAGAGCGGGTAAAGGTCAGATTTAACCATTAAGTAGTAACTAGGGTTGCCGGAAAACAAATTAGTGATGGACTTGGGTTTAAGGTCGAAAATATTTATAAAAATCGAGACGTCGATCATATTGATAGTTAAATAAAATTCATATATGTGAATTGTGATATATTCTTATGAAAATGGTATGTTTAATATGTTTCTATACCTCTTTATATGCTTTGGATTGGCTACAGATTCGATCATAATCGATGACTGAATATATATAACGAATGCTCAAAGAAATATCGAAAGTTTCAATTAAAGTTTCTTTGGATTCCCTCTGCACCACATCAATGAAAATATTATCGAAAAAAAATATGAATTTGTAACTTAGTTTGTTGTCCGGTGTTCCCAACCAATGTTCTTTCTTATTCAAAGCTATCCAGAATATGATTAAGTACGTGTTAGGTTCAATATTAAGTATGATCAGTTCCGCGTACCGGAACTTGATTTAATATAGTCACTGTTATTGGATCCAGATAATTTATTACCATCTGTACTCGTGGGAACGATCGTGGTGCACTTAGGCGGTCTGTTACACCGACGCGTAATGTTTTAAAGCTACAGATTTAATGTAATGTTTGCTGTTTGAATTGCCAAGATTTTGATATATCTATACTAATACTATAAAGCTGAAGAGTTTGTTTGTTTATTTGAACGCGCTAATCTCAGGAACTACTGGTTCAATTTGAAAAATTCTTTCAGTGTTGGATAGCCTATTTATCGAGGAAGGCCATAGACTTTTTATCCCGGAAAAACCCAAGATCCCCGGGAACGCGGGTGAAACCGCGTGGAAAAGCTAGTTTTAAGATAAAAAAAGAGATAATGAAGTAACGGCTAAAAATACTTGTCTAATGATTAACTGAATTATATTGAGTTCCAGTTTGAGTTCAATTGTTTTATTTCATTTGGTTATAAATTTAGTATTGCATAGTTTTGTGTTTGTGAAATAAAAAAAAAATTAAAATTACACTATTTCATATTTTCAACATTCACATGATATTCATATTTGTCTTACATTTCCCAGCAAAAAAAAAAAACTATCGTAACAATTTTAATTCACTCACAAACAAATATTAATTTGGAACCTGGCATTTTTAAGAGTACCTACCTCGTTGTACTTTTGTAAAGAGTTTTACAGGGCCAACAGTTTCATACTCAACTAATAAATAAAATGAATAGCGGTGTGACAGAGCGCCACAGTAACTACATATTGTACGTAATAACAATAATATAGCCAATATGAACGCCATCAGGTTATTAGCAATACAGAGCGCAAGGTCAATTTTGTGTAATCTAACTTAGCATTATGTTTTACTGAATTAGGTTATCAATTTTATAATAAAGAGAACGAATACTCTGAACTTATTAGAGTAGATATTTATTGATGAAAAGGAAGATCTTAGCCTGTGTAATTTTTTTATGTCAGAAGGCCGACAAACAGGCATATGGTAAGTGGCTACCGTCGCCTACGGACATACCAGGGGTATTGCTAATGTGTCACCGACCTTTATAAAGCCTAGAAGGCAACCGGCTCTCAAGTGCAACTGTCGGAGCACACCAGTAGGTCTTGGCAATAGATTTTCAACTTGAAAGTCCATAAAAAGAGAAAGAATGTTGAAAGCATTGAAATTTATTGAGTTGACACCCCAAAATAAAATTGCTGCCACTTTGCTGACATTATTTGGATTTGGTTGACCTCTCTAGTCTATCATAACTACCTCAGTGTAAAAAGGAAAAAATTTGATATAAAATTACGTAATTAAAAATCTTATTTATTTTCAATAGAACATGGTTATCAATCAATAAATTTTGAAACCCAACATACAAATGAAACGTACAAAACCCAAATACTTTCACTAAACCAAAACAATAACTTAATTATTCAATCCCCAATCAACATTGCATTAACAGAAACTTGAAACCTGTTGAAACAAAAGTCGGCGGAACAAAGAGACCATCCGCAAAAGATACAACAGCCAACTAGAAATGGATCTATCAATTAAGCCCGGATCAGGCGTGAGTAGACTTTTGATTGATCCATCAATAAGTACATAAATCCATTAAGGCAATACGCATGAGTCTGTTAATTGTGCATTTTCTACGGCTGTCGGCCGTATGTGCTTTTGCGGTTTGATGTTTCGAAACAAGATTCAAGCGAAGTAGACGCGCTACTTTTTGTATTATCTACAAAATTGTGTTATTGTAAAATCTATATTCCAGACCTACGTTTGTATGCCTCAACAAACATACAAACGTAGCAACTCTTTCATTTACAAACGATAAGTCTTATTAATTCAAATTTTAGATTTCATAGCTTAAAAAAAAAAGCTTGCGCTTTCGGAGAAGGAAAACATTGTGAAGAATATTGTAAGACTATGCTCTTTGAGCGACATATCTATACCCTACCTGTATAGATATGTCGCTCAAAGAGCATAGTTGTGTTTCTGCGTGTGAGTAAGGTCGCCAGAGCTCATCGGGGAGGGGGGAAGGGTCGGCAACGCGCGAGTGATACCCCTGGTGTTGCAAGGGTTCATAGGCTTCGGTAACCGCTTACCATCAGGCGGGCCGTATGCTTGTTTGCCGCCTTAGTGGTATAATTTTTTTTTTTTAAAAATGTAGGAACCATGTAGTATCCACATGGATAGCTAGCTCCCTCAAGTTGAAAATCAGTCGCCAAGTATCAGTGTGTTCCGGCTGCTCCACTTGAGAGCCAATTTGACTGCTTACCACATCAACACTCACCATCCTATAAACCATAATAAAACCATTCATTATCTAATTAGATATGTATTTCTATGATAGAGCAAATGATGAACCTTGAGCGACAGCGTTAAGATGAAAAAGTTGCGTGTATGTCTTGGTTCTATACGAGGTTCGATATAATTTTATTCGATTTATGTCGTACCTATGCCTTTCTTGATTTAGGCAGGTGGAAATTACGATATTTGTATCTATAGTCAGTTTTAAAAAGTATGAAATAGGTGTACCTATAACATTTATTTCTATACACTACAATTAATTCTCTTGCAACAATAAAAAGATACACATGAGGCCAAATTAATAGTTTATTACGTCTATACAAACTAATTAAAGATGATGTACCATCCCATTATATGTATTAATGAGTTTAGCTATAATACAATGGTCTAATTAGATCGGGCCGGTTCATTAACATACGATTGTGTCAAAACATTACAGTCGGTTATATGGGACTGTCAACCAAATGTCAAAGATGTCTCGACCGTCTCGGGTGTGTGCCAGTGACGCTGGCCTATTGTGTAATGGACAGGTGAATAGAAAAGTGCTTCATTTTACGTACATTTTATGACTGTCAAAATATAATTTATTGAGGCATTAATTATAATGAAGTAATACCGTTTCATAATACAATAAAATTTAATAATAAGTATTGAGTGTGG
Organism: Tetheella fluctuosa; assembly: GCA_951216915.1. Taxonomy (NCBI): domain Eukaryota; kingdom Metazoa; phylum Arthropoda; class Insecta; order Lepidoptera; family Drepanidae; genus Tetheella; species Tetheella fluctuosa. Next base: position 4,125,702 of record OX578234.1, on the reverse strand, counting down.
CTCAGCGGTGAAAGCACCTATGACCACATAATATCTGAAATAAATCTAGTTTTAACATTTCGATTCCACACAGACTTTCCAGTGCAGAAAAACATAATAGGAAAAGCGCTTTAGGTATTATTTAACTAGTAAGTTCTTACTTAGCTACTTACATAATACCATAACAATTATATTCTACTAATTTTAGATATTTGTCATTAAATCATGCGAAAAAATTCGTATATCCTGAAATAAAATATAGGATATTTATTAAGTATCTCGAAAAATATAAGATCTCACGGGGACACGTGTAAAACCAAACTAGTAATTGATAAATTTAAAAAAAAGCCACAAAAGTCAAATTAAAATGATTTTATACATAATATCCTACTGTCGAAGTTTATAAAAAGAACATTTTTAATGAAAATTGATTAAATTTCAACACATTTTCCCCCACGTGTACACTTGCGGACAAACAAACCTGCGCTCACTGATCGGCTTACGTCCGTTGCTATCAACTGGTACATCGACGTCTGTCCACGTGCCGGGATTAAATGTACCATGTGACATCTGATTGTATACTTATTTGTACCACAGCGTGTATGATTAATGGTCGAATGATGCAAGTTAACGGTACCGGGCTTTTGATGGGTGCGATGTTTGATCAAATGTTTGGGCAAGATAGTTTTGACAAATATTTGTATTTTGGTATTTATTATTGTAATAGTTATAAAACACATATATAGGTAGGTAAAGGCAACATAATATAAAAATCGAACAAAGTTAAAACAGTGATTTATTTCTTTTACGGTTGATACACCAGTCAGAATTCGAAAATAAATAATAAAAATAATAAATATATATTCTGGGACATTATTCCTTTATAATAAAGCATAAACAAGGAAAACCTAAAGCGAAACTTACTTTTTTAACTCAAAAAAAAATCCTGTAAAGAGATACTAAGAAAACAAAGAGACTCCAACATAAATCACTTAAACAGTTTGTTACCATCAACTTTTTACACTACTCTCTATAATGGATGTCGTCCAATATAATTTGGGAATGCTTCAGTTAAAATACCTGCCGATGTCGGGTTGGTCCGGACTCCGTGTAGTAAGAAAGAGCAAGTCATCTTCGACCTAATATAAATAGCGCGCATTAAACGAGAGACGATAAACGTACACTGCCCATGCCATAGAGTTTATAGGATTTTCCAGGTTAATTTTTTATGAAAATGTATTAGAACTGGAATGTATTGCCATCGCTCTACTATCTTATCCTACTTGCCTATCCTATCAATATCGTAAATAAGACAGTTAGTGTGGATGTTTGTGTAAACATTTGTACAAATGTTTGTATAATTTTTTTTACATATCTTAATTTAATTACTGTCTCTATAACCAGAATGCCTAAACAGATTTGGAATTTACTAGCCATGTAAACCACTATTTCCACCTAGAACCCAAATAAAATTGAAAGCTTTTATCACAACTCGCACTCGTGTGTCTCTTATTCAAAAACCTATATTTAAAAAAATGGGATATTTTTAATTGCACCTCTGTTAAAACATAACTTAACAATCTCCTCTAATTTACTTTCTGCATATCAGAAAAATGACAATTAAGCTACCTATTTATCAAAACATTTTCTACTAAAAAATTGAAGAAGTATATCAAAACCAGATAGGTATCCTTTAATACCTAATTCACAACTGAAATCTAGTTGATACAATAGATATATGTTTCTTAAAACAAAAATACTAATAGCATACCAAAAATACTGACTTGCACACTAAAATCTCTTCCTATTCAAAAACGACCGGATACGTTTTTTTTAACTGCAAAGAAACCCTGAAACTGAAACAGATAATCATTTAGTTCAAACAGTTTTGCATAAACTATAAACTGATACTCAGTTTGATTTATTTAGTGTGCAATTCAGTATTCTTGGTTCTAGTTTTGATTTATTTAGTTCAAATAGAGGGAATTAATAGTTAGGGCCTTAAATACGTGCCAAAAAGAATCTCGGTTGATTGAACAAAATTAGGATTATTATTAAATTAGGACCTAAAACCATACGTAACCAATGGATGAGTCAGACGAGTGGCGCTGTGTACGCGTACTAGTAATTTCGTAATGGTCTTACGCACATTACGTTATTTTTGAGTGGTTTTGTATAGAACAAAAAAAAAGTAAGACAATTTAAGTTATGCGTGGAACGTGGCCCTACGGACCGCTTTCTTTGACGTAAAGCATTTTAAAGGTAAAGAAGATATTAATATTTGTATCGTATGATAAAAATAGATTTAAGGAAATGTTGGCCTCTATATAGACGCCGTTGCTTTAACAAACATACAAACGTAGCAACTCTTTCATTTACAAACGGTAAGTCTTATTGAATTCAAATTTTAGATTTCATAGATTAAAACAAAACATTTTATTTTTGGCCATAACCTTGGTATGGTATGTGATTATGTGGCCTAAGGTGGTAAATGCATAAGTCTCTAGAAAAACTACAAAGCCGGAACACAAGGTATAGGTTTGGTGATCATGAGTACCTAGTTGTCACTGAAATGGTACTACCACCGCTCCTATGCAACCATTCGCCTGCCTTGATGTTCTCTTCGTGCAACCAAATTAAAAATAAATCAAATGTCTACTTCACTATGTCATATTTAAACTAGACATTAACAAATATATGTAACGTATGTATACGTCACGACTCAATGGCGCCGAATTGTGAAACTCTAATTTTACGTGTAAATAACGACGAAGACATTTTCAAATCTTGCGAAATTTATACTTGTGACGTTTGCATACGTTTTTACAATATAAAAACTGATAATAGGTCTAAATAACGCATAAATCAATAAAGTCTGATATTACTGTACATAGTGATATCGGATTGATTAGCGGCATACGTCACAATTACTCAGAATCATCCAAAATGGAGTGTGAAATATTGAAACGTCATTTTGGTGTTAAATTATGAAATTGTACGTCATCGCCTGAAAATGTTTATCCCTATATGGATAAGGATATGTATCCTATCCCTTATCTCTACTATTAAAGTAAGTGTGTTTATTGGTTTGTTCTTCTTTCACGCAGTAAGCCATGGATCTACCGGATTTTTTGATACAGATAGTTTATAGGCAGAAGAGGACATTGGCTACTTTTTACTCCGGAAATGCGGGTAAAGTCGCAGGACGAAAGCTAATAAGATTATAATTTTAAACATTTTCTTGTTAAGTTAGTCGGTTAATAATGAAACCTCGTTTCTTGAATATTGGACTTATTAGGGTCAATTTTAATCTACTCACGTAGGTAGGATACATTGGAATATGATCAAGCACAAACCTAACCAATGAAAAAAAAGTAAGGCGATATTTTGGATGGTTTTTTACCGACTGTAATATTCATACTGAAATTCTTACGTAGTTAGTGATGACCCAGTTGTGCTAATTATGACGTAGATGGCTGTGACTAGCAAAATCATCTATCAATTCAATTATATGATCACGATATTGACTGATTTTTTTATCAAGCATAGAATGTGACGCATTCTAGAATGTGTAATTTAGAACTTTATAACTGGAAGTGGCAATAACATAAAGACGTCACTTCCAGTAAAACCCCAAGGACTTAAAACTACTTGCTTAAACTTGCGTGTCTAGCAAAAGATGCAATGAAATAGTGGAGTCTTTTTATGTGGCATATACATAAGTATGGTTTTATGCCATGGTCTTAAAGAAACGTTTGGAAAATCCTATATAGTCTGATTGTCAAAATACAATATAGAACTTTTTTTTATTAAATATTGGATCATCTCAGTTGAAGGCTGATTTTAGAACCGGTGGTAACTGGTTATAATATTCGTTTCATACATGTCGGACTCATGATATTTTATCATCTATATACTCTTATATCCATTAACTTTGAAAAATATTTTTTATACAATACAATTGAATTGTGCAACATAAATCTTATGTACGCAAAACTTTACGATTTTTGATAATTTTAAAGTAGATCTCAAACTTTAAGTTATCGGCATGATGTGCCCAATTCAAGTTTTGCCTCAAACTTAGTCAAGTTTGAGGCAAAACTTGAAGTCTTGCTCCTCCATCTAAACTTAACAATTATTTTTATTTTTACCTACAAACAATCACACATCAAATAAAGCAGAACAAAGATTTGAATGTAGATAAGCAAAAGATTAGGTTCAAAATGTGGCAAACCTGGTGAACATGATGGCAGCGTGGCGATGTCAGATGCGATTGTGGCACGCTGTGGTCGGCGTCCCCCCGCGCCCCTACGCTTGTCATCATTGACGACACTCGGTGATCACCGCTCTAGCCTTCACCTCACCGGTGACCTGATAAAAAGCACCATATATTACAAAAATGTAAAGGACTGGGTAAATCAAGGCTTACCGGACCAGATTTTAATTTAAATTTTTACAAAATGTATTTTGTAACACATTTTGTATATGTGTTTTACTTTGGAAAACTTCTGACCCACTTTTGGAAAGGAACTTTGGTGAGTTGGTGTGCGCCCGCCCGAGAAAAATAGACGCATTGCAAGCCACACCGGGGAGTAAGCTAGTATAAAATATAGAGCTTTGTTTTAGAAAGCCTAAATATATAATACCTCAAGACAACTCCACCTTTCTATTCAACATACATAATGTACGGAATGTGTGTATGTTATATAGAAAACATGCTTGAGATTTCTACGTGCCTCCATATATGGAAACAATGCCAAACATATACGATACTTGATATGTAATTATGTATTGCATACAGACATTTTACACTCTCCGATTCTTAAACTCATTGCCGCTATTGGCTGGTTTCCCAAGTGTTTGTAATACCAAATTTGTGACAGTGATATGTAGTAGACGAAACAAAAATGGTGTGCTAAGTATTCTTCATTAGCATTAAAATTACAGTTACACCAATCCTTGCCAGGAAAAAAATACCAGATATGGTCATGGGAGGAGTTTTATTAACACTGGCAACCAAATATGGTATGTCAAATATGAATAAAGTTTACAAGTTGTTAGTTGTAAAATCGTAACGAGTTGCAGCCTTTTTTGTTTCGACGAATCAGTGTTAGGTAGGTAGTAATTTGTATGTTAGTTTTATTGGTCGTTTACATCTAATAACACATGCTTATTGGCTTATAAATATGTAGGTTTCTTAATGACATGCGCGGCTAAGTTGACCTTCGACGCTCAGTGACATGTGGCCTTAAGGGTCTATTCGAACCAAACGGATTTTTTTCCGCACATGTTCGAAAACATATCAATCTTCTTCATAGTACTTCTCGCGTTAACTCTATTTAAATAGGATTATAAGGTTTATTTCATAATCGTGGAAAAATGCTCGAGCATGCGGGAGCAATCCGTTCTGACTGAGATGAATCTCATGGTAATTGTTTCATAATACAATATACAAGAAACCTATAAGTTTCTTCAGTTTACGAATTTTAAAACATAGGAAATAGAATATACCTACATTCTAACTGAAAACGAACCTAGTTGGAGTGTAAACCTCCAGATAACTTCATGCTAAATACTCTTCAAAAATATTCTTCATTGCAGCCAGCATTGTAATTTTTATAAATGCGAAAGTTTATATCTATGTTTGAGTGGTTATTGGTTTTTAAAATCCGTGTAAATGTTGAGATTGTAGTTAAACATTAACCTATCCATAGAGATTAAATTGCACATAGAATATTGATAGAATTTATTAAATTAACGTTCACTGTATTTTAAAAAATTAATTATTTAATTACATCAGGGTCTTTTCAATACATTTAACAAAATGACTGTGTTCGAAGCTTATAACTTTTAGCCCAAAGTGTTCTTAGGAGTTTTATTAGAGTCATTATGTCCACTTTTGGTCAATGATTGGACAAGTTTTAGTATGTAATCTTTCATGCCATTATTGATAAAAGCAATGTAATTTATATGTACTAAAGGCCTTATTAGGTTTGATAAATACTTTTTTGTTCATATCTTGTTTGTATGTTCGTACTATTTGTTAACATGTTAGAATTATCGTATGATCTAAATTAATACTTGTAAATTGCAGTTAGGTATTGATCTAGATCTTGAATAATAACTACATAAGTAGTGATGTCTAAGTGAAGCATATGACCAATCAAAAAATACAAGAGCTATATTTCTTCATGCTGACAGAAGTCACATTTTATTAGTACAAAAATGGAAAACAAAAGCAAATAAATCACAAAGACCCTGTGCAGTGTACCTACAACAAATACCCATCAAAAACCCCATGGGAAACTTTATCAAAAACAAGTCCCAAACAAAAGAATAATCGACAACGCGCCACTACAGAAACAATATGAGAAACTGAGCAGATACTGTATTCTAGCCACTTACAAATCGAATAAAACAAACATCTGATATTCTATTATGGTCATCTTCCATCTCTTACTCCACTACAGTACGTGAGTGGGACAGCGCTACCGGTTGAAATGTCGTAGGTCATTAGGTCCAAGCCATCTAGGGCTAGGCAATATGCCAATATGGAAGTAGCCGTGACTACTATCATATAGTTTATATAGTTTGTTTTGGTTCTAACAATAGGTTATTGGGAATACGATTTAAGCTAAATGCGTAGATGACCTGTTCTGTTCAGATGACTTTGATAGCGGCAGTGCAAGTGGCGAAATTAAAATGGTGTTCGAAACTTATTGGATTGTGGTGTTGTATGTAAGAGTTAGCTCTGGGCTGGTTCTAGATCTCTGTGTTGAGATAAACAATACGGTACTTACTCACTTTTACTTATATCATATATACAAATAAGTGTGTATACATTGGGATAAACTAAATAACGGATAATAATAAAATCTAAATGTCGGAGTAGGCGATGATAGCTCAGTGGTTACCTCGATGCTATGGCGAAGGTCGTGAGCTCAAATTCTACAATGAGCTTGAGCTTTCGGTGATGGAAATTATCGTGAGGAAACTAGCAAGGTGGTACTTTAACTAACAAGTAGTAGCCAGTGAATGTCGGGTAGGTACTAGTCATTCACTGACTACTACTACTCTCACGCAGAAAATCTGTCCACCAGCAGCTACCGGTATGTCCGGGAGCTGACAGATCTGTGTTTACCGCATTCGACCACATCATCACCATGGTAAGATTGTGGTCATACACCAATGGTAAAAATACGAGATCAGACTATAAGGACGGCTACTATAACTCCTTTTATAAGCCTTGATATAAAACGAACTGTATTTACTGATTAAAAGTGATGAGAAACTAGGGGATGTAAAATTTTCGGGTTTTTTTTGGTCTTTTGTTTGCAAAACAAAACCGACTAACTCTCACTTTTTTTAATATTTTTTTTTGTAGGTACTAGACTACTATACAAATATGTTGTATATAAAATTAAAAAGTATAAGGATTAATCAAAGCTCTTTTGTAAATTTAAAATAAAATAATAACCATTTATTTATATTTTTTAAACGTGAAATATTAGTCTTACTCAATTAAAATCCACAGTTGCAGTTCTAGAAATCTGTCTAAAACATAATGTTGAGCAATTACCTCGTCATGTAAGTTTGACAGCAACATACTCGTATAATTGGATATTAGATGAAGGTAATTATGTTTAATACTAATGTAAAAGTATATTCATTTAGAGCTTAGCAAGCTGCTTTTAGATTTTGTAACATGCTAATTGTGGTTATTGATACTTATTACCTACTTCCTTTATTTATAATGTTGTTGCGTAAATTTTGTAAGTATATATTTTGTATTTTAATGGTAGAATCTAAATTTAAAATATTATGTGATATTAAGTTTACAACAATTCAATGCTTATTCAGTATAAGGTGAATGGTCCCCAATTCGAATTTATGACGGTTCTCAATTTTATGCGCTTATGGCTAATTTTGTGATTCGTGGAAGTAATATGCGTAAATTCAAAACCTCTATATTAAAAACTATACAGAGTAAAAAAATACTACTTAAGCATTCAACGATTGATACCAACTGTCAATAATTAGGCTATGTAGACTATTCTACGATGCCTATCTATATATATAAAAATCAATGCCATTTCTCGTTGTAATTTTATAACTCAAGAACGGGCTCACCTATCCAAACTAAATTTTTAGGCTTTGTTTGGACTATTTAGTAGATGGTTTATGTGAAGTTTGCACAAAATCTGTCGAGCGGTTCCTCATTTATCACATTTTTTGTAACAATAAATGGCGGATCATTTTGTTAATGGGGATTTTGCTGTCAAATAGAAACTTTTTCAGATGGGGATTGTGCTGTCAAATTGAAACTTTTTTCAGTGAATAAATAGGCTTTGTTTCGTCGAAATTGGCTAACGGGGAAAAAGTTATAGACATTTTATAAAGTCTGCGCGAGCGAAGCCCTAGTCGAAAAGCTAGTTTTTTATAATTTAGAAATCAAAACACTTGTTATAGGGACTAACCTCCAAAATACTCAGAGTTGAGTGAACTGACGTTGAATCCACTGTGACGGTATAATGAGCACAACAATTCATAGTACAGCTACGCGGTAGAAATTAATAACCGTATAAGAAGACACAGGTTTGTCATACAAAACTCATCCAGAATGTCGATTCAAATTATGATAAGACGGAATTAGTTCTGGTAGGATGTAATGGCCAACGATTAGGTTTTGTTGGCTACGTGGAGTATGGAAGGTATTTTATATGGATATGGCAGTTAGAAGTGGAAATATGTGTGACTAGCTTTTTACCCTCTTAGAGATTGAAAATTTCTAGCCCCATTTGCCATAAAGTAAGGATTTTGGTAATACATATAAGAGGTTCCCTAAGTTATTGTCATCTCGCTCTCTCAAACCATATTCAAGAGTGATAGAGTATCAATAAAGGTAATAAATTATGATAGTGATATTTTGACATGGGTGGACCACGAACTATAGTAAGATTAGATTTACTGCATGTTTTTGTTTATGAAGTATTTGATTGTTAATGTAAATCAAACTCGCAGACAATATTTTTGAATATCCAAACAATATATTCGTAGCTCATAATGACATTAAAAAGAACGCATCGAATGATGCGCATCTCAAATGTAATCTACAAAATACGCTGCCTCTGAAAAGTGTTACGTAATGTTTTAAAAAGTTACAGAAAATAGATTACATTATTATATTTAAAACTCTTATCAATAATGATTTAAATACAAGATGATCAAGATCATTATTGTGTCGAAATACGAATTTGGAAGTCTATATTTAAAAGTGGATAAAATGTTTTTACCATTAATTTATTTAACCTATTAGTTACCACAGAGTGGATCCCGTAAAGTGTAAAGCGACATCGCTGTGGGTTTAGACAGAAATAATGCCCATAGCAACTGAACGAGTAGACTGTAGGTAATACGAAAAGGGAGGCCTTTGCTTAGCAGCAGTGAGACAGTGTTGGCTTTATAACATTAAAACTGTACCTGTATGCTAGAAACTACAGAGTAACAACAACTTATTACCTATATTATGTTAATAAATATAATATAGGTACTTATCTAAAAAATCCATTATATAAATATTAAGTAAACAACCATACAAAAATCCAACCAAAATCATTTCCAAAAATAACTCAACCTTTTAAAAAACCTTTAAAAAAGCCAATCCACACATAAACAAAGACCACCTGCGGCCAACCCCGTAAGTAAGTAACCGCTAAGTGGTGGTGTTAATTCGACCGCTACTTACCACACGGCACCCTGTCCACACACGTCCCTCGGACCACTTGCTAATGTACGTGTTAAAAATAGGGGGCAAATATTTATGCTTGTTACCGTTAGGATTTTTGGATGGGGTATGAGATGGCTTTACATTACCTACCTACTTGTATTTTTTTTTAGCATTTTGATCTGATGAATAAAAAAATATTAAAAAGTTTTAATTTTCTTTTTGGTAAAGTTAGATTGATGAGATTCTCCCCTTTTCTCATAAATGCCTTTAATACACGTTGAGCGCCCCTATTTATTTCTGTCCATTAATTTAATACTATAAAAAACGAATACATAGGTACTTTTATTAAAACATATTGTAGGTACCTAATATCACTAGTAGATTTTATATTAGACAAGAAAAACCACACGTAAACGCAAGTCCGAATATAAATATTAAATAACCACCAAAATTAAAATACACAAACTTGAAACACATTAAAATATCTTATTAAAGATACGTTACTAATAGTCATATCGGTAATTATGAGCAATCGCTATAACCATCAGTATTAATAATAAGGAGGTTATAATCTTAATCAATGCTTAGATCACCGCCGCATTTGTATATTGGTGCATGGGAAACCGACCGATGAACAGGATTTGATAGCAAGGAGGATGTTACTCATCTCATTTACTCCAATGACTAATAAAATTATTGTTTTTAAATTCCTTGTAATGTAGTGCGTAGGTAAAAAACCCTTACAACTTTTTTTCCGCATTATGTTGGGTAGGATTGTCGAACTATGCGTTCATTGACCATACATTACACATACATAGGTTCATTTATATGAGATTTATATTTATATATTTTAGTTATTTAGTTATTATGCTAGTTTTGTCTTTTAAGGACTTAATATTTTCTTATCTTAATCAATTACGGGTAGGTATATTTATACAATGAGCAAAATCATTTTATGAGTAAGCAAATGAACTTTTTAAAAATATTTTTGCGTCATCTCGATTTTATTAACCCTTTTGAATATCCGGTTGTTTTTATATTCCCATCTACGCACATTGTATGTAATTATTTCAAAAATAGCTTCTGACGTACGATAGACCGTCTCATTGTGATGCATCAGAGAAAAGGAATCACATGGATGCAATGTTAAAAAAACGCACTGAGAAAAAAAAGAAAAAAAAAATAAACGAGATGCGCCCGCGTACAGCAAGATCTCGGTCAGGCGGGAGCCGACTTCTTTTGTTTCCAACCTCGAATCAGCCAGTGTCTCGAATCTAGATGCTGTTTTCGAATTGTTATTTTTTTCTTTTTCCCCCTATGGCTTTTTCTTTATTGTCTCAGTGCGGCCAGTCCTAAAAAAAATAAAAACCCGGTGGCTTATGGCTCCCCATTGATATGCGACGTTCGAATTGAAATTTAAATATTTGCTTGCGCGGATACTCGACGGGCCTTCATCTCAAGAATTCCGTTTTTAAAAAGATCAATGTATTGCCATCTCATTATTTAATAATCTTTTAAAAATAAACGGCGGCGATTAAAAAAAATGTATATTTTGACATAGTCGTCATTAAATTGATAGTTAATCACTGGTAATAAAACGAGTGTAATTTATCAATATAGGATCGTTTAAGGCTTCGTAAATGAATTTTTATAGAATTAAAATGTGAACCTGTTTTACCAAAAAAGCGAGTGCGAGTATTTAGACCAAAGAAATTTAATTGCGTTTCACGGAACCGGGGTCAGGGGGCGCTATCGGATATTTATTTGTAACCGTTCCGATGAGTGGCCACGACTGGTTTTTTAATTGAAGTTAGACGGAGTACCGAAAATATGTTGTTTAATGAATATGTTACGACTAGAAGTGACACCACGATGTACTTAAATTTAATAGATTTCTATTTCACTGTTCAAGATTGACTTTTACTTTCATTAATCACGATTATTTTATCAGCATCATACTCAACCCGTATCGCATCGGAAAAGATTCCTATTTTTATTTAGTTTTCAGCTTACTTGGAACTTCAAAACCAAAAAAATAATAAAAAAAAGCAAAATAGTTCCACAGATAAATAATTTCTTAGGAATACAATGTACTTTAAATATGGACTTTATATATCTTCGGATGAGATTATAGCTTTTAAACTTCTTTAAGTATTTTTCAATTTCCGATAGTTTTAAGAGGCTAGGTACATAGATATAAGCAATATATGACTTTATATTCTATAATATCCAATTAATATTAGACAAATTACTATCAAAATAGTAAAAACGGAATTTCAATGTATTTATTTAGATTAGTATATAACATAACATTATTAATATGAACTTCTTTTTTTGTAAATCTTGCATAGGTACCTGTACTATAGTATTGTACATTATTGCAAATAAGTGCTTATTATTATAGTAACAAAGTGGAATTTAACACTGACCAAAATGGCCAACTAATTTATTTGCTCTCTAAATAATAAGTAGTAAGCCTAAATGGGTGTCTACTGAATACCTGACCATATATAGCAGCACCTCACAATTGGGTAATAATATCATGTTGAAGAGATACTAAGTTAATGGTTCTAATGTTACCTTATAAAGAACTTGTGAGTTTTTCAATGAAGACTTAGTAACGGGTATTTACATTCATAGCTCATAAAGAGGTAGGATTGTAAACAGATAGGGGGACTATTAGACCCTATATTCAATTCTTTTACTTTTACTTTTGTAATTATTTAAATAAAATAGAGTATACCAATTACTTTTATGTGCTAAATATTTTAGTAGGTAAGTAGGCACGTATAAAAACAAATGATGCCAATAAAAAAATCAGTAACGCAACAAAACAAACAAATCACTTCCAGATAAACACAATTCATTGAAAACAAAAAATAGACACAGATTCGGACGGCAGGCTGCGCCAGCGCTGATTTTTTTAGAACCACTACTATACACTATACAGTCATGCTACATTTCTAGCGATTTGACATTATACAGAATCGTTAACCTTGCCATAGAGTAACGTAAGAGTTTGCAACGTTGGGTTTGTTAAATGTCATATGAAAGTGATTGATATAGAGTGTTTTCGTGACTTGTTTTACGGTTTCAGCATTAGAACAACCTGTATAATATGTAGGAGTAGTGAGAATTTAGGTGTCTGTCTGTGACTTACATATTTGATTATTGTAATATCAGTATATTATTATATTTATTGATAAGTGATTGACACATCGATGTCTCGGTGTCTCAGCGAACTCGGAAAAAAATATCTTCACAATCTCACTATGGTAAGTGATGTGGTCGAAGGTGGTAAGCACACGAAGCCTAGAGGTGTAGTATTTTGGTGCATAATATCTATTTTTATCTTTACCTATAAAATATAATGAGAGAAAGAATATATAGGCATTTTTCTTGTAACAGCATTAATCGGAATAATTTTCAATATCAAAGATAAGACCTATAACTACTATCTATAAGAAAGATTCACATCCGGTTGACGACCGGTTTTTTAAAAGCAATTTGTTTATGTGAGTACCTATTTATGCTTTATAACTTTATCGGACAACAATAGTTTTGAATTGTAGTAGTGTAGATAAAATAAATAAAACTATAATAACTGTTTGGCGTGATATCTTGCCTTGAAAATTGTTTTAGAACTTGTATCAAAAACTCAATCCGCATTAGATCCACGTGGGCCTTACGCTGTTAGAAATGCATGTCTCAGCAGTGGTGACGAATATGCTGGGGATTAAGCATTGACGTAGTTTCAAGAGGTATTTACGTTATTTATTTACTATGCCTTTGTTGAGTATATGGATAGCTATCTAACTTATAACTTAATTATTAAGAGAAGATGAAATTGCGGAAAATCTAAACTAATAATGTATGGTAATTTTAATTGGTATCACCCATAATGATAAAGTCAAAGTCAAAGCCATTTATTCAGTTTGGGCGCTAGGAGGGCACTTGGCTATATTTTTCAAAAACAGCAAAATGTACAATACAATATGCAATTAAAACAAAACGAAAAATACCAATATAAAGTAGATACCTCTCTACTACCTACATATCTGTAGTAAGTACTGTGTTTTAAGGCGATGATAGCTCAGTGGTAGTGACGTCGGACACCGCGGCGAAGGTCGTGGGTTTCAATCCTACAATGAGCTTGAGCTTTCGATGAAGGAAAACATCATAAGGAAACCGTAACACGGTGGTAGGATACTTTGTAGTACCCGCCTGGCTGGCTACCACTCTCAAGTTGAAAATCTGTCGCCAAATATCTATTGGTGTGTTCCGGCAGCTGCACTTGGGAGCCAGTTCCTTCTAAGCTTTGTGTGCTTACCACCTTCGGCCACATCATCACATATCATAGTGAGATTGTGGTCAAACACAAGCCTATACAAAGTAAAAAAAATATGTACAAGTATGTTTATTAAAGAAAAAAATAAATAAAAAATTTGACATCTTAATAACATCGAGTTATACCATCAGAAGAGTACAAAAATATTTTTTGGGAGAAAGGCACTTTAAAGGTAAACCTATATATGAATGAGTCATTGATTTTAAGGAGAACTGGATAGATAACCTAAGAAGTACTAATCGAATAGTCTAGAAAGCATACCTCCTCGTATTTAATCAATCTATACCACAACAATATTGTAAAATCCTTTCAAACTAAGCGACGACGTTACATTACTAACAAAAAGCATAAGACCGTCTAGATGCGTCATTTATTTGACCTATTAAACAAAACTATAGCAAAAAACCTTATGGACTAGAATAGGTATACTCCATCTCAGTATTGTTAATAGGTACCTACTTGCGATTCACAATTTTTTACATCAATTAAGTGACTACATGTACCTATTATCTTGCTAGTTAATGATTTATAACATTAAATAAGTAATTTAAAATTTACTTTGGTTTTATTTGTTGTTGACAAATGTATGTTTTTTGTGAAATGGTGCCTGTAGTTTTTACTCTTATCTTTTGCATGATTCTCTACAAAAGCTGGATTAAAATTAAAAACAGTTGTTTATATTACTAAGCTTCGATTGAAGAAAAGTATTATGGTCCTTTAAACTCGTTAAGCGACAATAATATATTTCCCCCCTGAAAATCATTGATTGAAAATGAAATATTGATATCGGCTGATAAATTATTTTTTAGACTTTTCTGAACAGAAAGCAAAGGGAAAACTGGACTATTGTTATTTAGATATTTAATTAATATCCAAGAATTACACAAAGTTTTCAACAAAGACCTGTATGTCATGAATATGTAGGCTCCATTGATTAAAAAAATATTACTTATACTCAATATAATAAGTAGGTATTATGACATTCATTAATAGAAGGACCTGCTGAAAATCTGTTTCGATATAAGTCAAAGTCAAAGTCAAAGCCATTTATTCAGTTTAGGCCCTAGGAGGGCACTTATGAAGGTCGAATGTACTGAAGCTACCACCGATTCGGAAATCAGCCTTCAACTGAGAAGAACCGGCAAGAAACTCAGCAAGGTTACATTTTTTATATATATTTTTCTTTTTTTTTATAATCTGACTATTGGCTATATTTTTTTCAATAACAGCAAAATGTACAATACAATATATTACCTATATAAATTATATTGCTCAATCAGTACCTATTATGTAGGAAAAGATCTACCTGAAGACTGTAATTTGATCAGATCAGATCCTAAATTAATGGTAACTAGCATTTAAAAACAATGAAGACTTAAGAACTATATAACATAATTACGAGGACGCAAAAATGTTACGAGAATTTAATGTTAGTTGTATTAGTGAAATAAAAGCAATAAATATTCTTACCAAAAATAAGTGCAGACAATCCGTAAATGACAAATATGTTGCACGTAATGTTAAGATTCTAAGCTTAAATATGTCATACAAACGCACCACAATTTTGGGTAAATTGAAATAGTTCACACCTTTTCAGTTCACACTTCAAACAAGTCAAAATTCACGCCCTTGTAAGCACTAAATAAAAATTAAACAGACCTAGAAAACATTTAGCACTGAATTTGGAACACTGCAAGCAAATAGTTATATAAATATATATAATAGCATGTATATATTTTTTTTAAAGTCACTTTATTTTAATATCCACTGAAAACTACTTTCACAAACAAGGGTCTATTTCAGGTAAACTAAATTAAAAAAGCTTTAAGTTAAATCAATAACCAACAAAAAAGACATCCGTTCCATTTTCAAAAAATGCTCGGTTCTCGTTTCGGCCAATCCGCGTTCCGTAATCGAAATCGGAACTGTCAACGCGTTTTTTGACAGGTCGCGTGTCGCGCACGCGCGGGTCGTGTGAGCGTGCTGTGCGCGCGGGCATCGGCGCCGCACTGCGTTCGCGCGCTTTTCGACCTACGAAACCTTCGCTCGCAGCCTCCGACTCTCCACTATACGATGTATTAGAAGATTGTCGATGATTCTCAAAGATTTTCTCACGGAAAGGACTCACATTCGATATGTAGATCTGTCGACAGACTAACGGTTCCGAGCATCATCGTTGACTGATGTTGATGACTGGCTGGCAGTTTTGTTTTAATTTTGACGGGTGTTACGAAGTGGTTAGTTTATTTTTCCAAGCGGGATTATTCTATCGACTTATGAATGCTCGGTTTTATGGTCCGTGGTGAATCGGCTAAGGCTTTTTGTTGTTAAAGTAGTTCTGTCAATGAAAAAAGTATTAGCTGTTGAAATGTGCTCCGCTATTGACGGCGTAGGCGCAGTTTAAACGAGTACTTGTCTGTTATGTAAAGGATATTACGTTTGATCTTAGATTGACGAGATTATAATGTTACTTAAATGTGGATCATAACTTTTTTATTACTTATGAGTACGTATTAAGTGGTTCAGATACTCAAAAGGATAATATGTGGTCATAAGCTTGAAAATTTTATGATTTTAGCCAACGTACCTATTTTTAAATCTACTAACGATTTTGATAGAATGTATTCCCGTTGTGATATGATAGACAATAACATAATAATGTGATGTTCAGTTACTAAAGAAAAAAATATTCAGCTCATGAAAATATGTTTTTTGTATGCATTGATACTTCCACCTCAGTGGTAGTGATGATGACCATAATGAAGGTCGGGGATCACGTTCTGTGAAGAAAAACTTCGTTACAAAACCGTAGCTCAGTGTAGGAGTACTTTGTATTACCCATCTGCACCTCACACTTGAGCTAGTAGGCTTTGTGGTCTTACCACCTTCGGCCACATGATCACAATTAACCTATTCATAAAAAACATAAAACATTTTTTTATTTATTTTAGAAATTTATTTATTTTGTAGAAAAAATAGTGACAAAAAATATATTTTATTGTTTCAAACAAAAGACATCAACGAACACCAAATTCAATAAATTGTCGACTTTTTTTGGTATTTTTTTTGCATAAACTGTTTTCTTTCAGTTTTCATAATATTATTATCTTAAAATACAAAAGGTTTCTCACCAAAAATTACAAAAAAAATGTTATTAAAAGAATTGCGTCAAAATAAATACTCCATTCAAGTAAATGAAACCATGTGGAAATTATTACCCTGATAATGGATAGCCTTGATAATATTACAAGGATTGCATCACATACTGTAAACAATCACGAAAAAAATATGCGAGAAAGAGACAGCAGGATTCTCTCACTTGCATCGTGTTGTCACTTCGTCTTTAAGTTGAACAGTCGTCACGGTTCACTGCTAACGCCAGCCCACAATGTAACTACACCGACGAAACTATACTTATCCTTTTCGCTCATACACAAGCTTTATGGAAAAATTATAAAGACAGGGACGGAATCATTTACGTTTTTTGGACGAATTGTTTAGTTTTTTGTGAAATATAGATCAACTTTAAAATAATGTGTCAATGACCCGGAGTTCCAGTAATATGATAGTTGGGCTGATGACAATTTTTTTTTGTGTATTTTTTTTCAGCGCTGTTATTAAAGATGAATGACAGTATATTTTTGTGTTTACGTACAGGTTGATTACAATATAAAAAATCCATTAACTGTTTAAACTTTTATGTAGAAAAATGCCCATACCTGCTTAGTTGCTTTTAGTAATTATTAAATGGTAATTTCTTTAAAACAGGAGGATTAAAAAAACCTTTAGAAATTTTAAAGTCTTTTTAATCGAAACAGAGCTAGCCGAGTATCAAAGATTATTTCCAATGATCAAGATTAACATTTTATATTTTGATAAAAATATTATACAATCTGAAAGTGTTATATGCTCTTAGTTTTGATTTTCATTCTTAATTGATACAATTTAATATGCAGTGAAGAAGACAAAGAACACTAAATAGTCTTCATGCTACGACATAGAGTTCTTCATAAAAGGCCTGAAGAGATTCAAGGTCGACAACAATATGTACTTCCCGTATTGTTGCTAATATCCATAACTAGCAAAGAAGAGACAGTTTGTACTTGATCGTCTTTGCAGTTACTATAAAGTGGGCTGTCGGTCTCCTTGTCAGTCATCTAGCAAAAGATAATTTATTCAAAGATAAAACAATTCCTTAATTTTTGCATCGATATCAATGTTAAAAACATAATTAAGATGATGAACAATAGAGGTATTTTAACAAGCTTATTAAAAAATATAGATAAATTTTCAGTTGTTTTTAACTGGGTTTTTAAATTGGGTATTAAAATAAAATAAAACCATTTTGTAAAAGTCAAAACGTTTCAGGAACTGAAAAAAATGCAATTTAGTGTGATTATAGCTTGTTAGAATCTATAATAGAATCTTATTTAAGTATTTAAAACAAAAATGCCATTATTCTTCAAAACTAAAGAAAAATACATACATATAAATACAATGAATATGTTACTTTTGAAAAAGAAAACGCATCCTGTACACAATTGACCAATGCTCCTATACTCCTATCGAGAGGTCATCGAACATCGTAGACATCGTAGTGACCCGCGATTCTCACGGCTTGTTGCCATGGCAACCGATCCTGGCCATATCACTGCCGATATTGAGCGTAATTTGTAGCTTCGTGTACTATTGAGATTTACTGCGGCCAAGATACTTGGCGCAGTGAAAAGTAGCCAAGTCTTTTTGTAGGTAAAGGTTAGTGGTTTCGTATGTTTAGGTTAGAGATAGTTGTGGTGAGGGATGTTATCTTAAATGTATTTTATACCATTTATATAATGATATGTTACTTATAGGAACCTACGCCACTATTTGATGTTACCAATTTTGTCTACAATAAATAAATAATAAATATTCTGGGACATTATTCCTCACACACGGCCATCTGACCCCAAACTAAGCAGAGCTTGTACTATGGAAGCCAGATAACTGATATACTACAAATACTACTTTTCTTTTGTAAATACATACATATATAGATAATTACAACCATGTTCATGCACACAAATGTTTTTCCTGAGTGGGAATCGAACCTACGGCCGGTGGCATGATAGATAGGGTATTTTACCAACCAAACCACGCCAACCGGCCCGTCGATAATTTTAAAAGTGTTAGTGGGGTCGTTTTATGTATTTTTTATTTCATAAACATCCCTATCTTCAATATAATGAGCTAGCTACCTTGTTACATTTATTATACAATTTGATTGATGCAATATTTGTGATTTGATTCTAGCTTTGTAAAGTTCTATTTGTATTTTGTAATTAAGTACAATAATTATACAAAAATCAATGGATCAAATATGTACCTATTAAAAAACCTTAAATTTGAAAACCTTTTTTTTTTACTTTGTTTAGGCTTCTGTTTGACCACGATCTCACTATGGTAAATGATGATGTGGCCGAAGGTGGTAAGCACACAAAGCCTAGATGGAACTGGCTCTCAAGTGCAACTGCCGGAACACACCAGTAGGTGCTTGGCGACAGATTTTCAACTTGAGGGTGGTAGCCAGCTAGTCGGGAAGTACAAAGTACCCTTCCACCGTGCTATGGTTTCCTCACGATGTTTTCCTTCACCGAAAGCTCAAGCTCATTGCAGAATTCGAACCAACGACCTTCGCCGCGGCGTCCGACGTCACTACCACTGAGCTATCATCGCTACAAAACGCTACTTTACTTTTTTGAAAATCAGCTTACATTTTTAAAATCTTATTTACACTCAACAAATTAACTTAATTAAACCATTTCAGGTAAAAAGCGCTACAATGTCGCACCGTGAAATTAATTAAGCCGGTAAAAAGAAATAAGTTACATTGCTGGCCGCTAGTGAAGTGTGACAATGACGTGCTTCGGAGGCCTGGCGTGCCACCCGCATGCCGACAAATTAGTTACGATGCGAGAATACTCTTAATATCTGTTGGTATCATTTGTCACTTTATTTTTGTGTCGCACTAATTGGGGAAAGTTCACGAAAGATTTTTTTGGTTGGTTTTTTTTAATCTCATTTTTATTAAAGAGAAAACAAAAAATCGTACTTTCGCCATAAAAACTAAATATTTCAGACCATTTACCACAATTTTTTTTAGCTGAAATACTTACCTTTTAAAAATTTATTTAGATATTTACATCAAGTCAACGATTGTGTTGACATGTTCATGTACATAAATGTTTGTCCTAGGTGAGAATCGAACTCGCGATCTGTGGTGTGGCCGGGTATTTAATCTTACACCAATTTGCTCATCAAATATTGTAGACTAGATCATTTCAACCAGGTGTTTCCATCATTCAAATACCATAAAGGGTCTCCTGAACGAAATGTACCGATAAAAACACTTCTAAAATTTTTAACATACCAAAGCGTTTCTAACTAAATCGATACGATGCGTCCAATCCGTGTTTATGGTAACGCTAATCTAACTTGACCTCCTGTCTACCAAAACTGTATGAGAATTTTGTAAATAAAGCATTTTTGGAGTTCAGCATAATATGGTGGGTTCGAACAAGAAATAAGATGGACAATTGTGACTGAGCAAAATGGTTAATCAAACCTTTTTAAAATGTGTGAAGGAATTTCCGAGAATACCTCTTCTGGGAAAAAAATGGACGTGCTATTAGGTGCAAGTTATTTAATAGTAATTTAACTTTATTTTTATATTACTAAATAAATAGAACTCATACCCTTCGCCTTACCATCTCAGCATTTTAACATTGACCTTTAAAATATTAAGAAAACCCAAAACCAACTCGATGTTTCTAAAAAAAAATGTAAACTCAAGTTATTAACTATTAAAAACTATAAGTTCGTAGCAATTTATATTTCCCGAACAACGGAACAATAAAAGAAATATTACGTAATATTAAATTAGTACCAATTTCATATCAATTTACGGCTAATGTACCAGATGTATCCAATCCAATCTTCAAGTAAAGTAATCGGGTAATCTTACAAAAATAGCATATTATGGAGCGGTGGTAGTAAAGGCACGCGCACACTGAATTGTTTTATTCCACACAAAAGTATTCGACGCACATTGCATGCTACACCAAATAAAACATATGAGATAAAATAGTGTAGTGTAATAATGTGGTGTATCGATATAATATCTCACTTCCAAATTCAAAAATAATTTTGAACGTATGTAACGTATTTATTTACAAATTTAATTTATTTTTTGTAAATAAATAAATTATAATTAAATAAACCTATAAAACCAGACTTGAATTGAAAAATTAACAACACAAAATATTTCGATAATATTTAGATTGTACTGTAGATTTATTATTTTTGGTTAAATAAATAAATATCTAATCATAATATTTGTTCATACTAATTAAGGTAACAAGAACCAGTTGCTTTCCAAGCTTAGTACAACACTTTGGCAATCCCCTTGGTTTTGCTACTGTCTGCTGGCGACGTTACCGTTCAGGTAGATCGTCTCGCTCCTTGTTAGTCTTCTGACATTAAAAAATACAATATTTACTGAAATATCTTTAGGAACAATACACTTTTTTGTAAAATAATTTTCAAGTTTAGCTACAGTAGCAGCTTTCAGGAGTTTTATTGAGTAATTGAGGTTATAAAATAATTAATTACTCATTACTTACCAAGTGAATCAAATAATAATACAATACTGTCTCCTTGCACTGTTCCTCGATACATTCTCACTATTTTCGCATCTCTACCGCAGAGAATCGGTGCATAGCGGCGCGTACGCGGGAATCTCGCGTTACGCAGACCATGCCACTTTCCATTTCCTCACTGCATTACAATAGCTTTTTATATCGAAGCTTATTCGATGGAAAACAATGTGAGCCGCTCTTTGGACCTGAGGGAATTTTATCATTTTAAAATAAGGCTTTTTGTACCGGTAAATATTCCTTTGTTGCGATGAATATATCGCTTATGTTTATTAGAGATGAAGATCTCGGGATAAGAGATGTAAAGCAAAGAGTTTCTAGCTAAAGCATTTTTGTTACAACTACCTATGGCTTTTCAAAAACGTCTGGCTTTCTTCCATGCTGACAAGCTGACGTTCACTTCATGCAAAAGAGTGGTACTCTTCAAGTGTATAGGCATTTTCTGGTTAAACGTTATACATTCTCGGCTTCATTATTACCTCTGGATTGAGTTGACTGCCAAAATTAAACCTACTTATATCTTTTGTAAAAAAAACATTTAAACGTGAGAAAATAGATTCCAGTAAAATTAATACCTAAACTAGACTATGCCCAAAATTTACGTAATTAATGGCTTCTTTATTTATTTTTTATTTTAAAAAATAAACTCACTAGTAGCTTGACCGTTGAAGCTATGATATCCTTACAAGACATTTAGACTATTAATATTGTGATCTGTATTAATACATTTATTCTGTATAAGTACACACTAAGACAAAAAATTCTTTTGGCCCATGAAAAACCTGGAAAATTATTTTGCTCAACCTTTTTCTTTAACTTAGTAACTTTTCATATCAATAACTAAACTTAACTATAACTTAGGTATTACCTAAGTTATAGCAAAGCTTAGCGTTAAAAACAACACGCTATTCCGTCCATAGTCATTTTGTTTAACGCGGGCGACTATCCGCCCCCAATTTCTCTCCAACAACGAGTTGATAAGATAAAATTACTGATATTATTGGACGTAAGAACCACCTACAAGTTGACGTAGCTCGAAGAACACACGGAGCTTAAAAATGTCAAGCAAATCTACAAAATATCAATACAAAGATAGCATAATATGGTATAATACAAATGTCTCCATAATTGTTTATGCAACTCTTACTGCACTGTTCAAAATTATAACCTATACTTAATTATAGAAGTTATTCTGAAGACAACTACATATTTTTGTTACCCAATCACACTGTACCTAATGGCTGATCGAAATTAAATTAAACTTTGCACATATCTATCTATCATATCTTGGGGAAACATAAGTTAGTGTTTAATATTTGCTTTAGCACTCTGAAAAAGACTTTATACTCTTATCACCCTGGGCCTCACTATCACCAATGTGATGAGATTGTAGTCAAACACAAATCTATTAAAAGTGCAGAAATACCTTACCAACCATGCTTGCTTGAATGAACTCCCTTATATTTCCATCAGTGGACAAGCGTTAGCGACTAACGTAGATACCACGTCTAATACAGTTTAGTCTCAAATAATATGGTTATTGAAACTCTGAAACAAAGTACTCTTTACTTTTAATACTTAATTGAGTGTAATAAACTTATAGTTAAAATTATAGTCTTTATTAATAAGGTGTAGATATTTATGACAAAACCATTCATGGGTTCAAATAGGGTAATGTAAGATAATTGGCTAAAATAGTACTTATGATTATTTATTTACTTTTAGCTCACCTGTAAGAATTCTAGAGAGGTAGAGCATAGCGATATGTCGCTCAAAGAGCAGCTCGATTCGGGGAGGTACCTCCACCTTATAGAACAAATAACTTATAGTTGTGTTCCTGCGCGTGAGTAAGGTCGCCAGAGCTCATCGGGGAGGGGAGAAGGGTCGGTCGGCAACGCGCGAGTGTTACTTAAACAGTAACCAGGGAGATGGGTACAACAAAATACTACCTACTACTACCAAAAACATACCACCGAGCAATTGTTTCCTCACGATGTTTTCCTTCATTGAAAACTCGATCTCTATATTGGTTTCGCACCTACGACCTTCCCCATGACGCCACTGAGATCTCATCGCCTTGTATGATGATTGAGTTTCTTTATTTGGCTTGTTGATTCTACTTAAAACTTTATAATTCTATGACTTTAATGCGTACCTAAACCAAATCAGTCGCTCATCACTAGAAATAAGGAAATATAGAGAGATAATTTAGGACATGCCTCCATTATCCAATTATTATTTATGTACTTAGAAAGATCTTAGGTTTAAAGAGCTTATTTTGAGTAATATTAAACAGTAATACCAAATATTCCATCCTAAATTCTTAATACTTTCTCAAGCATTAAAAACTATTTTTTACAATGTAACGGCCTGTGTTTGACCACAGTCTCATGGTAAGTGATTATGTGGCCAAAGGTGGTAAGATTGCAAAATCTAGAAGGTGGCTTTCAAGAGCACCTGCCGGTAGGTTCACCGTTCTGTGATTTCCTCACGATGTTTTCCTTCACCTTAACTGAACATCTTTTGCAACAAATCTCTCCTATCTTCGGTCAAATCTAAACTCAATAAAAACATATTTCGAAAACACCATATGGTCAATTTGACTTGGTGATGCGGTCAACCGGAAATCTAACCGGGGTGGCTTCGTTACGCACTGTGTAATGAGTGACCAGGGCACTTCATTAGAGATACAAAAACGTCACCGACGACGCAGCGACTCCCGCGCAGCTCCGCTCTATGCATGTTGTATGAGACACCCGGCGAGATGTGGGCTATTCTGAACAGAAGAAAAGATTTAAAAAAATTACACTCCTCAAAATAGTTTTATATACACAGTTTAATATTTCTCATTGTGTATAAACAATAATAATATATTTTTAAAGTTAGAAGGTTGATGACCTGGCATTATTCACCTGTTGGTAAATGGCCACAAAGCACTCTACCCCAGTGGGAATATAAGAGAAGTAGGTTGCCATAGGTGGTGTGAAGTCATCTAAAGACTAACCATTCTGAAGCTATGTTAATCATTTACTATGACATAGGGGTCGTCTTCAATTATGTGGACTTAATTAAAACCACCATTAATTTGGGTAAGAAAAGTAATGACAATTTTCAACAGAAATCTAAAATGTATAACTTACACAATCATATTTTGCCACATATTCCCTTTATTTTGACTAAAAAGCAACAACTAAGAAAATACCCTGTTAAAACTGGAAAATAAAACAAGATCTTTACAGAATTCCCCATATCCAATGTGAGCCAGTTAGTTTGGCGACGATGTATTGCGTATTGTGCGCTACAAATTGATTGGATGCGTCACAGAGAACGCCGCCTTCGCGCCTGTCACCTTCGTCGCTCCATACGCGTAAAATATAACCAACTATACATTTTCACTCGGAAACATAAACTCTCAATGGATTATAAACCTTAAGAATCTGCAATAAAATCCAACTCGATAGATTGCAATGGCAAATTAGCGTTGTCAAGATACAACTTTGCATTTGCAGTTGGCAAAGATTTTTATCCTCTTTTACAGGTTCTAAAACATAGTAGTAAAGACAAATATATTTTAAAGACGTGTGAAGGTATATTTTGTAGTCGCACATCAATAAAATTGCACAGAAGTGTCAACCGTAACGGATGTCCCGTCAAACAACACTGTGAGCTTTTATGGGGTGAAAATAAAAGCCTTATAAAAACATGACAGTATATAATGAGTGTTGGTTTTTGTCCTAATTTAATAATGAACACTATAAAACCTCTGTACCAAGAGAGCTTAGGGAGAGGTGTTTACGTAAAAACAAAAAAAACAGGACAACAAGATATTGTTAATCGATTTATTGTTATCGCTGTATTGCTGAAAATTCTTAAAGATAAAATTCTCATATTGTAGTACTATAATAAGTAAGTACCTACCTAAGTACTAAATAAAAATAAGTAGTATTAAGTAAAATTCAAAACTTGTAAGATCTGCAAACTTATAGAATTCTCTAGTAATTTTAACAAATCATACACGTAATAACTTAACAACCTTACAATATTTTCACCATAAACAATGTAAAGAGATGACGTCCATACAAAACAATGGTAGCATGCATTCAATAAATACCCTCTCAAAGACATGAGAACAAAAATGATCGGGATTATTGTAGACGAAACAATATTTATGCGCGTCGCGAGCGGGGCCCGAACCCGCGACCTCGGGCTACCGTGCCGGCGCTGGTGGTCGACGGACAAAATGTGGGTTTGCATCCATTGTTAAATTAAAAATCTTAAATATAATATCGAATGATAAGTTAATTCTTTGGTGAATTTTCGCTGGATGTAAAAAGGTTTGAATCGTTTTGATTTTACACATCTAAAACTAAATTAAATAACATTTCATAAATCAACATCTGCATAAATTAACAAAAGTCTTAATGGCTACAAAATAATAATTATTTCGTCTGCAAACTTCACATTTTAATACGTAATACAATATCTGGTAATTAAAAGATTTTGATTCTTCATTCCATCTCTATGTCTGGTTGACTAGCTTTACAGCTCGCAAGTGCATCATACATGCACGGTAATGTTGCATTTTTAATACGAATACATTCTCATAACTTTTAAACATCGATCCTGTTCAGAAGCAAGGGTCAAAAGGTCTACTAAAAGATTAAAAAAGAGAACTATGTTATCTTCAATGCCATAATCTGAATACAAGTTTCATGGATTCCCTTTTCACTATTTATAATTTAAACATATTTTATTGGGTTTAGATAAAAGTCCGATTGATAAAGTTCACCCAATATTCATTCATCGGGCCTTTTTAGCCCTTTACTGGACTTAAGCCTTTTTCAAGATGGCCTAGCCTTCGGCTATTTATTTGGGTTTCAGTATAGAGGTCCCCAATTTATCTTGCCGAAGCGCGGTCTTCACACTAAGACTTCATTATTTTCAATTATTCATACTAGCTCAGGAAGTGACCTAATATCCAACGCTATGTCGAAGTTCATGGGTCCGATTTCTACAAAAGCACGAGCTTTCAATGGACGAAAATATCGTTAGGAAACAATAACACGATGGCAGGGTAATTTTTAGAACCGCTTGGTTAGCTACCGCTCTCAAGTTGCAAATCTGCTGCCAAGCACCTGCCAATGTTTTTGGCTGCACTTGAGAGGCACCTCTATGTAAGCGGTTAACGTAGCCTTTTGACGCTTGCAACACTAGGAGTATCACTCGCGCGTTGCCAACCCTAGAAAGTTGGTCCTTGGGAAAACCACGGCGGGAAGCTCGTAGCACAACCTGAGCGTCCGCGGTAGGAAGCTCCCTTGAAACCGCACCGTTCTAGACCAGTTTGGTTCCAATGTAAGAGAATGGGTTCCCCGTCAGATTAAAATATCGCTTACCATCAATGATATATTTTAAGTAAAAAGGTGTAGATAGGTTATAAGCGCTCAGCAAGCGGTACGTTAATATGTGGCTAAATAGCCAGACTTGACTTCAGTGCCGGCGTCAACGGATGCACTTCTCGTAACGAATTATTTAGTTATTTATGCGTTAGTGTGCCGTTTTTGAAGATCGAATGTATGTAGATAACCTATCTATACCTTTTTACTTATAATATCATTGCTTACCATGGTGAGATAGCAATTGAACTGCTTAGCAAGTTCTGCAAGATATGTGTTTTAAAACTAATATTATTTCACACTCAAACATAAACAAACTAATTTCTCATTATCAATCTCGCACGTCTTATTACTTACAATAAAACGCATAAATTAGCCATATATTTTATGGTGCCAAGGAATGCCAGCCTCCGGGCATGTGTGCGATACGCAGCTTTAATCTAATCTATCTAATGGTGAACCGAGAGGAATAATAAATACGCACTAAGTTATTGTTAGCCGCTAGCTTGCTCTTGGTGCGGGAATTGTATTTATGCGTTCAAGCGCAGTGTTTGCTGAGGTCAGTTTTGTATCTAGCCACATGTGCGTTACTTTTTAATTCCTTTTTTAAACAAATTTTCATGTTGGTATAATAAGCTTTAGGCACAGATCAACACTATAATTTAATTGCTATAAAATGTGAAGTTCAATACATATTTAATTTTATCTGATTTATTTATTTTAGAGCAATATACTAGCCCAAACGAAGTTCTAATGTTATATGCTTAATCATCATCATCATCATCGTCTCAGCTGCAAGACTTCCACTGCTGGACATAGGCCTCCAATTGCCTCCAAATGCAAGCCGCCCAAGACCGGTACTCCTATTGGAGATCCTTAGGGGAGGCCTATACTTACATTAATA
Source organism: Tetheella fluctuosa (assembly GCA_951216915.1). Lineage (NCBI taxonomy): Eukaryota > Metazoa > Arthropoda > Insecta > Lepidoptera > Drepanidae > Tetheella > Tetheella fluctuosa. The sequence continues at coordinate 4,097,657 of OX578234.1, read as the reverse complement.
AAACATTGTATTTAAACCGGTTGAAATCTGTAAATACAATAGGTTCCCAAGACACTTTATTATATTTATCATAATTCACATAAAACATTATGTCTACAAGTGGAAATCATACGAAGGCTATTATTTTACTTTATTTTATGTCACCCATTGAATCGGCAGGTTTACCGCTGGCTCCTATTTCACGAGCTCTTGTCATCTCGCGGCGCTTGCGCAGGGTTTATAAATGCGTATTTTAGGACTACACCACACTAAAGCGTACCGAAAAATGAGCTAACATCGAATACCTAATATCTTTATATCGTTGCGACACACATGATTATTGGATAAGTATTATTGCCAAGGAGGCATATTTTCATTTAGATTTTGTGATGTAAAAAAATATATTATATTGGTTTTTGTAGGGACACATTTACAAAACACCTATACCGTTTACTTTATCTTTCCATATTATATTCGTTGTTTGTAAATTTGGATCTATTCAGGTAGGTATTTATGACGCTGACTGTACTAGCAAATGCCCACTTAAATTCAAGTTTAATTTATTTTATTTTTGATAGAGTTTCACTGGAATCGCTCTTATGTGATGTCACCATTATTTTAAGGTACTTATAAATATATAAATGTATTGCGTATCGATTTACGATGCATCAACTGGATCTTTATGAAGCCTTTACTATTTTACGTTGTAGGTAAATTCTTCAACATTTTTGTCTGTTTTATAAGGAATGTTTTACACAGGGATCGTACAAAGATTGTCTAGAATTCCCAAGCACACTTGATAAGAATGTGTTCAAGGACTTAAAAGCCATTATTTAACATATATTCCCTATACTACTCTATAGTCAAAGTCAAAGTCAAAGCCATTTATTCAGTTTAGGCCCTAAGAGGGCACTTATGAACGTCGAAACTACTGAAGTTACCACCGATTCGGAAGTCGCCTTCAACTGAGAAGAACCGGCAAGAAACTCAGCAAGGTTACATTTTTTATATATTTTGTTTTTTTTTTTTTTTTGGACAATCTGACAATGTTGGCTTTTTTCCATTAAATTTTTAACAATTTTTAAAGAAATATAATACACATATACACAAAAGATGAAAAAAAAACAACAAGAAAAATAAATAAAAAATAATAACCTGAACAAGTTCAAATTTATAGAAAAAAAAAATATAGTATCTCTAAAATACTAAGTACTGGCTTCTTTATAAGTATGAACAAGGTGCACTTGTGCAGAGTGCAGCTATTTCCAGACATCTTTATCTTCAATGTAATGAGCTACCTTGTAATAGGCTTTTTCTTTCAAAACTTTCTTAATGTGAGATTTGAATTTGAAATCAGTCATCTTGGTAACTGAGAGAGGTAATTTATTATAAAAGCGTACACTACTTCCAAGAAATGACTTTTTAACTTTGGCTAATCTAAAATACGGAACAACTAATTTATATTTTTGTCTTGTATTGATATTATGTACCTCCATTTTTGATTTAAACAATTCTATATTTTTACGTATGAACATTATATTTTCATATATGTATAGTGAAGGTAAAGTCATAACGTTTATATCTTTAAATAATTCCCTTAACGATTCACGAGGACCCATATTATAAATGGCACGAATTGCTCTTTTTTGTAATATAAATATAGATTCTATATCTGCTGCAGCTCCCCACAGTAAAACGCCATACGATAAAAAACTATGAAAATATGCAAAATAAACTAATTTGGCCGTCTCGACATTCGTCAACTGTCTGATTTTTCTAACAGCAAATGCAGCAGAACTTAATTTACCAGTCAAAGATTCTACATGAGGACCCCATTGTAGTTTATTATCTAATGTGATGCCCAGAAATACAGTTTTATCGACTAATTCCAAACTGCTGCCATCTATTAATATCTGGCTGTCTACTTGCGCTACATTTGGAAGAGATAATCTTAAACATTTAGTTTTCTTAGAATTTAGTAAAAGATTAGATATACTAATATAATATACATAATCTATACTAATATTATAAAGCTGAAGAGTTTGTTTGTTTTTTTGTTTGTTTGAACGCGCTAATCTCAGGAACTATTGGTTCGATTTGAAAAATTATTTCAGTGTTGGATAGCCCATTTATCGAGGAATGCTATAGATTTATCCCGGGAAAACACAAGATCACTCGGGAACGCGGATGAAACCGCGGGACGGAAGCTAGTAGTTAATATCATGCTTAGTTTTTTTTTTGTAAAATTCTGCGTTCCCTCATGAAATAACTCACACTGAACTGAACTTAATATAAGATACTAAATGAATGAAAGAATAAATTATTCTTCCATAATAATATCTGCTAAGCTATTTAAAAAAACATTATCACAAAAAAAATGTGACCTCTTCTAGCTGTGGAAAGTTGTACCCCAGCAGTATAATCATGACGGTTATGGGATAAATCAATTACTATGAGTACATTCAGCTGTGACTTGTCCTTCACAGTACTAAGTATAGAAGGAACAAGTTTTATACATTATCAAATAATGTTGCACTAAATATTATTATTTCCTTTAAAAATATATTACGTGGGACATTCTTTACACATAGCCAGAGCCTCATTTGTCTTAAACCAAAACCGCTCAGGGTTACATAAATTATCACATCAACAGACGTATCTGACATAATTATTACAAGCATGAATGTTGAGCCTTTATACCTACCAGTAATTATTTTTGCATATTTACGTGATTAACTTACAAAATACCAGGGATTGGTCTATAATAAAACGTTGGTATATACTTTAAACTGGAATTGATAATTATTCAGTGCGATATCAATCGGTCGGTGTATCGCTTCTCAGTTATCTATTGTATTAGTCAATTAACATTTTCTCGCTATAAATGAGTTTGCATTGTGCCGGATTAGGATAGTACTGGATTAGACTTACGATGAAATATGGTGTGAAAAGTTTGAGCAACAGTGAATAATTGAAAACGTAAATGTAAGTAATATAGAAAGAAAGAACAACAATATAATAAGAGTATTATAAATTAGTTTCTATCTTAGCCAATAACAAAAAAATCTATAAAGTACTTTTAGTACAAAATTCATAGTGAATGTGTTTTCCGATTTCACGGGAATGTTGCTATTGAATGCCATGACAATATTTTTACTAAAATTAACAGGTATTTTTACGAAAGTTGAAACAGAAAAATATACTTAAATCCTACTTCCTACTAATATTGTAAATGCGAATGTTTGGATGGATGGATGGATGTTTGTTACTCAATCACGCCAGATAGATTATAGTCGGGAATAGCACATAGGCTACTTTTTATCCCGGGAAAACATAAGATCCCTCGGGACCATGGGTGAAACCGCGGGGCAGAAGCTAGTATTTATTATAATTAGAAGGTAACAGTTAGAATACTTTGAGTGAGTCTAAAGTACTCTAAAGTCTAAGTCTTTCGATATATTTTCTTGGAAAATCTATTTCTCATCTATTTTCTTATATACTCTACGACATAAAAACATTAACGTCTGGTGTTGAGGCGCATGCGTGTACTAACCATGATTTATTATTGCCAAGCTCTCGGAATTACTAATTTATTGACATTAGTTTGTTACTTTATCATCATGAATATTAAAATTGAAATAAAGCTCACTCATGGAGATTTATAGTACTTTACTTTGTATAGGCTTGTGTTTGACCACAATCTCACTATGGTAGGTGATGATGTGGCCGAAGGTGGTAAGCACACAAAGCCTAGAAGGATCTGGCTCTCAAGTGCAGCTGCCGGAACACACCAATAGGTGTTTGGCGACAGATTTTCAACTTGAGGGTGGTAGCCAGCCAGGCGGGTACTACAAAGTACCCTACCACCGTGCTATGGTTTCCTCACGATGTTTTCCTTCACCGAAAGCTCAAGCTCATTGTAGGATTCGAACCCACGACCTTCGCCGCGGCGTCCGACGTCACTACCACTGAGCTATCATCGCCTTATAAAATAGTGTATCTTTAATAAGCAATAATAGTATTTTCGTGCTATAAAGCACCTGTCACCTAGTAATTAATCAATCGATATTTTTATAAAGTAGCATCGTGGAGTGTCGTAGTGTAATGTACATAAAAGGAGATGAAAAGTTGATGTTTACTATCTTTACTTTTTCTTTTTTTCGAATTTACAAAAGATAATTACAATCATAGGAGTTATTGCATTTTTGTAAAAAAAAAAAATACTTATGTTAAAGCTTCGTTAAATTGATTAATATCCGCCTTGTATCAAAACAAAAACAGTAGCTCATTGAAATTAAGTTTTATGAGAGACTAATTTCTGCTCCGCAGTTTCAATCTCCAAGAGGTTTGTTTATCTGTGGTAATAGAATCGTATGTTTTCATCCAAAGCGTGATCTTTGTTCGTGCCAAATTTAGTCAAAGTCCGTTCAACCATTACGATGTAAAAACTTTCGCATATATATATTATTATATAAGAATGATAGTATAATTATATTTATCACCATGGTCCTCTTTCTACCCTTACCTATCCATTAAAGTGGAGTTAGTACAATGTCTAAGTATTATCCAATCACTTAACTGAATTTTTAAGATGACTAAGATTCTCGCATATGACTAATATTAAGATTTCCTTATAATTTCAACATCTATCATGAAATTATATTCATAGAATTACCCTACATGATTTATAGAGATTTTCAAGTAAAGGAAAACCAAAGTGATAAAATAAATTACCCATAATAAAATCATATTGCTCATATTAAAATTGCATGTAATTTTTCTTGGTAGCCACAGACGTCAAAGGAAATCTAAATTTTCAATACCTATAGGAAAACCAGTGAAGGTCGTCACACGTTAGACTCAGTATCGGAAAAATTCCCATGAGAGAATTGATAATGGTGAAACGAAACCGTACAACTTTACGCATTTCAGAGTTTTAAGCCAATAAGCTCCTGTTGAAATATATTATTATATAGGTAGTAGATATCTTTACAGGTCATATCTTTACCGTCTCATTCTGTTCATTTCGAAAGAAAGAGATTGCATTATCATATATCGATCAGATAAGCCTTAGTTGAATCTAGATATCACAATTTTATTTTTGTTTCTTGTATTTGTAATGCTGGGACTACATTAGCGGGCGAAGATTCGTATCGCGTTGGTGCGTTTTAGCGATAAAAATACGCGATGTTCTTGTCTACATTAGGCGAGCGCAGATTCATAGTTCTAGATTGTGTTGTGCTGTGCGGCTGTTCAAGTCTGGACGACGTTGAATTGACGTAGGTACGTAGCCACCCAAGCGAATATTGTCGCGACAAATCCCTTTGATGCGCGACAGTTTACCGACAGTGGCCCGTTGCAACGATCTACCCGGCCACACTCATCGCGATAACACGAATATTCGCTGTAGCCCGCTAATGTAGCCCCATCATAATCGTGAGAATATATTTATACTCTCGCGGTTACTATTAATTTCACATATTTAAATTCTTAGGGACAATTATAATATTTAAATTCAAAAACTAATTTCTTAGGAAAGAGTGAACCATACAATGGACTGCGCGGATTGTCCAAAATGCTTGAAATTGAGCTTTTGCTGAAGAAAAACATCGTCAGGAAACCATAGCACGTAGGGTATGTCGTACCTACCTGGTTGGCTCTACTACCTTCAAATTGAAAATCAGCTAAGCAGAGGGCCTAGAGGGCCAGTTCCGTTTTAGACTAATATGTTGTTATATTGGCCAAATGATAATGTGTAGGTAAATGATTTATTAGGTGAGATTGCGGTCAGACAAGCCTATGGTAAAAAAACAAACGGCCAAGTGCATGTCGGACGTAGCAGTTTGTAGGGTTCTATAGTATGTACAAAGTAGCAAGCTATAGTTTCAAAGATATGGTGAAAAAGAAAGCTATTTCTGCGGTCGTTAGGTAAGCTCAAAATAACGTGTTACCGAAAATATAATATATATCCTATATCTCAAAAACTACACAACATATTTCATTCAAACAAATGGTGTAATTATCTATATATGTAGATATGTATTTACAAAAAAAAAGTAGTATATGTAGTATATCTGTTATCTGGCTTCCATAGTACAAGGTCTGCTTAGTTTGGGGTCAGATGGCAGATGGAATTATTTAAACCCAATTTTTATCGAAAGTGTAAACTACTTTTTTATTTTTCAGAATTTTCTACCCCATTGTTAAAATTAATTAAGGTAAGGTGTGGGGGGCACATGTTACGAGTTTACACACGATTATATCCAATAGATTATATTTTCATCCCTTAGTTCTTGAATATTCCATAGACCACAAATATTTCTTTTTATAATTTAACTACACCATTGTACCTATAGCGGTTCATAAAAAAACACTATCTTCCTTTACTATATGTATATGGTGCCAACAGTCTCTAAGTAAAATGGCTGTAACATACGGACAGCCGAACAGGATGATATTATAATGGTTCCATTATACCATTTAGCTACGGAACGGAACCCTAAAAAGAGCAATTATGACGCGGAACTAAAAAAAGAGTAACCACAACTGCGATCTCCCAGATTGAAACGTACCAACATAAATCCACCACGAGCCCTTAAAGGCTACGGAACATAAAAACCCCGCACTCGACCATAAATTATAACAACATAAACATCCAATATCAAGTAAGAGCAAGCCAGGACTAAAAAACAAACCGAACACTTAAACGTTGTAATGAGTAACAAAACAACGCGATAAATTTAAACTTAAAGAGGTGTTATAATTAATGTTTCCAAGGTAAAAGGATGACCGTAAAGGGCCGGTTAATTTCTCAGCCCTTTGTTCGTACAATGTCATAATTTGTGTGAGGTGAACGCAAATAATTTGTGCACACAAATAACTGTGGGCAATACATTGAGTATGCTTCTTTTTGTGTTAGTATGTATATTTTAACAGAAATCGATCGCAATACATAAATAAATACTATTTTTTAAACTATTATTTTTAAAAAAAATATTGAGCTATAATTTTGAATGCCTGGCAAAATAAGAAGTGTGAACAGCATCTATTCTTATAATAATATATTATTATCTTTCGATTCTAAGTCTACGTTTAGTCATTTTTAGGGTTCCGTACCCAAAGGGTAAAAACGGGACCCTATTACTAAGACTTCGCTGTCTGTCCGTCCGTCTGTCTGTCTCCAGGCTGTATCTCAAAAACCGCTATAGCTAGACAGTTGAATTTTTCACAATTATGTATTTCTGTTGCCTCTATAACAACAAATACTAAATACAAAATAAAATAAATATTTGAAGGGGGCTCCCATACAACAAACGCGATTTTTTTGCCCTTTTATGTTTTGTGGTAGTTCCCGTTGACCTAGAATCACGAAATTTGGCAAAAATCTAAGTCTTACAGCACAAATAAAGGGAAAATTCCAAAATATCAAAAATAGTTGAAGATTTAAGGGTGTCGCCATACATACATAGATACGCCAATTAATAAAGACCTCTGAGTTGTATGGGCGCTGATACAATTTAGCTAGCTTAATTGGCACTAATCTCAAATAAGGTAAATAAATAAAATTGTGCATTTCCCATGATGGACGAACGATGGACGAAGTTTGTTCGGAACCCTTGAGGATAGATGGTACTTTATATGCCGAAAACGCGAGTGAAACTGCCGGGTACAGCTAATAGTCATAATAATAGGTATATTCAAAATTTAATCAAGTTATCTATTGCATATTATTTATTATATTTGATGGATTGTATCATGACAAAATTTATAACAATTAAGAAAATCAAAAAGGAAAAATGTTTTTTTTTATGTAAATACCTAATACCTATATGACACCGTCGATCCTAAGTTAACCAAAAACTGCTATTTTAATTATAGAATATTTTAATTATCTGGGGTTTGTAAAATATTTAGTATATATCAAAGTATTGCTGTACTGTAATATGAACATAAAAAGTAATTCAAAGCCTTTCTTCTCACCATGATACTTTTGGTATTACATTGCATTACATTTTACACTTATTAACTTTCCAAACACAACAAAACACCGTTGGCTGTTTTACAACGGATCTACAAGTGAATCTAAAGACAATAAACCGTGTACAATGTGGTACACCATAAAATTGTGTGTCGCAATGTCTTAGTTAGTCATTGGTTTATTTGCTCTATTGAAAATGTAACTTCGCGTTAAAATGTGATGTTTACTCCGCATATTGTATGTGTAAAGTTAGGTTAGTGTGTATAATGATTTACGAATTCAAAACCAAGTTTAAATTAGTTAAAATATTGAATTTGTGGGAATTTATGATTTTCACTAACAAACTATTGTGGTAGCTTTTATTGTCTTTGATGATATACGCATGCATTTTGAGCTAGTTTACCTCGATCACCGAAAGTATTCAAAATAGTTTTTCTTCTTCTAAATATATAAAAGGAAAAAGTGGCTGACTAACTGATCTATCAACGCACAGCTCAAACCACTGGACGGATCGGCCTAAAATTTGGCATACAGATAGCTATTTTGACATAAGCATTCGGTAAGGATTTTTGGAAATTCAATCCCTAAGAGGGTAAAATAAGGGTTTGCGGGTGAAACCACGGAGCGAAAGGGTAGTTTATTTATATGAGACAATGTATATTGTCTATCAAATCATTTTTTAGAGTAGAGAAAAAAATCTTATTTCCTTTGGTTATATTAACTTCATCTAAAGTATTTAAAGGCGATGATAACTTAGTGGTATTGACGTCCAATGCCATGACGTAGATCGCAGGTTCGAATCCTACACGAGCTTGAACTTTCGGTAAGGGAAAACCCCGTGAGGAAACCATAACACGGTGGTAGAGTACTTTACAACATGCTTACTAACTTTGGTCACATCATTACTATTGTGGTCAAATACTAACCTTTTTCAAAGTTAAAAACAAAGTTTTATGAAATTTCCAACTACAACCTAATATGTTACTATTAGTCGTTCAATGAAAGCCTATTATTACACTGGTTTCATCATGTAAATCATCAGAACGAGATATATTTATTGCCTTAATTTTCATGTCAGACTCAGACGGTATGATAATCAGAAACCTGATCCATAGTTCAGGGAAAAAAGCCTTTAAAATTATGCTTAATTAAATTAATTGCCTTGCGTATTATATATACTTGCTTTTTATGATGTTATTTTAAAATAATGATAATATTTTTACCTCACCCTGCGCCTATAGGCGAACTTATCACTATGTGGTGGTGATAAGTTGTTGGAGCTCTTAGAAATAGATGTAGGAAGCTACTCATTATGGTCTAGTGAATCCTATTTTTCTAGTTCTAGCCCACCATTTATCATCATTTTGACTACTAATTACATATTATTTAGAAGGCTCACTTATTTAAATAATTGGATTGTACTGCTATAATCAAGTTCTGCGGCTTAACTGCAGTAGGTACAAGTTATACACAACAGCTAGTAGTCATTTTAATAAGCATTCAAATATGTTCATAATTTATTTTCTTTTCTTTCTTTCTTTCTATGTGGTCACTACTTAACAATTACCAATATTTTGAATGTTGCCAACCAAGAAAAACTAACTTTTTAAGCTAAGCTTAAACTTCAAACTAAATATCTAAGTATATTTATATTACCCTATCGATCTATTCATATTGCATAGATAAGCAAGATATATCGTCCAATCTGTAACACTGGCTGCAAATTGCAGTGACAAAGTTCAGGTACGGCTGAACAACTGTTAATTAAGACACTACACCTGGCCCGATTAATCAACCGTAGTATTTTATCACTTGATTATATTGGTCAGCGTCACCCGATAATTATTTGTGTCTGTTTCCATTCACCGCTTACAATAAAGTAAAAGTAAAATGACAAATAACTTTACCCCTTAAAAACAGGACCTGCTGAACATTGAAGTTATTGTTTTTCTCGAGTTTGTAGTAGGCCATGATTGCTGATATCGCATTTGCAGCAAAACAAAAAACAAATATGGCACCTCCTAATTTGTTTTTTGTTTAAAGTTTATTGCTCACTAGCTTATCTGCGCGGTTCCGCGCTAACTCCTCAGCTTTATAATACTACCTACTATAGATTAAAAGTACAGAATAAAAAGGGAATAGTTGGTGGTAAATAAAAGGCGTATAAATTATTGTATTTACGTAGTAGTTTATTATAAAATCTATGAATTACATACAATATGTTTTTTTTTCTAGACACGCAGTAGATATACATCACGCTCATATTCATCAGAGGTACGGGAGTGCCCCCGCCAAGTCGAGCAGAAAATATCAACAATATTTATATTTTAGATTTCCATTGAAGGCTCTAACAGATAGAACGGGATAGCAAAAACAATGGAAATGTATTATTGACTACGCTTTCAATGACAAAAGCTTAACTATCGAGGGTGATAAAACTATCTACAACAAAGTGTGTCTAATTTAAACTATCTGGAGCTTGTCGAACTATTGTTTAGCATTTAAGGTGCTATACAATCTGGTCTAACACCGGATTATAAATAAATATTTAGTGGACAAAATGTCTGTAGTTTATGAACTATTATAGTAAAGTTTATAGTCATCACGCTTACCGTGATTACACTATAAAATATATTGGCTTAATTACAACCAATATACTGAAAATTACGGTGTCAGGTTGCTGAGAGTCTCTGAATGTAATAAAAGCAAGTTGGTTTTGAAAATAGTGATTGTTGAGTTTATTGCCGGCTCTTCTCAGAAAAAGCAACCTTCCGAACCGTGCGTTAAAGTCAGTTTATTAATTTAAGTGCTTGTGAAGGCCTATTTGAATTAAATTATTTTCATATTTATTAATTGTCAAAACCTAAGGATATAATGGTAAACCGAGATTAGAACTAAAAAAAACTGCTTTCTTCCTACTTATTTTTTTTAAATAGTAGAACTAAAATGTTATGTTAAGAACTATGATCCAAAATTTAAAATATTTAAATACTTAGATACTCTAATACATATGTAGTATTATTAAAATAAAAATAATATTTCATGTTACAAACTTATGTTTAACATATTTTCTTATCCTTATCCTATGAATCTATATTCAGAAGAGAAAATTAACCAAAGGCTTGTTAAATATATAATTAATTATCATTCACTGAAATAGTGTCTAGGTAGTGTTGATCTGACATCTAAATTAAGACATAAAACCACGTAGAAACGTGACGTAATGAAGCTTATAACTGGGGCTGGTGTACAACCCTGCTAACAAGTCACGACTTATTTTCTATAATAATTAAGTACTCGTATGACGTAAAATACTGTACACTTTTAATATGTTTAAAAAAAAATGGAAATGTAAAATTTAATTAAATTAGGCCTAACTTAAAAGGAAAAAACCAACATAGTAGTGAGCCAGGCGGATACTACAAGCCGTGCAAAATATTAGCCTAGAGTATTTCTAAAGACATAAAGGAACTGACAGGCTGTGCTTAGTTTAGTTCTCATAATCTACAAGGCTTTACCATATCAGCATACAATCCAGTTATAACATAACAATCGCTATTGAATCGACCCAATGTCGGTCGGTTGTAAAATTTTATAGTACGAGCTCACTTAAGCGGTGACGTGTCGTCCGAGAGAACAGGGGCACTTAGCCCTAATAGTCACATCGTTATAGTAAATACTGAATTGATTTTATTCACAGAAATGTTGCCACTACTATTTATAATAAGTGAGCTTGAATCGAGAATGTTTGGAATATGAAACATTTACATTTAGAAAATGCTGTTTCGTTCAGGCTTTGCTTTTGCGTAATGTTAAAAAAATTAATGCCTATGTTGAATCGAAACAAACAATAAATCTTAATATATATATTTCTTGTGTGCGTGTGTATGTGACTGAACTCCTCCTAAACGACTGGACCAATTTGGATGAAATTTTGTGTGTATATTTGAGCGGGTCCCTGGATGGTTTGAAAATACAATTGGACCCGGTAGATGGCGTCGTAATCGAGTTTGGACAGGACAACGTCTGTTGGGACAGCTAGTATATGTATAGTTTTGTATTTAAATAGTACTAGCTTCTGCCCCGCGGTTTATTCCGCGTGCCTGGGATAAAAAAAATACGTGTGGCACTCGGGGACTGCCGCGGTAAAGCTATTTTTATCAACTTATGCAATTATAATTATATATTTATTTTTTATTTATGCAGTATTTTTTTCCTTTCTTTTCTTTGATATTAATTCAAGTTTTTTCTTTGATATTATTAAATACCTATACACCTATATACTTTCTCACAAACAGCTGCTTACGTAGTCGTCCGATTTCGGAGCAGCTCGTCTTAGGTTTTATTTTCGTTACGGAATTTCTTGATTCGGTCGCCGCGCTCAAACCCCGCGAAAAGCTCCCCCGTAAAGCTATACAATAGCTTAAAAGTAATCTGCGTGAAAGAAGTACCAACCAAGACACACACTTTCGCATTTATAATAGTATAACCTATACTATCTATACTAATATTATAAAGCTGAAGACTTTGTATGTTTGTTTGTTTGAACGCGCTAATAGGCTTCTTTTTATCCCGGGAAAACATAAGATCCCTCGGGAACGCGGTTGAAACCGCGAGGCGAGAGAGAGAAATACAAATATAGAGAAGGTAATTGTAGAACGTAATCAGTATCTCACCTACAACACATATTATAGTGATAGTTTATTGGGATGCGTTCGAAAAACATTGGTAAGCAACAATATGTATGGACTGTACATTTTTATTTTTTTGGTCTATAATATTACTGGCTGACAAAAAGTTACCCATACTTTTTTTAACATCCCTTGTATCTAAAATAGATAAAAACTGTTCTTATCGGTCCTAAAGCTATATCATGTTGTACCTCTCTATGAAACAAAGATTTTTATATTGACTCTTACTGCCTCTTCCACCATCAATGAATACTAAATTGTAATAAACCCACTATAATCCTGAACAAACAGAATTACATACAATTTTGCATAACCATATCTTGCTTACGTAAAGTTAATGTTAATCCGTTAACTGTAACGTGATCACACCTCCCGCGTGTTTAATGTAATTGACTACATGAACTTCGAGAGATAACCCGACTATGTTCGGGTTAACAATCGTGATAAACAAACAAATACGTGATATATCTAAGTTGGCAATTAATAGATTATGATCATTTTAATTTGTCCGCACTATGGTATTCTAATTTGAATATAATGAATTGGGCAACATGTGACTATATTTAAAACATGATATAAAGTATCTCACATGGTAGTGTGTTAAAGCCAAGTTCGGACGAAAATATATTTATCTAAATTTTATTTATTGGCATATACGAAAATGTAAATGTACGTAAATGTTTTTGCGTTTTTATGAGTAATACTATATTTTTTGCGTAAAATTGTAATAAGTTGAAAGGTACTCTATTTCGATAACTGAATTCTCTCTCAGGTATAAAACAAGGTATGTGTACAATAAAACGCTGTAGGAGAACAATAACGACAACAATTTGAAATTGGAATGCTGCCATCTTGATTCTATTACTCCGCGGCACGTAGAGTGTATGTGCCCATCGGTAGCTTCACATTAAATATAATATTTTCTGATTAGATTTAATGTTCACTGTAAACATTTACAAATTTTATAAAAGCCTGGTGTTGCCCGTAATACCCAATAAAATTTCTTTAATAAATTATCTTCTTTTTATATGACAATATGATTGTCTACAAGCTAAACTCACCGTTAAACTTTTATAAAATAAAGTATATTATTATAAATAAATAAATAAATAATGTACCGACATCTTATCGGCATCCAGATCCTCTTCTTGCAGTGATTGTTGGTAGGTACTATTCAGCCAATGAATACATATAAAGCTATAATTTTAGAGCTATAATTGCAAATACCAATCAACCGATTATAAATATTCTCTAAACGTAACTGTAAAACTTTCAGCTAGTTTATTAAAATATCGTTGTCAGTCGGAGATTTTAATATATATATTTTTTTAATAAAATATCACTCAATTCTCTATGTGATTTTGGCAGTACCTAGTGTCCATAGGTTTCAGGCCCTAAACTGAATAAATGAGTTTTGAGTTTGAGCTTTGTCAATCTTTGGTCAAAACAATAAAACTCAATAATAATATTAACAGATGATGATCTAGCTATTAGAAAACTATCCCCTGATTTATAGCGCTTGGTTGATACTGGAGTAGATACTTATGTATAGTACACAATTGATTTTATGATATGAAACAATTTGTTTAACAATCCGATACTAGTTTTGTGATCTGATCTATTACTGAAGTAATAACAAAGACGAGGCATACTGTAAGTAAGTACCGTTATGATATGGGAAGGGCTATGTCACTTATCCTTAGAATAGGAAGGTTTCGGGGCGAACGATATTGACGAGGCAATAAAATGGTTTAATTTTATAGTTATTCGACCATATCCTATTCCATATCAATCTATGCATATAAAACCATCTTTATTACAAAATGTACCATAAGTTCCCTAGTCCACAACCAAGCGGTGAGCGTAAGATTATAGGGGAAAGTCGCGAACACCTCGTTACGATGTAACATAATAATCTCAATCAGCTATTACCTACGGGCCACACGTAATCTGAACATTTCCACGCTGACACGCCGTTAAGATGAGTAACCGTGAAAATAGCCCAGCGACGGGATCAGACGCTGCGCTCCAAGCTCCAACCCGGTGATTGTTTAAAATGGATCTCTTTAATGTTTGGTTTTTAGCTTTTAGCTGTTGCGAGTGAAAATGGTTGGCAAAATACAATGTTTCACCGACAATTTCTATTCTATTAAATATGGTATGTTAAGGTATGTTACTCTAGGTATGTTTAAAATGAACACAGTATATGATAATACAGGCCGTTTGGCATGGTTGGTACCTTACCTATCACGCTACAGATCTCGGGTTCGATTCCCATCCAGGACAAACACGTCTGTTTGTCCTAGGTTTGGGTGTAATTATCTATATAGTATAATGTAGTTATCAGTTATCTGGTTTCCATAGTACAAGCTCTGTTTAGTTTGTGGTCAGATGGCTGTGTGTAGAATATATGCATAGGCTATATAATTTTAAATTCAATGACCTACTTAGTTGTTAGATATGCACATATGTAGGTCAATAAGTTGTATTCCTTATTTTTCCATAAGGTATAAAAAATAAATATTCAAAATAAACTGAACTACAAGTTAGTAAGGGAAAATAAAGAAACACGATAGGTGCACTTCAAACACTTTGACTTGACAGTCCTATTACCGCGAACTGTCCGCACAGTGGGCAGGCGCAGAAAGATTTTACAAAAATAATAATGTATTAATAGTGTATTTTGTGGGAGTGTAGGATTAATAAACTTAGTAAATTTTATATTTCTTCAAAAACATATTCAACAAAAATAATAAAACTGTCACTACTAGATACAGTTGTTTGATTTTGTTATTTGATTATCACATAACTTATCACTTAAATTACTTTTAAATTGAAGGCCATAAAAGAGCTTCCTGAAACATGCCAACTAATTCATTCTGTGAAACTAATTAAAACTTTTGTTGTGTTAGATGTACCTATACATCTAACACGACAAAAATCTCTTTCAAAATGCTCTGCTGATCAAAAGCAAATATCAAATCAAACCTTCCGATGATCTACCCATGCATTAAAACCCATATAACACAATTTACAATGGCTACATTTCATTTGGTGTGAGAGCACTGTGTATCACCTCACCCCGGTGCGCAGGCGCCGCTCACCGCTCGACACGCAATTAAATAATGCTGCGAGTGTTCACACTAAATTCAATATCTCCGAGCGAACTCTTTCAGATCTACGAGCCTTATGATCCTGGTGGTACAACTTTCAGTTCTCGAAATCTTTGTGAGTTATTAATGAGTTGATGGAAATCATTTCTCATGGTATAGAAGTATATACTTAAGTCATGTGACTAAAAAACTATTTTAGTCGTAGTAGTTTTACTAAGTATAGGCCTGTTTTTGATCACAATGTCATGGTAAGTGATGATGAGGGTGATAAACACACAACGCCTAGAAGGAACTGGCTCTCAGCCTATAGCTACCAGAATAAACCAGTATTGTTTGGCGACAGAAATTTAACTTGAAGTTGGTAGCTAACCAGCTGAGTACTACAAATTACCCTACCACCGTGCAAATTAGGTAGGTAGTGATAATTATGCAAGTGGATGGACATATAGAGGAAGAGTAACACCTTTTATTTTACAATACTTTAATTAGAATTATACATAGAGAATGTGTGAAAGTTCATGTAGGTACACATTTTATTTTATATAATATTTTCAACAGAATACAATCGAGTACTAAATGAGTACAGTAAAACAGATTAAACATAAGGTAATAGTAGTGGTAAACGTAAGCGCAATTCAAGAACAGTTGTATGTAACAGAACACGCTTTGTTTTCTTAGACAGTTCCCACAGCGGGGCTAATTGACTGTCTGCTAAACGAAATATCGTGTTCGCACTACATTTTTCCATCACTTTATAAACGGCTAAAATTTCTTCGCGAAGAAAGATTACATACTTTTAATCGTAAACATGGGTTGAAGAGTAAATTGAAATAGTGCTTCGTTTAATAACTTTTATGCTTATACTTTGTTATCAGCAGGATTCTTATGAGTACCAAATGAGTTTTTTTTTTAAGATGTAGTAATCTAAATCAGAGATGAGAAAGTTTATTTCACAAAACGTCCTAAAAGGTAGTTATATTTAAAAATCCGGGTGATTAAAACCTGCTGAAGGGTTTTCATCCATGAAAACCCTAAGAACCCGTTTGTAGGACTCACGTAAACTACTATTACTGGATATTCTTTACACGCGGCCATCTGATCACACTGACTGATAAGCTCATGAATGCATTTTTATATATTTTTAACTCGACTAAGTTATGCTATACATTATACAATAGACCAATATTCTGGGACATGATTCCTCACACATAGCCGTCTGACCCCAAACTAAGCAAAGCTTGTACTATGAAAGCCAGATAACTGATATACTACATATATTACTTTTCTGTGGTAAATACATACATATATAGATAATTATATACAGACTCGGGACAAATAGACATTCATGCATACAAATGTCTGTCCTGAGTGGGAATCGAACCCACGACCTGTAGCCTGATTAATAGGGTATCTTACCAACCATGCCAACTGGCCCGTCAATCCCTTACTATAAATGCGAAAATGTGTCTGTTGGTTTATTTTTCTTGCTCGCAGCAACGGAGACTGAATACGATGACGGCCAAAGAGTGACATAGGCCAATTCTTATCCAAGGGTGAAAACGAGCTCTATTCTAGATTCTAAAGTTCTTGGCGGTAATAGACAATAGACATACGAACTTTTTGGAATTAATGACGGGCCGGTTGGCGTGGTTGGTAAGATACCCTATCTATCACGCCGCAGGTCGTGGGTTCGATTCCCACTCAGGACAAACATTTGTGTGCATGAACATGTCTGTTTGTCCTGTGTCTGGGTGTAATTATCTATATATGTATGTATTTACAAAAGAAAAGTAGTATATGTAGTATATCAGTTATCTGGCTTCCATAGTACAAGCTCTGCTTAGTTTGGGGTCAGATGGCCGTGTGTGAGGAATAATGTCCCAGAATATTTATTTATTATTTTAATGTTTTATGGCATTAAGTTAAATAATATTAGGTACCTACTTGTTTTGTTAATATGAGGAAGATCTACATATTTATCTTTTAATTTAACCCTACATTAACGGTACGAACACTACCTACATTAGTTAAGTTCAAATGACACGAGAGCATAACTCACGTCACACCAGCTATTACTGTAAGTCAAAATGGCGGCCAACTATCAAAGAGAAAGCTCGCAAGCTCTCACATCATTCTCTATGGTCTAGTCTATGAAGTGCTTGCGAAATATATCCATAGACTAAAATGTACAGGCTGTTTAAAGCTCTACATTGAATGTAATAGAGGTTAAAATTGTTTAATATTATTGTTAATTTTGTTCGTTTTCAGTATGACAGGACTAAATTTATCAATTTACGAAGATTGTTCGTTGTCTTGCACTATTAACACGTTAACTTCGTGGCGAGATTGCGGTGCTATCGTTGCTAAATATTAAATTATGGAAGTTTCACGTGCTTCGTCGATAACACACTGTACCTGTAGCGCTCTTAATGGGTTTGTGAAGAGATACAACTTACTTGATACTTGAGTGCTCTATCATTCTGAAGTTAATGTTTTTTTTTAAATTCTTATAAATTAATCTCGTATTTATTTTCCCATTTCATTTTAAAGGATTAATAATTTGGTCAATTTTATTCTGTATGCCATTGAAAATTGGATTTTTGATTTACGTTTATAAATTAATAATTAAATAATTTCAACGATCTATTAACCCAAAAAACTTTAAATACGGTAGGGTATTTCAATTAAACTAAAATATTATCATCACTTCTTATAATCAATAACTTCATTTAAGTTAAATTGCTCAAATAATTACAACATTAATATGGAATAATTATTATAAAGGTAATAATTTTAACATGCCAAACATGAAATAATTAAACGTGCTGAAAATCAAAATATTATAGATTTTAATATCTTTATAATACATATTTGTTTTCATATAATGAGTGAATCTATAATTCTATTCGTTGAATTGAACATTATTGATTAATTAAGTATTATTTCTGATGGTAATTCACAATTAGGCCTGTCTCAGCATAGGTAAGTACCTAAGTACGTAATTTTTTTTATATACTCGTAAATTATTTACAAATCAAATTGCTGGTAGGTTCAGACACGATGTTCCTAGATTAGAATAATTACATACAATCTTATGATTGGGGCATAAATTGCCAAGAATGTATACTTACTTACGTAGGACAACTATGAATAAATAGATAGTTTTAGATCCTATGCTTTTTGAAGATTTTTACCGCGTTTAATATTAATTACTAATATTATATCATTTTAAAACTTCATTAAGTCTCGTTATTAAATAACTTTTAATTCTACAATAAATACAGATAAGCGATAGCACAACATCAATTAGTAAAATTATTTTTATAGAATTTTTATTTTTCCATGATTCAAATTCACGTTTTCCATTATCACACCAATAACCGTCACAGTTATTATAAAAGAACTAATATTGTCAATGGCACCATATTGCTTCTTGTGTAATTACTTACATTTTTTACTAATTTCATATTTTAACAAATAAATGTCAATTTAAGTTAATTAATTTAACAACTTTTGAAATAAGATTAAAATTGTTTTATTCAAATAATGTCAGAAATAAAATATTAATAATATTAGAAATGAACTATGATAGATATTTTTAAAGTAATATATAAAGATAATGATTTTTTTATTACTAAAATGTAAGCATTTACATCGATTTTCTTTCACCCATTTCCTTACAGATAACTACAGCTAATTAAATAGAAAAAAACAAAGCTTAATTAATATTTTTGTCAAATAATTAATTTTAATCGTTGGTTAGAAGATGTTTAGAATACACGATTTTTCACGTCGACAAAATTCATACGATCGCGATGATCGTAGAAATATTCGTATACAAATTTGATTGAAGACATTCATTTTGTCTACCACGTGTATAAATTAATAAAGACTAATTGACACTATAAGTCGCTAACATAATTCTATATCGCAAATAATTGACTTTTAAGACGCTATAAATACAAACAGTTTAAATTAAAAGTAAATTAATTTGAATTAGAACATAAGCATTTACTTAATTATAAAATAATAATGAAAACTATTATCTATCATCAATTCCATAATTCGACTAAGCTTGTTATTGATTGTTAAATATTTAATATTTATTTAAGATTACACACATGTCGATAAAACTATAATGTAGTAATAAATTGTATTTATATAATATATAAGCTATGTTACATTATCAGGTAGATTCCACTACATTTGGAAGATCACAATAACTATAACTATTTTCAAAATAATTAAAAAAAACTATTTAAAAATATTTTAAGAGAAGAAATAAAACTGTAAATAAACAGTATTAAATAATACAAGGCACACATAAATACGACAGAACTGATCGTGTGGTGTTATAGTGTACCTATATTTTATCATATTTCGTGTAAGAAGTTATTTTTCCGTTGACGTCCGGTTTAGCTATCGTGTCTTAACTGTCAGGCCTTATTCAAAGGTTTGCTTTACATATTTTAAGAATAATGACGATTCAAAAACCGGATCTAAATATAATTAAGTACAATGATAAATTATTACGTTTCTAAATATTATAATAAGATGTAAGTACATTTTAAAGCTTAAACATTTGTCACAGAAGTCGTAAGTTTAAAAGTAGATTTGCTAAAACCAGAATTTAATTAGTTTCCTTCATACCTTTTGTTTTATAGAACAAATTATAATCAATTCTTTAAACAACCATGTACTCGTATGCAATTTGATATTCATACAATATTATAATTAAATCATTCAAATATCATAAATTTATTAACTAAGCTTCTCATTTGAAGTGGAACCCAGCGGATGCGATGAATGAATGATTACATGTATTTTCCTGGAATTAATAAACACTAATTAAATATTTATTCAAAAATAATGGAAATGTAAGTGTAACGTGAATATCTTGGAAAATCCATGAATAAGTAAATTGAAAGTGTACGAAAGTATATCAAAAAAGCAATTAATGTATTGAATAAATGTTGTTTAAGAATTCAAACATATCTACAGCCATTAAATACATTATTCTTTAATTAAATGGTATAAAATTAAATGTAGCAAAATGTCTATGTGATTTGTGATGTAAACTACAATCTGTTAGTAATTTATGTACCTACTGGAGTCAGTTTCAACACTTTAAAATATGGAACTGCTTCTAGTATAAAAGGATGAATATATGCGTGTGAGTGGTAAAATATTTGTTACTGAGTAAAGCGTGATGTAGGTGTTTGAAGAATGTTGCCTTCCATATTGATTCTAAACTTTGTTTGAGTTGAATATAAGAAAATAATCGTAAAAATAAGTCATTAACCTCTAAAATGAAGTAAAAATCTGTCAATGTGGAAGTAACATTAGAATCAATCAACACGGGAACTCTTAAACATATGGAATCGCCAAAGGTACTTACCATCGACGCTTATGTTACAGCTTCTATTCTACATAAAAGCATTGATAGTGCAATAGATAAAGAAGTAAGTAAGAAGATACTATCGTTACTCACAATGGTTAGTAATAGTAGGCATAGTGTTATTGGGGGTTGCGGCCGGGATGTCAGCGCTCATGGTTGGAGTGCCACGGTACCGAACTAACCAAACATTTGTTTAATGTTATCACCTGCAAACAGCCGTAAGCAGAACATATGCCTCCAAGCGACTAGCCTCTACTGTACCCTTGTCATCTTAATTTTGTATTCGTTAGAAGAATGAGCGCAATATCATAAAAATACAGTATAATTTTTTTATTAAAATTTAAATAATTTTGCTGAAGTATGTTTTTTTCTTCTATCTGAGGCTGACAAGCAGACAGGCAATTCACCTGATGGTATGTGGCTACCATCGCATATGGACATTAGCAATACCAATGGGATTGTCAGTATATTGCCGACCATTTATAAAGCCTAGAAGGCTTCAACATTCTGGATTTCATCAAAAATATTACAAGCTTTTCTCCGTTTGTTACGGAATAATTTTAAAGAGACTGCAGAAATTTTACAGTATACTAAAGTTTAGCATGGTAGGTAGCAAAGAAAAATCGAAAAGGAGATCCTAAAGATTTATATGACTCTGCACTCAAAGAAGTCTATGGTAAATCTATATCATCAGCTATACATTCAGTTATGCATAACAGTTACAAGAAGATTAAAGCAAGATAGGACAGTTTCAATTATCTTAAAACATTAATAGAGTAGCACCTATACTTTTGAACAATAGGGAAGATTTTTCAGTTGCAACATCTAGACAGCCAATCACATTTATTGCAATCGAAATTGAAGTCTGACACGATTTATAATAAAAACGATGTAAAAGATATTTACTTATAGGACCTCATTAAAATATTAAAAAACATACTTAATGGGTTCTTTTTATGCCAAATTTCAACTTTCTGCACCAACAACATCCACTGAACATACTAATTTTGTATTGGCTTTAAGCTCTTTCACTTGACAACATCAATATATTACCAAAACATTTGCTACTTACCAAACAGTAGGCCTATTATAACGATTCCAATCACACCCATTATTATCATCATCTGGAACATTAAAGGTATGAAACGTTAATGTGATTTCATTTTCATATTTCCAGACATGATATGTCTTATGAACTTATCGATTGATCAATAGTAGAACAATTATCAATAGCTGCAGAGTTTGTTGCATAATAACAAATAGCAATGAAATAATTAAAAAGAATAACATAATAAATACCTAGATAAATAGATGCATACTATTACCACAGTCTATGTAACTCTTACAGTCGGCTAACAGACACGTCTAGACACAGCAAGCGTAGGGGTGGTAGCGAGCCCAATCGGCATTTCGCGTGACTTCAAACGCGATAGACCACTGTATGTAATTACGCTGTAATTACCTTTAAATTTTGTAACCAAAACTTGTTCTTCAAACTCTTTGCTTGCTGCTCAAATTGTGAAGCGCCTTGTTGCAGAGCATCTGTCGACAAAATTATAATTAATTGCTAAAGTTTTGCAATTAGCGCTTTGCTTTTAATTGCTAACTAGTTTCCAACCCACAGAATCGTGTCCTTATCTATCTTTTGATCCAAATAGGTTGGTAGGTTAAAATTTAATTTCAAATCTTGTTACCTGCTCTGTCGTCTAATTCCGATAATTTTGCATCTCTGTCAAGTACTTTCTCAACGTTTGCCTTCATAATATCCACGACCTGAAATATTCAAAATACTTATTTGTTAATTCTTTTACTAGTGTTACTTTATGATATTTAAAAATCAATCGATTTCGGCCTTTCTTTGTTACATCTTTTGAAGACGATTGGTGGAAGCCACGTTTGATACCAGAGCATACCAGAGCTAGCGGCTACTTAGGCCATATAATAAGCTTGGCCATTCAACAAGGCAATGCCACTAGCATTCTAGGTATTCTGCCATCAGGGTGAGAGTTAGGACTTATTTAGATTTGAATTTAGTATAATGTATATTTTTAGGTCATACAAACTATATTAAATTTAGTTTTCCACATATTACCCTAGTTTTGAGTTTAAGTATATTGAAGCATGTTACCTCATCGACTTGCGCCTGTGTCTGCTGCAGTCTCCTTTGAGCCGCGATCTGCTGAGGTGTACGAGGACCCCCGATAACCTCTCCATCAGGGCCGGTCTCTGGTTCCGCCACTGTCAAACCTGGATTACCTTCGGCTGCCCTGGAATATATTGAAACATTATCTTGAAATTATCTTTCCTTATATATAGACTGTATTACCAGGTTGAGTAGAATAAACAGTCAAAACTGAATTCAACTTTTCACCTATGAAATGTTATTCGTGATACTCTATGAAAACGCAAACGTATATGTAGGTACGTTCTATCGATTTAATAATTTAACATCGATTTTAATTAACAGTAATGCTATGGTGATGGTACATAATTCTACGTTCACCGACAATGGCATGCCAATCAATATAAAACATGGAAACATGCCAACTGACGTCAAAATCATGCCAAATAGGCTTTCCTACTTCCAATCACCTTGGTATAGAAAAATATGATAATCGGATGGTAGTGGAAATAATATTTAGAGAATTTTGGCCTTTTGTCTGATTTTGATAAGATGCTTCATTGCGGCGAACCAGTTTCAGAAGTTGAACTTGAGAGCCAGTTTCATCGGCGAAACTAAACCTGATTGTTTGCGTCACGGTTAAATTCCGATCCAATTTCGATGAAAATTAACATAGATGTCGAATAAAATCCGTAGATGAATATACTTTTTACAAGCTTTTGTTATTATTTATGTTTATATTTTTTATTCTCGGTTTTCACCGGGCTAACATAGTGCACACGGGCCTAAGCCAAGTGTACACCAGGGGGAGTCATATGATGAGTTTGATTTATAATTTTTGGCAGGTCAGTTCTTGCTAATAAGTCGGTTTGTAATTGTGAGTGTGTGGCAGGGGTTGTTCGGATGCGTGCTTGGTCTGATTGGTGTTCAGTTTGTAAGAACTTTCTGACAAGACGGCAGGTGTTGAGTATTGCAGCTTTGTGCATCAGGTTGTATGTGTTCGGCGGCAGATCTATGGTTTTAAGTGACTGGCGTAGTTACATAGGTATTACGCCTGTTATCGAAATTACTATAGGGACTATTGTTACTTTTTGGAGATGCCAGAGACGAGTGATTTCGTCTTTTAATTTTATGTATTTAGTCAGTTTTTCTGCTATTGTATTATTATTATAAACTACCGCGAGAAACAGTAATTAAAAAGCAATACATTTAATTATACATGCTTTAAACTATAATCTTGATTAAATACTCCATTATAACACTAATACCTACGTATAATATAGCGGGAACCTTCACAATGTAAACTTTGCTTTTCATAATAAACGTAGCTTCATAACAAATGTGAAAATTTATACGTTAAACAGAAAATGCTAACCTACCTTTAATAAAGTTATACCTTTATGTTTCCCTCAGAGAAAACTACAAAGGTATGAGTTTTAGTGAAAAGCTATTTTTAGTTACCCGCAGCGAATATCAACAAGGGAAGGTAGGAGGACCCAGTTTCCAAGGTTTCTTTCCACGTTATTAAAAAGAAGTATTATAAGTTGCTTTGAATTTAATCAAAATTTGTATGAATATAAAGTTTTCTTTATTAAGTAGCCATACTTATATAACTTTACATAAATTATTTACGAAGAAGTACGTACCTATTTCAACTAATATAAATCGCTTCGTTATAAATGAGGTATAATAAGTACTTAATTAATTTTATTATTATCTAAATATTATTTTATACTATTAATTATTCAAAAAAATAAAAATATTGAGACTTATAAAGCTATCAATTGTTCATACTTAACTTATGTATCATATTGTCTAATTTGAATATATATATATAAACTAAAATACTTCAAAAGTAGGGATTTAGGTATACCAATCCGATTGAGACCGAAACCTAGAACATACATGGTTAAACCGCATAAAACTATCTGCGGTAATATTATCTAGTTAGTCGTTTCTTAAAAATGAGGGTCATCACCATCAACGTCATCTAAGGCATGGAAGGGAAATTTTATATGGTTTCAGGACCCATCTTTAAAATATTTACGAACTCAGAGTTCCCAATTAAATGTGGATTTTCTTCGACGAAATGCTTAAAAGATTTACTCCCGACATCCTGTCCCGAGTCATTAAATACCTCTATACTGAGTTTCAGCTAAACCTTATTTATTTATTAATATAAGAGTTGCATTAATATGAGTTAGATACATTGCAAATATTAAAGTAAGGAGCTGCAACACCTAACTATGTTTTTAAACTGACATGTCTGACACCAATGTCTACTATGTAGGTATGTCAGACAGGTAGGGTATATTACCAATCACACTAGCCGGCCCATCAATTAAGTTCTTACTCTGCAATTTGTGAAAAATTTTACATTTGTGTGAAACATGCGTGACAAATGGTATGGCAGTGAACTAACTAAGGTATCAAATGACAGGCAAAAGAGCTTTTTGCAATACCTACACAATATTTACGTAAGTGCATAAAACTTAAATTTAAAAACAGATATTCAGACACTATCAGCTAAATGTTCACAGCAAAAATTAAAATCAGAAGGCCGTCTTAATCCAAAGAAATGATTCAACTCCGAAACCGTGCCCCAGTCGGTAGGTATTTTTTTTTGTCAGAAGGTTGGCAAGCAGGCAGACGGTCCACCTTTTTTTTTTTACTTTGTATAGGCTTGTGTTTGACCACAATCTCACTATGGTAGGTGATGATGTGGCCGAAGGTGGTAAGCACACAAAGCCTAGAAGGATCTGGCTGTCAAGTGCAGCTGCCGGAACACACCAATAGGTGTTTGGCGACAGATTTTCATCTTGAGGGTGGTAGCCAGCCAGGCGGGTACTACAAAGTACCCTACCACCGTGCTATGGTTTCCTTACGATGTTTTCCTTCACGGAAAGCTCAAGCTCATTGTAGGATTCGAACCCACGACCTTCGCCGTGGTAAGTACCTGATGGTAAGTAGGTACGGTCGCCTATGGACATAGCAATATCAGTGGGATTGCCAATGTTGCCGACATTTATAAAGCCTTGATGGCATCTGGCTCTCAAGTGCAACAGCCGGAACACACCAATAGCTGCTTGGCGACAGATTTTCAACTTGAAAGTAGTAGCCACCTAGGCGAGTACCACAAAGAACCCTATACTATGGTTGCTCGCGATGTTTTCTTCTCCGAAAGCTCAAGCTCATAGTAGGATTCAAACCCACTTCAAGCACTCTATTGCGCAAAAGATAGGAACCGATGAAGGTCTGTTATGTACAAATTATAGAGTCAATAGTTTACCGTAGAAATTAGAAACTAAATTACAAGAATAAAGAGGATAAACGCGTAAATACTGCATCCTTACTTCAGTAGGTAAGTAATATCTTAATTAATTTATAGCAAGGAGAATCAACCTTAGCTTAATTGATTACTGAAACGCTAACTGCGAGCTTATTAAGGTAAAGAGCAATGAACTCAGGCAATTAGAGGCACGAAGCAAGAAACATTGACCCTTGGCACTTTATTAACGTTAAAGTAAATATATTAACTCATCTCTTCAATAAACCATAACCGCCAAACTAGGTTTCACCTTCACTCTGTTGTACACTACGCATAAAATGCCAACTTTCATCGAAATCGGTTGACTTGGTGAAGAGTTCACTGGGAACATACATATGACACTGGATTTTTATATATTAAGATATGACAAAGAACACGTGATGGTAAATGATGTGTCAAGAGATTAAAAAAAAACTTATTCTTAAACTAAATTAAGAATATTACATGTCTAGTAAAAAAATAATAAGAATATCCGACCAAATTAACTAGGAATCCACTTAAAATAGGTATGTGTTTCAACTTTTTTTGTTTCCCAATATTATTTCGAAGTCTACATACCTATAACTCCAACAATATTCGTGAACAATATTGGTGATTCTCATGACAATCTCATGGCGAACGTTGCCAAGTTATGAAACAGATCAATAGATTTGGAAGGTAAAGAAACGCCAGACTCCACCAAAAATATATATAATTTAAGTATATTATTATTTTACTGATTGATTGCCTGACTATTACTTTATTTGAATAAGTTGACTTCAATCGTCAATATGTTTTAAGCCATTGGAATATAGAAAATTTCTTGATCCTAGGCAAAACTCAACATTAAAATATGAATGAAAAAAAAAAGACTTTTAGTGCCTAATTACTTACTAAAATACTTGAAAAATAATGTATTAGTTTATTCTAAAAATAAATAGTTTGTATAGTCTACGAATTCTAAATTGCCATTAAGGAGTAAAGGGTATTGAACTCGCTAACCTAAAACTGAATGGCGTCTCTGCTCCAGTTATTTTAAATTTTAAGATAGAAGCGGAAAAACGAATTATCTGACTCGTTATTCTTTACATTGATATCTCGTTGCCAATCTAAATAATTGTTCAAGTACTTTATAGTGTCTTTAGTTATATCCTAACCCAGGATATAACGTATATATAGTCTTCTAAAACATGGTAGGGGGCTAAGTTAAGCCAGCAAACGAAAAGAAAGCCCAGTGCGGATTTTTGCGCAAACCAGTTTTCTCTCGATGTTTTTCATCACGAAAACCCAATTTGTTAAGCTAATAAACTCAGAAATAAGTACAAGCTAAGGAGTCGAAATGTTTTATATGAGACTTTAGATATTAACTGAACCTTATAAAAAAATTAAATGACTTAAGTATCATGAAAAAAAAACCTTATATTATATTTGATTAAATTAGATTAAGATAAATGATCATCAAAAATCACCATTTGCTCTCAAATAGTATAAATTCAACACTTTTGACATCTTGTAGTAAACAATTTAATATTTCCATAGCCTGATATTTTTCGAAATATGCTTCACGACATCTAAATACTTGGCCTTATTCAAAGTCAAAGCCATTTATTCAGTTTAGGCCCTAAGCCCGAGGCCACTTATGAACGTCGAAACTACTGAAGTTACCACCGATTCGTAAGTCACCTTCAACTGAGAAGAACTGGCAAGAATCTTTTATTCTATTTTTGTTACGTCTACAGTGTAATATATTATTAGCCACATTTTTTTATACTTAAAAATTTGACATCAGTTAATTTCTATAAAATATAATATATTTTAATTCGGTTAAGTATAATAAGTTAGCCGGTTATATCTGACTATACAGCCAACGCAGTTATCAGGGTTCCTCCCATTTATTTATTTCAATTGCCCCTAATGTCTACTAATTCACCCATCAACTAATATCCTTACATATTATTCCGTAAAAAACATTATTTAAAATAATCCATACATTTTATATATTTTAATGTAGACAATCAATCTGCTTTCAACTCTATTTAAAAAAATAAAAAAATACTTAACTAAGCAAACAGAAAATCACATCCTCATAATTCAAATGAACTTCCGGAAAAATGAAATTAGTACAAAAAATATCAACTTACATTTTTCACTCTTCTCGCTCACTCTCTTAAAAGTTAATAAGACAAAGAACAGGAATTCAATATGATTCAATTATTTCAGGCGTTTTTCAGGCTTCGTCGCAGGTTTCGAGCAGACGCGACTACCGCAAAGCGTGACTGAAGCCGGCCGCAGTAATGTCGCGTACATAACGCTTTCGTCAAAGCTTAGCTGGTAAGCTTTTTGGTAATGACCTGATTTACGTACTGCAGATGAATATTTAAAGTATTATCTGTTAGATTATCAAGAATTATATAAGTTGTTTGCTTAATGAGTAGAAAAGTTATTTGCTTAATTAAGATAACAGAGGTCTACCTCGGATCGATCCTGAAATTAAAAATATTCTTTTGCCTGTTTACATTTTACAACAAAATTGTAGGTTATTTCACAAATATCGTGTCATATATATCTCATATATTTTACATGAAGACTCTAGCTAGATTCTAGTGTAACGAGCTGCTTTAGGAACTAGAAACATTTGTCACAGGTATATGTGATGTGATTGCTTTAGTATATTACATAATAAATAATAAATATATTAATTAATATAGTACATTCCTTATGAAAACTTATTCCTTATCCTAACTAAATCAAATAAAATAATACTCAAAGTACTTTCGCCCTCAACTATACTAGCCCCAAGATGTCGACCACGCACGCGCGGCACTGCGTGTGTATGTTCCCATCGATTGCTGCCCATTCGTGGGGTAGGTCCGGGGCATAACGCACGTGTCGTTTTGTGCACTTCATCAATGAAAGCGTTATGTGCATGAATGTATATGTACTTACAGGGTTCAATGAAGACTTTGATTAAACTCTCTACGTTACTTTTCTACGTCTCATTGAAGCAATGCAATGGAAAATAGTACTTTTTAATGGATTATTTTGAATAGTAACAGATTTTTCTTGTTTTCCTTTTTTATCAACAACCTCATTAACTTATCTTAATTATCTCTTAAATGTCAAAAGGCTGACAAGCAGACAAACCGCAGATATACCGTCGCCTATGAAAATTAGCATGACACAAAAGATTGCTAATGTGTTAACCCTTTACATAGCCTATAATAATATGGTATGATCCTCGTTTACGTAATAAGGTAATACATTGTTAGCCCTACTAAAGGTGAAAATAAAATAAAATATTGCATTGTTTACAGACTTGATATTCAGTAGTTGCTACCACAATTTAGTTTTCATAAGAACGTTAATAAATTATCAAAAAAAAATTGTACTGTGGTTTTTCGGAGCTTGATTTCAGCAATGGTCGTTACTTTTTGTGACTTTACAGATTTTTTATATATAATGGGGTGGTAATTGTGTGTGCAGATTAAGCGGACATACGTATGGTCTTCAGAATCACCGATGGGCGCACTCGTTCGCCTTCACGAAAGTATTAACTCTATATACACTAACTCGTGCGCTTTCATTTGTAAACATAATATGTCCGTTATCGTACGCTTGATGTGTACACGCGATAAGACCTAGACTTTAGGCTTTTATGGAACATTATTTAAAATTGACTGTAAGTAATCATCACCCAATCATTCATCCATCATTTAGAGTCGTCTGTGTGGTCACCTTACCTTACCTTCCTTTACCTT
Organism: Tetheella fluctuosa; assembly: GCA_951216915.1. Lineage (NCBI taxonomy): Eukaryota > Metazoa > Arthropoda > Insecta > Lepidoptera > Drepanidae > Tetheella > Tetheella fluctuosa. Next base: position 4,067,311 of record OX578234.1, on the reverse strand, counting down.
CTACCATACCATACCTTCATTTCTTCACTGAAGATGTTATATAACCTGTGCTTCGGCGCTTGATGCGCACGCCGCATGCGTACGCACAATAAAACAATACTCAGATACTATAAAAATTAGAATGGCATAGTGTGGACATATTTTTTTTTATAAATAATTTATTTGTTACTCTATTATTTAATCACTTTAAAATTATTTTTTACGTTAAAAATCTACATTTTAAATAACAGAAGGTAGGTAATAAAAATGAATTCAAGGATTGATCATACTTTTTAGAAATATTGAAATCAGTAGGTACAATGTAATGTATTATAGTAGAGTCATAATGACGTAACATATTATTATGTAGGTAAATAAAATAATGTATTTACTTATCTATTAACATTTTGATAAGTTATTAGTTACATAAGGATAATATTTTGGGTTAACGTCCAGACAAGCGAAGGTCAGGAGACCAATGTTTTTTTTTAAAGGATTGTATTAAGTTTAATTTAGTATGGTACGCGTTGCTCTCGGCAACAAAAGCAAGGCAGTTTCCGAACTGGGGAGGGACCAAAACAAAACTGTGACCAGATTACTTAAAAACATTAAAGAATATCCATACAGTTCTTTCATAATATATGATAAATACATTAAATATAAATTTTATAAGGCCATTAAAATTAGGGCGGTCGGGCCGCGAGCAAATTGTTGTGAGCGTCGGCGCGGGCGCACAAAGGAGGCCGGCTAATCAATTGCCTCTAGAGCCGCCCGCACCGAACTCTTAAGATGTCCACCATTTGGAGAAATGTCCTATCTCATTTTTTTTCATTTCCAGTCTATATGAAATTCAATATTCATATCAAGACCATGTTATTGTTTGTAGGTTTAAGCATGTCATGTAAAAGATTTTGTATATTTGGTAAGGTTCATCTGTAATTTAAAGGACTAGGAACCTAAAACACTGTAAAATTCTTGATGAAATCGCAATAATAAAGTAACTTATTTATAAAATCCCCTAAAACTAGAACAAATAAATAATTTTTGGTAACAAAAACTTATTGTAGCCTTATTGAAACAATGTTTTTCACTGTGAATTGCCTTGAAAACGATAAAAGTGCAGTTATACCATTTCTCCCACAGCTGGGTCGCACTACGATCACCAATGCCGACTCTTCATTTATTTTATTAGCAGGACTCGAAGGCATCGTAACTCACTCGTCTAATACATTTATATATTTCAATCGTATCTTTAATTACGTGGACTTAAGAATTAACGAGCATCATCCATGAGACTACCCAGGATTATTTGCATTAGCATTGTTATATAAGTCTTGAAATTCTAAAGCTTCGCCGGTGCTATAAAGGAATAGTTAAAAAAAATTATAGATATTTTTTTTTTACCAATGTAGGTAATTCGCATCATATAATTAAAAAAATTACGTAACGTCACTGTCATAAAATAATATTATAACCCATAAAACTCCCTTATCACCTTCAAACACGCTACAACCTATATCAACAAAATAAAGACCGAACTCCACTAGGCTGCACCAAGGCAGGTGCCCCAACCGACATTCTATCAACAATTAGCCCACTTAACTCGCAACTAGGCGTTGTAAACAAATCCAGGCTTTGTCCACTGAGTTAACGTGCCCCGGCTAAGTGCTGGCCGATCCTTGTTAACGTTAAAAGTTAACAAGGCGACTGTGGTGTTTACGCGACCATTTATTGGTACAAGGAGCCAGCTTGCTTTGCTGCTGTTAGTGATGAGTTATAAGAGAACAGCGGGAGCGGTTTTGTCACATGTACCAGGCACCTATATTTTGCTTACCCCGGATCGATAACTACATTATAGGTCAGTTCTTAAAATACGTCCCTGCAAATAACGCCTCGAATGTAGCGTGAAGTGTATAATTAGTTGTATTCAGAGAGAGCCAACGTAAAGACGTCACGAAATGCCGCAAAAAATGTATTTCGTGTGTAACCTGTTGTATATATTTTTATCTTTGATATTTATCATTATGCATTTCTAAGATTAATTGTGATCAAATAAAAAACAGGAAGAAAGGATTAAAAGGATTTAACACAGCTTCGAATATCTTTTATAATAAAAGCTATCCGCTTATAGTTTATCTTATAAGGCAAGTAAATAAAAAAGTGACGATAGTACAAATATTGTAGTGTCAGACTTAGCTCTACTTACTTGTAAATCTATTTCAAATATGATATGCTCATTTTCAACTAAAAGTAATACAAATAATCTGATACAAAATACGTTTCCTTTCAAAGAATCCCTTCCTAAGTGGACTGTGTATTTTATACTCTACTGTATGCTACATTTCTGACATAACCTTTCCATTTTGACATGTAAATATTTTGAGAACTGTAAGTATGACCTCGTGTCAACATTGGCTGCAAGCTGTGCTCTGTATTCCATCTCTTTCTGATCTTAGCTGAAAGGTAGACACGGAATTTATTTTTGTCGTTTAACATGTGAAGTGTCATGTCACCCAAAAGCGGCTTTGAGTCAAATTTCGGCGTTTTCCTAAGTCGCATTATCACATATACGGTAATAGGTTGGACGGGTGCGTATGCCGACATCTATACAAACATACAAACACAAAACTGGAAACTGTATCAAGTTGATGTTCAAACAATTAGAAACTTTATTTTTAGTACTAGATTAGAAGAGATTTTGTAAGTGTTATCAATGAAAGACTTGAAATGGTTATAAGTCAAGCTTAGATAGCTCAGTGGTACTGACGTCGGACGCCGCGGCGAAGGTCGTGGGTTCGAATCCTACAATGAGCTTGAGCTTTCGGTGATTCAAAACATCGTGAGGAAACCATAGCACGGTGGTAGGGTACTTTGTAGTACCCGCCTGGCTGGCTACCACCCACAAGTTGAAAATCTGTCGTCAAACACCTATTGGTGTGTTCCGACAGCTGCAATTGAGAGCCAGATCCTTCTAGGCTTTGTGTGCTTACCACCTTCGGCCGCATCATCACCTACCATAGTGAGATTGTGGTCAAACACAAGCCTATACTAAGTAAAAAAAAAAAATGTACATAGAAACATCACAATATTTTCTAAAGATAGAAAGGTCCCACGGCGTAATACATTATTGTACCATGGGACTCACATTAAGGCATAAAGGATTTCCAAATAAAACTTTTATATAGGTAAATAATTAGCTATTAAAGGGTAACAAATACTAAACATAATCAAGGAATCCGTATTTCTCTTGCAAATCAAATATCAATAGCAACTAGATATTTCACACACAAAAAAAATCTACGCTATGTACCTAATATAAGTAGATTAATTATTATTTGCTAATCATTAGTAAATTTACCGCTACTCTTCCTTTATCTTTATAAACTTGAAAACAGTTGCAATAAAATGGCGGTAGAACAGAAACCAATCTTCAAAGAAACCAACAACACAAACAACTACAATCATTATCACAGCAATTCACAAAGAAAATCTTATCTAAACGGCACTGAGAGTCAGTTCCTATATTGTATAACAAATTAATAGCAACAAATAGGCTAATAGTGTGCGCAATTTAGGCGACGCGATAGACTTTGACATAGAACAGTTAGTAAGTATGGAAGGGCCATACGCTGCAAGCGCAATTCATTAAAATTTTAACATTTACACTAATTAATGAAAGGGTGTTCAAATTTCTGACTCCATTCCTTTACCACCATCAATTGTAGTAATTTGCACTTGGTCCGCGTAATAAATTTATTGAATTCTCAGGACCCCATAAGACTTCATAATTACTATGACTGTCATTTTAGATAAGTATCTACCTATGTATAAGAAAATGGATTCATAGTGATTCTGGCCTTTCCAACCCCTTTTTTAATCCGTGGGCATCAAACATCCGCCAGTTTGTTGCGATGCGAATGATCGTTAGTTGCGCGTGCGACTCCGCTATGGGGGGTCTATGGATGTTGGTATGTACTTTATTTCGATTGCCTGAATGCAGGAATTATGTGAAAGCCAGTTAATTACATGCGAATTTATTAATTAACGTTCTTAGGTATTTTCATGATAGTGTCAGTATAAAGTGGCTCGCCTGATGGTAAGCGGTTACCGTAGTCTATTGACGCTTGCAACACCAGATTGCATCTATCTAGATTTCTCCAAGATTGAATATTTTCTCTGAAATGTTGGTGAACATTTATGCAAAGAAAAATATTGTTGGATAGCGTGAAATTGCGTGAACGTAACTCTACCTCATGGGAGATAATTTTGTTTTTTTTTTTATTATTTAAAAAATTCTAGAACATCTGCCACAATATTGCATATAATTACATCGCCATCCAGTACACCAATTAACTTCTCACATATTATCCGATGGAAGCAAACCATGATTGGCTCCCTTAGAAATCTAGAGCAGCTGAGCTGGTATCGGCTAAGTTATTAATTGAGCATTGTACGCCCTTGTAATGGACCGCGATGCGCGCGCGCACTCGGCTATTATCTTTATGAAGACGCATGCGCAAGATATTAGGTCTTACCAGGCGTTCGCAAATAGTATCGATCGATGAGTTTGGGAGAATGTAAGTTTTATTCGTTTTGGTAATTATATGCAGACTTCGTTGACTAGAGTTTAACACAAGGGGCATCAACAAACTACCATTATACCTAGTGTAAGAATGTGTGAAAAGTTTAGGTTATAACATTTATTTTTGTTAAAAAATACGTATTGAATTCCCCTCACAAACGTATTATAATCTTTTTTGTACCATCTGCGTCTTTAAAAACTTCTTTTACTTTACCATCGAGTAACCAATGGTAGTCCAGCCAGTTAAAATGTATGAAATTCACTGTCACTAACGACCACTTAAGATGCGCCTTGTCACAGTCGCTCAAGTAAGCAATAACAATGCCGATATCTATCCGCGCTGGATGTGACACACGTTTGTCTTGTCTGTTTACGGCTATTGAGCGGCAATTTGTAGAAAGTGGTAAGTAATAGTGATGTTCTATCTAGGTTTATTGATGGCTGTGTTTGTTCTTTTACTAAATAAGTGGGTATTTGTAGTGACTTACCTACATAATCTAAGGTGCTTTAGTGTTTTTAAGATAGTTTCGCACGCGACTTCGGAAAAATTGCAGGAAATACAGTGATTCATTTAATTCACAGTTTTTGTCACTTTTAAAAACATTTAACTTTTAATGACTTCGAATTTTACGCAAGTGGCATTTTGTCTTAAATAAGTACATTTGCTTTGTTTAGCTATTATTTAAACGATTTATAATTTTCGGAACTGACAGCCCATTATTATTTAGATCTTGATATTTGTATTCTTATTTGTATAAGAATCTCAGTATTTTCGAATTAAGTCTAGAGTTCTGTTAGGCACAGGTGCTTCGATCTTATTTTACGTAACACTAACTATTTACATAAATAATTCTGAGAATATGTAACGTCTGACGGACGTACGTTTGTCAATGACGTCAAACAGTTGAAGTTTGCTCTCGACACTAGGTATGAGCGATGTGTTTGCGTTTTGCGTTTGCGTGGAGCGCGGGCGCAACGATTTATGCGGGCGCTTCTGTTTGTTGTCTTTGGTTAGCACTAGACTGATTTATTTTTAAGAAAAAAAGGATATGTAGTATTATAGCTTGACCCTTACCTTTTTTTACTTTCAAATTGAAGCATCCTAAACATTGTCTTTGATTATTTCATTTAAATTTTTTAAATATGAAAACGAAGTTTCTATCGTTTTAGAGGTGTTTAGCTAAGTCATTTTAACTTGCATTATTTGTAAAAATTTTAAAAGAGTTCAATTATATCATACTTTTTTGACAATCTTGACAGACAATTTGACTGGGTGAAATATTTTTATTAATAATAATTTATTACACGCTAAAAATAAAATTATGAAAATCATTCAATTCTCTCTGCGGCTGCCGCTTCATATTTACAAACATCCATTTTGACATGTCGATATTCTGTGAACATTGAAACAAAATTGAAACTACAAATTGCATACGACACTAGCATCCTCCCATGCGGTATCACCCGCGATCGCCTATTTTATCCTTTAGAGGTGGAATGTTGTAGAGGTGGAATTTTGAAAAATCTTTTTTTGTGGAAATAACATAGGCCTCTGTATTGGGCTATGTATGCCTGCGAGTATGTGTGTTTACCACATTTAAGCACTAAATACCACACTATGGCGCTATTGTAGATAAATGCAAGCCTATCTATATACTAAAAAAAAACTGATAATACTGACTCTAACTACAGTAGGATTATTAAAAGCAGATCTAGTATTGGCTTTCCACAATCAACTTTTATCGATCAAATGTTCAAAAGATATTGATTAAACTGTGTAAAATCATAGAAACGAATTAAAATATGATTACATACGTTTTTTCTCATCGCAATTATATTCATAAAGGTCGCAGTTATCGTTGAACATCCTGCTGATTCCGAGCGAGTCCTGTCCGCAAATAGGGACGAAGTCGTGCTGACACTCGTCCGCCATTTTACAAAAGTTTATCACCTATTTTAAAGACAAAAGATTTTGTGAGAAATAAAGTTCAAAGAATTGACTTCAAAGTAAGGCTCTTAGTTTACAAAATTGTAAAGATTGTCGCAAAGGAAGTTTTTAACAACTTTTTAACTAAGAGTTTCGTGTGCTTCTAACTTTATCACCTTATGTACTTAAGTAATTGAAAGAAAGAAAGAAACATTTATTTGGACATTCACACAACATTACAGAAGTAAAATAAAATATTACAATAAACTTTACAAAATAAAATAAAAAGTACAAAAAAAAATACTGCTGTAACATTGTGTGATGCCAAAAAGGATTCGACTCAGCATACTCCAAGATATGTGGTGTGTTCCCACATACCCTAGAACTGATTTTCAGTCGAACCCTTTGTGACATCATGAAGTTCTTGACAGCATGCAAGAAACACTTAAAGAAGAATGACACACATAAAAACAGAAAAATTATAATAATTGCTCTTACCGGTTCTAAAGGAAAGAAATAATCCTCAGCTTCTATTTCAACGTGTGACCAAACTTCAGCTGCGAGACCCAATATTATTAAACCTGTAATCATTTTAATGAATTAGAATATTTACAGATGTTATATAAAATGTGAAATAAAGCAAAGTATGACAATGTTTTTGATATATTCCTAGAGCAGCCATTAAAACTACCTTCGCCTAATCATTATACAAAACAAAGGAAAATTTTAAATGTTGAATTGAACCTTAATACTTACTGGAGAAAACTTTCCTAAATATCATAATAATGTAACACAAGCACTTCTGTCAACGGGCAACACTAATCTATTTAAGCAGAACGATAAATGTTTACTTGGCCAAGTCACAACTATGGCCGTAGAACAGGAAATTATGCCTAAACATATGCTTTATGTTGAAACCTATCTGGAACACTAAATTAATTTCAGCGGCTGTCAACATTTACATTTTAACTTCATTGCTGTATTAAACTGGTTGGTAGGTAATTTCTTTTTATACCAAGGCTTGTGATTTTTGTACCATCCAAGTGCTGGAGTGTTTTTTCTTTTATCTGAAGACTGACAAGCAGACAGGTGGTCCATCTGATGGTAGTATATATATGGCTACCGTCGCCTATGGACATTAGCAATACCAAGGGGTTTGCCGACCTTTATAAAGCCTAGAAGGCAACTAGTAGGTGCTTGGCGACAGATTTTCAACTGGAGGATGGAAGCCAGCCAGACGGGTACTACAAAGTACCGTGCAATCGTTTCCACACGTTGGTTTCTTTCACTAAAAACTCAAGCTCATTGAAGGATTCGACTGAGCTATCATCGCCTAAATGATGATGTGACAAAGTTAGGGAACTGGCTCTCATAAGTGCCTGTGAAAGTTTATTTGAATTAATAAAATATTTTATTTTTAGTATTTCATACTAGCTTCCGCCCCGCGTTCCCGAGGGATCTTATGTTTTCCCGGGATAAAAAGTATCCTATAGCCTTCCTCGATAAATGAGCTATCTAACACTAAAATAATTTTTCAGTTGAAACCAGTAGTTTCTGAGATTAGCGCGTTCAACCAAACAAATAAACTCTTCAGCATTATAATATTGGTATAGATATTATTTCATATAACGGTAGACATAGCTTATTTAAAAAATATCCTGGTCACCTAAACAGTTATACACCCCTGACTCTATAATATCTATAGAAAACGTTCGTCTTGACATTCTATGCCACAACATCCGTATCAAATAAGATCGTTTGCACTGCAATGTGGATTATAATACCATTTTGCTGTAAGTAAATACATTTCAACTTGTCGTAATGCTCTTTTCGTTCGTTATAAAACTGAATAAATGGCTTTGACTTTGACTTTAGTTCATCATCATTACCACCCATTGCTACTAATTGCAATTGATTGCATCTAGTTTCTTTACAATCTCCTTGATATTGTTTGTCAATTAAATCACTATTCAAAATTTGCTTTAGATTTTCATCCACGATTTTGTTGGGGCCTTATTCTACCTATCAAACTTTGTTAGTTTATGTTTTTTTTATTAATCAGAACAGGGCTATCAGATTTCAAGTAGAGACGCCTTCATTTCTTAGAATGAGCCTTTAGGAATTAAAAAAATATTGAGCCATTTAAAATTGGTAAACAATTATGAACGTTTGGAATAACTATACTACCTATTACATGTATTTTTTACAATATCAGGTTACATCTGGTGGTCATATCTCATTTCTCCTGGATACGGCCACCTTCCCAATTACATGTCCACGCCATCGGTAAGTTAAATATTTTATTTGTAACTCATTATTTAGGTACTACGTTACCTAATTCGCAATATAACGTACAATTGCAGAAGGATAGATGCAATGCACGCACATATTGATCAATAGTGTATGTTTGTTACCAGCTCTGGCTCCGTAGCGGCAGAACGGATTTTCGAAATTTGGTATAGGCAAAATTAGATGCTTGAGGTCCTGATATAAAACATACTTTTTATCTCTAAAAAATATAAGACCCATAGAAACGCGAGTAAAACCACGAGGCGGAAGCTAGTAGTTATGAAATTAATAAAAGTGAGAACGTCGACAAATGAATACAAGAAAATAGTAACCAGTAATAAAAAAAAACTGTAAAGCAACTATTACTTATTATAACTCAATTGTTTTGTATCCCAGAATAAAATAGACCAATTCTGTGTCCTGGCGGAAACGTGTATCCACGATACTATACCAATTTGTGGCAGAATGGGCGATGAGAAAAGAACATTTCTAGATCTGTGTGACCTTTTGGAATTCGCGTGTGATAATAGTCAAAGTAAGTGTCAGTCATTTTCCCAACTTATACATGAGGATCGTTTTATAACGAGCCTTTTATAATTTAGGAAAAATGGTGAAAGCTCAAAGATAGATCTGTGCAGTTTTACCCTTACGCTTATCCCCAAAGACCAAGGCAGATGTTACAGTATTAATATCTACTATAACCCACATTAAAAAATGTTTCTTTTCAGTATTCACTCACGTGGATGATATGGATGGATGTCCCGATAGTAAAGCCAAAGGATAAAAACAAAGCTCATAATTAACAAAAGAAAAATTTCAACTCCATATAAAACTACTAGGTAACTCCAAACAGTGTTGCCTATGCAATTATAGAACTACGCAGAACACAGACGCAACTTTTTACGCAAAAAGAATCTTAACTTAAATATGTGTTTAAGTATCATTACGGTAATGTGCTCTGGCCTGACCTGAGATCGTCAGAGCGAGATAGATGTCTATAAGAATTAGTGGGGTGGAAAAAGACGGTGATGGCTCGAAGGTTGACCGGGTAACAGGTTGGAGCAGACAGAATAAGTATAGCGAATGCAGTAACGTACCTCGAGAATCGGGCGCATCTTGATTCAGTGTCACGATAAAGTTAACCATTGATTAAACTCGGTTTAGTAAAAGTTTTATTTGGTATCAATTGTTATTTATTTATTAGGATTTATAATTTTCGTAAATCTTTTAAAAGATTCAATTAGAAATGTAATTTCTATTGTGTTTTATTTTTCCTAATGAAATTTTACATTATATAAAATATACTTACGTCCTTACTAAATTATAGTTTCATAAAATATTAAATATAATTAAATACCTACTCATGTTATTCTGTATAGAATTTTATATATATTGCTATGCCTGCGGCTCTTAGAGCATACCAACGGCTTCAACTGCATGATTTTTATTTCTCTGAATTATTACACGAAATCAGTCAGAAATCAATTGTGACTATGTGATACTGCATAAAAATCCATGCAGTGGTTCTAGTTATAAACACACTAACGGACTGACAGACAGAGAGGGACGTTTATTCATTTATATATTTATTTATTTATCGTCACACCTATTTTTTTATTCAAATCAATATATAATTTATCCCTTACTCGGTGCAAATAGTGTAACCGGCCCCGTATACTCCGTGAGAAAGGTAGAATTTGAACAAGCCATAATTAGCGAGTGGAGCATTAAATCACGGGCACTGGACTCTCCCTTCCCCCACCGGGCAGCCACCCACCAGTGATGCGATTTCGTTGATTAACCCCGTTTAAAGGTCATGATATGGACAGGTGGAATTGAGAAGTCAAGGACATTGGTAAATTGAGTATATAATTTGTCTAAATAATTTCTGAGAGCAGATATTTTTAACTTTACCGACTTATTACTGAAATGTGAAAGGTGGTGTGGTCAATGGTGATAAACATCACAATACATAAAGTCTAAATGGAAAACCGGCTGTCAAATCTAGCTGTTAGATTATACAATTGCTTGGTTACCAGATAATATTCACCACATGAACAATAAGCATCTTCAATAGTAGTCTATCTTTCGAATTTCAAATCGAAGGAAAATTAAACAAAGCTAAAAACAAACATTTGGTCGTGAAGATTATTGTGTTGACAAATAAAAAATATTTTCAACTGTTTGGAACGTACGGAGTTAAAGTAGATCAAGTCAAGTACCCCGTGGGGTCGAAGAGCAAGCGCACTGATACTCAGAGCTTTTGTTTGCGAAGCGCCTGCGCAGGTAAACACCGACGCACAGACAATCGCGCCATCTGCACACCACGCCCATCGACCCTGCGACCGGGGTTAGGGTTGCCATATTATACTCTTATGTTACTATTACCATCTATTCTACGAGAATTTTCAGCCATATCAATCTGGAAATTACTAACATTCCCTAACTCAGTTATATCGGGTCTTTTTTTATAAAAAGTTTCTTTAAAGTTGTTTACCACCACTATCTTTATTTATATATTATGTAAATAAAATGTTGCTTCCATGTATTTATGTCCGCAAAACTCGAAAAGCGTCGATGGATCCTCTTGATATTATTACACAACGTTGCATTTCTTCTATACATTTATATACTTCTATCCCTAAGTTCTTACGGGAACAGGAGATTTTTGCGAGGTTTAAATTGAGTCACGTAAAGCGTGGCCGGCTTTAGCTAGTTTATGATAAAAAGTATGAACATAACACTTGAATTTAATTGAATTAACTATCTCAAATAAATTAATGACTTCAATCAGTAGCAAGTAAGTATGATGATGATAAGATATGGAAATTCTCACAGGATTTAAACAAAAAGCCGCGATAATAACAAGCCTGAAAACAAAATCCATAAACGTCAGACAGATACATTTTGGTGAATCATCCAAAGATTTGAATATTCCCCGAAAGACCGCAAACTATAATCCAGCACAATCCAAAAGCTAATAACTTGTAATCCTAATTCAACTGCTTTATAATCTTTCAATTTTGCTATAACAAATAAAATTATACGTTTATAAATATTGCGGACGCAACCCTATTGTTAAAAATGCATCCTAAGTAAGGTTTGCTTCAGTTACCTCGTAACTAACTGCTTTGGTTCGAGATTAAGCATTATAAAAATATCGTTCAGAAAAAAGGAAAACTATAGAAAGGGTTACGAAAAAATAAATATTCGTTCGCAAGAGCGCTGCGCTCAGAAACGATCTTAACACTTTAGTAAAAATTTGTAATACGTATATTAATAACAAAATTATAGGTTGGCTTAATCTAGTCGAGGATTCTTAAAGTTTTTAATGATTTACTTTTTTGTTGGTTTTAATTAATGTTGGTTAGTCTAAGATGTTATTATTGAGGGCCGGGTAACGCCTTCACAGGATTATCAATATATGCAACTTACCGTCTAACCATTTTTTTTATATTAGGCTCATGTAATAGAAAAGTGGATGATCTGAGAAGGAATCAAGACATGGTTGAATATTACAACCAAATAGGAAAGTGGAAAATTGTAAAATACATTTTTAAATAATTTGACTGAAGTCATGACATATATCTTTCAAGGTTCAATAAGTCTTTAGTAGGTATATAAAGAAAAATATAGAATTTCTAAGCACCGTCATAGCGACGTAATTTACATGTCCACACAACTTTTTTGTACTTATAGTAGGTATTTTTTTATATATTAAATCTAGGTCGAGACCCAACATGAAAGGATCGAGGCTTTCATACTATCAAGTCCCAAAGAGCTACCACGGCTTTAGGATTGAAAAAATATTTCATGATTTACAAATAAAACACACGTTTATTCATTCCACCTGAGAACAAAACCTAACCTCTAACCCAGTGCTCCTTCCGATACCATCTCAACGACCTCTTTAACCCAAAAACTGACGAAATCAGAGCGCACCCTTGAAGATTCCTAGTAAAACCGACACCGTTAGGCCAAGCTAATTCCACCTTTACGTCAATCAAATTAAGAACTATAGAGTTATATCTGGTTATGATACAAATCGGTTAGCCTAATAACCTGTCGGATCCTTTGTCTATTGTTTACATTGGGGTGGCTGTTACGTGATTTTGGAAGTCATGCCGGCTCCTTTGCTGGGACCTCCCTGCTGTTATTGTTAAATACGTCGTCATTGTGACGATTTGGATAGTCACAGGGTGTTCCATAATTAAAAGTTATTTGAGTCAGATGACCCAAAGTGGATTGACGAACTGAAAAAGACGGAATATTTTCTCCTGTGATCAGGAGCTTTGATGATTTTATCTCTTCTATTTCTATAAAACTTAACAAAGCTAATATAAGTGACTCAAATTATTTGATAAATTCATCATTCGTCATATTTAACCTAGTCATCCAGATATTGTTATTTTTCAACATCCAACTCTACATTCAAAACAATTCCGTGTTTTATATAGAGTTCATACTAAATGTCAAGGTATTTTCAAGCATCCTCTATATCAGTAAAGGGTGCGCGCGCGCCTATCTGTCGGCGCAGGCGCAGCACGTGGCGCAGTTTAGCCGGTGCGTGAGTCGCGCGCTAATGACCCTATGTCACCACTCTGCTAGCGACCGCCGAACGGGCCGGACGCTGAAGCTCACCTGTCATATCGTCTTTGATATGCCGCTATTGGAAAGTATTACAATTCTTTGTAAGGAAATATGAGTCCATTTCAAATTCAATTCTATATTTATAAAACCAATACTCGAACATACAGATAAACGAATTGTAAAAAAAATCCTATACACACACATACATGACTTCATATTGTGATATTGTAAATATTTTATGTAGATTAAAAATACTCTGATGACTAGAATTATGATTCCTTCCTTTATTTAATTAATTAAACTATACTAAAAAATATCAATTATTAAGTGTAAAATACATCAATTAGTAAATGAGTAGGTATTTACTATCATTTCGCCTAACGGTTATATCCGAATCCTCTATTTTACTCATTTAGGGGTTGAAATTGGTGGCATACTCTGGAAATATTTCCTCCAAATTTGAATATCTACGCCCATTAGTTTAGGCAATGCGTGGTGTATCAGTCCGTCAGTGTTAGAGTAGAGAGTTTTAGCAGATAGTAAAAGACGAAGATTTACTTACTTTGATGAGCATAACGGTGCAAAGCATTTAGCAGGTTAAAAAGATACAAAGTATATACACTGAAATCAAGCTTGACTATAATAATTGATATTGACAGTTAGCAGATTTGATGTCCAACAGAGCGGAAACAACTCGCTTACATTTAAAATTAGATGAAAAAAGATAAAGCAGAAATTGAAGATCAAGTACTGCGTACGCGATAGAAATAGTGATGTTTCGTTACAAATATTGAACACGTCTCCGTAAAAACTGGTGCCTATCTCAGTTTTTTTTCATTTATCTAAACAATTTAAAAGGATTTTGAAAAAACCCGTTCAACGAGCTAACTTTGTAAGTATCGATGTTTTTTTTTAAATTCACGTTTGGTGAAAAATCAGAACAATGGTAGACACCATTTTGAAGTCTATGTTGACGTGACATTTTTTATTCAGAATCCAGAAAAGCAACTTACAAAGATTTATTTTGATCCGCTGTAGCCATATAATAAATTGAAACTGAAAAAAAATAAGGTGGAAATTGGTTTTGTCTGGAGCTTTGGATTGAATTTTACTGTCTTTTGTTTTGGTCTATTTGTATGTAATGTGCTCACACAACACGCCATTATACAAATCAATTATCTATTAAATATTCTTTCTTATTCACTGCATATTTCCAATTTATGTAACTTCAGGTTAAAATAAAAACTATAGTTGCTGCAACTCACACTTCACATCTACGAATATAAATCAAACAAAGAAGAAAGAATAAAGGTGTTCCCACATTAACGTAGATGTTGAGATTACAGTTGTTATCTCGCGTAACTCGGCAGCCGCCCCCCGGCTACGACGCATCACAAACTTCACATTTATACAACCTTTATTGAGCTTGCCGGCAATTTCTTTTTATACTAATTTTCAAATGAGAAAGGGAGAAAAGAAATGCTGGAAGGCAAATATAAATAATGCAGTTAGATTTTTAGATTGTTTTTCAGTAAGGCTCGCACCATGCAAGTAAGTCACCATTGTAGTCTTGTAACGAAAGAAAATTGTTTAATTTGATATTTTTTTTACATAGTTTATTAATGCTACGTTTGATATCTAGTTAACTTAGTATTCGGTTGACCCAACTTTGCTAAAAAAGCCGACAAATACTACTTCTTAAAATGGCAAGATATATAGTTATGTGTTTATAGCGAAAATCTCTGAATACCTAGTTACTTGAAAATTATTTGAAAATATTTTGAGGTAAAACACTTTGTACAGCGTGTGAAAAGTCTTGGAGAAATATTTAAAAAATACCAGCCAAGTGTGAGTCGAACTTTACTGTGCAATTTTGCTATTAAATCACTAGTAGGCACACCTAAATTGTGTTACATAGTCATTAATTTTTTTTTTGCACGGTGGTAGGGTACTTTGTGGTACCCGCCTGGCTGGCTACCACCCTCAAGTTGAAAATCTGTCGCCAAGAGCCAGTTCCTTCTAGGCCTTGTGTGCTTACCACCTTCGGCTACATCATCAATTGCCATAGTGAGATTGTGGTCAAACATTCTTCAAAAGGTGCAATTTATCCGATGTATCTTGTAAGGGGAGTTTTTGACTTAATGTAATTTTTATTATTTGTCATGATAAAAAATAAAATAATATGAATATCTTATTTGATAAGGCGAAGATAACTCAGTCGAAGTGACGACGAATGCCGTGACGAAGGTCGTGGTTTCAAATCCTAATGAACTTGAGCTCTCTGTGAATGAAAACGTCGTGAGGAAACCATAGCACGGTGGTATGGAACTCTGTAAAACCCACTTGAAAAACTGTCGCCTAAGACCTTCCGCATTTGAGAGCCAATTCCTTTATAAGATTTGTGTACTTACCACCTTCAGCCACATCATCACTTACCATGACGAGATTGTGGTCCATAATGGCGTAGGTATTACCTACATGTTAAAAAAACTTTTGTTTTCTTCGCTGAAGTTGATTGTTCAGATAACCAATTAGATACACACAAAATAATATTATAATTCGATATAGATTAGAACATATTCTATATCTGCAAGCAAGCGTACCTTCATACCCATGGTGTACAAATTAAAAAGCCATCCACTTTCGCAAAAACAACGAATCTCACCTCACATCGTCATTAAATTCTAATTAACATTACCGTCCACTAGCTATATGTGCAAGCGCATGCCCCTTTCTACTCCGCACAAATCGACGCTTATTACAACAATATCAATAACTGTCATTGCGCCCAATCATTATACTTTCGTCTCTTTTACGAGCGACCCCCGTAATTACAACGCTATTACCTACATCTCTTTCAGGCTCATTAATCTAAAGCAACAAAAGTTACGAACGACTCCTTCTATTTCTTTCTCGCGAAACAAACGAAGCGTTACGGAAAAACGCGGCACAGCAATCGATATCCGTCTCGCTCGCACATAGGCTGTAGCGCTCAAAATGTTCAGTTATTTTTTCATTACGATTTCAAAAATAGAACCTTTTTCGAAAACTCGAGTTGGAATTCAAATTATTTTTGAAATCTTAACTGTCCCCCACTACGCGTAGGGATTTAATGGAGCGCGCGCATTTTTTCAAAGTAAAAAAAGGAAATAAGGCTCGCGGGAAAGAGAGGCTTAGTGGTGGCTTTTTATAGTCGTTGTCCCGGTGCGCTCGCGCGCGGAAGTATCGGAGCTTCAGGATCGAGCCTTAATCTCATTCTAATAAAAAGCTTACGCATAAATTGACGCGCTGTCATTAGTTTCGTGTAATAAAATTGTTTTTTTTTCTATTTAATGTGTTTTGAGGAAGCGCGTTGTGTGGTTATATAGGTGTTGAATTATGTCGGACACGTGCGGTTTATGGTTATTTTTATGGTTACATTATGACATTAATATTGTGAAGTTTTATGTGAAGGGTTGTTTCCTTTATTGAATTATCATTAGGACTTGATCGTTCGAACTGTGTGGTCGTGTTTGTTTACTTTTGTTTTTTATTTAATCTAATATGGACTATTTGTGTTCAAGTGTTTGATTTATTTTCATTTGTGGAATTTTAATTTTAATCAAGATGTTCCTAAGGTAAGATAGATATATTTAAGTTTATTATAATATTTTAAGTTATTGTTTTTAAAACAGACATTTTCTTAAAATAATCTCTAAAAAATTAATTATTAAGAAAAACTCTTAATAATTAATTTTACTTTAAAAATAAATTAAATACATAACCAATGTATTAGTATAACACACATGCAACTTATAAAATCGGCTTCAATAACTTTATTATATTTTAATTTCAATTATAATAGAACCAAGTCCAGCAAAGAAATTGAGCAATAATTAATTTTAAATCGGCAAATACACACCATATGGACAGTTATTTAATTTTATAAATATCTGCAGATTTGTGCGCAGGCAGTATTGCTTAGATAGGTACATTTGTAAATTAGTTAGGTACGTACTGTAGATACTAGTTGAATATTATACACATATCGTAAATTAACAACTTACACCCTTACTAATAAAGTTCAATGTAACTAAAACACTGTTTAAGTTGTCATTTATTTATCGATCACCTCTCTGTCATTGTGACGTTATTTATGTGATCACTTAATCAGTATATTAATTAGGTAAAATAGGATTTTATTAGTAAGGCCATAAAATACAATTATTTTTTCTAAATTTTAAATTACTCAATATTCTCTCAATATTGGTAATACTACAATATTAAGTAAAAGTTACTGAAGATAGTGCAATTAGACTTAAAAATGAATGTACAAGTTGTTTTTATAAAAGATGCTAGCATCTACCCTACGGCTTTACCTCCGTTCTGAAGAAATCTTTTGTCTTGGGGTTGTATTTATGTGCCAAGTTTCACGGATTTGTACACGATGTACAATTGGACGTCGTGAGTAACAAACATCAACAAAATCTCTCGCATTTATCATATTATATAGTACTTAAATTAGGAGGTAAGATTTTCGTAGCATAATAAATAAGATCTTGGAATCTATAATATCAAAAAGTGTTAAATTTAATGCTGAAATTAAGCGAGCACCTGTAATACAAGCAAATATAAACGTTTCCGGTATTGAGGTATGTTTATTATGTGTAATGAATAGGACATTGAGATGTGATACTGTGATATCGTATCATATCTTAATTTAGCTAATTTCCACAATGTTGCGTAATGTAATTACCTATTACATTTGACGCAATTAAAAAAATATTCAGATACAAAAAAGGAATAGATTTATTAAAACTTGGAAATATAAAAAATGAGAACATTCTAGACACATTTTACTGAGTACATAATCTACGTTTTCTTATTATAGTGTCAGAATTAAATCCGCACTAAGAAGTAATTAGTTAGATTATTTTCTTTTTTATCCTTCTTTTCTTCATGCTTCCATTTTGAGAAATACTTATTCAATTAAAAAAATAATGAGCAAATACAACATTTTTTATTTTACTTTCATAGATCACAGAGTGTTACATGTAAAGTAAATAATAATATGTAATCATTTAAATCATATTCACCCTTAGAAGGTTATGTAGACATTAGTTCAGAATGTTTCCCTAAAAAGGCATAAAACAATAATTCTATTTGGTGATAATGAAACACTTTTAGCGACAGAACCGCTGAAATCAAGCCTCTTTGTTACCAAAGTGCTAACCACCTTAGTTATCGTTCAAAGGCAGCATTGCTCTACAGTCTACCTGGCAATCACAGTCATATGCAAGGAACTTACATGCAAAACTGAACAATATAACCATATACGGAAAGGTCAATACAGCATGCTCGAATTCAGTAAATAGCGTAGTAAATCGTGATGACAAACGTACATTTAGTTAGGTAATTCTATAGGTCTACGTAACCTTGTACAAAAATATATTTACTTACTAACTATTACGTCGCAGTAATATTCAGTTTCTTGAATATAAATTCTATTTTTGTAAATTAGATTTCAGGACTATAAAATATATTTAAAATGTTTTATTCTTTTGCGTTTTTTCTTTTTCTCATTTTTTTGCCGCTATTTACCATGGTAAGTGAGGATGTAAAATAAATAAGGCTAAGTTGATTGTTGTGACGTTGAATGTCGTTGCAGATACAGTGGGGTACATTTTTAGAACCTACCTGGCTGACTACCACACTTAAGTAAAATAATTATCGCCAAACACCTACTGGTGTATTCAGGCAGCGCCACTTGAGATCAAATTCCCTTATAGGCTTTACTTACCACTTTCCACGACATCATCATTTACCATAGTGAGATTGTGGTAAAACGCAAGTCTATCCATAGTTCAACAGAAGAATTATAGATGCTTTTAAGTTCTTAATTTCAGTTGGTCTGAGAAAAATCCTGATATACCTATACCTACAAATAAATAAAATTTAAGTGTCTGTCTGTGGTTTCGAATTAAAGGTTTTTGCTAAGCTCGTAATATTATTATTTTGAAGGTAATTTGTGGTTGACAGTAGTTGGCGAAGAAACTCAATGTAAAGAAACCATGTAGGTACGGTGGCAGTTTGTACTACAGTTTTTTATACTGTCAAATTAAAAAAATGTCTTCCGGCAGAAGGTATAACTTGAGATTTCTCGTTAACTTTATATATTCATAGTACTTTACTGTGCTGGTTTCTTTCTAATAACAAAACAGTAGCACAAACAATATTAAATACCTTTAACAAAATTGTTATGAAGAAAATTATTATAACGTTAAAACTTACATTAAAAAAATGGTGTAAAAATAATAAAAAATTAGACATGGCTACATAAAACCTGGTTCTACAAGATTTGCTTGAAACCATCTCCCGTTAATGAGACCAAATATGTTTCAGTCGTAGGTAAGAGAAAGTGCAATAGATTCACTAATATTATACACTTATATTATACACCGCCCCGCGGTTTCACCCGCGTTCCCGAGGGATAAAATGTATTCTATCTGTTAATCCAGAGTGTCATCTAACTCCATATCAAATTTCATAAAAATTGGTCCAGCCGTTTGAGCGTGAAGAAGTCCATTTTGGTTGAACGGATTCAAATAAAACTTGGTATACCATCATAATACTTCTCAAAGTATAAGATCGCTCGGAAAAGTGGGTAAAATCACGAGGCGGAAGCTAGTTATTTAAAATCAAATTGCCTTAACATTGTAAATAAACTATTCACCAAAAAATGCATTATTAAATAAACCCTTCATGAAATGTTTGATCTAAATACCACACATTCTGACAAATTGTATCAGAATGTACATTACGGAAGAATTTTAACGCTTCAACAGGAGAACACACCGTGAAGAGTTCACGTCATTTCACGGTACTAGTATTTACGGAATGTTGCTTTTTTATACACCTCATCTCCTTAACTATTACCTATTACACCGATACATTCTTGATTTGATATATATTGAAAAAACGATGGGTTCAATCTGTTCGTTTTGCATTTACAATTTATATACAGGAAGTGGTCTATTGAGATGTTTTGTTTCGTTATATTATTGTATTGAGAAAGAATATAACGTGATTATTTAGGGTTTAAATTTCTAAGCTCAATTAAACTGTAAGAACTGAACAGATTTGGGCGTTTAGAACGTTCTATTTGGAAACAGATCGCATTCCCTAGGGATGCGAGTAAAACCGAGGGATTTAAACTAGCAATATCTACATGCGAATCTCCTTTCGTGTAGTAAATCACACACACACACTTACACCCTCACACCCTCATATACATAACAATAAAAATACAC
This sequence comes from Tetheella fluctuosa, assembly GCA_951216915.1. Lineage (NCBI taxonomy): Eukaryota > Metazoa > Arthropoda > Insecta > Lepidoptera > Drepanidae > Tetheella > Tetheella fluctuosa. Next base: position 4,046,655 of record OX578234.1, on the reverse strand, counting down.
TAACACCCACCCATGCATTTAATGTATACACAAAAAATAATAGAACCTATTACGATAAAACATGTCTTCAACATGTTAGTCAATTTCTTACTTTTATGCTATGGAAATTATTATAATAATGGTGAGCTTTAATAGCTGTGACGCAGTTTTCAGTTACTGCTGTCGATATCGTTTTATATGTTTTTTGTATTGTCAGTCTTCTGAATAAAATAGAACCGACCCTAAATTGCCTTATGATATACTTTTTATCCCAATATATATAGGTAAAGAATCCTCAAAAACATGGGGAAAATCACGGTGCTGCAAAAAAGGTCAGATATATTTGCAAATAAAAATAACAGAAAACGTCATGAAGTGCAGTTACGACTGTATCAAATACATCTAGAATAAAATTCTAAAGCTCGATAATAGGTACTATAGACAGGTAAGGTTTTTATATTGCAACTGCACTATATCCACCAAGTTGAACCATTCACAATTCAATTTACTCAATAAAAACTAACACTAAAAACCATTTTCAATTCACTATTTTTGCGCGCAATTCCTAAACGGTAATATTTTATAATAAATTAAACTAAAATAACTTTTAAATTTTGTTATTTTCGAAATAATTGATAAAACAACATAAACAATAACAGTTGTTAGAAATCTTCAATCAAATTAATAACAACGACAGGGGAGCAATCATCGTCCATTTTTCCCACAATCATACTTAACGATTGAAAAAAAAATCTAATCAGTCAAACAAATAAAAATAAAAGGTTTTATAAAAAGGACTCCCAGGTGAGATGAAAGGGCCGCGCGCGCCGCGGTGTGCCGCGTCGGGTGCGCAGACGCATGTTAACATGCTTCGGTGGGACGGAAAGACACTTCCTACATTGTTTTACTGTTATTGAATCATTTTTATCGTTTTTATAGCCTTTCACATTAATTTTTGTCAATATAACCAAATTGATAAACATTTTAATTTACAAAAACACTCTCAACCTTAATATTTTGTTTTATTGATGACATGTATGCATTTTATTTATCTACTAGCTTTCCGCCTCGCCATTTTACCTCCGATCTCATATTTTACCCACTTAGGGGTTAGAAAATACTTTCGAAGTAGGTAGTGTGTACTCAGAAAGGAATTTCTGATTTCTTGATTTGATTTCAGAACGATTTCTTCGTATAGATAAATATTTTCATCAAAACTAGCCCCTATCTGTCCGGTAAATTTTTAACAAACAAATATTCAAATGTTAAACAATACATTTAACTAATCCTGCATTGAATCCTGTGCTAATATATATTTAATTAACATTCTTGCCTCATTCCATAACTGAATTCACGCAACCCAAGACAAAGTTGCGGTCCAATAATACGTTTGCATAACAATCTTTTCCACTACTTGTCCCACCATTTAAACCAACAAATCGATACATCCTGCGCAGTCGGCACTATTAATATCTATTCTAATAGGAGATGGGTATGGTAATATGTTAACAAGAGATGCCGCGCCGCGTATCACACCTGCCCGGAACAACATATCCGCGCATTGTCTACGGATCCCAGAAAGGCATTTCTATTCCCGTTTTTTCCTTTAAGGATATGTCTCCGTGAGAATTAATTTATTGGCTTTCTTGAAAGTGGTTGAGCGTTGGAAATATAAAGTGTATGAAACGGTATGACTAGAACACAATCGATCTAGGATTTTACCGATTTTTTCATGTATTTTTTTTAATAGCTTTAGTACCTTCAAGTATCTGATAATTGCAGATTGAGAGACTGAACTAGAACAGTTTTCTGTTAATTTGAATGAATTCATAAAAAAAAACACTTTTAACAAGTTAGGCGCAATTATTACAGTATAGTTGCTACAGTACCAACCGATATTAAGAAAAAAATACTAAATAAAAATTTCATAAGTCTTCTTTATCTTTAATAATTTACAGAAAATAAATAAAGGTAAATCATCCGACAAAACTAACAGAATGTTATTTCCATCCAGATTTGAACCAACAAAGTCAACGAAAGGTGCAAGCAAGATGCGTAGAGACCTTATCAACGCAGAGATATCCAACCTTCGGGACCTGCTGCCACTGCCTCCTTCCACGAGGCAGAGACTCTCGCAGCTCCAGCTCATGGCCCTCGTCTGTGTTTATGTCAGGAAGATGAATTACTTCCAACAAGGTAAATAATAATTAATAAATACTAACAAATGTGTCCTACTTGGAACATCTTTTAACGTAGGATAGTATGCCTACAGTGAGAGCCTTGAACCTATGTAGATGAATTATTAATTATAGGTTACCCAAAATAGGTTTTATTTAAAATTTAATTATAGGAATGTCATTCAAAATGAGAATATGGATAGGTTATTTCTGGGGTAAAAAGAAAAATCTTATAGTTCGTAATCATGAATATTCAGAGTATTTTTTTTAGAAGTGATTGTTTTCTTCTCAATAAACTAATAACTGATACTGGTTAAAATATCAGGTTATCTTGACTATTGTGTGGTAGCGACAATACTACACCATAGAGTACTTAGTTATTCTGTACTGTATTAACTTTCAGCTCGAACTTTAATACACTATTTGCGCTATACTAACTCAAATAAAAAATGCACCACTGTTTATTGACACAAATAAACAAAGAAAATTAGTAGCATCACTAAAGTAAATATTTTGGTCAATCTTCCTCGTCAAATAGATAGGTACATAACTCCAAACTTCTTGATGCATAAGTTTCCTTATTTAGACACGCGGGAGCGTGGCAAGCCAACGTTCAAGACAGAACTGGCGAGCAGCACCGTGTGTAATATCGTGTTTTCCTTAATGATCTTACTTAGGACCACATTAGTTGTGGTTACTTACAAAAACAGGGAAAACCATAATGCGCATGCGCTTGTAACACCGGATCCTGAAGTACATAATAAATAGGAAAAAGCACATTAAAATTGTATATATTAAAGTGATAATAGCACATTCATTTCATCATATGGCGCCTGTGCTTGAAATAGTAAAGAGATTTATTGTTAGCGGAAATATTATAATATAATAAAACAATTGAACGTAGTTGCTTACATAGAATTATAATCGCGAAACTCGGAAGTATATGATTGTGTAAAGCTTTCATTGTTTGTATTCTTTCATAATCGGACTCGTGATGGATTAACTGCCTCGGATTAAAATTCGACGTTCTCACAACACCTACGCAAACTTATGATGAGTGTCATAAGCGATTATAATCGACATTAGGTATTAGTATAAAATATATTGCGTGCAAACATGAGACAATGCAATTAATATAAAAAGAAAATTAAAAGCACGAAAATGAAAACAAATTGTTCAGTTCATCAAAACTTGCTTTAATTTATTTATGAAATTTATTACTAATAATTATTTAGTAATAAAAGTAAATACATAAATAATTTATTAATATCCTGAACAGTTCCTGGAATATTTCTTTTTTATATTTAGCGACACGCGTCCCATTCCTACCCTCAAATTTACGTGATGATTTAACTCCAAAAAATATGAAACAAAATTTTTAATCTTACTTCCTAACTAAACTATTTACATTCGAATGTTTTTAAAAATTAAATTTAAACTGTCGACAAAATTAATTTTGGTGTAGACTAATTGCTGCAAACCTGTGTGGTTTTTAAATGCTGTGTTATAATGTTTCATTTAATATATCTTTTTTAAACTGTAATAATTAAATTTTAAAAATTATTTATATAGTTTATTAATAAAAACTTCTGGTATATCCTTCGAACACGTTTTGAACGATCGTGATGAACATGATAATAAATATTTTCGTAAATACTACTAAGTCCTTCAAAACGCTTTCATTCCATCCATTTCCATGAAAATTTCTCATGTTCCAAATCTTTAACTAAACTCATCACGTGCATGTTTATCATTAATCTCGTGCTCTCATAGTTTAAAAAACGTCTCCCAAACTTTTGTCAGCTCACCTTCAGTCACGAAAAGGCGTATTAAGACGTTTAAAATGCATTTAGTTCGCTATCTTATCTCTTGTTGTTATTACTTCACCCATAATTCCGTCTTTCTTTCTGTTTTAGTGTTTAAGAGTCACGACTTCAGCTATCAGTATCAAGAACAACCGACTCCCACACCTAATATTGGATTTTCAAAGGTATATTTTTCAAGTTTACGAGCGTTTGCCGTGAAATAGTCGTATGTTACATAAAAATCAGTATTGCTCATTTACTTTGTATTTTCAGGCAATGAACGGTTTTATGATGATGATGACACAGAACGGAAAACTATTATACATATCGGAAAACGCAGCAGAGTATTTGGGGCATTCGATGGTTTGTTTCACTTAGCTCTTTTTATTTCATCTTCACTCAATCCCAGTCAAATCATTTGTAAAGTATTTATTTTTTTATTTTAGGAAGACTTATTAATTCATGGAGATAGTGTATACGATATAATAGACAGACAAGACCACCAAACAGTTCAAATGGAATTGAATAGAGGCGGAAACGGAGAGACTGAAAATGTACCAAAGAATAGACATTTCTTCTGCAGAATGAATGTTTCAAGAAACGCAAGGAGACAAATGAGATTTGGGGACCAAAAAGTTAGTATTTAGCATACATTTCCAGCTCATTTAACCTTATATCATTTGTAGAATTTGTGCTTATGTTCTTCTCTCGTTTTAGGTAGTTCTTGTAAGGGGCCACTACGTGTCATACCTGCCGCTGTGCAGCCGCAACGAGCCAGTGTTCCTGGCGGTATGCACTCCACTGGCCATGCCGGAGACGCGCGAGTGTGTCGTGCACGGAGCCACCAACGTGTTCACCACCGTGCACGCCATGGACATGAAGATACTGCACATTGACACTAAGTAAGTTCACTGTGCCTATTGGAATACACCACTAACCAATAAGTGTGCATGTTGACAAGTCACTTGCACCTGGTACATACCAAGAACTATGTGAAAAAATCTCACTGTGAAACTATATTCGTATTAAAATAAACAGGGTCAGCCTTGTTAGCACTGAGTGGAAAGTAACTTTTCAATTAATGAATAACGGCAAAATTTAATATAATTTAAGATTAAGATTAATTGATTGATTGAACTACTTTTTCAATGATTTTGATATTTTAAAAAAAATATATTTTAATTACTGTAATAACGAGTTAAAAAGATTAATGGTGTGCGAAATAACGTGAACTAATTCATAAGACTACCTATATCAATTATTTTCTTTAAGTATTAATTATAAAGCCGTCTTCCCTTTCTATTAACTATATTAATCAATTTAAAGCAGATAGAAATCAGATATTTCGTATCTTTACCCAATTGGTAGAACTATTTCTCTATAACATTTTAATCGTTTGTCAAAATATTAGTGTAGGTGTCCATAAAAAAATCGAAATGATTAACATTACAGTGTCATTCTTTTGTTTTAGCGGAGAATGGTACTTAGGCTGGAAGAAAACTGAACTAGCAGATGTATCATGGTACCAACTCATTCACTGGGACAGTTTACGGGAAGCACAAAGTAAACATAGATTAAGTGAGTACTTACTTCATATTTATAATAATATAGAAGTCAAATCAGTCCAATAGTAAGTTACTCCAGTAGGTTAAATTTGGGGCATGCTATTGTGATATACTACTAATTAAGTTTTATATAGTTTTAATCGTTTTAAAGGACATCGGAAAGTGCTGAATGCAGGCCGCCCAAGACCGGTCCTATTGGAGATCCTTAGGGGAGGCCTATGTTCAGCAGTGGACGAATTGCGGCTGAGATGATGATGATGATAGTTTTAAAATCGAAATAATTCAACTATTCGCTAACTGATTATGATGAATATCATAAACACTAATTACGGCATCTTGAATCCCTACAGACCACCTTAAATTCTAGAGCAATATACACGTGTTATATAACCTCTTTTAAAAGAAAAAAATAACGTGCCACATGCGTGCGGCATGATGTCTTTTGTTGTTTAAATTGTAAATTTTACGTAACATTGTATTCTTTTGTTGTTGCAGTAACACAATCAGAACAAGACAAATGTTGCATACTCCTGTTGAAGCTACAGGAGCGGGGCGGTCAGTTCCTGTGGGTACATGTTGTGTTGCAAGTCAAGGATGCCGCTGACACACCCCGCCAGTTTATTGTGGCTACTAATCAGATTTTAAGGTTAGTGATGTTCATTTGTTTGTCATGATATACCTCTTATACTTACATTTAAGACTTTCAAACATTTTTTTGATATAAAATATCCTGGGACTTTTTTTGCACACAGTCATCTTATCCCAAACTAAAAAAAGATGATACTATGGAAACCAGATAAATGATAAACTACCTAAAAATTGATCCTATAGATTCTAGGCTCAGATCAAACAGACCTGATCATGAACCCTGTTTGTCCTTGAAAAGAATGGAACCCACGACCTTAGGAAGACATAAATAGAGTATCATAATCATATCATGAAAGTAAAACATGTTAGAGAAACAAATTATTAAAGTGGCAACGCAACGGTGATCACTTATTATCTAGTGGACCATTAGGATATGGAACATTATAGGGTTCTCTTCAAAGTCGGCAATTCTCTTGTTATTGCAAATGTCTATAGGTAGCAGTGACCACTTACCATCAGATAAACCGTCTGCCTGCTTGTCAACCTGCTGGCATAAAAAACATGGACCGTCAGCCTGCTTGAAAACCCATTGACATGAACAAAAAATATAAGGCGATGATATCTCAGTGGTAGTGACGTCGGACGCCGGGGTGAAGGTCGTGGGTTCGAATCCTACAATGAGCTTGAGCTTTCGGTGAAGGAAAGCATCGTGAGGAAACCATAGTACGGTGGTAGGGTACTTTGTAGTATACCCGCCTGGCTGGCTACCACCCTCAAGTTGAAAATCTGTCGCCAAACACCTATTGGTGTGTTCCGGCAGCTGCACTTGAGAGCCAGATCCTTCTAGGCTTTGTGTGCTTACCACCTTCAGCCACATCATCACCTACCATAGTGAGATTGTGGTCAAACACAAGCCTATACAAAGTAAAAAAAAAAGCTCTAACCTTTATATATCTTCCCAATAGTGAAGAAGAAGCATCAGTAATGCTAGCCAACTCCTGGCTATACCAGTACTACGGCTACCAGAACCAGCCATGTGGGATGCTAGACCCTCGATGTCAGAAGTTCTTCCGCCGCGACCAGTGTTACCAAGACCCCTACCAGGAGTACTCTTATATAGAAAACCAGGAGGTGGATTATACTGGTTACCACGTCTCTTCGTATGTTCAGCCGAAGGTTGATGATTACAGTGGTTGTGAAAGAGTGTATACTGAGAGAGGTCCAGTGGATTATTCGACACATTCCCCTCAGTCTACTATAAGCGAAGAGAGGTGAGTTTCTGATCATTATATATTACTATCTTGGTTTATCTACTCGAAATACCTAGTCCTTGTTCTAAAAGGTACGCTTTTGTGACGTTGCTCACAGTTTCATTACAATTTTGTATGCCTATACTAAAATATTAATAAGAATTTTTATGAAAGATGTAGGAAAGATAATTATAAAGGTAAAGATTTATTTGCGAGAATATGTTACAATTGTCACATATTCTGGCAGGTTTGTCATGCAAAATATAATATTTCGCAGCTAGCAGCCATGCTAGTGGGTAGATACTTGCTTTATCAAAATTAACACAAAGTAAAACAAAAGATTATAAATATATTTCAATATACATACATACAAATAATAATTAACATAAATATCGTAATTTATGCTAAAATTAATTATTATAGTAAGTATTCTTTTATGTTAAACACCAATAAGGGTGTTAAGTTTAATACAACATAGTCGGCAAACAAGCATACGGCCCGCCTGATAGTAAGCGGTTACCGTATCCTATGAACGCTTGCAACACCAAGGGTATCACTCGCGCGTTGCCGACCCTTCCCCCGATGAGCTTACTGGTCGCCAGAGCTGATGAGCTCTGGCTCTGCCCGATGGGGCAGGAACACAACTATAAGTTATTTGGCTGCGGTATTCTGTAAGGTGGAGGTACTTTCCCAGTCGAGATGCAAAATTAATATAGACAATAGACAGTAATAACTCCTTCATTTGATGAATATTTTTAGTTTGTTTATAATACTAAAGTTTCAAAAAAACAGATCCAGTTCAAAAACACTTACTTATAATCTTAATAAAATTCACACAAACAAAATTGTCTGATAATCACAAAAAAAAACAAACAGTCAGCAAGGTCGACTCATACAATTTGTACACGTCATGTCAAACCCACGGCCGAAGGAATATAAATAAGAAAATCATCACCCCGTCCGGCTGTCCGTCCGTCCACGTAATTTGACACCTTTCATTACCATATTTATTGTGAACTCGCTGTTACCATCTTAACTTTGCCATCATCAATCTGCCTTCTAAGCCTTCCATCATCGACAATAAGATTGAATTTAGAATGGATTTTAATTTTCCAATGGCATAGTTTATGTGGTTAATGTAAACCAAATATGAGAAGGCTAACTCGAAAAGGGTTAAAGCATACATCTGTAATGGTAACTCGATGGTTACTATTGGTTTTGACGTGTAACCTTTGCCTCGGATTAATGGAGGTTGTTATATATTTTAATAGTTATTAATGAAAATTTCGACAATGTTTACGATTCGTGTGAATGGGTAACGGATTTAAATAAAATTTGGCACGCAGATAGATCTTTTTTTATCTCTGATAAACATAAAATGTACAGTTCATATAAAACTGCGGGGTGGAACCTAATTCTTAATAATAAGTAAAACCGACCCCCTAAAGAACCGTCCGAGTTGCCTAAAACTGATCCCTAATAGCCTCCAGGAATACTCTGAGCCTAGATTACAGTTCAATCTTACCCGGTTGAGAGTTCCAAGGGAGAATGTAAAGGCATCTATGACTGAAGCCTTCTTTAAAAAAAACAACTATTAAATAACGTCTATTGTTCACAGATCACCACATCACTACGATCCACCTCCAGACATAGTACTGAACAGTAATATGTACATGTACTCTCATCACGGCAAGAGGGAATATTACGAGCAGTATCCAAGAGTCAACTACCTCATACAGGAGCCTTGTACGAGTACCAGCTCAGCTATTGATGGTACATTATTGATTGTTTTTTTTAAGATAACCTCTTAGATCGATAGATCTTGTGTTACTTGCGTCCTGTGCATTATGATTACGTGAGGACCCTAACTTCCATAACACAAGTTAATTCTTAGCTTGGGAGGACGTGGGTAGGATAGACATTGGTGCAATAAAATATAATAATGTAAAAATCAGTTCGATGAAAATCACTGATAAAATAAGAAATAATATACTTCTTTGATATAACTTGTTGCCATCAGCTTCGATCCAAAGAAGGTTCTTTGGGACGGATTTATAAGAGAGTTAATATGGCTTTTATACTATGACATTATAGTATAAGTTAGCAGAAGCACTATAACCAGACAGATATACATCACAACCATACTTTGAGACTTGCTAAGAGACAACTAGAAACTTTTAAACATTCTTATAATTTATTTTCAACAGGTATGGAATACCCAAGTCCAAAGCGCATGCGCCTAGCCCCCCCGCCTCTTACCTTAGAAGAAACCGACGGCATGGACCGATGGAACCCGAGCCCACCCTGGTCGGATACCACCCTCAAACTACCAGATTATAGCCAACGTTTCACATATAATAACATGTTGGCAATTGCGCCCAGCGAACGGGCTATGGTCACTTAAAATTAGCTTTTATTTGTTAATTTCGTAGTTAAGTTGACAGATTTACCAATCTGTCATAAAAAATAAAGAAAAATGATAATAAGATTGGTTTAAAGAGAAAAGATAAAATGTGAGCTATATTCAAATTTAACTTTTGCTCAATTGTAAAACATGGTATCTAATATATTTGTAATATTATGTGCTCAATTTTACTAATGTGAAAATTATTTTACATTTTCATTGCTCGTAATAGTGTAATAATATATTTTATTGGTAGCTTTTTAATTTGAAAATACCTTTATTGGCTGTTTAAAACAAGATAACAAATTTGATTTTATTATTTATAGCGATTCCTTGAAAAATAATTACAAAAAACTTACCTGCAGAGATACCGACCGCGTCATTTTCCTATATGAGTGCATTTAATCTCCTTAGTGATTGGTACAATTTATAATTAGTTGAGTTGTGTTATTTTCAACAGTTGATATTTAAGAAATAAACAGTATTTTACTAAACTACGTTCAATTTAAGATGGTAAAGTAACTTAGGGTATGGAAAATGGTTCCGTCCAAATATTTGTGCATTGCATTCCAAAGGAATAGTTAAATTATTATAGTTTTTTTTAATGTAAATATTGTTTTAATGTTAAAGGTAGTGGCATTTATGTAAAAAACTATATCTCTATTTTATTTTAATGATTAAGAATAAGTACAACTTAAAACACAATAAATAAAAACTGAGAATGCATTTACTTTATTTTCATTCATGCCAAATCCTGTAAAGAACTCATCTGTTTACAACGATCGATTTATATTCTCAGTACCTTATTAGTTCAATAAGCTCCGCTGAGAATATGAGACGATTTTATTGTAAATCGAGATGAGATAGATAAATATCCGCTTAATCTTATGTCCTAATTAGTGAAATTCCTCTCCTTACGACTTAAAAGTCTTTTCTTTACGACATAACAAGATCTGCAGTTTAAGTACATGAATGTTCAGTATCTACATACAATTTAGATAGAAAAACGAGTTTTTTACAAAACAATAGCCATACTAAATGTGAAGAAATCACTCTAAATTGAATCTTCATTACATGATCATAAAACGCTATCTCTCCGTCTGTCCCTTAGTATGGTTATAACTCGAGAACTACTCGTTACTGTTTTCACACTTAACCCTAAGGGTTCTTCGAGGAAGGTTTTAAACTGAGTTTATGGGATCATTTCAGTAGCTTTGACGTTTGTCAGTGGTCTACTAGGGCCAAAACTGAATAAATGGCTTTGCCTTTGACTTGTATATCACTATGCCATGATTAATGGAAGCTGCGCAGTGACTGTTTTAGTGTAGCTGCAGGTGTAGGCTGGTGTTGTAATAAGGAAAAAGAAGGCAGCAAAAGTACACCAACAATTTTACCTCCACTGGGTAAGTATACACACTTACTTATTACTTATCCAACAATCTATTTTTTAAATATTATAAAATTAATTATGTTTCTCCTTAACATTCAAACGGTAAAATAAGTATTTATTTACACAAATATATTCAATAAAACTAAATCGACATACTAGTAAATACGTGGAGCTAAACGTTAATTCCAAAGCAATCGTTAGTGAATATCATCGCGTCGCGAATGTTCCTAATGCCACCCATTAGACGGCCACTTCCAGCGTAATTCTATAAGTTTCACGAATTATTTTAAATGTCTAATGCGTGCGATTTACATTAAGATACAAGCTTTGAGTCTCTTAATAGATGTAATGCGCGAACGGCCGTTCTGTGAAGACCTTTTGTGTTGTTTAAATGTCCCTCTATAAAGCGTTATTGGGTAAGAAAGAGGGAGGTAGTAGGGGTCGAGATATAATGGTGGCGCTATAGCTGTCAATCAGGTAAAGCTTAACTCGATGAGCTGTGGTACATGTGATTAACTTATTAGTAAACTCAGATATTTTAATGCTCTGTTGCTGTAATAGACGAGTCGTTATTCGTCTTCGATTAAAAAATAATACACACAAAAATATAACATCTTTTTTGCTTTATTTTTATTACTGCTTGACATTATGGAATATCACTTTGGTAAAAAACATACTTTTGGGTTTGGCAGTAGTGTAGTAGATGAGTGGTTTCTTTTGTTTTCTGGGAGAGACTTTATGTCTATCGAATAGATTCGGGGTGGCACTATACTCTGTCCTTCTCGTTAACTATGCAATCACATGAGATCTCCGCTGTTCCTGACATTACGGAATTCGAGAGTATATCATAAAGAAGTCATTCTCTTGATGACGGAGGTCAAGAACCACATATGGTCGCTGTGCTAATGGAATTAGAAAAAAAATCCTGCCCGCTTTTCGCTTATAACATAAAACATAAAAGCTTCAGCAAAACTTTGATCCATTGTTATTGCAGGCTTGTCTCTTTGACTGTTCTATGATGAATTATTGATGTACAGGATACATACGTGATACTCACTCCCATCCTATCTATTGTACACTGGATTATAACCTGGCCCAAAACTTGATCAACCTTCATGAAAACTGAAATAATATTATTACACTTCAAATTTCTATAAACTTTCATAGACTTTTATTAGTTTTGTGAATATTTTGATTATTTAAGGTTGCCTCATTAGTGGGTTAGGTTATATTGTTATTGTATTAAGGACAAGATGTGAGTGACATATTCATTTATTGAATCTGTAATGGTTATTGCACCTAAATAATGGATGATATTAATTAATAAGGAATCATTCAATTAAAGAAACTTTTGCCATGAATTTATTTAGAGGCTAGTTCCTTTTCTTTAAGATGAATGAATTAGTACTTATCCGAATTAATAAAAATATTGTGTATCTTATCTTAAAGCTATTAAAATTGTTAGGACCTTCTTTTAATTCAAACAAAATCCCTGACATCTCCTAAAAACATAAGGTTAATATTACATTAAGTTTAGATTCAAGATTAAGATTACCTTACTTAATAATAGTAAATAAAAAAGTGTTGCACAAATATGTTGTAAATAACAAAAATAAATGGATCGATGTATGAACGCAGGTTTTTTTTAATATTATAGATAGTTGAACATGCGTTCTTTTACTATATAATAACCCAACCCTTGTATTCTCATAAAAACAATGGCGTTACACACCAAAAATAGCCTGAAAAATAATGATTCACCCAATGAAAACATTCCAGGCTCATTACTGCATAAAACATAGTGCCGCTTGAGAGGCAACCCAACGCTCGGCATTAGCGCAGCTCGTTAGCGGAAAACAAATTAATAAATTATACCCTAGTAAGGTTTTCCGATCACACCCGCCGTGGGAAATGTGCACCTTGGACGCTAATTTATTTAAAGAGGCCGTAAACATATCAACAATGCATACGGCTTAAATACAAAGTGTGATGACATGGCCGTTTTGATGGCTGAAGGTCGCTTCTGGAATTCTTATGCACCCAAAAAATACAATAATTTATTGGCTGGTGATTGTGAATACAGAGCGATGACTGCATCCACATTATTTGTGTGAGCACTGACAAAATAAGTAATAACTTACATTAATTATAGTGTAAAAGGAATTGTGCTCGAAAAACATGTTATTGCATTCGTCTTCTTTTGAGTTGTATCTGCACTTTTGACGGAAAAATTGTGGTCATATTTCGGCCGATTCTCAGGAAGCTTGCTTTTGGACGTATGCTCGTTTGTACATGGAAGAGTGAGAATCTAACTAATTTAAAAAAAAGCAAAACTTTAGGCATTTAAGATGCTCAAAATTTAAGCTCCTTTAAGTTACTTATAACCCAAATAAATATTGAAGCTTTAATGAATTCAAGGACTTTTCCAAATCGTTATATTGGCCTTCCAACCTGAAAGTTCGGTCAATGTTCAACTTTGCTAGAAGCAAATTAATTCACATAATACTTTTCAACTAGAAAAATTATATCGAATATTATTATGATTTGTTAATCAGAATTATTTGTATTCTTATTATCCTGCAGTTAAGTAACAAAACTACCAATTGCTAAAAAATAAATCCCTTTCATCTACGACCACATCATTTAAAATGCAATTTTTCATTTACAATATACCGTTTATACCCAAACGACTTCACACAATAAATAAACAAAATACAGGTTGATTTTTTTATCACTGGCAATACTTGCAGGGTTGGCAATACTCATCAATGTGAACAACTTTTATTATGGGGCTACCTCTGATATCGCGTAAATTAAAATGGTTGCTTCATACATTTTGGTCGAGTAGGTATTGAACTTTTGTATGGAACAGCTGATAATTTTTTCATGATTTCTCAGTTATTCCTTTAATAAATGTTGTTAATTTTGACGAGTAGGTACTTCTCCCCTTGCAAGTATTGCGAGTGACTAATAAATCACGTAGTATAACATAGCGAAAATTTTACATCACTCAACTACATACAGGCAATTCTCCAAAACAATTCCTTAAGCTCTATCCACCAAATGCTGCAGTTCATTCATTCAGTGAAGTCCACGACTACATACTTACTTAAATACTGTTATTCCTCAGACCTATGCTTGTTAGTAAGCTAAACGCATCATGGAGCTAATCAACTGGAGAATAATATGCTGATTTACTTGCCATAAGGAGATAATGTAGCCGATTGTGCTTCTGAAGTGGTGAAGGTAATGAACCCTTACAGAATAGTGAGATGGTAGGGTCATCAGTTGTCATTGGAAATAGGTAAGTACTTCATGTAACTGGCATTGCTTCATTATTATTGAGTTAGGCCAGCGAGGCATCTGGCTAAGGGGAATATTGAAGACCAAGACATGATTGCCAGTAAATCAGCAGACCACTGACACACCAAACAGGCCTTCACTCAGTTATTATGAATTTTGCATAAACACATATTTACTAGAAACTAGTTATGGTTACAATAAAATACCCTATAATTACTCGTATATGTAAGATGTACCTAAGTAGGTACATATATAACATTTTCTCGAAGCTACCGCCGCTACTGATGGGCAAGGTTTCCAGCATGCAAGCATTGCTTCTTCGTTGGATTAAGAAAATAAAAATGTATGTTGATTATTTGATGTATGACGACCAGTGAACCAAAAAAGAAAAAATAAGAAGATATGTGACCGCGTCACAAAGGGAATGTTATTTTTATCAAGATACAAAGGCGAAATAATACATAAAAGTACCTGTAGGTACACTAGTACCTTGCATGCATAAATATGACTTTTCAAAGTATATTTATTTTATCAAGGATTTTCATGTACTGATAGGAATAAGCGAGTATCATAACAGTAAACCAATGTTAGGTGGTATTTAAAAAAAACTCATAAATTACATTGTAATGTTTTTCTAGAGGCCAAAAGCGAACTAACAAATATAAAGTGTTAGATAAAAATGCATTAAAATGCAGTTTACGACTGTACCGACAATATCTGCGATAAATATTCATGCAAATATACACACATCCTGGATTCCGTTTAAAAAGGAAAATAACCACGCGCAAGGATTATATCATATGAATGGGCATTTTGTAGATTAAGTGTTGCTAGATTTACGATGTTTCTTTCAACGTTCCTTTACACTTCACCCTCGCGCAATTAACATCACAATTCTGCTGAAATTCTCAAATTTAAAACATTTGCATTGTTAATTAGACAACAATTTTACTGTAATGAGCTATATTATTCTTTCAATAATCATTAAAGTCATGTATTCGCAGCTAAAAGTATGTTTCATAGGAAAGTCTATGTTAAAGTTAAATCCTGCAGCCAATAGTTTTCAGAAATTTGAATATTTATGAATGTTGGTTTAATAAAATCCAACTGCCTATGAATGACCGTGAAGGTTTGAGCCCAGATGTGACTTCTTGATTTATTTTTTTAAGGCTGACAAACTGTTAGTGGCTGTCGTCGTCTATGGATATGCAATACAAAGAAAGAAAGAAAGAAAAAGATTTTATTAAAACACGCCATCAGACTTCAACAAAAATAAAAAAGTGCAGACACTTATGAATATAATAACGTGCAAACAATACATAGAATATCTACCATATATAACAGATTTCAATACCAGGGGAAATGCCAATATGTGGCCGACCTTTATAAAGCCTAGAAGACAACTTAATTGTTTTAACACAGGTAAATATATACAAAATTATCGATAAAAACTACAATAGTAATGCTTTTCATCAACATTTACCTACGTAGTTCTCTAACCCTACTGCAGTCGATTTTCGTTCGCCTGTTGACGACATTCGTTGTAGGTAAAAGCGGGCAAATACATTGGAGCAAAATTCATAATTATTATAATTGTGCCGCAGATATGCAGAACCTGCCGTCAAATACTGTTAATGGTGAATACAAAGTGGATTACAGTCGAAGCGACGGCGATTCCTTTATTCGTGTTAAACGAAATGAGCCGATATTGAAAACAATCGACAGGGTAGCGCACGACTCGACGGCTATATTATAGGCATGTCTGTTCGTTTTGTCGATGTAAACAATGTATCGATAAAGCTCAATGTAAAAATTAACAGGATAACTTGCATATTGATATTTGACATCTCTGCATTATAAATATTTTTCATTGATGCTCTCTGTTTACATAACAAACAGTTATGCAAAATAATTAATAAAAATAAGATATTGATATAAATCTTTGTAAATTTCAACATCACAAAGTTTATTCCAGAAATGTGCTAATCCACAATTATAACACAAAAAAATACATATACTTACCTAGTTACCTACCTCAGAAATAAGAAATTACGCATAGATACCCAGTTCATGTATCGAATAAAATTATTTAGATAAAACTACAATGTTTATTTTAACATTCCCTATTCATAAAACATCAATAGAATATTCATCGACATCAATACAACACTATTGAAGTTATACACACGCACGATTTTCATGTCATTTGCCACGTGTGCATTGCATCTACACGACTTAAGCTTACACCCTGAATTTAAGATTTGTAAATAATATTATTCTCCTATTTTAACCTTTCTAATTCTAATCGTTTTGACTCACGCACTTATAACACGTGCCGAAGTAGCCAGCTGAATATAAATTGACTTAAAATTTTGTGATACCGATTAAAATACAAAAGGGTTGTGATTCAATAACGGTTATATCGATAATATCGATGTTTCCTTCGGTACCGTTAGAGATCAAAGAATAACGGATAGTTTTCGGCATCCTTAGAGATAATCTTTAATTTTTTGTCGGATACAATGTTCGAGGAAGGAAGGACTTGTTATATTTACTGACAGGCGGTTAACGGTTTTTTCTTTATCGAAATTAACGTATCATGGATCTATGGCAGGAGAATCTTAATGCGTAAGTGGCGCCGATATGCTTGATCTCGATTCATTTGGAAAGTGTGGTTACGATCCGACATGTCGTTTGTAAATGAGAAGTAGATACGAAAAAATTAAACCATGGAAAATTAGAGTGTCTTAAAAGGGAAGTAACAACATTTTTTTAATAACATTTCATTCTCACCCTTAGAGTTAAACGTTTTGATGTACCTGGTACCTAACTTAACATAATAAATAAAAATAATCTTGTATCGTTTTCAGAGTAGACCTTCAGGTCCTGAACTGAATAAATACAAAATAAGCAATTTAGCTACCTAAATTTTAAGCGATATAGCTCAGTTGTAGAGAAGACGAATGCCATGACGATGGTTGTGGGTTCGAAATTATAAAATGACCTTGAGCTTTCGTTGAAGTATGAGACATGTCGCATTGTCTTAGCTTGATGTTAATGATTGATATTTGGAAATCTAACTGATGGTGAACGCCGCATCAAAATCCGTTGCGTGGTTTAGAACGAGTTAGCAGATATACAGACAGACGCGAAAGGCGACTTTGTTTTGTACTATGTTTTTTTTTAACTTTGTATAGGCTTGTGGACACAATCTCACTATGGTAAGTGATGATGTGGCCGAAGGTGGTAAGCACACAAAGCCTAGAAGGAACTGGCTCTCAAGTGCAGCTGCCGGAACACACCAATAGGTGTTTGGCGAGGATGGTAGCCAGTGAGACTTATTTGAGTGAGTTTTATTTTATATTTATTTATAGGCTCCATAAAATTTCTAAACATTCTCGAGTTCCTGGGATTTCCCGGATATTTGAGGTCGAGAATTCTCGAGTCCCGAGAAAAAATAATAGTCGAGAAATCAGAAACCCTTCTCGCCTAACCAGCTACTGTTGAAAATGTTGAAAATCTGCCGAAAAGCCCCTTCTGGTATGTTCTGGTAGTTGCACTTGAATCAATTGCCTTCTAGCCCTTATACAGATCCCTATAAAGTATTACTAATGTATTTGTCGATAGGTTACGGTATCCACTTACCACCACGTGGACAGCCCGCATGATTGTCAGCATTCTGACACATATTTTTATTAGTGAAATAAAAAACCAAAAAGTTTCTCTTACTATCTCAGTAAAATTAAATAGTATGAACATAACAAAGAGCGTGGGAACAAAAGGTGACGACTCGTGTCTCGTGGCCGTGCTATCTAATCTACTCGACAATAATACATTTGCACTAAAAAAGAACATAAGATGACGTAGTATGACGTTATGTCGCGAAATCCACTCCTTGGTCCATTGAAAACGATTGTGAAGTGTTGAGTTGTGTTTGGTCTCATTCATTTTATTTTGGCTTTAGGCTTCATCTTCACCTTCAGCCTTATCATCACTAACCATAATGAGATTGTGGGCTTACTCAAGCCTGTCCAAAAGAAAAAAAACGATGAAGTTTACCTATAGGTAGGTAATATAATGTAGGTTACCTATTTTGCTACTACGGCTTTTTTTTCAAGTGTCAGAGACTATAAAAGATTTTTTCAAGTGACATAGACTATAAAAGACATTCAGGACGTCTGGAGCTATCTTACTTTGTGTTATTATTGCACTTGAATTTTGCACTCCGTGGATAGAGCAATACTCGAATATATATTTTTTTTCAAAATTTCTACCTACCTACCTTAATTATAGCATTTAAAATTAAATACGGCCAAGTACGGGCTATCCCCGATATTTTCTATTTCTATGAGCTAATTTAATAATTAGCAAAATTATAGTTAAAATGAGGTAGCCAGCGCCATCTACGAACCTTCAGCTAAAGCTTAAATAGCACCTTCTTCAGCATTGTTGTAATGTCAACTTGTAACTACTTTTAGAACCTCCGCGGTATACGGTTTAACATTTTATCACTAGGTGGCGCTAGTAGTATTTGTAGTGTATTAATTATTGT
The DNA here is from genome assembly GCA_951216915.1 of Tetheella fluctuosa. Taxonomy (NCBI): domain Eukaryota; kingdom Metazoa; phylum Arthropoda; class Insecta; order Lepidoptera; family Drepanidae; genus Tetheella; species Tetheella fluctuosa. The sequence continues at coordinate 4,027,642 of OX578234.1, read as the reverse complement.
GGCAAACAAACATCAGTCCTTAAATAAATGCCAATTGTAATTTTGACGATTATCTTGCATAATTTAATTATTAATATAAAAACAAATACGAAAATATCTATAAACATTAAAAATACTTGTGACTGAATGATCTATCAACGCACAGCCTAAACCACTGATTGGATTACTAGATGACATATTTTCAAAACGTAGGTTCGGTCTTGCTGAATAACTTTTACTATGGATTGGGACCAAGTTAGAAATCGTAACAAAGAACCATAGGTACATTTTGATCGAGCAAGTTTAACCTTTGGTATGAAAAGCTTGAAATTATTTTTGCGATTTTAGAGTTGGTCCTATATAAAAATCGTTGAGCTTCACGAACCTAGCATAGGTTTTGAAAATATGTCAGCTCTAAATATCCACCATGTATACGTAAGCGTTTCTTAAAATTCAGCCCACGGGCTAGAAAGCTATAAAAACATAAATTAAATTATGATACGTAGAAATAAACCGGTTAAAATCAAATATCAAGTTTATTCGCCTTCATATCAGCAATTGGACTAATCCTGGTATAATTCTTCGTTCAGTAGTAGTAGTCGAAATAAGGGTTGAATTTTCACCTGGACGATTGACGTGTACCCACTCAAAGGATTCATTTTGATGCTTTTCAACGTAATCCCTCTTCGTATCGCATACTATCATTTTAACTTCGTGGAAAACTGAAATTATATGATTTAGTTTTACTTAATTATTTAAAACAAAATATATTCTGTCAAACGGCAACTTTGCCGTTTCATTTTCAATTTCATTCAAAGTCAAAGTCATTCAGTTTAGGCCCTAGGACACTTATGAACGTCGAAGCTACTGAAGTGAACACAGGTTCGCAAGTCAATCTTCAACTGAGAAGAACCAGCAAGAAACATAGCAGGCACATTTAATCAATTAATATAATTATTGAGTAATTAATATAATTAAGGATTAAGTATTAAAAGTTACATAAAATTCTGCACCATTTCTGCGGCATATTATGTTTAAAAGGAGGATTCTATGAATACTAATCGTAAACCAGACTTTGTAAGCACTAATAAGTAATCTCTACCGCTTGATAAAACATGCATTTTTACAATATCAAGTGAATCCTTGGCATGCAGTCTTGTTTATGAATAGTAAATAATACTTTTTTAATAATAGGAAGCAGCAGGCGTGGGGTGCTACTTAGCATTGCATTGGACGCTTCGACCACAAAGGGAACTGGGTATTACCACCTTTTTATAATTGCGATTATTATTATTAATATATATTGTAATTTAAACAATAATGTATACATTGTACCTCCCTTTCCTCTACAATTAGCTCTATGAAATGTGCAGGTATTTTCAAATTCAGCAAGGAAAGTTTCCCTTTCATCATAACCGCATACTTTAGGCCCACCGGTACCGCATGTCTCCAACTTGTTGCAATGAAATTCACTAAACTTTTTTAAAAAATGCTCATCGTCGTAATGCTGAAAATTAGAAGATGAAAAATAATCTTTATTCAACGTAAAATAAGATAGCATTTAATAATAATAATTACAGCCTATATCTGCCCACTGCTGAGCACAGCAGTGGGCAGATAGCATTTACGATAGTCCTAATCCGAAAACTGTTCAGAAGAATAATTATATGACTTTTAATTTACAACCTTTTATCATTAACTAGCTTCTGCCCGCGGATTTATCTGCATTTCCTAAATATATAATGTTTTTCCAGTATAAAAAGTACTCCATGTCCTAATTCAGAACCAAAAGTAATTGCTTATATCAAATCCAGGCAGACACATACACACACAAAAACGTATTTAATATTAGGATTGTTCATATTTCGAAATTTCCCACCGCGGTTTTCTTTCTACCTTTCGATAACCTTACTGGCGATCACGCGGCGTAACTTATCGAAAATGAGCTTTAAAATAAAATTTTAAACTATTTCGAAATCAAAAAATTGTGAGAGACTATAAAATAATTACTTACTGATTTGCTTCTCGACTTACTCAAATAAAACACTATTAAAACTGTAAGAAATAATTTTTAGTAAGTTTTTTAACGAATACTTGGTAAATGCGGGAGGTACTTAACTACCTACGACATATATTTTGTTATTTTATTTTATTAATACATATATCTACTCAGTCCAGGTCCATCCACTGCTGGGTATAGGCCTTCTCAGACTTACGCCAGTCCCATAGTTTACCCGACATTCAGATGAAATCATCCGTACTGTGTTTAGCTATCGGGTGGGTGATCATACACTACAGCACTTAATTTTATAAAATAATAAAATTATATACGTAACATAATATTTTTGTAGGAAACCCGGCTGCCTGGTTAACACCCTCAAATTGAAAATCTGTCGCCAAACACTTACCGGTGTATTCTGGCTGCACATCCGAGCCAGATTCTTGTAGGCTTTGCTTACCACCTTGGGCCACATGATCACTTTTCATAGTGAGATTGTGGTCAAACATAAGCCTATAGAAAAATAAATTGCCATCATAGTCTCACCCAAAATAAAACAATAAGTATATTTCATACTGCGTAATAGTCACTAAGCATATTAAATACTAAGGACCGTTATCATGTTATAGTAATTAAGAGTAATTAATTAAAGTCAATTACACGGGTATATGGTTTTATTAGCTATTAATATTAAAGTTTGCGTTTGAAGCACTTTGTGTCGGATGTTTTTGTGAAATCTGAAAAAATTAAAGTTATTAACAAGTTTTATTAATTAGCTTTAATTAACTAGCAATCATGATCAATACATTGGTTTGTACAAAAATATTTATTTTGTTGATTCGTCGGAGCCACGGAGCAACGAATCGACGTTTTTTTCCATAGAGATAATTTATGGACTGGAGTGGGGGGACATAGGCTACAGTTTTTTCGGGACCGCGGGTGAAACCAGGGGGTGATAGCTATAAATGTCTTCCAATGTTGAGTATATTTTACCCAGGACAATTTATATTTTATGAACCCCGCACTATTAAAATATTTCACAAAAAAAATTGCAGTTATTGGTCTCAATTCGATCGCAGTATAATTAATTACTTAAATATTATATTTTTATTACACTATTAAAAAAAAATGTAAGCTTGCTTCCACCCCATGGTTTCACTTGAATTCCCGGGATAAAAAGTAGCCGACTTTGTGGTCCATAAACTATATCTATGAAAAAAAAAAATGTTGTTACCTTACTCCGATGCTGCGTGAAATAAGGACAAACTAACAAACATTTTTACTCATTTATTTCTTTAATTAAGTAGGGATGCCTCAAGTTATTTCTTATTGTGTGGATAAATCGTTGAAGGTATCATAGTATAAATAGTATGAAAGTAGGTATCGCCAATTTCAATTTTATTTTTTACACATTTTTTTTTTATACAAATCCTACCATGGTTTTTTCTTTGCACGATCAGTATCATCGAAGCCCCAGATGGATGTTCTATAATAAAATGTATGATCGATTGTGGAATATCAATATGATCGATTGTAAAATAAAACTAAATAAGGACTCCTAAGGCCTAAACTGAATAAATGGTCTTGACTTTGAAATAACTTCCCCAGTATAAAGCTAATGGTAGAAACCATCAAGTATAAACCCCCGTAGAGAAGTAATTCCGAATGATCCAACTACGGTAAAGTTATCTATACTCCGTAACTAATCAGTTTATTCGCACTGATACTCCATACAAATGTTTTAGTGCATGTCAGATTTCATGGTGATGTTACACGAACAACTATCGATATATAATTAGCATCGCACCCATATCTGATGACAGCTTTTGACCGCCACTCAGAGCTGATAATCATTGGAGGGAGTTTGGTGGAATTGATTTCGAACAATATTAAAGTCATTACGTCCCTAAAAGGTATAACAGTAAATTGCGGTGATCAAGACTGTTAGTTAGCTGTCAGGTGGTGATATTAACATATCATTTAATAATTCTTCATACGATTCATGTCATAGATCAGTGATGTGCACGTGGATTTAATCCACGTGTGCTTCTACTTTGTAGCACTACTGGAGCGATTAGCTTACCATTCTGATTTTGGCAGTTATGTTTGTATAATGAGCATTCGTTGGGAAACTCAACCAGTTTATTGATCCTTTTATCTTTGGCACAAAAATTATTACCGACTGGGTAGCAATATCTAGCTCGCCAGCACCAGTATTTGTTAATTACTGCCAATTTACTTAGCTCGAGATGCTGTTTCTGGACCTAAAAAAATATTTTAAAATCTAAAATAAGTTTTTTAATTCCGATGATATGAATTTTGGGCGTATATTTTCATTAAGATATCATCAATTTATTTATCACTAGTTTTCGCCCCGCGGTTTCGCCCGCGTTCCCCAGGGATCTTATGTTTTCCCGGGATAAAAAGTAGCCTATGTTCTTCTCCATAACATGGGCTATCTGCATTTCATCGCGATCGGTTCAGTGTGTAAGGTAACAAACAATCTCACTTTCGCATTTATAATATTAGTTAGGATTAGGATTTTCAGTTAAGCATTAATTTAATGCCCTGAGCATAGTAGTTTTTGTTTACTAATATTTGTTTTTGGTAGTCTCAAAAATTTCGAAAAATCTTAAAAATATAAGGAAATCACTTTTATTTATGACTCCTGTTGGTAGGGGTGAGTATAATAATATATTGTATAACCAATGAGTAGATCGAATTACCAGCCACACTACCAGTGTTTTTCGAAAAAAAATCTTCTGATTAAATACGGTTTTAATACACTGGGACGCAAAAATAACGGGTCGCTTAAAACAAAACTGTGATAAATAGTTATTTTACTGGGTGGATATTTAGAGATGGCATATTTTCGAAACCTATGTCAGGTTCGTCATACTAATTGCGAATCAGTTATAACAGAATCGTGTTAGACCTCACATTTAGACTAAGTTGTCATCCAAATCATAATTTGATCTTATCATGATTCAACTAACCAGCTAACAACCCCCCTGGGGCTCTAATGGAAGGTTCTTGCGTCCCAGTGTACCTATATTTTTTTTGCATAGAATTGAAAGACCAACTATTAATCAACTTATTTATTATTGGTGGTAGCTGTAAGCTTCCTTATTTTTGTTTTTTCTCATTTCCGTGATCGGTCAAATCTTCCTCATCTTTCAATTGTTTTTTATTAGATTCTTGGTTTTGGTGGTCATTTGAACTACCTTCATCACTCGTTTCTATGTCATAGTTTCCGTCATCTTGACGGTCGCCTAAACCATCATCTTCATCGTATTCGGGCTCGCCTGATGTTACTTCTGTCATTCTTGGTCTGTATGCAATTGGATGTTTTATCGAACCATTCAATTGATAGAAGATTTTCTTAGAATTGTTTTTGTGGAGAATAACATCCTCAAGTTGTTCTTCTCCTTCATCGTCGATGGCTGGCAAAGAGTCACATTTTCTCGGAGACGTTTTTTCATAGTCTATAAAAAATATTAAATATCAGCTGTACATACACAACAAAATTCATAAGTCATAATGAAAAGCCGATTTGAGAAATATAAAAACGACGATGTTTCCTTTTTTTTGCTTCATGTCAGAAGGCAAACAAGCAGACAGATGGTCTACCTGGTAGTATGTGGCTACCGTCGCCTATGGACATTAGCAATACCAAGGGGTTTGCCGACCTTAATAAAGCCTACAAGGTAACTGGCTCTCAAGTGCAACTGAGAACAGACCTTATTCTTCTTATTATTATCATTTCAATTTAAGGTCTTATTTTTACCAGTATTTTTGAGACAGTTGTACTCCAGCATGTCGCAGGAGTCCAGAAACCTGCGAACTTTGCCTTCTTGGTTCACCCCACACTTTTCCTTGTTATTGTGAATGCACGTTTTTGATTGAAAGCATACCTAAAAAATAGAAATTATCCAAATTATTTTACGTGATAAAACGATAGCGATACGTATAATACTTATCTAAGCAATTCTAATCAACCTATTCACAAAATAAGCCAACATTTTATTATAAATATACTTATCTACAGTTTTTTTTAATAATTTTGTTGGCACTATCACAAAAAGCGGAAATAAAATTCTATTACACATATTCACCAATAAATTTTTCTCTTATATTAAAACTGCCAATTTGAAATGCGTCGAGAGCCTCATAAGTGAAATATCGGCTGGTGAAAATGTATTAAATATGCCACACCTTAGCATCCTTGGCTGTAAGACAGACAGAATGGGCGTGACACGCACTGAGTGGGCGAGCTACCCATCCGACGTACCTCAGATAGTGTAATAAAGGTAGATGAGATGCGCCAGATTGTGTGACACGCCAGATTAGTAGACGCTCTGTGTAGGTATGTTACGCCACCTCTATCTGTCTTACAGTACCGTCACAGCGTAAAAAACATAGACTGTAGTACCGTACAGTGCACCCCGACTATATACAATAGTTAACACAAATAATTTACATTGATAACTTACTTTATTCGCATCTATTTGATCAAAAAAGGTGAACAGCAACAATATCCCTAAAATTAATGAAAATATCAGTACTGAATGGAGAAATAGGCGTGGCGTTATCGCCACACACAGAATAATCAATGACTAATAAATATAAAGTAAAGTACGAAATTGTATTAAAGAAGTTGATAAATAAAATAAACTCACCAAGTGATACAGGCATGAAACACATTTTAGAAAATATTATTTCTCGTGTAAATAAAATTCTATAATTCAAACGAACGATATAAATAAACTTTTGTTTCGTTTTTACGATTGCATTATTGTTATCATGTATATAAAATTATTGCGTCGCTATAGAAATCCCAGAAAAAAATAGCGTCTTATTGGCATTCTATAAAAAGAACCAGGATATTGTAATGTATAGAAAAGTATTAATATTAGTATTAATTTCGAGTATTCTAACACCAATTAAAACTATTGGGCTACCAGCAACGAGATTCACAAAGAAGGTACGAACATACCTTATAGGAAATTATCCCAAAATTTGTCACCAAGCTCCCTATTTTTTTTTAAACGACGAAAAAACGGAGGAGGTTCTCAAGTACCTATAGACGCGTATATTTTTTTTTATATATGACCACGCATAACTTTTTACAGAGTAGTCCGATTTTGATATTTTTTTTGTTGGAAAGGAGATATCTCAAGGGTGGTACCATGATAAGGAAACCAGTATCTGATGATGGCATCCCAGCGAAATCGAGGGGAACCTTCGAAAATCGTAGTGGCGACTAGTGCGTTTCTCATTAATTATTAAGTATTTTAAAGCGCTACTATTTAATGAAGGTCTGGAGGATGTTAGAACTCGTATTGAAGTCAGCTAAAGGGAAGCACGTGTTCCGGAATCTGAAATTCTTTCGCTGAATTCAAAATGAGTTTAATAGAAATTATTTCATACTTTTTAGTGATAACCCTTTTTGAAATCGATTTTACTTTTTTTTTGTTAAAAGTTAATATTTTATTTCAGCCGCCATGTTTGGCTGCATATGCGTGTGAGCACACCGGTATACGAAAATGCGGTTTGAATTCAAAAACGCGAGAAGTAAAATGGTTTTTAGACAAATGTGACATTTTGGAGTTCAACTGCCAATACAAAACTAGTGAGTGCAAAACAATTACAAAGAAACATAAATAGCATTCAGAGAAAGGTCCTTCTTGAGGATGAATAGAATATTGTCTACAGTAGTTAGCAATTTTATAATGACAATTGCAGGACTAAACATACAGAAATAGAAAAGGATGTATGTATAGCGAAGAAAGCAAGAAGAGTAAACTTCAATCATAAAACAGGATATGGGGCTTCCCATTTCCCTGAGTGGAGTTTTCCTTCGCACCATTTTATAATAAACTAGGTATTCTCCGTGGGTGTAACTCGGACCTTTTACACCACGTGTTAGATTCCCTTCTATGTCATTCATAACAACATGTTTTATGCCTTAAATGGTTTAGTTTATTCAAATTTAAAAAAAAAACGCGACAAAAAAGTGTTTTCATTTGTTTGTGTTATATCACAGTATGTATGTATGTATACACTATGTAACTCTTACAGTCGGCCAACGGACACGTCTAGACAGAGCAATCGTGCGGGGCTTGCGGGGTGAGAGAGGGGCGATAGCGAGCCCAAGCTGCCATACACTCGCTTGCGTCAATGACGCCTATACAAAGCGGCATTTCGCGTGACTTCAATCAAACGCGATAGACCACTGTATGTTTTTACGCTGTGGTTATATTATATAGTTCTACGTTTTACATTTTTACATACACAACTTCAGCTGATGAATTGTGCGTCGTTTAGGCTTAGCTTTAAATAGAAAAATAGAATCTTTTGTTTCCAGGATTCCACGTAACCCGCAAACACAAGTGCAGACACGTTCCACCCATATAAAATATTTACTTTACCAACATTCCTAGACTTGCGTCGGTTGACAGGAAGTTTTGTTTAACCACTAGACAATGGATATTGTTTGTGCGACTACTGAGTCTATTCTAACTAAGTCATTTGTGGTGAATCTGCCTTTGGAATAAGTTTGTTAGGAAGATGTCAAACAATACAGTTTCAGGTAAAGTATCTATTTTATTTTATTTTTTTCACCGTATATGTACCTATATTTAAACTTTTTATAAGTAACATTTGTCTATTTCCAGTTTTTCTATTCTTTTGCTGCTATGTAGCAATAGCAACTTCACATGGGCCTCCAAAAGATCGAGACAATGAAGACATCGCCATGGGGAGGAAGGTAAAAAAAGTAGATATTTTTCAAAATTCTTAATTCAACTAACATAAGCCCTATTTTTTAATTTACCTAAGGAAGCTCTTAAAATAAAAATACTTGTAGGCGCTGCATAACGATAATCCTTGGGATAAATAGCTTTGTGGCAACTTTTGGAGTATCTGTCAAACAGTTGTAATACTTATTTATCAATTGGGACAAAATAATTGAATCCTATGAAATACCACCCCATATTATTGACATGCGGTCAAAACACGAATTACGAATTCGTGTCTAAATTTATCTTGAATTTGAATAAATGAATCATGAAAAGTTTCAAAATCCGTAGGTCGCGTAGCAGAAATTTCATCGATCGTAGCACGACCCTCCGGGTTCGTAGCACTCAAATCTTTTATCTGCGCTACGATAATCAATAGAATCGGAATTTTAAGACTCAATAACCGTCTTAAATTTGTTTTAATAAAGTATGTAATGCAATGATTACAGATGGGAGCTAAATGGTGCAGCATGGCGAAGGTATGCAATCACGACCGCATCCCGATCTGCGGCATCAGCCACGCTGGTGATGTGATGGGCTTCAGGGACCTCTGCGATATGTTTGATTACAACTGCATTAGAAGACGGAGTAAGTTCTTTTTTAGATCACTGTATACTTCTGTTTTTTTTTTCGTTCATTTAGAAACTATAGTCGATGAACAATCTCGAAGTAAATAAAATAAACATATCATATGTTTTCTTATTCTTAACCGAATTCTAAAACTAATTTTATAAAAGTGAAATTATGTGTGCCTATTTGTTTGTTACGCCTATTTTCATGAAAATTGAAAGAAAGTCACAAGTTACTTTTTTTCACGGAGATAAAAATTTCATTACATTAAAGTTTTGTTTCAGTTCATGGCATCAAATGCTGGTATTTCTAAAAGCACTTGGTCTTATGGATTGAAATATATTGGAATTGTCCCTTTTTACCAGATACTTTATTTAGTATATTGTCCACCTCACGTTTAAATTAAAAAGTTTAATGCAGGCATATTTAAATTTCAGATTACAAACAAGCACCATGTCCTGAAGACAAATCGATCCTGACTGTGTCTCGCCGACCTACCAATAGTTATTACGACGACTAATTTTAATTAAATAATATTACAGTTATTCAAGTTTATTTTATTCTGTTTATATTGCAACGAAATTGTAGAATGTTGTAAAGAATATACTTATGCAATTAAATAAACCATTTATCAACAAATTGAAATTAAACATGTTTTATTTTATTCTTTATCGTCTATACTACACTACGATCGATGACACAAATTATATTTAGCATAGTAAAAGCACAGATTAAATAAGTAACAAAAATGCAGTTTAGCTTAGACAGTTTAGACTATATTTTTACACAGTTAAAGTTCAATATGCATTGACGCACTATCTACTACGTTTTTTTTGATATTTTTTTAATTAATATCTAGACGTAATAAAAAAGATGCTTCAAATTATTTTGCTCAATTTAGTACATTGTTATTATATCCATGTACAAAGATCTGATACGAAATTCTCGTTATCTATCCTATTTCACATTCCACTAACAACAGCTTTGTCGATACAAAGTAAAACAAACATCCGGTAATTGTATTTTAGTTTGAATACATATTGATTTCATTATAGATCGTGTTAACTAAAGCCTCTTGTAGTTCAGTTGCTCTTTACAAATTATGTCGCTATTATTATCATTTCTAGTCATTTTGAGAATATCTTTGATATATTGTCATATTGTTGGAGATAAAGCTCATGTGGTAAGCTATTTTTCATTAAAATATTTTCGTTAGGTACTTTAAAATTGCAATAAGAAGTCAGTGAGGGTGTGGTATGATGACTATCCCTGAGACAATCATCGCCAATTTTTAGTCTATGGATAGATTAGTATTGGAGTAGTAAGTGATCATGTGGCCAAAGGTGGTAATCATACACTTAATAAACTTGATGAAGGAAAACATCGTGAAACAATACTAGCATCACGGTAGTAGAATACTTTGTAGTATCTACCATCACGGTGATAGGATACTATGTAGTACCTACTTAGCAAGCTACCACCCTCATGTTGAAAATCTGTCACAAAACCGGTAGTCTGCAGCTGCAATTGACAGTCTGTTGCATTGTAGTTGGTGAGTGCTTATAACTTTTGACATTATAAGGTACGGCAATGAGATTGTGGTATAATAATGAATCCATAATTTAATTAAAAAGCATCAAACCCTAAGCTGGTTAGTGTCTTTGGAATCTTCTTGCGGCTAAAGACAGCACTGTGGATATTTCATGAATAATTAATAAATACTTTTATGTAGATAGCAATCAATAATACCTCTGACGCTATAATCGGGTTAAATTCATTGTTTAAGGGCGAATTAAAAAAGTTGTGCGAACACGCATACTCGTGTTTCCACGACACAGTCATCATCTGTGGCAAATCGGTCAATGAAGCGAGAACATTTCTAGATCTCTGCGATATGTATGAATATGCATGCGAATATAATATGGGTAAGTGTTGCTGGAACCTTCTGAAGAAATATTAAATTTAATCTCTTCCATATCAATAGTCGCTATCTAGGATTTCTTCACGATATCTACATAAATATTTATTACAAATAAATAAAATTAAAGTGTTTGTTTGTCATGTTAATATAACAGCTTTTTACTCATGCATATGCATATTTCATATCAATAATATCTTATAACAATAAAACATTTTTAAATTTCTGTCTGTCTGTTCCGGCTAATTTCCAAAACGGCTGGACCGATTTTGACGGCACTTTCATTGGTAGACAGCTGATGTTATAAAGAGTAACTTAGGCTACTTTTATTGTTTATAGGGGGAACTACTATTATTATTACATCATTTATTCATATATTTCCTATTAAATTACATTTTTAAATATAAGTAAAAAAACAAATACGTTTAAAAATATTTAAAAAACAGTTCCCCAATCGGGAACAGGGTCCTAGTTACCAGTGGTCAAGGCTCCAGAGAGAGGAACTTCCTCACTATGCGTGCCGTCTCGAGGAGCACTGCCTTCTGAATTTGGCCCTTGATCCAGCCACCTAATGCGAGCCTCTTATTATTATTATCATTATAAAAGCATCGTACTATGGGTAAATTATCTAAAGAAAAGACGTCTAATGTACTCGTATATAAATGAAACGTGAATGTTTTAGTTTTCAGACACGTGAAAGAAGACGAAGGCGTTTGCCCCAACCCGAAGGAATTAGGCGTGGGCGTCGGATAACAGACAATAAAAACATCTATTTAAAAAGATACTACACTTCTTAAAGGTTGGCAATATATTGGCAATCCCCCTGCTATTGCCCAATCTGTTACAGTTGCTAATATACATAGGCAATGGTTACTACTTACCATCAGTTTGTACGGGTGCTAACATAAAAATTATAGTATAAATGTGTTTTCATATATATATTTTTTTTATACTACTTAGGTGGCAAACAAGCTTACGGCCCACCTGATGGTAAGCTGTTACCGTAGCATATAGACGCTCATAACACCACGGGCAGGGGTATCACTCACGCGTTGCCAACCTTGAGACATAAAGTTGTTAAGTCTCCTATGCCTGTCATTTCACCGGCTCCCATACCCTCCTAACCGAACAATTACTGTCCTATAGAACTCTTTTATAAAAACTATGTAGAAATATAATTAATACTGATTTCTAAGATGTCACAAAACAGGTTTGCACGATGGTACAACTGCAAAATCTGGAATAAAAATGTTAAGGCTCAATATAATAATCAAAACTTAAGTCTTGACTCAAGAATAGATTGAAATTGATAATAAACCGTCTGTCATTGGTCCAGGATACAAATTTAATTATTTTGTCTTAATACTTGACTTATGTTTTATTGACGTTCAATAATACGGACCAAAATCTCTGTCTTATATTTTACTGTTAAGCTTTAGTATTTCGGTGGTATCTATATTCAATATTATATTGAATTCTGCAATTCTTATTTTGTATCCCAACGAAGTTACTCTATGAAGTTATAGTTAGAAATTTGGCTCAAAATTTATATTTATATACAAAAGGGGCCATCCACGTTAAAGAGATGGGTAAGTAGTGGGTCAACGAAATGTATCATTGTTTTAAAAATGTTCGATTTGATTTTCTAATTCCGACAAACGGGGGGGGGGGGAGTTAAAAAATCATGGGATTTCTGTGACGTAATTTATGGATGGCCCCAAATAAAAATGACTTTTTAACTCCAAATAAATTGAGATTGTAGCAATGTCCCAAATTACTATACTCACTATATTTCCAATAGCAGTTAACTTGTATCATGTGGCACACGTCATCGAACCTCCCATAACCATAAGTATCATCATAGCCACAGACAGTGTTCAAAGACCTTCGACAGAGAAGGGCGACAGTGCACCATGGACTGATTATGTTATCATTTTGCTTTGTCTGTGTCAAGGGATTACCACCGAATGAACGACGAGATAAGAACTGAAAAGATGAAAAAAAAAATTAACTTAATATTTGTGACTTTCATAAGTAACTATAGATTTATAATGTAGTCATAATGAAATTATATGTATTATAATACCTTTTTGTATCAGATCTTAACTACCTATTCTGTTTTCTAAAATAAAAAAGGAAACATACAAAACAATTGGTACCTACTTGTTTAAAGTGTTAGTTGCAATAAGGAATTAAAGTGACAATTAATAAATCAAAATCGCTTCATTGACAAACCATTTATTATACATTGATATTATATTTAAAATAAAACAAATAAGGTAAGTGAGTGCTCATCGTCTGAAGCGATAACGATTTACCATATAATATAAGTACGAAATATACTCTAACACAACAAGAATAAGGTTTATATCGCTTCAGCAGATTCACATCGCACTTACCTCAGGATTGAGCGATACTGGATCTTGTTCCACAAGAGGTGTCGGATCTGGGTCATTCTTCACCTCTTTCAATATGATATCCTTAACTAAATTCCCATACTTCGGTATATTCTGACCAAGTTTAACGAAAGGATTCACTATATTCTCTTGATATAGATCCCTGCGTCGCGTTTGATGGAGTACCTCTACTTTTTCAGGTAATTTTGGCTTTTTCACTGTAGCACTTAAATTTTCTAACAGTTGTTGAGTCAATTCTTCATTTGATTTAACACTTTGTATGAGGTGTTCCAATGCTTGGGTGTGCTGAATCAGTTTTTCTTCAACGAAATCAAAAAATTGACCATTGGTCCGCTTAATCTTCGGCGCTTGTCTTTTTTGAATTTTCTGGTAAAGATTAAAAACTCTACTTACTAAATAAGAGATACACTTGGTATATAAAATTATCATGTTTCAAATTTAATTTGGTCTTTGTCAGCTTTATTAAAATAGCTGATAGATTAATGCATAATTAAGTCGGGTATAAAAAGGAAACCTAACCAGACCGTATATTTAGGTAGGACGCGAAAAATAATACGGCACTAAAAATATCAGATTTACGCCAACATTTATTTCTGCCATCGAAATTGGTAGTGCCGATCAATAAGAACACTCATACTTCAGTACTAATTGTGTAAACGTATTCAGAAGTATCAATTCAAATAGATACAGTTTCTTAAAGATCCAATTGAACATTACTTACCGAAGTTTCTACAGGATATACCAATATGTCTTCCAAAGATTCAATAGCTAATTCGTACGACGACATCACCATCATTAGGATTGTAAGAACTGAAACAATAATATTCACATTAATATTTAATATTCTACTACTATCTCACACTACTAATAGCTTTATGACATCTATCTCGTTCTTTCAAACGCAAAACAGAACATATGTATGAGAAATATAGAGTAGGTAATTGAAACTAGCGGATACTTTATTGAATCCAGAAACTAAAAACATAAGTGAAAGTAAAAGCCAAGTTACCAAACAGAAAAACATAAAATCCCTCGAGGAATTCAAGTGAAACCGTGGGTCGGAAGCTAGTTTTATTTGGTAGCCAGCATATCAATATGTATACACTCTGGATTTTTCATAGTTTAAGATATTTTATAAAACCTAAATTATTTCATAGTTTTGTTTGTTGTAATTGTAAAGAACACCTATTTATGAATTTTAAATATTTGTATACAAATTATGAATACTCTTTCTTTTGAAATAGGTATATAAGGACAATGTCTCACCGAGGCCTAGGTGCTCCATGATGACCACTTGAGAATCAGGACGCTCCGCAAGTAGGCCGGCTGGAGGCCTACGCCACTTATAGTATCGGTAATTGAGTAGGGGATTGACTAATCTTGATATTTTGCCTTATTTTTTATTTGCGTGTGTTATAGAAGCCATGTTTGTAAATAATCTTCATTGAAAAAAAAATATATATTACTAGCTTGCCATCTTACGGCTAAATCCGCGATCCCCTAATAAAAAAATCCTAAAACTCGATCGCAGTCTAGTAGACCCAATTTGAATCTAAACCATCAGATGGTCAGATGGCCGTGTGTGAGGAATAATGTCTCAGAATATTTATTTATTTATTCAGGGACCTTCTCAAACACACACATGAATATCATCAACATTGGCCAACCGTTTAGGAGTATTTTAGTGACATACAGAAAAAGTAATAAAAATATGGCATAAATAAAAATGCCTCTTTTTTATAATGATTTTATTATACCTATGAAAGGAAAATTTAATTAGATATTTTTATTTTTAAATATAAACACATTAAATTTTATTTCTATAAACACACCAGGATAAAATATAATACAATCTTATACCTATTCAAAACAATCAATATTATGATAAAAGTTCGATAAAATTAATACAACTTCATGTTGCGACAAGCAACCACCCATAATGAAATTTCAAGTCAATTAAGCTACTAATTATGTTGATTACATCAGTTTTGAGCCTGTGAAAGATTAATTTAATTTTGATCAAAAGGTCAAAGGTTCTCAGGCCATGTTGTAAGAGAAAATTAAATATTAACAAATAGACATCAAGTCACCACGTACTTTTCATCATTATTATCAGTTTATCGAGTAAATACTTTAGAACATATCTGCAAAATTTGGTTAAAAAAAGAGATAAATTATTAGGCATGTCCTTCATTCAACCCACGCTGGCCCGCATAGTAAATAGATAGTAGGTACCTTATTGTGGAAAGACCCTTTTTTAGAAAGTAGTCTCTCTTGACATTTATATTGTATTTTTCTCGTCGTACACACATGATAAAAATAAGGCATAATTTTTCTGGAAATAAACTATTATTAATTAGTAATCCAGCATAACTTTACTAACTTTACTCTAAATAACTTTACTGTGTTTTTTATTCTGGTTTGTCAAATATCAAGACAAATCAATCCATTCATGTTTCCTATATGATTTATAGATATTAATCGCGCCGTGATTGAATTATGGACATTGATACGCCTCTCTGTCATTTAATTTACCACACTTCTTGTTATACAAACAACACATACTTACCTACAATTTAATTACATAGTAAATATAAGCACCTACGTAGTCAAACGAGCTCAAGTCCGCGTAACGGTGGAAGAAGGTCCCCTGGACCCACCACCTTCCTGTTCCAGTCAAAAAAAAAAAAAAATCACTCAGGCAATGGGTAATGGTTTTTCCATTTAATAAATTAGATTTTATCGCATTATAAAACCTTTTGCATAATATAAAATTTCTAAGAGCAGATTTCTGCGAGAATAAAATATAACATTTGCGATTGAAGTATAAGAATACTATTGAAAGCAAGTTTCCATTCAATCGTTCTCTATTGTTGTGTTTATCAGAAAATCCAGTTATTCAAGTACTTTTGAATTCAGGTAGGTACTTAGGTCTTAGCAAAATAAATTTATTTAATTCTAATAAATAGTATTACTGAAGCTACCGAAATAATCATCCCTCTTGTTCTATACAATCATAACACGGGACTGCTCTTGGCATACCTACTGAAATAAGTACATACCACTTCATTTTATGTTGGTATAAGTACTAAAGTTAAAAAATCACATATTAAGTAACTTAAAATAAAATCCTAACTATCCTAACTATAACTTAACTATATCCTAATCCTATCCTAACTAATTATTATTATTTTATTATTATCCTAATCCTAACTAAAGAAAGTGAGTTTGTTTGTTTGTTACCTTTTCACGCTTAAACCGCTGAACCGATCGCAATGAAATTTGGTATGCAGATAGCCTATGGTACGGAGAAGAATATAGGCTACTTTTTATCCCGGGAAAACATAGGGTCTCTGGGGAACGTGGGTGAAACCGCGGGACAGAAGCTAGTATTTCAATAAAATTATAAATGGACCAAATGAAATCGCCATTTAAGAAAGGTAATGCCAAAGTTACAACAGATCCATAACATTGATACCAATCTTGATCAAATAAATAGAAAAGGCTGTATAAAGGAATATGCGCCTTTCAAAAAATAGTTTGAAACTCTGAAATAATATTGTTGATTTATTTTGCTGAGAACCACCTTCTTAGGTGGCATTAAAATTTGAACAAAAGTTTACAAGAAGAAAAAGTAGTTAAAGTTTGCAACAAAATATACAGGATGTAAGGGACGGTCCTCCGCAAACTGACAGGGTGTATTCAGCTCCTTATTTTGAATCATATTTTACCGGAAATTTTCACCGGATTTTTTTCATATTTTTTATCGTTTTTTCAGTTACTATTCCTATTTTATTTCAATGTAAAATTAAATTCTTTGTACACAACACTCCATTTATGTAAATAAAACAGCAAAAATAAAAAAAACAGCAATTAATGTCGAAATGCTCTAACGAACGACGCGGGGAGGGCGGCCGACGACGGCTCGCTGCGCTGCAGTTCACTACGTGCGTTTCGCCACGTTAGCGATACATTGCGTATGAGGTAATCAAACAAATCGGGCTTATTAAATTCCCATAATATTCCGAGAATAATTTCATGTACTGGTTATCTTTGCTGAATTCACTCCATTAGTTTGCGGAGGGCTGTCCCTTACACCCTGTATAGATTCCCTTTTGCCCTGTGACGATTGACTAAACTGTCTAGCAAAATTGCTAAAGTGACAAATACGTTTCACAGCCAATAAAAAAACGAAATAAACACAATGCAAAGCTTAATTTATTTCCACGCCATTTTCAATGTAATAAAACTGTTTCAATAACTTTTATCGAGTTATAATTTCTTAAGAGAAACAAGTTCAATTCCAGCATATATTGCAGAAATGTTGCTTCAAATAAACTCTGTGAATTATGACGCGGTACAATGATAATATTCATTGGTAAATATTGATCTAATCTTATTTATATACTAGTATTTATAAAGTCATTTTAACTGTCCTAAATTAAGCATCGCCCGTACCGTAGCTCAAAATACACTCCAATGACTTAACAGCCGAGTTTTATATTATGGCAGAGTCAACGGATATGATATCTATATAATAGTTGCATATTTTGAGTTGAGGTGCGGGTATTAAGGCTTATAGAAAATACTCTTCTCTTCGTATACAATACGTCACTTTGTTAATAAAAACAAGCAGACGACCCACCTGATGATAAGAGGTTACCGTGGCCTATAGGTACTTGCAATACTACCGTATCACTCGGGCGTTGGTGGGCGACCCTGCAAAAATGTCTTCACACCCATTTTGAAAAACACGACGGCGAGCTCATTCCAAAACTTGAGCGTCCGCGCTGTTACGGTTATAGATTAATGGTGGCGTGCTGCTATCAGAATGTAAATATTTAATCGCAAAACCGCTATATTTAACTAGTTTAAAATAAAATTGTTTGTAGGTACCAAAGTATCGTACCTACTTCATAGACCCGCTGATTCAGAATCATACGCCCGAGTTATCTCATAACTTTATAAACCCATTTCTAACCAGGTCACATGAGAATTAATTTATCTTACAATTCTGGAAATGTTAGATCGTTTCATGAATAATTTCCACGTCAAATTCCGACGTTCGGAATGCGATCCTTAAGGAAGACGGGTAACAACAAACAAGGCACGTTTACCTCGATCAAGTTTTCTGGGGAACTTTTATTTTATGCATGTATTGCTTGGTAAGCGAAGATATTTGCGCTCTGTTTACAAGAGAGCAATTGAGAACTCATGAATCAAAAATACTTTGGGCATTTGAAGTTCAAACGGGAAGGATTTATTCAGCATCTCAAGAAAACAGTAAAAATAGAAAAAAGCCTATTTATGTCCGTATCTACCTACTTTACGTCGGTGGAAGTAACTTATTACCTTCATATGGACGAGGACTTATAAAAAACAGAAACATATATATTTTTCAGAATGTGCAAAATAACCTGCTGATGTAATTTTAACTTGATGAGAATGTACAGCACAGTTGTTTTCTTTTCGCCATTTAACATAGATTTTACTGTCGATGCCAATTTGTATACGACCTGAATACTATGGTCAATTAATTATATCTAATAATTAAATAATATTATTTTCCATTGAGTCATCTATATTATTTTAATGTACTTTGCTTTGCAGTTGTTACCACGTGCCTAATTACATTAGTAAATGGTCATAGTGAATCAATACGGGTAAGTAAATAACTATTACCTACTACAAAATATAATATTTTATTCTTCTTGGTTTCCTTATATGAAAATATTTAAAACATTTTCAAAATAGCTAATAATAAACGCCTCAACAAAAATTATTTAATTAAAAAAATCATATGGAATTATTGAGACCAAATCCATGCCGACCCTATGGGGTGACGAACCTACTAGGTAGTCTTTCTACTGAATTTAATGGTTCTTATATTGAATTCCATACTTTCGTCGTAGTAACTATTTACTAAACTGTGCTTTCGTTCGGAATAAGCTAGTCGATTGATACACAAACGCAGTAAATGTATAAGTTTCATAAAATTAAACTATTTCCTGATGAAATAGCAACCGATTAGGGTTGTATTATGGGGCATATTTAGTCTAAAACCATCTTCCGAATAATATTAATCATACCCTTATAGTAATTACTTTGTAGGTTCTCTTTGAAAGTGCTAATAATAAGTGTGTGTTCCAATTTCAAATGCTAAGTTAGGTACGACCATGTTATGGCTTTAACTAATTATATTTTGTACATACATACATTCTACACACTTCCTATGCCGCTAAAATAGAGAGGCTGTATAAATGCGTGACGTTTGCCACAGGGAATATTTGCGTAAACAGGAAATTGTTTTTAACTTTACCACGGGTTTTCCTCATAAGTTTGATTTGGAGTTTTAGAGGGTTTCAGAATCTTACAATAATTTCTCAAAGGTAATAGGAAAATTATTTAGAAATACAAAATGTGAATATGTTAAAATTTTAACTCAATGGAGATTGCTCGTTTTTATTATTTGATCTTCATAATTTATTTTTATACTAGCTGTTCGCCCGCGGCTTCGCTCGCGCAAACTTAATAAAATTTCTATAACTTTTTTCCCGTTAGCGAATTCGATAAATCGAACAGTAAAAAAGTATATTCCAAAAATCTTTAAATGACGATAACTTTATTTTGCAACATCCAATTTTAATGAAACAAAGCCTATATTCTGCTCCAAATTTATCACTGTATACCTGTTAAAACTACATGAAAATCCGTTCAGTGTTTCTGGTGAACAAACAAACAGACAGACAGAAAAGAATCTAAAAATCGCTGATTTATGTTCTATATCTATCTTCCAATACCTTTAAACGAGCAATTCTTGTATATTTATAAATATATAATCTGAATCTCGGAAACGGCTCCAACGATTTTCATAAAATTTTGTCTGCAGGGGGTTTCGGGGGCGATAAATCGATCTAGCTAGGTTTCATTTTTAGAAAACGTCGTTCAAAAAAAAAATGCCGAGCAAAGCTCGGTCATCCAGGTACTAATTATATTATATGTATAGATTACTCTTCTTTAGTTACCTACCCCCTTTCTATTTTTATTACTTTTCTTCAATGTACAGACACACCGGCTTCTACTGTTTTATTATATGTAAAGATAGATATAGATTCGAGAATTGAAAAAAAGAAAATATATTTTTCATGATTATTTTCTCTTCTTTTCAATTGCTAAATAAGTTTAAAATTATTTTAAATAAAACGTTTTAGTTTTACGTCTGAGGCTAAACAGGCAGGCGGTCCACCTGATGGTAAGTGGCTCCGTCGCCTATGGACATTAGCAATACCAGGCGTATTTCCAAAATGTTACCACCTTTATAAAGTCTAGAAGGCAACTGCGGCTCTCAAGTGTAAATGCCGGAACAAATAAGTTGCTTAGCGATAGATTTTTATATTGAAGGTCCATTAGTATTAAGGTACTCAATAGTAGTACGTAGTATTAGTAGTAGTGTATAGTACCCAACCACCGTGCTATGAAGGATAATAAGTGGTTTAAGAGAGAACTCTTAAACCACTTATTGTTATTTAAACAAGACCTTTTATTTTTGTAATGTTTCAATAGAGTTCGAGTGTAGAGACTCAAAGATTCTAAGTCAGATCAGACAGATTAAGACGTGAAAGATATAAGAAGTAATGAGACACTTCTCATCAAAAAATCGAAACACCTCTGAAGTTTGATTTTGAATGAGTTTTATATATTTTTTTACATTATATTTATATCATATTTAGAACGAAGAAGAATGTAAAATCGCAGACCTGTGCGTCCACGACAAAGTACCGATGTGCGGCATTGACTCTTGCGGTGAAATGAGGACCTTCATTGACACGTGTGACATGCACGAGTTCAACTGTGACAGTAAAAAAGGTTACAACTTTTCTACGATTCTCAAAAAAAACTTTTTTTTTGCGTTTAATAAATATATTATTTTTGTTTCTTCCTTTATAATAAAATATAATTAAAGAAATGAGAATTTATCTCCTATTGAGATCTGTGACGTCAGCACATAATAAAGTGAATTAAAAACATTTTGCTTAGCATTTTAACAGGCATTTATATTTATATTTCTAACAGACAAAGCGTCAATCAAAAAATGTACACTCTACAAACAATCAGATTGAGCACTGATCGTTAAACGCTTTTAATAATTTTCAAAACATAACGACTATCCTTATTTTTGTGATTAATTTAATTTAAATGCAGAAAAATAAAGTTTAAGTAAGAAACTTTATGTTAATTCATTTACAATCGATTTTGGAATACTGTACCATTTATAACAGTACAAAAGTTGCACTCCTTGAGATACAATTTGTCGTGGTGAAATTACTAATAATTTTAACATTTTAGATTTCAAGCAGCGTCCAATACACGAATGCTGGGTGACATGCAAGCGGGGGAGATCCTTCAAGAAGCCAGAGTACAGATCTGACTGCAATATAAATGTAAAATCAAATAGATTATAATAAGTTCTTTGAGTTTTATTTACTTCTAGCTTCTGCCTCGCAGTTTCTATGCTAATCCCACTATTTTATTAAAATCAGTTTTGTAGTTCAGTTGTGAAAATGTAGAAAACATACAATCAGACAAGCAGGCACACCCACTTTCAATTATACCATAAGGATACCTAAAAGACTGATTTCTCCGGTACTTACCTAAAGAAACCTCAAGAAATTTAAGTATGTAGGTATATTTAATTTTTTTAAATAATAGTAGATACGTAAGTTAAATCAAGTCTACCTACATTTAAAATTAGAGTACCTACCTATTTTGTATAGCTCACTAAATTAATATTTTTTATCAAAACCGGTTTGACAATAAATAGACTACATAATATAAGAAGAAATGCTTAAATTTTCATTCAATACTTAGCATCTACTTATAAGCCTATACCTAGATGTTTCAAAACCTTTTCAACAATTACATGAACATACATAATATTATTTCCTCACTCAATTTCTGTATAGAGATGATTAAATTTTATTGCTTTGAAGTACATTTATATGAATTCTTATTGTGAATGGAAATGAAAACCAATAAAGCTTTACATTTTCTATATACATGGCGAGAAACCGAATGAAATACATTCAACAATGATTACTTAAAGTGTATATGGGAAATAATGTTCAAATATACATTTATTTGTATTTTGTGTTTACTTATAGCTGTAAGGAAATGTTTTGGACACGTAGAAGGCGCTAAGGTAACTTTGTTTATTGAATGAAATACAAATCAAATCAATACCTAATTGTCAATTTTATAAATCATTATTTATCTATCTTTTATAGGGTGAACCACAGTCTCACCCAAATAAGTGGTAACATAGCCAAACATGGTAAGCACAAATAGCTTAGAATCAAAAATGTAATGCCTTTGTAAGATTCCAACCCTCGACCATCGCCACTGTATTCGACTTCACTGCCACTGAGCTGTGACTTTTGTTTGTAGCTCTAATATAGTTCTATGTAGAGCAAGCCAGTTGATAAGATATCTTTACTTATCTTCTAGTTAGAAGAAGAATGTAAGATAGCAGACATTTGTAAACATGATCAAGTGCCAGTATGTGGAATCGATTCCTGTGGAGAAATGAGAACGTTTATTGACACGTGTGATATGCACGAATTTAACTGTGACAGCAAGAAAGGTGAGTACTAAGTACGGGCTACTGTTTCGCTTGTTTAAAAACAGATTATAGAAAACTAAAAATATTGAAATTAATTTTAAAATTATTTTTGTTATTTTATGAACTAAAATCAACATTTTCCGACTGCTTATTGCCTAAGTATCTCAATTGTATTTTCTCATTATAGAGTAAAATACCCTATTGTGAGAAAGAGATAAACTACAACAGAGAAAGATGTTGTGATTATTGTCAATTAATCGGGCTTATCAGATTTTTTCATCTATAAAAATGTTCATGCCGAATAGTGGTTGCCTAATGAACTCTCCTGTTCCAAAATCTTCCAACAAATCTATATCAGACACCTAAACATGTAGTACATTTATCTAAAAGATAACTGAAAAACAAAATCAAACCATTTTCATAATAACATGTAATATAAAGTTTTTCTAAGAAAACACATTAAAATGGAGAAAACAAGCAATTTTCCTAATACTGTTATACGAACTGCGTACCATTGACTCACGTATCGCTTTCTAAGCTATCCTTGTGAAATTTAACTCTCTTTGACAAAAAACCAATATGTAGAGACCTTTCCACTGCCTTCATCTTAAAGAGTTGAGTAAAGACCTCTTGAGGTCAGGCTTAAGTGGAATTAGACGCCCACGTTGGCGCCTCTAATAATTCCAAGGCTTTGAAGCTATATTTTGTAGTATATAGAATTTATTATGCGATATTAAGATTACTACATACTACTTCTACATTTATTGTGAGATTTTTTCTACGAATTATAGAACTTTTAACCTTTGCGCACTCTTTTTCAAAGGATTAATGAAATATAATAATTAAATTTAATACTGTACTGTTTTAAAGTAGATAACTTTTTTTTAGATTTTGTTCAAAAACCTGTACACGAATGTTGGGTGACGTGCAAAAGAGGACGGAGTTTCAAGAAAGCAGCCTATCGCGGTGATTGTGATATAAAAAATTTAGTATAAAATGTATTTTTGTCAAATCTTTGTTTTTTATTACAACATACTACTCGTATATATTTACAAAACAGAACAATAACTTACAGGGATGTACTTATTGTTCGAGATCACAGTTCTGCCTTATTTTCTAATTATTATTTAGGTACATTAAAAATTAAACTTCATATATTATGAGAATAAGCCAGCTTAATTAATCTAAATTAACGAAAACTTTGCCTTAACTTACACAATAAAAATATATACTATATATAAATTAAATTAATAAAGAAAGCTACAAAATTATTGTGACTTAGATGCACAACCACAAATCATACATAACACACATTAAGCCGAGTTTTATTAAATATTTAAAAAATGTGACGACACTTATTATACAAAAATATTAATAACTACTAAAACCCAGGATTTATAAAAAAACAATAAATTTGTATCATCGATTAACTACTTCAAATAAACTCAACATTTAACGGAGAAAAAATAAGAATAACATATTATATATAAAATACTCAAAATTATTAACAACTGAATGACTCTAGTGCCTATCCAAAAATCCGGCATTCTTAACAATATGATATATACTCTCCCTTGGGATCTTTTCTGCTTCTCTTTCCACCACCTGCATCTCCTTATTTGTGAACCAGGACTCCTTAGCCAAGCCAGCAGCAATAGATGGGTTATCATAAAAGTCTCTAGACTTCAGCAATTCCCTTGGGAGAAGTGCCTCGCTCGCAGCGTTGAGCTCAACAGCTGGATGTGGTCTGACTGCTGGACCTGTTTGCTGAGCATACTGGATCCCTATTGGTTGCAAGGACTGGGTGTATATGAGGCCTGGTCTAGCCTGGGTAACTGCTAGGATAGCTGCAGCGAGAAGGATGAAGCGCATTTTGATTCTGAAATAAAAATAATGTGCTATTTTTATCCTCATATTTTCATCCTTACTAATATTTTAAATAGCGAAATTGAGTCTGTGTCTGTTTGTTAAGTTTTCACGACTAAGCGACTTCTGTTTTGTAACGGATTTTGATGAAAAGTTATCAAAGGCATAGTTTGGTAGAGTTGCATACTTTATCCCGGAAATTCGAGTGACGCCATGAAAGATTGCTAGTACTACATTCATAATTAACAATTTCTCAGTTAACTTAGCTGTTTCTTGCGACAGTTCAATTTTAAATATTTAATTAACGTTGATAATTAACTAAAATGTCAATGTGAATATTTGTATCGATGTTTGTTACAATATCACGTAATGCCTATTTAGGCATTATTTCAAATCTATTTAGATTTGAATGTTTATTTTATGTGCTCGTAACTTAACAAAATTGAAAAAAGAAAAATTTAAAAAAAATGACAATTAAATTCAGGTCTAATAAATTCACATATAATAAATGTAAATATTAATCTAATCTAAGACAGCAACTATGATTAAAGTAAAATTAAATTCACAATTTTTTGAAAAATCAACCAACTAGGTAATACAATTTAATATGACACTACCACGATCAGACCCTTTGTATATAATTTTTTAACTCCACTAATTATATTTTTAAACAAATTTCACAACAAAAAACACTTGGCAACTCGCAGATCGTCGTTAAAACACAAAAGCCACTTACATTTTAAAACACACTAATGTCACGGTCAGAATGTCAGACGACGCAAAAGCAATTGTAGCCACTGCGCGGGCGCACACAATAACGTCAATATATAGCCTCAGAGCTGGCAACCTTCTATAAGCTTCCGGGACTACCAATCGAGTCTTATAATGGGAATGTACTGTAATGTCTACAAGGATTTTGGATAATTACGAACCACGCCTAATGTAATATATGACTAATATTATTCCAGTATTTCACAAAAATACCCATAGCACATTCTAGAATGTGGAATTGTCCTAATTCCATGGTCCTAAATGGAAAACGATAACATATATTTGCCTTAAACTTATCACGAACTACAAAACTCAAAACACTTTATAGCACAGTGAAAGTTTACAGTTTGTGCTAAAATAAATACTGGAACAACTATTATTATGGATGGGACTAACTCTGTAATCGCGAAAAAAAAAACAATATTTACATATTAAAGGTCAAACTTGCTCGATCAAAATGTTTGTTGATCCTATATTAAAACTAGTTCAACATGAGGCACGTAACATAGATTTCGATAATGTGCTATCATGATGCACACAGTATAATAATATCCGGGTATTCTCCAGGTAGTTATAAATATCCGGGAAAGTTTTCCTATCTTCCTAGACGCGGACAACAAAACTGATGTAAAACTTGTTTATATTCTGGCTCGGTTACTCTCTGCACTGAATGAGAAGAAACCTTGAGATGTATGCTACGAATTTAATTAAATCACCTCATTTGTTTCCATGCATTTCATTCAATATGTTCAGAGGCAGTATTATTTTCTTCGTAAAAGAGTTTGGAGAGGGATTTAGCCCCTGTCAGGTCAAGACGTCGTACCCAATGTCTCTATACATTATTGGTCATTTATTGGCAATCTCTAGGTCCCCCGTGTATTTACTATAATAGTTCACAGTAAAACATAACCATAATAATACAAAAATAAATAGTTTGAAATAAACACCGATATCTAGTAATTAAAAATAGTAGTATATTCTAACAAACTCATTATAATTTCTAAATACTAAGTCATTATAAACACAAACAGCTATACATAGCACATCAGAAGCTGAGTTATTTCACCGGATCGCCTTGTTTAGTTGCCTGAGGGCAGAACTCATTTCCGCGCTCACAATTGAGCTTCCGCTCAAAGTAATAAGCAATAATCGCTTATTTCGAGGCAATTCGTCGGTTTTTAACGATGCTTGCAAAGCTTATTGAATTCCAATAATTTGATGATAATATAATTTGAATTATCATTCTATACTATAATAAAACAGTAGAATCCGGTGTAAAAATAGAAAGGGGGTAACTAAAGAAGGGTAATAGAACAAAAACCAGTGATTTTTAGAATTCTTTTCTGTCTGTCTGTCTGTCTGTTTGTTCACGCACATCTCTGGAAATACTGAACAAATTTGCATGTAGTTTTCACAGGTAGACAGAGATTTATTTGGGGCAGAATATAGGCTTTGTTTGTTTCATCAAAATCGGATGTTGCAAAAAAAAGTTATCGTCATTTTAAGATTTTTATAGAAAGTCGGGAAGTGCTAACGACTCGATCGGTCTTTTAAAAATTATAAAAAAATACTGCGAATAACTTTAAGGAATACTTACATATAAAAATATAACTACCTTCTATTTCGATTTTGCTTTGTGATTTGGTTTATTTGACTTAGATATATTATATTGTCATGTATTTTTTACACAAGATGGCGTTGTAATGTTTTTAACGAATGTTCATGTAAGGATATTTTTCTTATGTATAAATATATGTGAGACAGTAGTCAGTACCTATTAGTAATTAATACGATATACCTATAACCGGTTTCAATGAAAGCCAAAGATTCTATGCCGCTTAAATTCAACGTTTTTTCATAAAGTGAAATGTAAATTTTTTGGATATAGGTTATGATGGGACTGACATATCCTTGTAGGACAAAAGTCCCTAATAAATAAAGAGAAAAAAAAAAAAAAAAAAATTTTTTGGTCAATAGTTCTAAGAGCTCATAGAACTTTTTTTTTCTTAATATGTTTGTATGCATTGCTTGAACAATGAGCTTCTTTGGCTGATTTTACTCTGGATTTGTAATCTACTAAGTGAGGCGTCCAGTGACACTTTCATCATTTATTGGGTGATCTCTAATCTAGCTTTTATTAAATTAATTAAACAGAACATAAATCACCGATTTTTAGAACTATCTGTCGATTCACGCACATTTCCGAAACCACTGAATGGATTTTTATGTAGATTTCACAGGTAGACAGGAATTAATTTGGGGTAGAATATAGGTAGTCTTTGTTACATTAAAATCGGATATTGCAAAAAAAGTTATCGTTATTAAAAGATTTTTGGAATTTACTTTTATAAGTAGGTACCACTGTTCGTTTCATCGAAATTGGCTAACGGGAAAAAAGTTATAGAAATTATATAAAGTCTGCGTGAGCGAAGCCACGGGCAAACAGCTAGTACTAAATAAAAATAAATAGGATGTTATGCAGATGATAAATATTAATCTCGGAAATATGAATATAGGTTAACGAAGCCTAAATTATTGTAATAAATAAGAAACAATGTGAGTAATCAAGTCATAAAACATGTCCTTGAAATGCCGGTGCGTATCGTAAAGGCAGTACCTAATAGTTAATTATTTAACGTCGGAATATCATGTGATTTAAGTGCATTCACAGCAATCCTGAGAATCTGGCTCAAGGCCAGCATCACGAGCTGTACCAAACATGTTTAGTACAGATATGTTCAGTAATTCAACTTTTAATAAAACTGAATTTTCTTCTTAGTTAACTATAGTCATGTCTTAAAAACGCCTTTCTTCTTTCTTGTGTTTCTCGTCTCCTACTAGTTCCTTAAAAATAATAAAAGCCACAGGGTCTTTAAAAATATATCTTAAACTATTATAATAAAAACCACTGGTGCTATATAAAATGTACTTAAAACTATAAGATATATAAAATAACCAATATCAACCCAAAAAAGTGCTCAAAGGGATTATACAATTTTATAAAAGCAACAGATGCAAAGCATAATACAATGCATTATATATCGTTCAATGAACTTTACATGAGCTGTTGTACTGATCTGAAAATCTGTGTCATAGGCGCCACTTGCGTATGATTTTAATACATTAAACGCAAATCAACAATTAAGAATTCTCTCGACAGTAATGATAGGTTTTCTTGTCAATTATGACCACATGAAAATTAACTGTTCGCAGTAGCATGAGAATGCTTGTGTCTATTATGTTGGTCTGAATATAATATAATATTTAAAGACATAGTAGATAAATTTATTTAATAATAAAATATTTTTCTAAAAAATCAACTGAAAATAAAAATAGATAACGCTATTGTAAGCAGGGAACTTCCAATGTCAAAGTACCTATCCGCAATCCATAACATTTAATAACATCACAGAACTGAAACTGAGGCTTTCACGACAAAGACGAACTTTCATCATGTTATTATAAACTTTCTAACTCCCTTTGACGTTGTACAGCCTAGGATACATTTTTTATTCCTAAAAAATGCAAGAAATTGATTGCTACTCTTGTAGCATATAATATTAATAGGTTAAGGGATGAAACAGTCTTAAATAGTAATACTACTATTAATACTGTGAATAGTTTTTTAAACATTTAGTTTCGACAACAGAGAAGCACAGGAATTCTATTATATTATTGCATCAGAATATTAATCGCTTCTTTGGCAAGATTCTTGATATTGATTTATTATTAGATAAAATCAAATTAGATGTTTTATGTTTCACTGAGACATGGCTTAAACCAGAAACCATGCTTTTTAATATCAAAAATTTTGTAGTTGCCAGTGTATTCAATAGGGTGTCCGCAGTAGGCGGTGGCTCAATTATTCTTTTGAATAATAATATTAAATTCAAAGAACGTAAGGATATTTGTAGCCTCTCAGTGGAACGCGTTTGTGAGGTGTCTTGTGCAGAGTTAGAAAGCTATATAATTGTTTGTGTGTATAGGCCACCAGCATCTAATTTTTCTTTGTTCTCTTCTACATTGGAAGATATTCTCCGCAAATTATTTAATTCTAATAAGTCAATAGTTTTATGCGGCGATTTTAATATTGATATTCTTACTAACTCATCTGAAAAAAGTAATTTTGTTGCTTTGTTTCAATCATTTAACCTACATTTGTTGTTTAATGAGCCAACACGGTCAACGGCCACTTCGTCTACTTGCATAGATAATATAATAAGTAATAGCAGTATATTAGGTAAATCAATCATAAGTGGTGTTCGCTCTGATCATATGGCTCAGATTGTCGAATTGCCGTATAAATTTCAAGTTTCTAAGGTAATTAAAGAAATTAGACCTATTACAAAGGCAAGATTAGACAATTTTAGCACAAATTTGGAATATAAACTCAATAGTAAGATATATAATAATAGTAATGAGCCCAATGTCTTGTATGATGAATTATTATCTACTATTTGCGATGACTTTAATAAAGCCTGTCCTATCAAAAAAGTGAAGGTAAATAGTAAACTGGAATTTAGTGACTGGGCTACTAAGGGAATCCGAAAAAGTAGGGATAAAATGTATGAACTTTACCAATTAAGATCATCCACTTGCGACGAGAAATTCCATAACTATGTTAGAAATTTTTCCAAATTATTTAAATTAGTGTGTATTCATGCAAAATCTATATACTTAAGTAACAAAATAGGAAAAGCATCTAATAAAATTAAGGCAGTATGGAATGTCATAAATACGGAATCAGGAAAAATAAAATGTAAAAACGAACAGTTAACGTTAAAAATTAATGATGAAATTGTATCGGATAAATTAGAAGTAGCTAGCGCTTTTGAGAATTTCTTTAGTAATATACCAGGGAAAACAACTGAAAGTCTCAACTCGTGCCCTGATGAGGCTGGAGCGTTACTTAAGCAACATATTCGTAAATCATTTCCCAGTTTTAAATTTAATTACGTTACTGCTAATGATATTATAAAGTTATTTAATACTCTCAATTTAAAAAGCACCGAAGATTTATGGGGATTGTCGGTAACGATTTTAAAATCGATAATAACAGTAATTGCACCTATTTTGTCGAATATTTTTAATGAATGCATTGATCAGGGTACTTTTCCTGATCTAATGAAGTATAGTAAAATAGTCCCAATTTTTAAATCTGGCTGTAAAGATAATCCTTCTGATTATAGACCAGTATCCGTACTCCCAGCACTTAGCAAAATCTTTGAAAAACTGTTGCTTAATCAAATGTTAGGTCATTTCAATAAACATGAGATATTACATAGTCATCAGTTCGGTTTCACGAAGGGGAGATCCACATCAGATGCGGCAGCAAAATTATTGAAAAACATCTATGAAGCCTGGGAAAATTCGCAGGATGCCATTGGTATTTTTTGTGATCTATCCAAGGCCTTTGACTGCGTTGACCACAGTACTCTGCTCCTGAAGCTTAACTATTATGGTATTCGTGGAACTGCTCATGATCTTGTTTTGTCTTATTTAAGTAATCGCCAACAAAAAGTAGAAATTAGTGGTACGACATCCAAGGGCTCCCTAGTCAAAATGGGGGTACCCCAGGGTTCGATACTAGGGCCTTTTCTGTTTCTAGTTTATATTAATGATTTACCCTCTGTTGTAATTGGTCTCTCAGATATCGTCCTGTTTGCTGACGATACTTCATTAATTTTCAAAGTAGATAGAAAAGACAAAGAACTTATTAAAGTGAATGATACTTTGTCACTAGTCTCCAAATGGTTTGCTGTTAACAATCTTTTACTAAATTCTAAGAAAACTAAATGTTTAAGATTCTCTCTTCCAAATGTAGCGCAAGTAGACAGCCAGATATTAATAGATGGCAGCAGTTTGGAATTAGTCGATAAAACTGTATTTCTGGGCATCACATTAGATAATAAACTACAATGGGGTCCTCATGTAGAATCTTTGACTGGTAAATTAAGTTCTGCTGCATTTGCTGTTAGAAAAATCAGACAGTTGACGAATGTCGAGACGGCCAAATTAGTTTATTTTGCATATTTTCATAGTTTTTTATCGTATGGCGTTTTACTGTGGGGAGCTGCAGCAGATATAGAATCTATATTTATATTACAAAAAAGAGCAATTCGTGCCATTTATAATATGGGTCCTCGTGAATCGTTAAGGGAATTATTTAAAGATATAAACGTTATGACTTTACCTTCACTATACATATATGAAAATATAATGTTCATACGTAAAAATATAGAATTGTTTAAATCAAAAATGGAGGTACATAATATCAATACAAGACAAAAAGATAAATTAGTTGTTCCGTATTTTAGATTAGCCAAAGTTAAAAAGTCATTTCTTGGAAGTAGTGTACGCTTTTATAATAAATTACCTCTCTCAGTTACCAAGATGACTGATTTCAAATTCAAATCTCACATTAAGAAAGTTTTGAAAGAAAAAGCCTATTACAAGGTAGCTCATTACATTGAAGATAAAGATGTCTGGAAATAGCTGCACTCTGCACAAGTGCACCTTGTTCATACTTATAGAGAAGCCAGTACTTAGTATTTTAGAGATACTATATTTTTTTTTTTTTTTATAAATTTGAACTTGTTCAGGTTATTATTTTTTATTTATTTTTCTTGTTGTTTTTTTTTTCATCTTTTGTGTTTATGTGTATTATATTTCTTTAAAAATTGTTAAAAAATTTAATGGAATAAAAGCCAACATTGTCAGGTTGTCCAAAAAAAAAAAAAAAAACAAAATATATAAAAAATGTAACCTTGCTGAGTTTCTTGCCGGTTCTTCTCAGTTGAAGGCGACTTCCGAATCGGTGGTAACTTCAGTAGTTTCGACGTTCATAAGTGCCCTCTTAGGGCCTAAACTGAATAAATGGCTTTGACTTTGACTTTGACTTTGATCTTAATATCTTACATCTCGTATCTTATATTTTTAACAGTCAGTTTTTCAGGAAAAAATGTTCAAATTTACTTTACACCGTATTGTTTCAGTGTATTAATCTATGACATGAATCGAGAGCTATAGGCTATCTATGGTCTACATTTTGTATTTAAAAAAGTTTCACATACTTTTTAGGGTTCTGTACCCAAAGGGTAAAACGGGACCCTATTACTAAGACTCCTTTGTCCGTCCGTCCGTCTGTCACCAAGCTGTATCTCATGAACCGTGATAGTTAGACAGTTGAAATTTTTCTGTTGCCGCTATCACAACAAATACTAAAAAAACCGGCCAAGTGCGAGTCGGACTCGCGCACCGAGGGTTCCGTACAAACTTCGTCCATCGTTCGTCCATCACGGGAAATGCATAATTTTATTTATTTACTGTATTTGAGGTTGGTGCCAATTAAGCTAGACCTCTAAATTGTATGAGCGCCGATACAACTCAGAGGTCTTTATTAATTTGCGTAACTATGTATGTATGGGGACACCCTTTAATTTTCAACTTTTTTTATTTTTTAGAATTTTTCCTTAATTTGTGCTGTAAGACCTTGTTTTTTGCCATTTTTTTTATTTGAGTTGATTGAATGAAAGGTAAATTGCGGTTTACGATTTATGACGTATTAAAAAAAAACTACTTACTAGATCTCGTTCAAACCAATTTTCGGTGGAAGTTTGCATGGTAATGTACATCATATATTTTTTTTAGTTTTATCATTCTCTTATTTTAGAAGTTACAGGGGGGGGGACCAACATTTTACCACTTTGGAAGTGTCTCTCGCGCAAACTATTCAGTTTTGAAAAAAATGATATTAGAAACCTCAATATTTTTAAGACCTATCCATAGATACCCCAAACTTATGGGTTCGACGAAAAAAAAATTTTTGAGTTTTAGTTCTAAGTATGGGGAACCCCCTAAATTTATTGTTTTTTTTTATATTTTTGTATGAAAATCTTAATGCGGTTCACAGAATACATCTACATCTACTTCGGAAAAAAGTGGCTGTGACATACGGACGGACAGACAGACAGACATGACGAATCTATAAGGGTTCCGTTTTTTGCCTTTGGCTACGGATTCCTAAAAACAGAATAAAGTAAATATTTAAGGGGGCTCCCATACAACAAAAGTGTTTTTTTTTGCCGTTTTTATAGATAATGGTACGGAACCTTTCGTGCGCGAGTCGGACTCGCACTTGGTCGGTTTTACTTCTTTTGTTTTGCCGCATTTTTTTAAATCTTTATGAAATTAGCAATACGGTATTTTTTTTTCATAAATAGGCAAATGTGTCGGTGAAACCACGCATCATGGGACTTACTATCACTAGTGTCTTTATTTTTAAACTATTATTAATATATTATTTATTTATAAAGGTATACGTAAGAATTACTAATAATCCAAATAAGTATTTGCCTATGTTAGTATCAGCAGTGTTTCGTCATTTATTTTTATTGTACCCAAACCTTTTTATGTGCAAAGAGCATGCAACGTGACATGCAAACATATAATACACGAATGCAGGTCAAACAAATTAATGGTGTTGTCATATTACAAGGAATCGTTTGAATTTGCTGCTATACTGCTAAAAATATTCACTACTTTACTACACGACACTTAATAGCTATGGGAAACTAACCAAGACATGTAGGATGAGGTACAATGACTAGTTACATGTACAAATATAATATGTTAAGATGAATTTTGTCGAAAAAAAGCAATTGGTATGTCCTCACGCTTACGTGACTTCAATGACAAAAGCTTTCGCAATATTTAAAATAACCATATATACGTTGGAGGTAACTATGTACGTTTATTTACATTCAGTTTGATGTTATACTTTTTTAGCCGACTTGCATAATTATGTAGTTGCAGTGCGACGTGCAATAAATATATTATATTATGCAAGGTGTAGAGCCCGTTTAGAGAATATTTTAGCATATATGTAATTTGTTAATACATAATAATTGCTCTTTATCTCTCAATAACAAACTGAAATATTTATTTACTAATAACTACTTCTAAGAGAAAATTATTATAGAGGAAAATTATTAATTTAACTAATAATCCAACTTTCTTTTTATTATTTACATTAGGTACACATATAATGACCGTGCCATATTTTAAGTTTCTTCGCCATCTCTCGTCCACATTATAAATTGAAAGACTACAGATTGCAATTTCTTAGCAAATACACATATACTATCGCATAATGCATTCTTTGAAATAATTCTGTTTAAAAAAAAAAACGTGGTGATAAAATAAGTAATCAAATTCTATGTATAATCTAATTAACCGTACAGACAGACTGCCAAATGAATGCCAAAAATATAATATATTTATTTTTAATTGTGAGATTATTTTTTTCACTTTGATGTAGTTTTTGACATTTATGATCTTTTTATAAAATCAGAGCCATTTACAAATCAAACTGTTATGACAAACAAACAGATAAGCAATCAATAAAACGTGAATATGAAATGAAATCAATTTCATTCGGTTGAAAATATAATTAGAAAATAATTTATCGATCTGACAGTTAATTAAAGATATTGAAACAGTTTATTATAGACTCAAAATGAATAAAAATCTATTCATAGGTGTGATAAACTATGTATTTTATAATTTTAGATCACATAAATATTAACAAAAATATTATTGATTTGTACATAAAGAGTATAGCAGTTTAACTTTGTAGACTCTATTTCAGTTTCAGCATTAACAATTCTTATACCATCACTACAACATTTTACACCGGTAAGTTTGATTTCATGTAAGTAATATTTATTTATAATAAATAAATTATATTAACTATTCTATTTTACAGCCTCTAGATATATGTCTACTAGCCAAGATGTGTAACCATACCGGGGTTCGCGAATGTGGATTTGATAAGAATTTGGGGAAAAGATTATTTTTAGATATGTGTGACATGTATGAATACAATTGCGATAACAAGAAAGGTATGTTAGCAGTTATCGTATGAATATGCGCAATATAGAAGAAGGTATTATTAATAATTTAAATGTTTTATTATCTGTTTCAGAATACATTCAAATTGAAACCAACGAATGTCAATGTGATAAAATAAACAATACATACATATCGGGGCATTCAGCAACTAATCCCGTTCCGTCAACGGGGACAGTTCCTGCGGGTTGTAACTTAACGCAGGCATAGACTCTGTAGCTTGTCACAAAATGTATTACTGGTACAGGCTATACGACTTTATATGTATTGTAAACTCGACAATAAACGTTTTATTACATTTTTAAATGTTATTAAAAAAAATCATGTCACTCTCTGGTCCATAAATTTTGCATTGCTGCTTGAAAGTCCTTCTTTCAAGTATCAACGGCATACCAATTACACAAATAGTAAGGGATATAAAGGGATGAAAGAATTATAATAGTAGGGAAGGGATACGCTTGCATTTGACTAAAATATTGTAAATAATGATGTGACTGAAGATGTTAAGCTCACAAAGCCTAGAATGAGACTGACTGACTAAGGGGCCATTTGGCAACTGATTTTCTACATAAGCTACCTGCATACTACAAAGTGCTCTAGCACCGTGCTGTGATTTTTGAAAAGTATCTCAGTTCGTTCCTAAGGTGCTAATAAGCCATAAAAAAAAACACAAAAATTTTATTCAATCGATAAGTGCCATAAATAAATTTTACATTTTCAATTTTCGCACGTAGTTTGATGAAAACGCTGGGCGGCATGGTACTCTACGGTCATGACGTTATTTGGTGTCTTGTAAATAAATAAATACGCTGATATTGGTCTCAATTGGACTTAGAAAATTGTGTAAATTAAAAATAAGCTATTATCCTTTTTATTAGAGTACTATTCCTGAATGCATGAATACTAGTGTAAAAATAATAACAATAATACTTCAGTTGACACTTTTTAGCATACATACAGCATCGTATGACGTCATTATAATGGCGGCTACTGTTTCGCTTGATTAGAAACAGATTAAAAAAACTGTAAACTTTGAAATGAATTTTAAAATTAATTAAGTTATTGTGTGAACTAAAACTAACACTTTCCGACTGCTTATTGCCTAAGCTATCTAAATTGTATATTTTTAGATTTTTTCTCAACTAGAGTAAAATACCCTATTCCATCACCAAAAACTCAAGTTCATTGGTGGATTCGATTTAATTAACCTTTAAGTATGGACGTGATTTTTTTATAACACTACCCTGGACGTGTAGCCTCACAGGCACCTTCAGTTGAATGTCGTTTTTTTTAAATAAGATTATTTAAAATCACTTAAAAATTATATGTAAATCAAAGTTTAGGTTTGTGGAAACAAAAATACGTGTATATAGAATCAACTTTTTATAATTTTTTTATAAACATGCGAAAACAACAGTTATGGTACTTTTTAGGTAATTTAGACTATAGTTATATTTTTAGCAATTAAAATAATTTTAACTTATTTACTTAGCAAAAAAAAGCATTTTATCCTTCATTTAAATATATCACAAATAAAATAAAAATAAAATGGTGGTCTGGTAACAAAAAAAAAATCTGACGAGTGACTTATACAAGCTAAATTATTGGCAATTCAATTGTTTTGATAAGTATTACTCACGTATTATGCATCGAGCGATGCAAATTTCTTCCTCACTGATCATTTTGACACTAAAACTGAAGCTACTGAGCCGGTCAGTCGCAGGGAGCAGGAGGAAGTGTGTTAAACAAAGAAACCAACATTGACGAGTAGCCTGTGAGGCTCCACGGCCATACTTAAAGGTTAACATAGGTCGTCCCTTTGTGAATCAACTGAACAATCATCTCATTAGTGAAATTACCGATCACTCTAGTTTACTCGTTCTAACACGTGTCACGCTTTTGAACAGGTAATAACAGTGGTTGTCATATATGATTACTAAATAGTGGTAGCTGCAACATATTTGGGCTTCAATTTTCTAAAGGATTTCCACACTGGCACGTGTAAAAACATACATTTTGAAAATAACGCCACATGATTTGAGAGCCAATCAAACATTACAAACGTTTTTACACGTAGAGTAATACATACTCAGGTAAAAATATAATACCTAATTCCGCAATTCTGAGGGATATTATTTTATTTTTACCGGTCTATAGAGTCTATACACATTTATCCTATTTGTTACTCCAGGTTTGATCTATCTATGTGCCAATCATCATCGTCATCATCTCAGCCGCAAGACGTCCACAGCTGGACATAGGCCTCCCCTAATGATCTCCAATAGGACCGGTCTTGGGCGGCCTGCATCCAGCGTTTTCCAACGAAGTTTACAAGGTCATTTGTCCACCTTGTAAGCGGACGTCCTACGCTGCGCTTGCTGGTCCGTGGTCTCCACTCCAGAACTCTTCGGCCCCATCGGCCATCCGTTCTGCTATGTGCCAAGCTTCAAACAAATCAAGTCAAGCCAGTACTTAGCTAAGTGATGACAAACAGACACACAAACTTTGTCGTTTGTATTATTAATAGGATCTCTATCTGATTTATAAAAATTGGCAATGATCATAAAACAAAACCGCTATTGTCAAGTTCAAGGGAGTATGACAACAAGGTCATCAAACGCGCGATTTCGTGACTAAGGTTGTGGTATTCATTAACAGCTTAATATATCTAAGTGAACTTATGACAGAGCTCAATAGTGCTTTATATTGCTGGTTTACTACATCCTCATACATTAACGAGGATAAGGTTCCGTTTTCTTTTTTCAATTCTGGTTAGGCTTGTATTTGACAATTGTCTCACCTAACACGGTGATAAGTTTGTAAATAGCCTAGATGAGACTGGTTCTCAAGTACCGAAACACACCGAAAGCTGTCTTAAGAACCTACTTGGTCTGGGAAAGGGTCTGGCTTATGAATGATTACGATAACTAAGCAGCAGACTAAAATAATTAGGTTTATTCATGCATCATAATATAAAACTACATTTTAACTTTTTTCTAACTCAAATCTAATCACCTATTATCGTGTTATGAATAGCTCATGCAATAAACTCGTCGGCAGAACCACAAAAGGGCTTGTAAGACTTCGCAATCGAATAACGCAACGAACAATCAAAGTTTACTGTCGTAACTGAAACAACGCCCAATTGCAACATCTAATTCGCAAATAATTATTTGGAATACCTCTTGTTACTTTGCTATCTGCAGATCACGATATAGTGGTCATACCTTGCCTTACAATACCTAATTAAGTAGTCTAGACCTCTTAAATCATTCGCCATTTTGAGAGGGATCATTTTGATGCAGAGTTAAGAAGACCTTTGTATAATGGCCTTAGTAATTGAAATTGTATTTGACTGTTCTCATCTATTATCGTAGTCTAAAATCTAAGCACGTGATCCGCTTTGTCATAACCAGACTGAGTCAATGCCGATTCGGCTTAAATGTCGACAAATTCGTGATAAATACAGCAATTAATTTAACAAATAACAATGCTAAGCAAAATCTTTTGTATGTAATATCAGATAACTTAGCTTCACATACCATTACGACTAATTACTTACTACTAGTACTGCAATACTACTACTGTCCAAGTTTTATTTGAACCAAAAAGATCATTTAGCCGTTTTCATTCCTTTTAATTTTGGTATTTTTTTTTTTACAGCGTTTTCCGATACAATTTTGATGTTCAGCCATCTATATAATATCATTGTGACGTCCAAACAAAAATGTTTTCTTTTTGCCACCAATGTTTAAAGCTGATTGTCGAGGCCAATGTGTTGTATCTCTTAACAACTTCACTCGATCACCAAAACGTTGTTTTAAAATTCGATAGAAATCTCTTGTTTCACCTTCAGCAGTTGTCTCCCATGTTACTGGTCTGTCACAATCTTTGGGATATTCATTACATGTCTTTTTTATATCAGTTTGATTAATTGCTGTCGAAGTCACATTTATTTGGGTTGTCGATGTAAATTCGGTTGATGTTTCAGATTTCTCTGTAAACGTTGTTTGAATAAGTTCAGTTGTACTATCAGTACTTATTACTGTTTCATTGAGAGATGAAGGCTGAATATGAGTAGCGATTGTCGTGGTCTCAATAATTTGTGGTGTTATATTACTTTCAGTTATAGGGAAGTTATTAATTTCTGTAGTTGGTTTCGATGTTTCCATAGTAGAAGATATTTCTGTAGTGGAAGACATTGCTGTAGTGGAAGACATTTCTGCAGTGGAAGACATTTCTGTAGTGGACGATATTTCCGGTGTGGAAGACATTGCTGTAGTTGAGGATATTTCCAGAGTAGAAGACATTTCTGTAGTGGAGGATATTTTTGCAGCGGATGATATTTCTGGCGTTGAAGTTGAAGCTGTACAACTGCCATTAGAAGAACTTTGCGTTGAAATTATGTTCGATGACGTGGTGGTTCCGATAGTTGTATTTAATGTTGATAATGTCGTAGTAGTTGGTGTGGAATCAACTGTAGATATAGAATTCAATGTTGTAGAAGCGGTTGTGGTTGTAGGTGTGGGTATAACTATAGATGTAGAATTCAATGTTATACAAACGGCTGTAGTTGTTGTTGTGGGTTCAACTATAGATGTAGAATTCAATGTTGTAGAAGCGGCTGTGGTTGTTGGTGTGGGTTCAACTATAGATGTAGAATTCAATATTGTACAAACGGTTTTAGTAGTTGGTGTGGGTTCAACTGAAGATGTAGAATTCAATGTTGTAGAATATGCTGTAGTTATTGGTGTGGATTCAACTGTAGATGTAGAATTTAATGTTGTTGATAAAATATTTGTTTCAGAAATGGTAGCCAAGATTGTTGTAGAATCAGTTGTCATGCTTGAAGTAGTTGATACAACAGTTTCAGTCGCTATTGTAGAAGTAATTGGAAAAGCTTTTGTATTTTCCATCGCGAAGTATGTTGTACAATTTTGTGGGCATTCCTTGGTATCGATTTTCGTGTAATCTGAAATAGATAATTAAAAATTTAAGTGTCAATAATGCTTTCACATTGTTCATATTCATAAAATAACTGCTACCTTCGTTGTTGTTGCAATTGTATTCATACATATCGCATTCATCCAGAAATAATCGTTTTTTAGTACTGTTACCATCAACTCCACATTCAGGAACCCACGTATGATTACATGACATGGCTAGTAGACACATATTTGGAGGCTGTAAAATAGTCTAGTTAGGTAATATAATTTATTTCAGAGAACTACCGTAGTAAATCACGCTTACCTGTATATAATGTTGTATAGAAGGCATTACTATTGTTACCGCTGAAATTGAAATGCGTCTATATTACTTTGATTGTTTTTTTTTATTTAGATATCAATAGCTGAAATTTTTTTAATGGTTTATCTCACCCATGATTAGATATCCATTCATTTTGAGATCCTTCCATAATAAACTGTTTCAATAACTTATTTCTTTCATATTGATAAATGTTATATTTTCACTCACCACAATTATTTACTGTTAGCGTTTCATATAAATACGTTAACCATAAAAAGATTGTATATACTGTTTTTTAAATAAAGTTAGTTATATTTTATTTATTATTATTGCTTTCTCTAACATATAAGGTGATTGAATTCACAGACGCACAGTGCACACGCATCACGAGTGAACTAACACTGTATAGCTTATATCATAACTATTAAATTAGTAATTCGTAATTTTAATCTTTATACCGTTACCAATACGATTCCAATTCGCTTATGAAATGAGTATATCGCATCCACCTTTACATTGGCATATTAGGTACAGATTCTTTTCAAAACCTACTACTTACATACTGCATCGCTACCAGCAAAGTTATAATCGTACAAGAAATACTGCATCTCTTTATTTTATATTTTGTTTGTATAATAATGTACCCAATTCTGGGTAAAGACACACATTTGACAGTTTTTGTACAACCCCCATACTCTAGCCTATCGACTCCTATCCATCCTAACGCAGGTAAGAAAGAGTTTGAGTGAAAGAGTATCACCTCGTTGGACGTCTTGGTCAATAGAAATAAAATAGACTAAGATAAATTAAAAACAATATTTAAAATTTTTAAATGCGTGAATCTTGGAAATACAGTGCTAATTGGCCTCTTTTAATCAGTTTTAATAAGAAGCAAAAAATTGAACAAAATAACTTTATTCTAAGAAATCAGAATCAGAATCGTTGTGGGTTGTGATCGATTTTGTTTTGGTGTCAATTCCTTTCACTACTTTAATCATCATCTTACCATTTTTTATGACTGTGATTCTTTTTAAAATAGTTGTCTGGAATTTTGTAAATTGTGTTCCTATTTTTGTACTTATTTGTTGAGCTCGCCGTTTTTGTGTTAATTTGGTTAATGGTTTGGTTATAGCTTTTTCTACGAAAGGTGTACAGGTTGTACATTTATTTTTAGTTGTTTTCAGTTTCCTTCCAGGTTTAGGAGTATATCTCCTTTTTCCGTTCCTTAAATGCATTGGAAAAGTTGTTTTGACTGTCGGGGCATAGACCATTCTTCTTCCATCATCCCTCAGGAGCTTATAGTTACCCAATCTAAGTGATTTTTGTGGTGGTAGCGTTGGGCAACCACCGACTGGACCAAAGCAATCTGTGTAGTTTGTTATTTCAAAATCTGAAAATATTAGATTTTAGTGATATCATGCAAACTTCATGCATATCATCGCTTACTACAGAGGGAGTGTTTTCTAACGCAAAAAAGGTAAAATGAAAAAAATATACCCATAAACTAAACACAATAGATCTCAATAAATAACAAGGTTTTATATTTTCAATCATCATATATAAAAATATACTTACTTCTATTATAATCACAATTATACTCATACATATCGCATTCGTCTATGAACATCTTCTTCTCCCTTTTTTCTGCACCACACTCTGGAATCCAAGTATGGTTGCAAATATCGGATAATATGCAGCTATTGAGTGGCTAGAATTAATTAAAATGTCACATGTATTATTTAAACCTATTTATTTTTAATTTAGTTTTTTTATTGGCAAAACAATACAAGAGCAGGAAATCGAGCAACAAAAATATCATAGTATTCATAGTCATACCGGAATAAAATGTTGTATCGAAGGTATAAATATCACTAACGCAACTGAAATAAAAACATATTTATGGTGAAATATAACTTTTTAAAGTTCCTTATTCAAGTTAAGAATGTTGAATAATTTAAAGAAGATACTTACCTATAAGAAAATATACAAACATTATATTTTTGTTCCATTATAAAACTTGTTTGCCTTACACATTTGCTTCGATATTTTAAATCATTTAATTTTTTTATTACTATGAATAAAATCTATTTGGTGTGACTGTTGCCTGTAAATCTATTTTATTGGAAACAACCATATTGTATAGGTATTTTTTAGGGTTCCGTACCCAAAGGGTAAAAACGGGACCCTATTACTAAGATTTCGCTGTCTGTCCGTCCGTCCGTCCGTCTGTCTGTCACCAGGCTGTATATCAAGAACCGCGATAGCTAGACAGTTGAAATTTTCACAAATTATGTATTTCTGTTGCCACTATAACAACAAATACTAAAAACAAAATAAAATAAATATTTAAGGGGGGCTCTCATACAACAAACGCGATTTTTTGCCCTTTTATTTGTTATAGTTTTATGTTACCAATATTGATTTGGATACGTTCGTGTCTTTTGCCAGATTGGATCTAGAATAATAAGTAAAATAATTTTAAAAAATAGATTTTGAATAGTATGGTACCTACCTATAGCAAAATATACTAGTACTAAGTTTTATCTTTCAAATAATAATGTAAATGTTTCTGAATCGCATAATTTCGTTTACAGCACAGGG
The DNA here is from genome assembly GCA_951216915.1 of Tetheella fluctuosa. Taxonomy (NCBI): domain Eukaryota; kingdom Metazoa; phylum Arthropoda; class Insecta; order Lepidoptera; family Drepanidae; genus Tetheella; species Tetheella fluctuosa. Next base: position 3,983,946 of record OX578234.1, on the reverse strand, counting down.
ATATATCAATAATCTATGATCATAAAAGGTTATATATTTAATTAAATTGAAACTATAGACATTACATAAGTCATAGGTACATATTAATATAATTGAGTGGGCACACTGCTTTTAACCGAACTTCATTCTTTTTGCATTTCATAACTTCATAGGTTATTCTATGAAACCTATCATAAAGACACAAACATTTATCATTTTATAATTTATTTGATCTTTTAATGTAAAGGTTTCTTCAACTTTTTTTCAACGTTTTGTTTAGTTTTTTTTTTTGCTTTTTCTTTTTACTTCAACGATTTTTATTATTTTCTTTGTTGTTTTTTGTTGAGTTCGTGTTGTTTTACGAACAGACGATTTTTTTGTCAGTTTCCTCCCAGGTTTAGGAGTATATCTTCTTTTTCCATTCCTTAAATGCATTGGAAATGTTGTTTTGACTGTCGGGGCATAGACCATTCTTCTTCCATCATCCCTCAGGAGCTTATAGTTACCCAATCTAAGTGATTTTTGTGGTGGTAGTGTTGGGCAACCACCGACTGGACCAAAGCAATCTGTGTAGTTTGTTATTTCAAAATCTGAAAGTATTAGATTTTAGCGACCTCATGCATATCATGGCTTACTACAAAAATACCCTCAGGAAGGTTTTCTTACTTCTATTATAATCACAATTATACTCATACATATCGCATTCGTCTATGAACATTCTCTTATCCCTTTTGTCTGCACCACACTCCGGAATCCAAGTATGGTTGCAAATATCGGATAATAGGCAGCTATTGAGCGGCTGAAATTTATGTAAATATCACTTGCATAATATTAAACCATAAGTATATATTTTTACTTTAGGATTTTTTTAGAAATCTGCAGTCTAATTGACAAAACAATAGGAGAGCAGGAAATCGAGCAACAAAAATATCATAGTATTCATAGACATACCGGAATAAAATGCTGTATCGAAGGTATAAATATCACTAATGAAACTGAAATAAAGACATATTTATGGTGAAACAGAACTTTTCAAAGTTTCTAATTCAAGTTAAGAATGTTGAATAATTTAAAGAAGATACTTACCTATAAGAAAATATATAAACATTATATTTTTGTTCCATTATAAAACTTGTTTGCTTCGATATTTTAAATCAATTTTTTTTATTACTATGAATAAAACAGTTTTCATTCTATTTGGTTTGACTGTTGCCTGTAAAATTACTTTATTTGAACCAACCATACTGCTTAGTTAATATTTTATTTTGATATATTACCCAATATTGATTTTCTGAACAGCCTATTTCGTAGAAGAAATTAATGGTCTTAGGGCGGGTTGTTTGCTTTAGTTAATGTTACATACGTGCGTAAAATTTGACAATTATGGTCTATTAATCACCATGCGTTGTTTCATCACATAAAGAATAATTAAAGAGGAAATAACCGTACGTTTTTGAAAAAATGCGGAATTTGTGTTAGTGATGGTTAACGCCATCTTTAATATTTAGTCAAATGATACGATCCACCTTAATGATTAGATTAGAAAAAAATGTGTAATAAGTAATAACAAATAGGTAAATCATAATTTGTTGTTCGTGGATATAACAGAAAGAAAAAAATATAAAATATAATTAAATCTCGTATTCTGTATCTCGTGTAGAGCTGTAAAGCACCTTTTTTATAATAATGGCCGTATACGTCAATTGTGATTTACCTCAATTTCACCGCGAAATGTATTTAGTGCCTACCTTTGTTGTGTATAACAAAGCGTTTTCACTAATGAGGAGGATTGAGACTGGAGGCGTACTTCAGTCAGTATTAAGTATTTTAGATGGTTGTTTAATCACATCTTTTGTTGCATAGATAGTAGATTTCATATTAATATTCCCACATTATATTAAAGTTAATATTCTCACATTATATTAAACAGCTGATAAAGATGATATTGCAGTAGAGACTCAACGCTTTCGGTGAAAGCAACGTTGCAGCTAAAACATCTTTAGGAAACGACTCTACGTACTTTGTAGCGTCCTTGTTTGTGTTCCGACAGCTGTTCTTGAGAGTCAGGAGTTCTAGACATTGTGTGCTTACCACCTTCGGCCACCTCATCACTACGTCACTCGTACTTCATTTCATGGCAAGTCATTTCAACAGTCCTGAATATACTGGGTGATTTTGTTATCACTGGCAATACTTGCAGGGGTGGAAGTACTCATCAATGTGAACAACTTTTATTATAGGACTAACTGTGAAATCATGAAAAAAATATCAGCTGTTCCATACAAAAGTTCAATAGCTACTCGAATAAATGTATGAAGCAACCGTATTATTTTACGCGATATCAGAGTTAGCCCTATAATAAAAGTTATTCACATTGATGAGTACTTCCACCCCTGCAAGTATTGCCAGTGATAACAAAATCACCCTGTATAATGCAGTAGTTAATAAATGGAAATGTAAAATTAATACATCTACAAACCTTAAAGAAATATATTTCTTATTAAATAGATTGTCATACCGGAATAAAATATTGTAAACTAACTGTTCCCCGCGGTTTCACCCACGCTCCCGGTGTAATTTTTTCATACAAACCTTCTCCTGGCAATAACGAACACATAAAAGAAAGATTTATCCAATTTGGTGCAGTTGTTCGGAAGTTATACGCGTACAATCATTTCGGCGATCCATTTTTATATATATAGATTATTAGATGTAGATAAAATATTATTATTGGAACTGAGAATAACGTTATATGTAAAAAAATAACGGCCAAGTGCGAGTCGGACTCGCGTACCGAGGGTTCCGTACAAACTTCGTCCATCGTTCGTCCATCACGGAAAATGCACAATTTTATTTATTTACCTTATTTGGGGTTGGTGCCAATTAAGCTAGACCTCTAAATTGTATGAGCGCCCATACAACTCAGAGGTCTTTATTAATTGGCGTAACTATGTATTCTATTGGGGACAAAATTAAAGGAATTTTCAACTTTTTTATTTTTAGAATTTTTCCTTTATTTGTGCTGTAAAACCTTGCTTTTTGCCATTTTTATTTTTATATTTGAGTTTATTGAATGAAAGGTAAATTGCGGTTTCCGATTTATGACGTATTAAAAAAAAACTACTTACTAGATCTCGTTCAAACCAATTTGCGGTGGAAGTTTGCATGGTAATGTACATCATATATTTTTTTTAGTTTTATCATTCTCTTATTTTAGAAGTTACAGGGGGGGGGGGGCACACATTTTACCACTTTGGAAGTGTCTCTCGCGCAAACTATTCAGTTTAGAAAAAAAATATACTAGAAACCTCAATTTCATTTTTGAAGACCTATCCATAGATACCCCACACTTATGGGCTTGGAACCCCCAAAATTTATTGTTTTTTTTTTATTTTTGTGTAAAAATCTTAATGCGGTTCACAGAATACATCTACTTACCATGTTTCAACAGTATAGTTCTTATAGTTTCGGAAAAAAGTGGCTGTGACATACGGACGGACAGACAGACAGACATGACGAATCTATAAGGGTTCCGTCTTTTGCCATTTGGTTACGGAACCCAAATCATGTATTTATTATTATAATTAAAAGCAAAATGTAATACTTACTTATAAGTACATATCCAAACATTGTATTTCTACTGTTCCATTATTAATTTATATATTTTATTAGTTTAGATTGATACTTGAAAATAATTTCCGATTTTTATTTGTGTAAATAAATCTATTTTTGTGCATATGACTGTAACCTAATATATCTTTATCTCTCTTCATACCACGGTTATTATTTTCATTGTTTTATGTTACAAAGGGTAAAAACGGGAACCTATTACTAAGACTTCGCTGTTTGTCCGTCCGTCTGTCCGTCCGTCCGTCTGTCTGTCTCCAGGCTGTATCTCAAGAACCGCTATAGCTAGAGTGTTGAAATTTCCACAAATTATGTATTTTTGTTGCCGCTATAACAACAAATACTAAAAACAAAATAAAATAAATATTTAAGGGGGGCTCCTATACATTTTTTTGCCCTTTTATTTGTTTTGTGGTAGTTCCCGTTGATCTAGAATCACGAAATTTGGCAAAAAGCAAGGTCTTACAGCACAAATAAAGGGAAAATTCCAAAATATAAAAAAAAGTTGAAAATCAAAGGGTGTCCCCATACATACATAGTTACGCCAATTAATAAAGACCTCTGAGTTGTATCGGCGCTGATACAATTTAGAGGTCTAGTTTAATTGGCACTAACCTCAAATAAGTTAAATAAATAAAATTGTGCATTTCCCGTGATGGACGATCGATGGACGAAGTTTGTAGGGAACCCTCGGTGCGCGAGTCCGACTCGCACTTGGCCGGTTTTTTTTTAAATAATTCAATGTGGCTGATAAGCAATTTTAATTAAGTTAATTACTTCTCGCAAATTATAATTAATCATAGAATCCTAAAATGTTTTAATAATAAGTTTAGTGAAAATAATTAAAAACGTACAACATATTATTATACAAAAACATATACGATACGACAATCTACTTCTCTTTCATGTAATTACATATCATTATCTACGATTACTGTTATTATTTTCCTGATTTACTATCCAATAGGTAATGCTATCAGCATTCTGGACACTTTACCCACGGGCAGTGACCTGAACTCAATATAGTATTTATATTATATATCGTGTTGTTATAAGTAAGTATATAATAGAATAGTTTTTTTTTATTAATTCATTTTTATATTTATTTTTAGTTCTTTCTTACTCGAACTTACTTTATTATATAATTTAGTTTGGTTATGTTAGCATATACTTTGTATTTCAGATAATTAACCTTCAGGGCCCAGCATTGTATATAAAAGCGTGTTAAAATGGGAATTCTGTATTTCAAACACACATAGCATACACCAGATAATAAAAGTATAATAATAATAAAGAGACATATAATTAAGGTTCTATTCGACCACGGATGATGAAAAAACTTAACTTGGTCAGTTACAGCATCTCGTTTAGTTAACTTGTTCACGTGTCAAGGTTGAACCGTGGAGTCATATGCATAATGTTAGACTCAAATGAACATTGCACAACGTGTTCATTCAACAAATTGTTGAATTCCTCTCGAGTGCCTGTACGTGACGTGCCATTCTAAAAAGGCCAGATGTAGTATAAATCTCTTTAGTAACATTATAATACTAGGAACTTCGACGTTTACGATAAAAAAATAACTTATGTTGAACTAACATTTTTAATATTGTTTATTTTTTATCAGATGCGATTTAATTTTAATCAAATAAATATTTATAATAATGATCAAAAGAGCATTTTTGTTGCAACTATTTGATGATGGAATTTCTAAACGTAGTATATTTAGAAAAACTAGAATATCAAGAAATATAACTTCTTTTTAATAAAAAAAACCCGTCAAAATAGACTGGCAGATAGGCACTCCACCTGATGGTAAGTGCTCACCGGCAACGGGGGACATTTAGATTTTAGAAATCCTAATAATGTTTAATAAACATATAAATGCTTAGAATACGTTAGAATACGAACATATAAAACATATTATTGTGTTCTTGATTCATTAATAACAATCCGGAAACGATTAAACTAGGCCGGAAGGTGCCGGAAGATTGGAAGTAACGCGAGTGCAATGGTCGTGCGCGCACGCAGCCAATGTCAACGCGAGGTGAACAGGTTCGATTCTCTACTGTACCAAGTGCAAGTTATTTAGATTAAGTGATGATATAATTGCTTAGTGATATAAAAGACTTAGAAATATACAGATTTTATATCGATGTCTACTTATTAAGTATAGGACTAGCATAACAAAGTATAATTGGTTATTATAACTATAATTAATTAATAGTTGATTTATTTTTCAAATTCTGAAACTATTTTCGTTAAATTCCTAAGTAGACAATTAAGTAAGTAGATATTAAAGTACGTTGAAATAATCAGACCAATCGGTGATCACATGCGGTTTCTAAAACCTAGTCTAATAATGTTATAAATAATTACATTTGTTAGAAACTCTTGATACCCTTTTTTTACATTGTCACAACCTAATAGGCCCACTTTCGGTGAAGAAAAATATCGACAGAAAAATAATACTAAGGTAAGTTAGTACCCGCTTAGCTGGCTATTACCCTCAAATTGAAAATCTGTCGCCAAACACCTACCTACATACTGGTGTGTACCGGCGGCTGCACTTAAGAGCCAGATCCTTATAGCCTTTGGGTGCTTATCACCTTCAACCACATCAGCAGCAGTACATAATAAAAAAAAACATAAACTACAGTGAAAAAAAAAAAAAAAAACGAATTGAGAACCCCCTCCTTTTTTGAAGTCGGTTAAAAAATTTTGGCCTGGAATGAGGCACGTTTATTTTTAATATAAGTGATAGATAAACACAATATAACAAAATAATCCCTCTCACTACTGGGTTTTGTTCATACGATAAACATATCTAGCCTATAAATCATATGCATCCATAATAATATTATAAATGTGAAAATTACCTTGTTTCTTTGTGTTTGTTACCTCTGAATGCCTCAATTAATCGTAATGTAATTGAGGCGCAGGTAGCTTTTGGTATGGCATGGTATATACAGGGTGGTTTTTTAGTCACTGGCAATACTTGCAGGGGTGGAAGTACTCATCAATATGAACAACTTTTACTATGGGACCAACTCTAATATCGCGTAAAATAAAACGGTTGCTTCATACATTTTGGTCGAGTAGGTATTGAACTTTTATATGGAACAGCTGATTTATTTTTCGTGATTTCACAGTTAGTCTTATAATAAAAGTTGTTCATATTGATGAGTAGTTCCACCCCTGCAAGTATTGCCAATGGCTAAAAAGTCACCTGTATAAAGGCTTCAGCTACTTTATATTGGGGGAAAACTACGAATAAATAAATGACAGTAGTAAAACCGCAGAGTCCAAATTTATAAGTATCTAGCTTCCACCCCGCGGTTTCACCCGCGTTCCCGATGGATCTTATGTTTTCCCGGGCTAAAAAGTAGCCTATGTGCTATTCCAGACTATAATCTATCTCTGTGCCAAATTTCATCCAAATACGTTCACCCGTTATGGCGTAAAAGAGTAACAAACATCCATCCATCCATTCAAACTTTTACATTTATAAAAATAATTAAGTAGAATAAAGTACAAAATAATAAATAAAATATATGTATAGGTACTTCAATTGTCTATAACTTATAACAACTTGACCGACGGAATAATAATTTAAGACTGAATATATGAATAACTTTATTAAACATTACGCCCACATTCAATATTTTTCCAAATAAAATTTCCACTAAGATATTGTAAATAGCACCCACGCTACTATGGTATGTTGTTTTCTCATTAAATGAAACAAAGTAACATAATAACATTATTAATTAAATGTTCAGCAGAGCTCTAAGTTTTGATGTTGGTTGGTAATATTAGAACGTGTATTTCTTTTTTACAGGATTAATACCTATTAGGGCAATACAGTCGCCGATGCTAACATATCCCACTCATTACGTAACACCCACGTAGCGACTGGAATTGATTTTTGTTAGCGTCCAACTGTCACTGCACGCATGCGCCAATAACATCACGCACACACCCTTCGACTAAACAAACACACACACTCACCCGCATATATATTACATGGTGCAATGTGAACTCTATGCTCCGAAAATACGGTTGAATTTTTAAACATTGTGATATATGGTATTTTTAGACAATACATTCCTATTACAGTGAATACAGGCGCGCCCTCTTCCATACAATTCGGGAAACATAGCGGTAAAGGTTTTCAGTCCTATCTATATTTTCTGAAATATTCACATTTTACAGCACTGTTTCGGCTATCTTTACACTAGTACGTACGTTGTATCAAATGTGTGTTCATGTAAAGCGTAGTTTTAATATTATCCCCAATATTATTTAAAAGGTGTTACTAAAAATAGATCATTTCCCGATATACTGTCAGGAAAGTCTAGTGAGAGCTTTCCATTCATAAAATACATTCATTAGGTGTCCGTCGGTGAAGTTAAACAGTTCTGAGAAGCGAAATTTATAACTGTTGGTGGATAAACAATATAAATTGCCGTTTGAGAATCTAGAGTGACCGCAAATCGATAAAGGAACCCATTGAAGAGTTTTCGTCGGTGCAAAAGAAAACTTGGTTCGAGAAAATGTAAGTTATTCATTATGGCTTTTAAAAAATCTGTATAAAGCGAATGCGTTATGTTCATTCAACTAATTCTAAAATAATGGCAACAGCTGTTTTGTTTGCATGACTCCGTAACTATTATGGATAATAATGTGCATATCGATCCGTATTCGCAAAATGCATAACCTACCTCTTTTTGACACCTGATTAAACTTGCTGAACTTATTTCATTCGTAAATAATACATTTACATACTACTTGGAAATCGAAGATTTGTTGTTTTAGCGGTTTATTGTTATCTCTATTAAGAACTACGTGATATTTTAATTCTATCGATCATTACAGAAGGAATTTTAATAGACTTTTGATCAAAGGTCAAAGGTTAAAAGTCAAATAAAATTCCTTTTGTGATTATTGTTTTAGACTCTTGAATGGAAATTGAATTTTACTCATTCCTGCGTGTTTTATTGTCGAATAGCTTTCTGACACCATTTAACCTTTTTAGGGGATAAATTCCGGAAAATCCTATCACGGAATACGACTACGTTACAAAAGAAATATATTCTCCTTTATATTCTAAAGCCAGTAGTCTGCGAACCACTCTCATTTAATCAATCAATCAGTCAGAACAGAACTTATTCTTTTATGTACAGAAAGATGACGCTACACTTGCGATAGAAGTTCGTGCTCAGGCCTGGATCATCATTAGACTCGTTTATGAGTACCCCCTCAGTTCTCGTTCGAGAACACTGTGCCACTCGAGTAAAAGTACTTTTGACTCACTCCAAATGACGTTAATTGAAAATATAATTAGTAGGTACACGTTTTGCTATATATCTGTTATGGCGTCATAACTGTCTTTATAATTAATGGATATTTACTTTGTTAATCATATCAATTTCAACGATTTTTTTGTTAAAAGTGACTAAATCACGAATTGATCTGTAAGTTAGGTGCACATTTGCACAACCCCTATGATATTTTTTGGTACCGGATGCATTCCAGATTTAAGACGGACGCGAGTTGGAGCATAATTTTCTTGAAACCGGGTACATTCCAAATATTGATTGAAATAGAACTTCATTATATGTTCGAGTAGTACCAATTCATTTACAGACGATCCTGTAATGAGCTTAAAATTACTATAAGAAACATGTGCCTGCCTAAAGTAGATTCCCCTCATAGAATAATTAATTACCTATACCTAGAAATTAGGTTTGCAAACAACGCTCGCTCGGAATCTAAGCCAAAAATTAGCTATGTGTGCGTAACTGCGTCATACACACAGACGCAATTTATAGTGTGCACGTATACGCATTTGGGTCAGATTCTGACCCAAACGATCGGTGCGTTCTCGGTTTCTATAGGTAATAATTCTATGATTCCCCTAGTTGGAATCCTTCAAAGAAGAATGCAAATCCTAACTATATTGCAGCTAATAAGATACACACAGACGCAATTATAGTGTGCATGTATACGTATTTGGGTCAGATTCTGACCCAAACGATCGGTGCTTTCTCGGTTTCTATAGGTAATAATTCTATGATTCCCCTAGTTGGATCCTTCAAAGAAGAATGCTAATCATAACTATATCGCAGCTAATTAAGGATATACAGAAAATTTTATCTCAAAATTCTGATACACAAGAAACCAACGGGGAGTTTCAGAAAGATTTTTCTCTTCTTCTGATTTTAAAAATGAAGTAATGAGAATGAAAATAGAATAGAATTGAAAAAGAGCGACACGGTTTCTTGGAAATTATAAAAACGTTGCAGGTCAACGGAGTCCACATCATGCTGGGGTAGAGATGTTCCTATGACAAGAAAGAGTCAACTGAAGATTTAATAGATATTGCAGCGAAGCTCTATGCCTTCCTGAACTAATCTTCTCGCCGCGGTTACGAAATTCAATATATTATAAATGCTAGGTCTCCCAGGAGCAAAAACTCTTCATATCAAAATACTTTCAAAATTTAACTGATGAGTTCATTTCCTGGTTAGGATTCCTACGCTATATTAAACAGGTTTAATTTTTACGAGAAATTCATTATGACAGTATTCATAAATTAAAATTAGTAGGAAATATAAATCACTGAATGTGGCAAAATGAAACCCCCAAAATTAGGTTGCTTTTAGAATAATATGCTTTTATTAGACGGCAGATAATTCTTAAAACGGCCATTCGTTTGCCATTTGATGGAAAACTTATTGTCTAAGTTTGATACTTACTTAAAACACAATAAATGTCCTTATCTCCTGGCAGTTTTTTTTCAAATAGCCATCCAAAATATGTATACACATATGCCCACACCAATACAAGAACCGGTTGTTTATTTTTTTTTAACTGTATAACTAAACCAAATTTTGTGAATATCTCATTATAATGACTCGGTAAACCATTGTAAAGACAATAATTTAATTGACTTTGTAGATATATAAAGGGTAATTTTCTTGAAAGATCCCCTGTAATGCGTCATGCCTTTTGCGTCATCTTCGCCCTCTCATATTGCATTTAGCTCTTTATGTGACCAGTCTGTCGATGAATGTCACTTGTCTATATTAACAAAGGGTAGGTATACCAAACCCTTATTCTGACATGACGCAGATCGTATTTCAGTAGATACTTACTAAGTTTCACTTAAACATCGTAAATTTCTATTTATTTAACAATAGCGTAGAAGTAGACAAAACAGGAGATTATGAGTTTTAAAATTTTATTGTCTATCTATGTCCCGCGGTTTCACTCGCGTTTAGCATGATGTCATATAATCTATAAGGTTATAGGCCTTTCTCAGTAAACGCGCTATCCAACGCAAAAATATTTTTTCAAAACGGATTGGTAATTCCAGACACTAGCGCGTGTAATTTTTTGTTAATAATTCAGTTAGTAATCAGTTAATAAAATAATAATCACTTTCAAACTGTTGTAACTTCAGTAGCTTTGATTTTCATTTATACCCTCTCAAAGCCTAAACTGAGTGATTTTGATTAAAATAAATACTATACCTACCTACACATTCAATCCTATTTTATCCCTAACCCAAACATGAGAGCAATCTGCCTCGATACAATATAGGTATTTAACTAGACCAATGTCTGCTTTTAAGTGTACAGTGCCTAGTAAACAGCACTGTCATTCATCAACAATTTTCATTAATATATATATATATATTATTTTATCATTAATTAAATTAATGATGTGACGGAAAGTGGTAAGCTGGAACTGGCTCTCAAGTGCAGGTCTTAGTTAAATAGACTTTACATTTAAATACAATTACAATTCATACCACGATATTACCCCACCATACCCACATACTAGGTGGATATTCGATACATCGAAATATCCACCCGGTATAATATGCGGGCATTTAAAACTACTAGATGCTAACTACCAGATACAATGTATGATGTCAAATTATGTTGGAACTAGCTTCTGCCTCGCGTATACCAGTGTATTGCCAGGAATGTTATATTTTTATCTTGGAATACCAAAGTCATGATCCAAATTTTACGGAATACAAAAAGTGAAGAAAAATAAAACAAATTATAATTTGTTGAAAAACTTATTCAAAGAAGTGAAAAGAGAATTCTAAGAAGGTAACGGTAATGGAAATCTGACTTTCCACTCATGAAATATCGGACCAAAAAACAAAACCAAGCAAAAACCTCTCTAATTCACAAAACATAGGTACCAATCTCACAATTTTGAAACAGTCTCCTGTTTACAAAATCCTGATCGAACAATATGATTCTAAATTACACAAAAATGCAATTACATCCCATTTGGAGAGACTCAATAAGTGCCTAATACCTATAAAAGCCTAGGAACTCCCACATTAAACGTGAGGGAATCCGCGGAAGGGATTCTAATATTAAATAACAATCTAAAAACACATTATAACAATTGTTAATGAATTGGAAATTCAATATTTAACAAGCACGGTAAGCTGTAATGTCATCAAAGTGCCAGACAATTATTAATTAAATACAAACATAGTCAAGGCCATAGTCAAGAGACAAGGCCTTTACACAACTTCTACTGTACAAACATGGCCGTTCGCGAAGTACTTGCCGAATGGAATCCCTGTTATCCCATGGAATTCGACTGTAAAAGGTAACCTAGTGAAATAAAATGTTTGATTAATTTCAAATCATATATTAATTACTTTTTCATACAAAATGCATACTTTAATTTCACTTTAGTTAGCTAAATGGTTACAAAAAGATGGACATCTGGCAGACCACTTACCCAAGCCACAGTTACTACGTAGCCCGAGGGTCTAGTCAAGAAGACGGAAAACTGTGGATAGGATTAACGCATCGGCAAGCTAAGAATGGAAGTAGGTAAATAAATATATCCAAAAAAATTGCGTGAGGGAGATAATAATAAATATAACAGATACTTTAACTACTTATTCATTCAAAAATACGTCATAAATAAATATGCTCTGAATAAAATTTAAAATGAAAATCGGATAACAATGTAGGTAAGCCACCTTATAAAACCATCAAGGATACATTGAACCTTCTTGATGTACAACGATTTTCTGACTTAATAGCATTATTAGCTCGTATTGGCTCGTACTACGACGCAGTAACTAGATTAATTCTACATATGATCAGAGTATAATCTTACTCTTATCTAGTACCATATTTTGTATGTCAGAATATTCACAAGCAGCCATCATCGCCTACGGACATTGGTAATACTAAAGTCGTCACAAACTAACCATTTAACTAGACAAATAAACCGACAACTAACCGGCAGTCTTTTTGATGACCTAAATTGGACTGACAATCCAACCGTCTCTGATAGATAACCACCCGACTGTCCCTTTTTTTTCTCAAAAGGTGGTAATCCGTTTATATAAACAAAAATGCTACAAATTATATTATTATTAATCCATCCATTAAATTACCAAATCAATGACAAATCCTTCTTAAATATTACATTGAAATAACTAATTAAATTTTATTGTACCTTTATGAAGGTACATAATATCACACAAGTTATTATAACTAGCTTATCTTTGTTATAACTTATCGGAGGCAGTGAAGAAATATCTGATGAATAAAGTTTCCACTCAAATAGGTAAATAGATTTTCATGAATTTTAAAGAAACTGTCAAGTACCTACTCACAATCTCTTTACAGAGAATTGATTTCATTAAATGACCTTATTTTCCAAGTACCGGGCGTGGCTAGAAAGCAATTACAGTCTAGTTTAAAGCAGAATAGAGCGAGCTAACTCAAGTATACGTCTCTATTCTTTGTCGTACTATGACTGTCAATTACATGAAGCTTTTGAATACTATCCCATCTGTCAGATCCAGGTAACCATTTAGTTAAGTTTAATTTGTTGTCGGAAATTAGCTTTTCTCACCGATTAACTTATTAATTAACTTACTTTATTTATTTCATTAGGTAAGCCTGCCGTTTGAGTATAACTAAGGCGGTAATAACTCAGTGGTTCTGACGACAAAGCCGTTACCAAAGAATATATTGATTCCGTTATATCTATGTATTCGTATATCTATAGTAGCTATGGCATATTAGTTCAAATCCTACAATGAGCTTGATCTCGGTGATGGAAAACATCGTGAGGAACCCATAGCACGGTGGTAGGGTACTTAATAATAGCGTTTTAATTTTATCTAGGTAGCGTTTTGTCCAATCAAGATCAATCCGAGTACACAAGTAAAGTGAAATGAAATACAATGAATGCATATATCGTAAATTTTCAGATTGTCTCAAAAAGTCAGTGACAAATTAGGGCCAAAAACCTGACTGACTTGTATGGACTTGACTTAACTATGTAAGAATTATAACTTGACATTGGCGAAAAACACAAGCCGTATGAAAAAAATCAAAAATAACTTATCTATACTAATATTATAAAGCTGAAGAGTTTGTTTGTTTGAACGCGCTAATCTCAGGTAACACTGGTTCCATTTGAATTTTTTTTTCAGTGTTAGATAGCCAATTTATTGAGGAAGGCTATAGGCTATTTTTTATCCCGAGAAAACACAAGATCCCTCGGGAACGCGGGTGAAACCGCGGGGCGGAAGCTAGTAATAAATAACATTAATTTCATACTCTTTTGCTTCTGATCTGACCCAGTTCCAAACAAAATTGAAGTAAATATTTTCTGAAATGTGCCCTCCACTTTGAGCATTAACGTGACTTAAAGGATTTTATTAGATTTTCCGCTATCATATAAAAGGGTTCAAATCAAATTGTGATAGTTGAAAGGGTCGGTACTGTGAAAACTCTGGTTTTTGACGGATAATGTTTTGTGAAGTTTAGTAGTAAAAAAATATTATTTAAAATGCCATTAGGTACGTTTACATGTTTTCTTTTTAGGGTTCGGTACTCAAAGTTACGTAATATCCGTCTGTATGTCGTGGTCATTGAAATTAAATGAAATGAAAATGAAATGAAAATATGTTTTATTCAAATAGGCCTTCACAAGCACTTATGAATAGTCTGACTCTAACGCTCGGTTCGGAAGGTTGCTTTTACTGAGAAGGGCCGGCAAGAAACTCAGCAATTACTCTTTTCAAAACCAACTCAGATTTATTACATTAAATTATTTATCTAGTCTCACTGACAATATATGTGTGTAATAACAAAAAAAAAAAAAAAACTAAATGATGAGTGACTTAGTTAATAAATAGATAGCAAATTTAAGCAGGCCAACCCCCATTTTACAGCCCTTTTACTCGGAGACAATCAATGATGTCTAGCTGAAATTTTGCCTAATTATAAATATCTATGACGTTAGTTGTGTAATAATACCTATTATTAATATTTATTTTATTTTACATCCTTCGAAATACAAAGAACAGAAAATATATCTTTGTATAAAGCTATATTTTCTTCATCAGTTACAAAATTTACTAGTATAAAAGGGACAGTTACAATACCTACTTAAACGAAAAAAAATATTTAAAAAAACGATTTACCTATATTACATCCACAGCCTGATTCCAAACTAAATAGAGCTTTGTGTCATGCAAATTAGATAACTCATATTCTATATGTATATATACTTGCAATCGAGTAGCTACGCTCTGTTATTTTAATTTTATCAGCATGTTTTTTTTATGTATTTTGTATACAGAGATAAAAAATATCGGCAGCTTCCACGTCGGGAGATAAATCCAATTTGCATCCAACTCTTGTTTATTCAGAATTAGATTATGTTTGGTACACTTCATAAAAGGTTAAGGTTTTTTTTTAATTACTCGCAATATGTCTATTTACTTTGAACAGGTTTTTTGATTATGGTAACAACTGAAAATAGGTCAAACCTAATATTTTTGAACTGAAATTTCTTATAGGTAGGTATTCCATAAATTATACACACTTTTAAAAGTTAAAAGAGTATAAAAGATCACAAACAGGGCCGTTCGCTAAACTATGCTTAAGTACTTCTAATAATAAATTGAATCAAACTCTCTTTGCTGTTATTTTACACTTTTGCCATATTTATGAGATGTTTTTTGCATTAAATTTATGTTATATTATTATTGTGTATATACTATGTTATATGGCGAAAATGCATTACCGCCTTGTAATACAAATTCCATCACATGACAACAGAGCACCATAATAATAATCAAAATTCAGTTAACATCACCGCATAAAAACAATGTTGAAAATGATAAGTTCTAATATCCGTTTAAATATTATCACTTTAAAATAGACTGACACCGATATTATTTAATCAAAATGACGAACAAAATTCTCGTGAAAGATCTCAAAGTAAATTAAAACCAACCTAGATACCGTTCACCTGTTTAAACAAAGTAAAACATATTATCGACAAAGTGTGGGCGTAGATATATTTTCCGAGCGCAAAAAGCATAATAAAATAACGAGACGTTAAGCTCTTTAATAAAATGCTATGGAAATACCAAAGTTCAGGTCAACATAATTGAACTAACCTTTGAACATGATCGCCTTTGGTTGTTGGTATTCATATTTTCATATTTATGATAATGTTTTAAATCTGATAAATACTCTATTATTTACACTTGTTAAAACTGATTTATTGATCGATTGCTAAATAGTGTAGGTACATTATGACAGCAAACACACGAAGGGAACTCGACGTATTGATCAGTTACCTAATGAAATAGGTCTAGCTAGGTGTTCCAGGTATATTATCATTCCATGATTCCAATACCTTGATATAGGTCAGCCATTGTTCCAGATTTTCGATTCCAGTTGAAACGATACCTAGAGGCCTCGGACGAATTTACGTTACCGGGGCGCTATCAAATTCGCATGAAATACGGAAGCCATCTGTTATTTTGTCCAATGTGTATTGCTCATAGTAATGAGGAAATCTAATATGACGATATTATGATGGATGTTTAATTTGAATTTAGAATAAAATATCTATTGCAAGCTTGTTATTTATAATTATAATTTAAAATACTGCAAGGAGGTACTTTTTTATTTGAATAGATTATACGAGATGGATAGAATTTTAGAATGGAAGGCAATGCCTACTTAACATACTCAAAAGTATGAACGAGCGCGAAACTCGCCAATGACTCATTGATAATTTCTCGTTATTGTTAATTCATTTCCCAGTTTACAATCGCTTTAAATTATTATAAGATACTTCCAAAGATGATTAATACTTATTACTAATGTTTGCAACGTAACAGTTTCTATTTTTATTTTACATATTTAGAAAATGTTTCTCAACCATAGATCACATATACGTTCTCGAACAGGTTATAGAGAAATACGAATAGCATGGAAGCCCACTCTACCTGGCATTTATCGACTACGCCAAAGCTTTCGATTCGATATCTCATAGTAGTATATGTCAAGCGCTAAAAGAATGCAAAAAACCATTAGAAACAATCGAACTTATCTATAAGAAAAGCGTTAGTCGTGTAAAATTAGATAAAAAAGGTCCGGAAATAAAAATCTGTTGAGGCGTAAGGCAGGGCGATCCTTTATCGCCGACATTATTTATAACGGTACTTCAAAATATCATGAAAAAACTTAACTGGTCTGAAAAAAGTATAATCATAAAAGGTACCTACTTAAGCAATTTAAGATTCGCTGATGACATCGTATTGTTCTCAAAAACGGCATCACAACTTGAGGAAAAGATAAAAGAACTTCATTGTATCAGCCACGCTATAGGTTTGGAACTGAATAAAGAAAAAACAAAAATAATGACCAATAACGCAGAAAAACCCATTCATGTTGACAAACAACTATTAGAATATGTGTCAGAATACATATATCTAGGCAAATAGATATCCTTCAAGAAATCTAGACATCGTGACGAACTAAACAGGCGTGTGAATATAACGTGGAATAAATTCTGGAGCTACAGAGAAGTTCTAAAATCCGACTTCCCTTTAAGTCTGAAAAGAAAAATTCTGGATTCATGCCTTCTGCCTTGCCTCTCATACGCAAGCCATGCATGGATTTATAACACATTCACAAAAAGAAAAAGAAGCATGCTTAACCTAAAACTTAAAGAGAAAAAATGACATACTGAAATAAGATCAAAGACAAAAGTTATAGACGCTCTATCACACTGTCAAAACCTGAAATGGAAGTGGGCAGGTCACGTTGCACGTACGAATAACACCAAATAGACTAAGAAAGTCGCTTCTTGGGTTGGCCCTTCTGGTAAAAGAAAAAGGGGTAGACCACTGGAAAGATGGTCGGACGAAATCAAAAAGTTGGTAGGAGACAACTGGATATCAATAGCCCAAAACAGAAAGAAGTGGAGAAAACTGGAGGAGGCCTATACTCGTCGAGAGTTCCTTAATAAATGAATAATAATAATATCTAATAATAATTATAAAAATAAGTGTAATAATTCTAATTAATTAATGTGTTATTCTATTTTATTTTGATTATTTTTTAAATACTTAATATTTGATTTGAATGAAATGTAAAATATTATTAAGGAAATAAACGGCTATAATAATAATATTTATCATAAGAATAAATTCGGTTGGAAATTGTTAATTTTAGTGAAGAAAATACTGAAAATTCTTGTCGCTCGGTATTTTAAAATGCACCCATTTACGTATACAGGGCGTCTCACGGCTATGCTACCCGAAGGGAAAGTACCTAAAGTATTTTAAATATTGAAGACCAGTAAGTAACCTACTATCTCAAGCATTCATAGAATATTGAAAATTCGGAACCCTGAACCGGAACTTGAGCCCGCGAAATGAAAAAAAAACATTCTGTATTTTTATTTTAAGAAGGCGATCAAAAATATAAATTACTAGAATCAATTTCTTCTAAATAACATAGCATCCTAAATTAAAGGAAGACCGTAAAACTTAACATTATGTCGTTTCTATGTTTGTCACAATATTGGCAAAAATAATATAAATACTATGCTATACAGTTTTATTCTCTAAAAATTACTCTTTTTTTATAATTTTTTCCGTCGATAATATTAGGTCTAATTTGATCCCCTTTCGTTTGTGCACTTTATCCAGAATAAAACTGTAGGTAGGTATATGCAGTTGTGCCTACTTGATTTGAGTAAAATTTCCTATCTACAATATTTAAAGTACTTTCCCTTCGTATGGTAATGCCTTGGGATGGGACACCTGTATATATATGAAACAATTTGGCCAAATCCCAAAGGATACCCCTTCATTTATTATTAAAGTATTACCAAATCAAACCGGCAACGTTCTGAATTTTATATAACTTACGATTTAATCGTATTATTTACCTTTGTAATTTCTCTCCCGAAATATAAATTTTGATGAATTGAAATAATTTTGTAATTAAAAAAGCATTAACTTTTGAGTCCTAATTACAAGGATACAGGGTTATATAATACTCAACATAGATTCCTAAAAAATAAACCAAAATATGTAAACACAATTTAAGAGAACAACAATACTTTTCGGGTGGCCATCTCCCTTCGTTTAGGGGCTCCCTGTCAGGTCGCACATCGGTGTCAGTGTGGTGACAAAGCAGACCGCTTGGGACACCACGCCCTTGCGTGTGTTTCCAGTGCAGGACGTGTGCCCCGTCATAATTCTATCAACGATATCATCCATCGGACTTTAACCAGCGTCAGTTTGGCCCCCACACTCGAGCCCCGTGGCCTCATGAGAGACGATGGTAAGAGGCTCGACGGAATAACTCTCATGCCCTGGAAGTTGGGACGACCCTTGGTTTGGGATGCCACCTGCGTTGATACCTTGGCGCCGTCTCATCTTCAAGGCACATCAGAGAGAGCCGGCTTCGCAGCAACATCAGCGGAGTGCCTCAAGCGGCGCAAGTATGCACATCTCGACAGAGGGTACATGTTTGAGCCGTTTGGGGTAGAAACTCTCGGCCCGTGGGGGCCAGGGACACACAGTATATATAAGGACTTGGCGGAGCGGTTAAAGGAACACACGCGTGACCAGAACGCTGGCTTTTATTTCGGTCAACGGATAAGCTTAGCTATCCAACGTGGAAATGCAGCCAGCATTCTGGGCACGCTCCCATTTGGTGACGGTCTTCCTTTTTAGTTGTAATTGTTTATATTTTTATAATGTGTAGGTAATTAGTTATTTATTTGTTAAAAGTAATTAATTATTACTTAAGTTATAATATATTTAAGAGATAGAACCTGATTTTATAAATATTAATTTGATCCGCAGAAATTGTTAATTACAAAGAAAGAAATTAAAATATTACTTATTTGAACATTGATACAATCTAATTAAATATATTTTCAAAAATTACCAAATTCTGACATTTT
Source organism: Tetheella fluctuosa (assembly GCA_951216915.1). Taxonomy (NCBI): domain Eukaryota; kingdom Metazoa; phylum Arthropoda; class Insecta; order Lepidoptera; family Drepanidae; genus Tetheella; species Tetheella fluctuosa. The sequence continues at coordinate 3,964,041 of OX578234.1, read as the reverse complement.
TAAACAATGTTGTAATTAATACAAATTCTAACATTACAAAAAAAAAGATTTATATTTTTTTTTTGTTACAAGCACTGAAAGAAAATCAGTTATATTGTAAAAACTTACCTAGTTTATATTGAATATAAAAAATTAAAAGTTTATTAAAATCAAATACTTATCTACGATACCGCTGACTCCATCACATATGCGTTACATTTTTGTACATTGAGATTCTTTCTTAGCGTTTATTAGCATTTCTATCTCTCATTAGTGTTATAATAATAACTGCTAAGGCATATATTTTCCCCCAGGGCGACAGAAGGAGGTCTGGCGCCCGGAAGCGATGGCGAAATGCCCGTGGGTGGGCCGAAGACGCCGCAGCAAATCGCCGCCCAACGGCGCCTGCAGCAGACACAGGCGCAAGTCGATGAGGTAACGACTTTGTATTCCAAAAAAAAAACACATCAATATCCCCTGAATATCGTGCAAACTTTATTAGGAAGCTTAAAAAAATATTCAAGCATTTTTGAATTCGAACGGCTATAGTTAGAATACCTACTAATAGTCGCACGATCGGTTCCTTATTTCTTTGCACATCATGATGGCCATCAAGCACATACCACTTTAATTCGGCATCTGCTCCTTGGAGTTCTTATTTTCTATACTACACCTGCTTTGGACTAATTAACTAATAGCATCTTCTTTATTTACAGTATAGGTAGGTATGCTTGTTTGCCGACTATGCTGTATAAAAAAAAGTTGTTCACAATGATGAGTACTTCCACCCTTAAAAGTATTGCCAGTCATAAAATAATCACCCTGTGTGAAAAAAAAAGGTTTTCTCGATGGTTTATTACCCATAAAGAACACGTTTTATTCAAAGTTTATGTTCGATTTCGATATAATACCTACAGAGATATAGCCCGCAAGTAATTTCATATCTACATATACCATAGGTAAATGAGGGTAATTTCATTCTATTGATCGCTTGCTGTTTTAATAATCGATTAGCTTCGTTGCAATTGGTTTTACCTTTTTTTCATAGGTTCGTTTACTACCTATATAAATTTATTATAAAACTCACCCTCAACAATGATTTTCTCCCAAATAACTTCCTTAATTTCCCAAATTTTTGGTTGTTAAGACGGAACCAGAAATTGCGCGTAATGCCACGAACAGACTGATGCAATGCAATGAAACATTCTAGAGTTCGTTTCACCAAAGTACCGTGGAATTAATAAAAACCGATCTTTTTTCATCTGCGATAGGACTTCTTTGGTGAAACGAACTCTACATGATTTGAGAGCACGAACCGCATATTTACTAAGTACGAACCTTTTACGCGCTCACTGCGCGCCCTTTGTGTTCGTCTCAAAACTGGCAAATAATCTAGCTAGCTCTGCGCACGATTTGAAATGTTCGTAACGTGCGCAACAAATGATCGATTCGTGCGGACTATGGGATTTTTTTACCTCGTTGTTACTTTGCAATAACATAGCAATATGTACGGCAAATTCTTGCATTGCATATACGCGGCATAATGTTTGTATTTGCCTCAAATTCTGTCAAGCGAGGGTTACTTCTTAGGTAGTAAATATATTAATATATCAATCAAGACAGCTACAACAGTAGGTATATAGTCACAGGAACATGTATGAGAGCTTGTATGTAACAGCTTATATGTTGTAACAAGTATGTTTGTAGTCATACGAAGTACTGGAAGCAGGAAATTAAACGTCGTCCAATTGACACGGACGAAAATGTTCAACTTTATAGTTCACATTAGTTTGCAGTCATAGAACTAAGTATATCGAGTAGTCTTATGTATACTTAGCTACTTAGCTTATGTATGAGGTGCTATTATTCTAAGTATGTATACAGGATGATTTTGTTATCACTGGCAATACTTGCAGGGGTGGAAGTACTCATCAAAGTGAACAACTTTTACTCTGATATCGAGTAAAATAATATGGTAGCTTCATACATTTTGGTCGAGTAGGTATTGAACTTTTGTATGGAACAGCTGATAATTTTTTCATGATTTCACAGTTATTCCCATAATAAAAGTTGTTCATTTTGATGAGTACTTCCACCCTTGCAAGTATTGCCAGTGATAACAAAATCACCCAGTATATTGGTTAGGTAGGTACCAATATTATTTAGAGCAGTAGAACATTATTTTATCTCAATATCTTTAATTAGAAAGCAATTAATAGCAGAAACTTAGGTTCATCATCAGAACTTTATGATGTAGATAGTGTTGAAAGACATAATCTGGATAACGAATCCCAAAATAATAATGATTTAATGAATATTGAAGTAAGTGACTCTAGTAATCTTGGTTCACAATGAAAATATGCTTTACTTGAGTGTGGTAACCTATATTTAGAAATAGATCTGGGATAGTATGTACTTTATCAAGCATTGTGTCCTGTTACGTCATATTTTGATAGACGTGCATAACTATAGTAGGTACCTATCACATCTTACGTCATTATGCATTAAGCACTACCCTTTGACATTGCTGGCTAAACGCTTAGGTCATTTAGAGACATTATTATTAGGTGGCGTAATATTTGGTGTCTACCCTCCAAGGTAGATAGTGATATAGATTTAATGTACATTCAAATATATACTTAATTACACTGTGTTTAGTGATAAAGTAAATGTGATTGATCACCAATCCGGGAACTGGCTGATCGATTTACGCGATATACTTGATACGCAAACATTCAAGAATACATTAAATAATTCCCAGAAAAATACAATACGCCACTTATTTTAATTACGTCAGAATATTGGAAAACAAAAGTAATATTAGACTGAATAACAGACGTGTACATAAACATGAATCTCTATTCAAGTTGTTGGTAGGCACACAGTTCGTACAATCAGAAAAAGTATAGAAGAGGATAAATAACTAAAGGTAGTGATAAAATTAATCTGTCAACCATTGATGATTGATTAATCCTAATATTTCGTTTCAGGTGGTCGACATAATGAAAACAAATGTTGAGAAAGTGCTGGAGCGAGATCAGAAGCTTTCAGAACTTGATGATAGAGCAGGTGAATTATAATTATTTATGGTCATTTCACTTTATAAATAAATCCTCATGGATAATCCTCTTAGATCCCACTTAAATTTGCACCGTGCAGTGAATGAAATTTCTCCAGCAAACTGCCTCATTTTAATATGAAACTGACTTCACAAATTCATAACATCTGGCTAAAACCTGACTTAATTCTTGCTAGATATAAGATGTACCATCATTGATCATAAAGCAGGTTGATTGACCAAAACTACATTGACGCTATCACGAAAAAATTACAAAACAAAGAGTTGCTTCTCTTTATAATCTATATCGCTTCAAATCACAGACTATATGTTCTGAATTGTTTATTACAGATGCACTTCAACAAGGCGCATCACAATTCGAACAGCAGGCTGGGAAACTGAAAAGCAAATTTTGGCTTCAGAATTTAAAGGTACAATTTTTATTTCTTAATTAATGTGAAATTATATCTAAAAAAGCTTTGCGCGAATCCCAATAGGATAAAATTTTCTTCAGGTCAGATTAATTTAAAGGCCAAGGTATGTCTCGTCGCAAGAATTTCAATCAACTACAATGTGACATGGCCCTTATAAAATCAATGACCTGAAAAGGAATTCAGACCTTTCCTGCAATATGGAAGAAAGGGTCTAACACCTGTGTCCCTTTACCCTATTATCCTATGACCTGTGAATTAAGGCGGAAATGTGTCTGAATTTAGAAGGTGAATGAACTGCAGTACTGCTATCGCCTTCTGCGAATGCGAGTCACCCTAACCAATCATTAGCGAATTGGTTTCTTTTTAGATTCTAAGAGAATTTATTTATTACACATAATATGGAATACCATAGAATATACATCAATTATTACACAATCTCTCTGCCGATCGTTTTCAGTCAAAGTTTTAGTTTTTGTCAAAATGTTTTTAAATTTAAATTTCCAGATGATGATAATCGCCGCTGTAATCGGAATTGTTATCTTGGCTCTAATCATCGGTGAGTTTCAATCATCATCATCACCAACACATTTAACACTTTATTTTCAGTTAAACATAATTATGTTCTTAGACTAATCACATTATTATTTTTTCCACATTTTCAGCCAACTTTGTGTGAACAAGTTTCGGTAACCGACGTTTAATTTAGAAGTTAATTGTTATAATGTTAATGAATAGTATAACGTATTTATTAATTTTTATAATTACGTTATTGGTACTAAGCCTATATATTGGTAAGTGGGTATCGTATTATAGCTGTTGATGATGAGTGTTGGCTTTATCTGTTCTATTGTCACTTATATCTGTCTTTCTATATTGACGATTATTTCATGCCATTTTGAACTCTAACTACTACTATAAGTTGACATTCATATTACCGACATGCTGTCTACTGACAATGATTTCCAATCATTTTTAAAACTAGACAAACACCACACTACACGTCCGTCCGAGATTATTTTAGATACTGGATATAAATACCAATTTTAGCTTTAATATCTTTACCTTTTTACCATCTGCAAGCAAGTGGGTGATATTTTAGGATACGAGGTCCTCTGCACTTCCAACATACGAATCCGTCGTCCTATAGCCCTTAGCATAGTGGCCCAAGCCGCCCCAAAACAATCCCCAAATAGTCGTAACTCGTAAAAATCCCTTCACGTCCCCAGCAATTCGATACTGCAACAAAAAAATACGTGTGGCACTCGAGGACTGCCGCGGTAAAGCTAGTGCATTGCATTTTTTATCAACTTATGCAATTATAATTATTTATTTAGTTTTTATTTATTCAATATAATTTTTTTTTTCATTATACTACTAAGTCCGCGATAAAAGCTATGCAATAGCTTAACAACGAGAAACAAAAATAATAGGCTGTCAATAAAGGCTCATTTACACACTGAGAACACTGTGTCATCTCATGATTAGGCTGTATGGGTTAGAACCCTTTGCCTTCCCGAAATAAGGGAAAACAAAAGAAAAAACTGATACTGACTGAAAGGGATGCGTTCATTGAAAATATGGCGGTATTGTGCTCGGCCAATATGGCGACTGCCATTTGCACCATTAGAATGTAACAAAATACTCGACAATCCGAATTTTGCGGATATATGTTGTCGACTCGAAATTATTATTGTTTATGTTTTATTATTCAGGTAAGGTTTTAATCGAGTCACGCTCGGCCGAGCTACATGGTAGGCGGAGTGGGGGGTGTCAGGTTTTTTCGTTACGGAATGTCTTGATTCGGTCGCCGCGCTCTAAGCCCGCGATAAAAGCTGTACAATAGCTTAATAAATAATGTCCTTAATATCACCTTCAATCATCCTTCGGTAATATGAATGTTTTACTTAGAGGTGTACTTTAGCTTTATTTTGCAAATGTGTTAATCTTGTGTCTGGGATTGCTCTTTATAACATAAGTATATAACCAAATGTAATCAAAACATATACAACCAAAAATAGTTATTTACTTAAATACTTTAAATAGACCTTATAAATTGCTTTTAGATATGTAAAAATTCTAATATATCCAAGAATGCCTTGCTTGTCCCAGACCCCAACTTTTAGTTTGCTTACAAAATAAAATACTAAACAACCTAAAAGAGCGCCCTAAAAAAATGCTTCCTTCTTCAAAACAACTAACAAATACTGACAAAGCTTTTACTACCACTAGGGGAAACATCAATATTATTATTTATATCTTGTACATTTCAACGTATTTTTAGGATACAGCCTAATTAATTAGATAAATAATAAATTGTTCCCATATGTATGATATTCAACCTATTTCGATGTCATTCAATGGTTTTTAATTAATCATCCTGTCAGCCTGACCATTCTACGAATGATTACCTATTCAAAATTGGAACGCGTGCCAAAAAAATTCAATTAAAAAATACTCCACCCATCGGGATGTAGAGAGTTGATGAGGTAATTTATGGGCCGAAGTGCTCTTCTGAAAATATGCCTGTGATAACAAGGCTACTTAACAAGGCTACTTAACAAGTCGCACTACTTGTTCAGTCTGCATACTTATCTACTCGTGTAGTGTAATCGAGTAAAATTAAAGCTTCGCTTTACAATCTAAAAATGCTTAAAATTCTACGAGAATTGTCTATTGTTATAGCTATCTCGAGTTTATGGCCTATATTAAAAATTAAGATAGGTACATATAAAACTAGTTTCAGTGTGTAGCTTGCTTTAATCACAAATCAAAATTTTGAGTGAGCTTGAAAACCAAACCAAGATTCGAGGTTAATTTTTTGAATTATCACTCCTGTGATATTCTCATTTTATAACATAATTATAAAATATCTAAGTCATAGGGAGGCACTCTAACTTTGTAATTAAAAAAAATAACAATGTGGTGTCTTGTTTGAAATCGTTAAGAGCACATTGAATTAATTCAAATTGTCAATCGTTTGTGAAATTGTTTGTATGTTATCTCAATACACGAGTATCGTCAGCTTGTTATCGTTTTTTGGTATTAATAACGTATTTTATTATGTTTTAGGTCTGTAAACATCTTTTTTGGAGGATCGCACCCGAGGTAAAAAAGTGCTTTTTATTTTATTAGGTTACATCATCAAATATGCACAACCATCGCGTGTCTTACTTATGCATTTTTTTTCATACAGGTAACATTGTAACCTGGCTGCGAGAAAACTACCTGCAACCATATGAAAACCATAATTTGAACCTTATGTTTATTTCAATAGAAATTAGTATTTAGTATTGTTATAAATGTCCTAAGCGTAACCGTACTATAGGTACGTACCTAATAATATTATGTTATTGACAAAATCTGTCCTTTCAACATCACACAACATAAAGACATGGTTCTTTTGTATCACCCTTAAAACGGCTCTGTGAAATATAAATTTATAGTATTTTTAGATGATCTTTCTTTGTTATGAAAAATTTACCACAGACATTGATATTTGCATATTAGACTCCTAAGGCTTAAAAAAAACCATATCACATTAATAATTTTCTGTTTTTCTGAAATATATTTACATAGAGAAAATTAGAGAAAATATTTTTTCTTTCAATTCGGACCAAACTGAAAATTGTTATTTGAAGCGCATTTATTTTTATACCTACTTGTCAAATTTTTCGAAAAAGATATTCTTTTCTGAACCGTATTTGAACGTTGATCTTTTATAACACTCTACCTAATGCTGTTTTTTCTGTACTTATCCAATTTATAGGTGTTGAATATGAATAGATTTTTACGATTTATATATACATGTAACGTCATGAGATAGTTTTTAGTTGATTTCTTGAAACACATAAGAGTAGGTAATATAATTTATGGAATTAATCTAAAAGAGCGTATCGTAGGTACCTATCTATGCTTTACAACAACCTACCTCATTTCGTTAATAAAAGCTGTTGAGCCAGTTAACGCCAGCTTTTTGCAACAAAATGAGTGTTATATTTTGGGTTATCTAGATTATAATTTATAATTCAATTAAAAAAGCAACTGCATGGGTAAGAATTACGAAAGAAGAAATTCCTTACAAACTGAAACATTATTGTGCAGTTTGAGTGATATTCTTACAATTTTAAAGCATCGCGCTTGCACTAAAAGTGCTGCCAGCATAAATGTCGCTAGATCGCGCGCGACTTTTAAGAAAATACATGTAGCAGGTTATCTATTCTACTTCGCCCTCATCCCTATCGCTACAACTAACTGTTTCCCCGTCATATATCTCGCAATGTAATATGTTTATAACGCTTTTGAATATATATAGGTAGTTGTAAAATCTATAACCGTGATTTCTATTTGAAACGAAGATTTGTATTCAAATTGTTGTTGGTTTAAGTAATCAAAATGTTAGACTTAACGTATTGAAAAAAAAAACTTGTGCAATCAGTTCAACGTAGGCAAATTAATCGGTAACTGGCCAATATTTGTATTTCATTATATGTAACCCATGTGTATCCAATTAAGCGCATATATACAAATATCCTTAAGTGTGTGTGTATTATTGTACGTAAAGAAACATGCTTCGTAGTTAGTAATAGTAAAAAAAATATTAGTTAAATTAGGTGTTTGATTCAACAGCCATGCATTTGCTGAAAAGAAATACTCGTATGACGTCACGGAAATTTGGCCAGTATCATGCATTATAGTTTGAAATGCAAAAGTCAGTTTCCATCATACTTATATCACTAACCTTTAATGTTTGGAAACTGACTTTGTTTCCTTCATGGCATGATGTGCACTTCGTTATTGTTGAAAGTCTTTTAGATGAGGTATTAGATTTGTAAGTTTATCCACTAATTCTTTTTTTGAAACACTATCATAATAGACAACAATCCATGGAGTCGTATTTGAAATAAAATCACCGTTTGTTTTAGCCTGTTTATTTTATTTACCTATCGATAGTGTTTCAAATATAGAAAATAGCATTCACTGTAAGGTAAGATTAAATACACCAGGAAATAACTACGTTAACAATTTAGACTTAGAAAAGGTAATACCACTTAAAAACGTTATTTAATCAAGTGCTAGATAAGTACGCCACTTAAACATAACTTATATTAAACAACGTTTATAAGTTTTATGTAATTTATGAATAAGCGTTGTGGTTATAAAGACAAAAAGATTTTAAATTAGATTAGAAGAGTTATTTAATTTTCACTGCTCTTTGTCTTTATAATATCAATTTTATGTAGAAATATGTAGGGTTGCCTACACATGACATTATTGTAATACATTATTATGATTATTTCAAAATATTATTGCTGACAGTTATTTATATATCATTTATATTATTAAACTGCGTTGTCGCTCACATCACACACAGATTTAAGCACTTTGCTGAGAAGAATCGAAAGGTTTCACTCTCCATAAAGTTACGCTATATTTTGCTTAAATTCACCTAGAAACGTCATGTTCACTGTTTACCTATAAGAACTTATTTAATTAAAATTATCGAAATATTTTAAGATTGCGTATTTACTATTTCTAGAAAACGTTATCATAAAGCATGATTATCTAGCTTGTTGTTTAATCACCTTGATAATAATATGCAATTTAGTTTAAATTATTCAAAAAACTATGAATGAGTAATATTAATATTAATTTATAATATCGTTTTCTAATATATTAATTTATTATAATATATATACATATAATTATTATAATTTATAGTTTTAGAAAACAAAAATGTATCTATTTTAAATAGTTATTGCGGTATAAATATCAAATAGAAACCAATCAAAATATCATTGTAATCAAAACATGAAACCTAATATATAAATAAATAATAACTACTTACGTATGTATGTACCAATATATTGTAATTACTGCTTCATTAAAATAAAGCAACTTTATTAACAATATTCGTGTTTTTATTTTTACCTTTCTAACACAGCCCTAGTGGAGATGGTAAATAAAAAGAATACAATGTTATTGAACCAGGAACCAGGCTTATCAGATGCGAACCCAAAATTTGCCGCTGCTCTTTTTATAATTTTGAAAAAAAATCGATATTAAGTAGAAAATGATTAAAAATAAAACTTAGGTAATATATTTCTCATCTTACTTATAATATAATTTTGCGTGATTTTTTGCAAATCAAACACATTATCTCATCATCAGCCATTTTTTTAGTCCAATGCTAGGACATAGACCACGCGTGCCACTGCTTCCCAGGCCCTAACCATCCGCAACCAGCCCAGTCCGGCCATACGAACGTCCGAACTGAAGTCCGAACGAAGCTGAAATGACAATGGGACTCTCTTCGACAGACTTGACTGGCCCATTACCACTTCAGCTTGCAAATTCGTTGAGCTATGTCGGTTACTTTGTTCTTTACCAGATGTGGATTGCGGATTTTATAACTCGCTGAGTAACTTACATTTTTGGACCAGTCAATGGGTCAGTGTAGGTAGCTTCGTAGGTAGATCATGAGAGACAGGACCCTCGCTTGCCAGCGCCGCCGTTGCCCCCACATCTGTGCCACCTGGATTGGTCCAAATTGCTAGTGCGCTTCAGTAGGGTATCCTATTATTTAGTGAGATTATTAGGATTATAGTATAGCTACCAGCTTCTACCCGGCGTTCTTGGGATAAAAACAAAAAAGTATGTCATTCTCCGGTCCTTAAACTGTTTCAATACAAAAAATCACATTGCTCCGTTCCTGCATGAAAGAAGGATAAACCAACAAACATACTTTCGCATTTATAATAGTTACTAGCTTACGCTCCGCGGTTTCATCCGCATTCCCAAGTGATCTAATGTTTTCTCGGGATAAAGGTACTATTATCACAGTGTAAAAACATACAGTGGTCCATCGCGTTTGAAGTCACGCGAAATGCCTGCCTTTTGTATAGGCTTTCGTCATTGCTGCATTGTGTCCCAAGCGAGTGTATGGCAGCTTGGGTTCGTTACCGCCCCTCTCTGGCCCCGCAACCCCGCATGATTGCTCTGTCTAGACGTGTCCGTTGACCGACTGTAAGACTGTGCTATTATTATATTTGTTATTCCTGGGTATAATTTACCTATGTGTTGCCTTTATAGTACTATACTCTTTGCCTATGTGCCAAGATCATACAATAATCTTGTAGAAATTAACTTTTTGAGTTTATTTTATCCCAGTTTTTTTTTATTTTTCGGGCAACTGTTCTTATTTTTCTTTCTATAAAAACCTTATTATTATTATGAATATTTTTAAATATAGCCAAATCGGTCCAGTTGTTTTCAAGTAATGCGCATACCTACGAACAATATTAATTTTCATTTATTAGATAATTGGGAATGGAATAAGGGCAAGATCTCGATTTTCATCTTGGTCACACATGAATCGTCTATGGTCATAAAATAACAAAGCTGCAATCTGTCAAATTGTCAATGTCAATATCAGCTGAAGTGGCTATAAAGTTTGGTGAATCGAACTAGTTTTTAATCAAAAATATGTGCAGAAACTACGTTTTAACAAATAATATGTAAATTAAACTAATCAATAACTTTCCATATTCATTTTGTCAAATAAATTGGATTAAGAAACTATAGTTCATGAGATAAGGTACGCTAACAAATATATTTTCATTTAAAAGTTTACAAACAAGTAGGTATTTCACAATATTGTTAATATAAAAAGTACGGAATATCATCAATTTTCCTTTATTATATTTGTAAGTTATTAAATTCCTAATTATTTATGTACTGAAATAACGTAATTTCTTTAAAGGTTTTTTTTTCAATAACCATAATGTTGGAATTGCCTCGCATAACGAGAGCCCTAAGGGCGCACACGCAGCTTGACAAACCTCGTTGTTTGAAACCTAATGTAAACCCTACCAAACCCAAGTTAGTGAGGAATAGAAACCTTCAGCGGTGAGTTTTTGTTTATTTTCTGCATAGATGGATACCTATAAGGTATCTATCTGGCTATTATCTATCTAATCTTTTACATGAAGGGATGCCTTTGCGATAAATCCAAGATTAAGACCATCAACTAAATGAAACCTGATGTAGTAAAGTAAAAAGTTGCATTCTAGAGTTAACAGGGATGGCAATAGCCTTGGTATTGCAAATATCCTTATGCTGCGGTAGTCAGTTACCATCGGTTGGACCATTTGCCTGCTTTCAGCCTTTGACATATTAAAAAAAAAGGTTTTCTACATAAGTTATTGCACACAATTTTAAATATTTTACACATTATTAATTTTATTTCTTTTAACTAGCGACCCGCCACAGCTTCGCACGGGTTGAAAACAAATTATATACTAAAACCTTCCTCTTGAATCACCCTATGAATAAAAAAAAAACCACATCAAAATCCGATGCATAGTTTTATAGATCTAAGCGTATATAGGGACAGACAGCAGGAGCGACTTTGTTTTATACTATGTAGTGATTTATTATTTATTTATTTACTTGTATTGTATTTAAAATATACCTGCTATGCATATAAAGTTTAAGTTTTATGTTGTCAAATAACTAATTATCAATTGAATAAAATCAAATCCACAGATTTAAATCCCTTTCTGACATAAAGAACTACATAAAACAAACTGAACCAAACTCTGCTGGGATACTAAAGCTCTTGGATCAATTGAAGGTAGCGTCTAAGCTCCTAACTGGTGATCAGCCAGATGAGATCATTGAAGATGCAGCCATATTGAGCCTTAAGATGTTTTTAGATCAGGATATTGTGATGCTGAAGCATCTCACTCAATTGAGACAGATGTTTGGAACTGTTGTTTCATCTACTGCAAATAAGATTTGTGAGGTAAGGTGTAATTAAATATTACTGTGAAGACTACATTGTAACTAATATTATAAATGCCTATGTGAGTTTGTTTGTTTGTATGAAAAATGTAGCCTATGTCCCTTCCTTTAGGCGTGTACCTTTTCATGTCTAAACCGGTGAACCAATCGCGACCAAATTTGATACGCAGATAGCCTATGGTATGGAAAGGGACATAGGCTACTTTTTTTCTCGGGAACGCGGGAACGCTGTAGTCTTCCAAGAGATTACTATTATTAAGAAATCAATCAATACTGCAAATAATTTTTTTAGATAGTGAACAACATATCCAATGAAATAACAGAAGAAACTAAGGAATACATTCGCACAGAAACTTCTGAATCTAACAAAGAGAATATCAAGCTTTGGGGAGAGAACATACAATGCCACTACATACCATACAAGCCAGCTAAGAAACCTCTTGCTAAGCTGACGAGGAAGCCAGCCACGGCAAGCGCTTTTGTTACTGATTTCTCAATGAAATATAACCATACTGCAAGAGATAATGATATTTCTAAAGCCCCTAAAGCTGTTCCTGTATCTAAGGTAATTTTATGGCCTAATTTATAAACAAATTTTCTATATACATGATATGTCTGTCATTTTCCATGGACCCTGTATTATGGATAATAAGCCAATAACAAAGGTGATTGGCTCAATATATTTATTTTTAGTCTAAGCTTTGTGTCCTTACCATCTTCTCCTACACCACTACTTACCATGGTAAGATTGTGGGCAAAAAAATTTATACCAGTGAACCAATACACTCCAACAAGATTTTATGGTGAAAATACTGTAATATAATTACAAAATATCTTATAAATGTAAAGATATGGTAATTTCAAGATAACTTTTTTCATACAAATTGTGTACTTAATACTGTTTTAAAATAACATGTCATTAAACTCAGGGATCAATCAATATTTTACAGTGAATTGTTCTTAAATATGCTTAACATTGAATAACCCTGTATATTTTATATTTTTGTTCAGATTTTGCCATACCATTAACTTATGAAGAAAGTATTTCTCAACAACATTATTGAGAAATACTTTCATTACTTTTCCATTATATAATAGAAAAATCTTAATTATAATTTAAGTAAACCCTAAACAATCCTTTGAGTTAAGTTCAGATACCACTTGGTCAAGGACTTCTTGTCATCAATTAGATCATCCCCCTTATTCAGACTCACTCGGGTGCCATTTCGATCGGCAAGGATGATTTTATTTCGTTAAATTTAGGCTGATGCTGTCTTAGTGGCAGAATTCATTTGCCACGATCATGTACCGATATATTACCTCATTCCAAATGGAAGTCTGAAATGAGAAAATAGGAGCCATCCTATTCAGTATACTGCTCAATCTGTTCGTCTACCCGATCGGGACCGCAACCGAACAGATCTGAATAAGGGGGCATGTCCAAAGTGAACTTATGGTGTTGGAATTAAGACAATAAGGGTGCTAGTATTCACAGCAATAGTATTATCAATTTCTATTTTATTCCAACAGTTTGGTAAATCTTGGTTGGAAACAAGAGTGCAACAACTATATGTGGATTCAACAGGCATCTCAAGCGTCGATATCCTTCAATCTGTGATAACATTCCTCAATTCACCGCGAAGTAACGATGAAATGCAGAATGATCTGTTTGAGTTATTAGGCTTCGACAAGTTTGAGTTCATTCAGGAGTTACTGGAGCATAGACAGGATATTGTTAATAGTTTGAAAGCGCCACCACCGCAGCCTTCAATATCTGAATGTGAGTATACAAGCTAGTTGGTAAATAAAGTTCATTCAGAAGTTACTGGAGCATAGACAGGATATTGTTAATAGTTTGAAAGCGCCACCACCGCAGCCTTCAATATCTGAATGTGAGTATACAAGCTAGTTGGTAAATAAAGTTCATTCAGAAGTTACTGGAGCATAGACAGGATATTGTTAATAGTTTGAAAGCGCCACCACCGCAGCCTTCAATATCTGAATGTGAGTATACAAGCTAGTTGGTAAATAAAGTTCATTCAGGACTTACTGGAGCATAGACAGGATATTGTTAATAGTTTGAAAGCGCCACCACCGCAGCCTTTAATATCTAAATGTGAGTATACAAGCTAGTTGGTAAATAAAGATTTTCGATCATCAAGTAGTAAAATATAACTTTTTTTATTAATGCAGCGTCTATGTGATCTTTTTAAACGCCTATAAATTTTACGTCTATGGTATTGATCCTCTGTTAACATTCTTAATTTAATATTTATTCTCATAGTGGCAGCAACACTTCCCGAGAATAAAATGCCGCAATACTTGTGCCAAGTGTCGGTGCAATCTGAACAGGAGAAAATAATAGCCAAACTCGTCAGGAAAGAAGGGAAGAAAGCCAAGAATGCGAAAAAAAACGATGATGAGGAGGACGAACAAGAAATTAATATCGCACAGATGAGAGCTAAGAGGTACGTAGTGAAATCTATTTAAAGCTATAAAAAGCAAGTTATTTTGCTAATAATACAAGTCAAGAATATTGCATATTTTGTGGTCCTTCGAGCCGAATGAATGTAAAAATCTGCAAATTTTTATTCTCAAATTAATTTTCCAGTAAGATTATGTTTTTCTTTTTCAGGATATCAGAATTATCTAAACCAGTAGTACCATTTTCCACATCAAGATCAAATAACGATCCTCTGCTGCAAAAAATATCGTATTTCCAAACTAAAGTCCAATATCCTAATGTTTACGATTCATCAATAAACTCAAAAAATGCCGCAGGTATATACTTGATTGTTAAATTGCTATGTTAATTTGAATCTTGAGCAGTCAATAATAAAATTGATTTTTAGGTTTCGTGTCTGGCCTGAAGTTGGTACTTCCGGAAAGTGCGATAAGGAAAGACAACAAGGAATACGAAGAAGTTATTATACCTAAGAACGAATCGGCTCCTCTAGAAGTTGGCAACAAACGAGTGCCTATATCTGTTATGGATGAAGTATTTAAACTATTTTATCATTTCGATTATTGTTGTTCATATTTAAACAGGTTTAGTTTTAACTGCTTACTTAGCAACACTTTCTAGATGGAAAGTACTATATAATACAAACAACGCTGCGTAAGTCGTCCATAGTATAACGTACGTTTACGCGCACATTTATGGAGTACGGACGGAACGCACGAATGATACCCCTAGTGTTGCAAGTGACAAAAGGCTACGGTACCTGATTAACATCAGGCGGGCCGTATACTTGTTTGTCAAGTGGTATAAAAATGTGAAATCCCATAGAACCTTGCACACGATATTTTAATTTATACAACTTCTGCGTTTTTACGTTGCGTTTAAATGCATCAAAGAACCCCTATCTTTAGGCCTTAGTCCTCCACGCGGTCTCAATGCTAATGGCATAGAGCACAAGCCTTTGAATTTGTCTTCTTATGCATTTAACTCAAACGCCAGTGTTCAATTGTATTATTTACTAGCTTCCGCTCCCGCAGTTTCACCCGCGTTTCCGAGGGATCTTATGTTTTCCCGGGATATAGGTTACTTTTCACCTATAGCCTTCCTCAATAAATGGGCTATCTAACACTGAAATAATTTTTCAAATCGAACCAGTAGTTCCTGAGATTAGCGCGTTCAAACAAACAAACAAACTCTTCAGCTTTATAATATTAGTATAAATTTCCTAACTGTATTACAGATTGGTCAAATGGCCTTCGAAAACATAAAAGAGCTGAATCGCATACAATCAGTAGTATACCAAACGGCGTACAACACTAATGAAAACCTACTCATTTGTGCTCCCACTGGCGCTGGCAAGACCAATATAGCTTTGTTGACTGTAGTGCATCAGATCAAACAACATATTGAAAACGATGTCATTATGAAGAATAAGTTTAAGGTAGGTTTACATGTAGCTAACATTATGCTGTTACAGTTTTGATCTAATGAACGAAACTTTTTCAAGAGGAGTAAGTACTAAGCTAATTATAAATTAATTCGTACTCATGTTATATCAGCGTAGGTATAATGTTATTATCTCTAATCGGTTTGTCAGATAAAAAAAACATGTTTTTACTCAAAATACTGGAGCTATTTAATAAATCCAACAGCATGTATAGTCCACTACTGCAAGGGAAATCTCCCCTAAATGGGATTAAGTAATAGGTTTTTTTACCGTAAAAAATCACACAAAATGCACTTCCAATGAAACAAATCTTAAGACAATTTATATCTCTAGATAATCTACATAGCCCCTATGAAAGCTCTAGCGTCAGAAATGACAGCTAGTTTTGGAAAGCGTCTCAAAGGCCTCGGGATATTAGTTCGAGAGTTAACGGGCGATATGAAGCTAACGAAGACTGAAGTACAACAAACGCAGATGATTGTCACTACGCCGGAGAAGTGGGATGTAGTCACTAGGAAGGGAGCTAGTAAGTATCGAATATGTATCGAAAAGTCTTTGTAATTTTCGGGAAAAATAATGATATAAATTCCCCTGAAACCAGAAACACAAAGGTCTTATTTTCCTCCTTTCGCTCCCGTCAGTTCTGAGCCATTTTGGTCATTCGATACAGTTTGTCTTTGTGTAAGTCCCACATTGTTGTGATTTTCACCCCTGTTTACTAAATAACTTCAAGGAATAAATTCTTTAGAAAACATGATAAATATCATAATAGAACCATAAATATATTTCTGACAACCATTTCTTATTAGACAAAACCTCTCTTCATCTTCTTCAAGTAACTTTAGGCTTTAGAATTCTACATCCTTTCTAAGTCAAATCATTTCGTAATTACGATCAATTTTAATATATTTTTTTCATATAATTATTTATTCACATAATATAGCGGATACAGAACTAGCGTCAATAGTAAAACTGATCATCATTGATGAAGTACATCTACTGCACGGTGATCGAGGACCCATAGTAGAAGCGATAGTAGCCAGGACGTTGCGACAAGTCGAGTCCACTCAGAACATGATTCGTATTGTTGGATTGTCTGCTACGTTACCTAATTATCTTGACGTTGCCAGGTGATACTCAACATTATTTTTATAACAATAATATTCATATTGTGATTTGACGAGATCTTGGATATTTTGTTTGATTTTATATAGGTACTTGAAATCTTTTAAAAAAAGTTGTTTAAATTTTACAAAAAAAATACAAGAGATATAAAAATTTCTTTGTAGTAATAATATTTGTCGTAACTTTATTGATTTAAAATTAAACTACAAATCACTTTTATTAACAAGGTTTCTACGCGTGAATCCAAACATTGGCCTATTCTTCTTCGACTCTCGATTCCGACCGGTGCCATTAGAACAACAGTTCATTGGAGTCAAAGACGTCGGCAGTGGTGGCGGTTCACATCTTAGACAGGTACATTTCAATTTACTTACTTTCATCATATATTGGTCATTACAGATTCTTGGTATATTTATTTCTGTCTGGCACATGGTAAAAATAACGATGGCATTGATCAACGCTACCTTAAATACACCCTCTTCTCAAGAATTTTTATCTCACAGCGAGCAAAAATTATATAAGTGTAGCGATATCTATCAGTTACATAAGAAACTTCCACTATCCGTGGATAGATGGCGCAATAAGATTCTACATCGCGCTAACAAAGTTCTTAGCATATATACAAGAATCCAACATCATACAGTTGGACCGCGGTCCCCAGGCACTATAACCCAGCCTGGCGCAAGATCTTCCCTTTTCAATGGAGGAGTCTACCACCTTGATCCTCCATATTGTATAAAGTACTTATTCATTCTTATGTAATCATTTTAAAACAATTAAATTAATTACAGATGCAACAAATGAACGAAATATGCTATGACAAAGCGGTAGATATGGTTCAAAAAGGTCACCAAGTCATGGTGTTCGTACACGCACGTAACGCAACGCACCAAACTGCTATGGTATTAAAAGAGCTCGCGCAAAAGAAGGGCCATTTGAAACATTTTGAGCCGGAAGATTCTGGAGGATTTCTTAAGGCTAGAAAGTCTATATCTAGCAGTCCTAATAAGCAATTGGCCGAGTTGTTCTCATCCGGGTTCGCTTGCCATCATGCTGGCATGTTGAGGAGTGACAGGTAATATTTTATGTATAAATTACTACAAAGTGTGACAGAGATGTTTGATCGGATCCTCTCTATCTTACTCTTAATGTGTTTTGTTTTTAGCAGAGTTATCCTTACTCCATACTTATCTTTTAAAATGTGTTTTTCAGTCTGTATTCTTTTTTCACGACTAAACTAACAAACTGACAAACTAATTTCTATGATAAAAATTGACAGATGGGTAGCCTGGAAGTCGAATATTGTTATTGTTTTTATGCAGTAAATGCAGGTGAAACTGCCAGATATGGCTAGTAGATAATATTTACCAATTTAATGCACCGTCAATACGTACTTTATTTCAGAAACATGGTGGAGAAATATTTCGCCGAGGGCTATATAAGAGTTCTAGTTTGTACATCTACTTTAGCGTGGGGAGTCAATCTACCCGCACATGCTGTCGTTATTAGGGTACGTTATTCATAATCTCAACTATATCTTAAATAAATCACTATTTTGATAACATTACACCAAGATTTAAAACCAAAAGGGTGGAGATACAGGAATCTTCACAAGTTAAAGGGACAGCAAATTGTCTATTGGTAAATATCACCTGATATATAAGACCATTCTGAAGCCATTATGTAGGTATGGTATATAACTATGAGGGGGTGCCAGTCCGTGCCAGCTCAAACATCAATATCTGTAAAGTGAGAAAGCAGATAATGAAAGAAAAGTCCATCCTACTTCTTACTAATATTATAAATGTGAAAGTTTGTATGTTTGTTACCACTTATCTTCGTAAAGGCTGAACGGACTTAGATGAAATTTGGCTAACAGATAGAATATATTCAAGATTAACATAGGACTTAGACTTTTATCCTGGGAAAACATTAGATACCCCGAAAACGCGAAAAAAAACACGGGGCGGAAGCTAGTAATTGTTGAATATTTTATTGAAAATACACAAAATAAGTCACTGGCATATAAAATGCCTCATGTTTAATCATGAAAGTATACTCCAAAAATTATATGTACCTTAAATTATTTATACTAAACATATAATATTTCAATCTTACATCTTATTCCAGGGAACAGAAATATACGACCAAAGTCACGGTACATTCGTAGACCTCAGTATACTAGATGTGTTACAAATATTCGGTCGAGCCGGTCGCCCGCAGTTCGATACTTCAGGAACTGGGATCATTATAACTACGCATGATAAACTGACGCATTACCTCAAATCTATGACCAATCAGTTCCCGATTGAGAGCAACTTTATCAATCTGCTGGCAGATAATTTGAATGCTGAGGTATGTTTGAATAATTTACCATATTGAAATATTAATATATGCGCTCGGTAATCTTCGTAATTGAAAACTAAAATACGCAACCACGAGCGTGACGGCGAAGCATGCCGAAGCGAATAACTTAAATCGTATACTGTACTATTAAAGACCGAATGAATAAAATGTCGGAAAGAGAAGAAAGCAAAAATATCTCGACTCGTTTTCCCGTTAGAATCTTTGTCCTATTTTGTCAAGAACAAACGATAAGGACAACTGCTTGTCTCTCACGCGCGAGATTATCTCGTGGCACATGTTAGCCCTGCTGGATAGAATCTTAATTTTTTTAAATAATTTGATAATAAATAAATAGGCTTGTGTGGCAAAATTTCAAAATGAGGGTAATAATAATAATATAATTTATTTCAAAGAATACGGTACATTTGTTAATAAAGCGGCCGACGACTTATTCTACCATTATTGATGGTGTAGAAATTATTTATGTTAAATTATTTATTAATTAAATTACAAATTATTAAGTTCAGCTTAAATTAAATAACAGTCTTATGCCTAAATCCAATTGTATCTTATCAAATTATAATCATATTTACATTTTATGGTCAATAAATTCTTCAAGAGAATAGAAACACATGTCTAATAACCAATTAAATAACTCTGATTTAAATTTATACAATGTCAATTTCTTTAATTCTATAGGTAATTTATTATAAATTTTAATTGCTATACAATATACATTTTTACTGTATAACTGAAGTCTTTGTTGGGGTACATAAAGCTTATATGGATATCTACTGTTGCTTCTTTTGTCTATCACCACATCATGAAGTGGAAAGAGACGTGGATATTTTTTTACGAACAAACATATTTCCATAATGTAGAGGCATGGCAGTGGAAGAATTTTTAAACTTTTAAACAATGGTTTGCAGTGATCCAAGTATCCTGCTCTGCATATAGCTCTTATGCATTTTTTTGTATCAGAAATGCACGATTTATGTCAACCGAATTTCCCCATATTATTAATCCGTATCGTAAAACAGATGATACATATCCGTGATAAGCAGATAATGCCGTTTCATTAGAAGCTACAAGAGTCAATCGTCGTAGTGCATAAACGAATTTATCGAATTTACTGCAAACTTTATAGATATGCTCTTTCCAATTTAAGTATTTATCTATTGTTATACCTAAGAAAACAGTAGATTGAGTATGTGGTAAAGGAACACAATTGTAGTTTACTCTACCATTAACATTATTACTATTATACGTTTGAAATTGAATAAGCTGTCTTCTTAACATTTATATTTAAATTATTGTTATCTAACCACATCCTAGTCCTGTTTAGTTCATTGCTAGTTATATTCCCTAAGTCAGATTGATTTTTAGATTTAATTATTAATATTGTATCGTCAGCAAAAATAATACAATCTTGTTTGAGTGCTCTAGGTAAGTCGTTAATGTAGAGTAGAAAAAACCGGCCAAGTGCGAGTCGGACTCGCGCACCGAGGGTTCCGTACAAACTTCGTCCATTGTTCGTCCATCAAGGGAAATGCACAGTTTTATTTATTTACCTTATTTGAGGTTGGTGCCAATTAAGCTAGACCTCTAAATTGTATGAGCGCCAATACAACTCAGAGGTCATTATTAATTGGCGTAACTGTATGTATGGGGACACCCTTTAATTTTCAACTTTTTTAATTTTTTAGAATTTTTCCTTTATTAGTGCTGTAAGACCTTGCTTTTTGCCAATTTTTATTTTTATATTTTAGTTGATTGAATGACAGGTAAATTGCGGTTTACGATTTTTGACGTATTAAAAAAAAACTACTAATTAGATCTCGTTCAAACCAATTTTCGGTGGAAGTTTGCATGGTAATGTACATCATATATTTTTTTTAGTCTTATCATTCTCTTATATTAGAAGTTACAGGGGGGGGGACACACATTTTACAGTTTTTAAAGTACCCTACCAACGTGAAAATTATTCTTATTATTATGAGTAAGAGAGAGATAGTAAATTCGTTTTCTTTTTCAGGTTGCTTTAGGAACTGTGACAAATATTGATGAGGCTGTGGAATGGTTGAGTTACACCTACTTGTTCGTCAGAATGAGGATTAATCCACAGGTATTCATTTTTTAAATATATCTTGTATTCGTGTTAAGTTATGATTTAATTATTTTTTTTATATCAGAAGGCTGACAGGCCGGTTCACCTGATGGTATGTGGCTACCGTCGACTATAGCAATACCAGGGAGATTGCCAATGTGTTGCCAATGTTAATGATAAGCACATAACTAGCTTGGTGACGGATTTTTACTTTGAAGTCGAAATTATTATTTTAACGCATGTGTCTGTTAAAATATGTACAATTTGATAGTTTATGGTCAGTTCCTCATATCAAATATTTACATCGTTAGTGAGCTTTTTTGAATATATAAGTGTTGCCTTGTAATTTCTCGATCTATTATAATTGTATGCTATTTAAATGTCGATTTTACTATTTCGGTCCAAAATTACATAACATTTTAGCTCGCTCTATGGTTATTAATATTTATCTCATTACCCAGGTATACGGCCTTACCTACAGCGACGTGCAAGAAGAGCCGATGTTGGAAACTAAACGTCGGGAGCTGATCACAGCTGCCGCGATGCTACTCGATAAAACTCACATGATTCGATACAATGAACGCACCGGGGACCTCAATGTAACTGGTAAGATAAATGATTTAGGGCGGCCAGACTCAGAGGTTGCCGGTAAGTTCCTGAAAGCTGTAAGACTGGCCGCCCTTTTTAGGGTTCCATCAAAGTCATTTATTCAGTTTAGGCCCTAAGAGGGCACTTATGAACATCGAAACTACTGAAGTTACCACCGATTCGGAAGTCGCCTTCAACTGAGAAGAACCGGCAAGAAACTCAGCAAGGTTACATTTTTTATATATTTTGTTTTTTTTTTTTGGACAATCTGACAATGTTGGCTTTTTTTCCATTAAATTTTTAACAATTTTTAAAGAAATATAATATACTTAAACACAAAAGATGAAAAAAAAAACAACAAGAAAAATAAATAAAAAATAATAACCTGAACAAGTTCAAATTCATAAAAAAAAAAATATATATAGTATCTCTAAAATACTAAGTACTGGCTTCTTTATACGTATGAAGAAGGTGCACTTGTGCAGAGTGCAGCTATTTCCAGACATCTTTATCTTCAATGTAATGAGCTACCTTGTAATAGGCTTTTTCTTTCAAAACTTTCTTAATGTGAGATTTGAATTTGAAATCAGTCATCTTGGAAACTGAGAGAGGTAATTTATTTATCCGATGAAAACATGGGTTTGCCCTTGGCTTCAGAGTTGCCCATATTGCCCAGGATGAGGTTAATCAATCTTACCTTAAAAATCGCTAGAAAAAAACAGACAGAAGAAAATTCCACACCATAATGTAGACGAATAGGAGAATTTTGAAAGCCACAAAGTTTTCTCATTCTTTTATTTGTTATTACAGATCTCGGTCGCACAGCGAGTCACTACTACATTACTTGCGAAACAATGGAGGTATTCAACACTATGGTACGCAAGTCTATGACGCAGGGTTACATACTGGAAATGTTAACCAGGTGTTCCGATTTCCAGCAACTTAAAGTAAGTATTTTTTTAATAATTAGAGTTAAAAACAATGTAGTAATAGTAATAAGTTTATGATTAAAAATAAGGTAAAGATTTAAGTAAAATATGTGATATAATTAAAATGACATTCACCATACGAATAACCCATTTTAGATAAGAAAAGAAGAATTAACAGAACTCTGGAGTCTCAAAGACCAATACGCAGAATTGCGTATAGAAGACGCGCCGGAAGATATACATTGGAAGATCAATATCTTACTACAGACTTATCTGTCGAGGGGACGCGTCAATGGATCGTCTTTGCAGTCCGATTTGAATTATATTAGTCAAGTATGTATATTTAATGGCTTGTATATTGGTGTGGCAGTCGTAAAGTCAATTTTTTGTCGACAAAGAACTCGCAAGTCTTGTTCCTTTAATGTATTGGGTATTTTAAACCAGCGGCTTTTGCCGGGTTTCTGGGATAAAAAGTAGCCTATGTCACTCTCCAGTCTATGAACTATATATCTATGCAAAAATCACTTTGGTCCGTTGCTCCATCGCTGCGTGAAAGAAGGACAAACCAACAAACACATTTTCGCATAATACTTACTATGGTGCCGTTTTAAAAGGCTCCAATTGACAGTCCGTTATCCATCCAAAAAGAGACAAACATAGTGCGGCAAGGCGAGACAACCTCTTGTCAAAAGTGACCTATTAAGATGGCTCTACTTCAGTAGGGATTCTTATGTGCAGTTTTATTTCTGGATCAATCAATTTCAGAACACTGTCCGTATCATCCGAGCTCTATTCGAAATTACACTTCGAAAGAACAACGCCTACATGGCCGGGTTATATCTGAAAATGGCTAAAATGCTAGAACTACAGCAGTGGGACTTCTACAGCGATATGAGGCAGTTCAATTGTTTTACAATTGAAACTCTAAAGCATATTGAATACCCGATGTTGAAGCCTGATCAGATTAGGGATATGGATTGGAAGGAAGTTGGTAAGTAATTATTTTTATCTTAAATGTCTCAAAAAAGAAAAAAAGCAGTCATAAACTTTGGCTGCATCACAACCTTTTTTTTGTATTTGGTTTCTCTTTGAAACAATCTATATAGGAATGAGTAGTCATATTCTAGTTTTGACACTCATAAGTGCCTTCTAATTGATTATGTTTTTTTTTTTTTTTATTAATTCTTTATCATTTCCGCAATAGGTGATTTAATTCGCAATCCAAAGAACGCACGTCACTTGAAGAAGTGCGCCGATGAATTTCCACTACTAGAAATGGAAGCAAGCTTACATCCGATAACAAGGACAGTGCTAAGAATAAGACTGACAATTACACCTAATTTCAAGTTAGTACTTACTTTCCTTTTACACCCAAACTTTTTATCACAGCATTAAATGCAATAGAAATGCTAGAGTACAAATTATTATCGTTAGAAAACGTTACAATCGCGCTTGGGTTTATGACATTTCTCTGATGGTATAGCGCCTCTCGCGGGATACTCGTGGAACTAATTACTAGTACTAAGATCCATCTAGTGACATCTCCTTAAAACCTTATATTATGCTCAATGTTATGTTTTTAATATGGAACCAATTCTGAAATCGCGGTAAAAATTTACTGTCATACATTTTACATTATAATTGAGCAAGATTGACCTTTTGTATCAATATAAAAAAAATAATAAGATGTCAACTGGTAGTACACGCTATATTTATACAAAAAGTATTTATTTGGTATACTTAACATTATTAAATATGTACATTTAGATGGAACGACAAATACCACGGCAAAGCGCCTGAAGCGTTCTGGATTTGGGTTGAAGATCCTGATACTGACATCATGTACTACCACGAGTACTTCCTCATTACTAAGAAACAGGTAATACGATATAATTTTAGAAAAATATCTCAATCAAATATTTAAGATATTTTTTTTCATTTTGAATGAACTGAAACTCAATTATTTATATTTTCTAGGTAGTCACGAATGAGCCGCAAGAGTTAGTGATAACTATTCCCATATCGGAGCCTCTACCACCTCAATATTACATCAGGGCTACTTCGGAAAGGTAAACTGCACTCATTTATTGTTTTAGAACAGTATATTTGTGTTTTGATCATTCGAGTCAAGCTTCATTTTACGGACTTTATTTGATTATGCAATAAAATTCCTTCCAGATGGCTTGGATCAGAGAGCGTTTTACCATTAACGTTCCAACATCTGATTCTACCAGAAACGCATCCGCCTCATACAGGTAACGTACTACATTTTTTATCAATTTACGGTTGCGGAAAGTTGTGGTATTGCCGTTCAAAAGGTAAATAATTTTAGGGAATCTATAGCCTATCTATACTAAATGTTAATGTATACAACAATATAAGTATATTTTGCTATTTTTGAAAAAAATATAGCCAATAGACAGTTCATTAAAAATATAAAAAACGTAACCTTGCTGAGTTTCTTACTGGTTCTCCTCAGTTGAAGACTGACTTCCAAACCGGTAGTAACTTCAGTAAATTCGACCGTCATATCGATATATAGTCGATCGACTGAATAAATGGCTTTGTCTTTGATTTACATAACCGTCACGTTTGGCAGAGACTGACAGACTGGGGTGGCCGGGAGCGGCACTAACGCCGTGCGATATATTTTGTTGAGTATCCGAGGCGTACCATCGTGTTATTGTTTCTTCAAAAGCTCATTGTAGGATGTGATCCCACGACCTTCCATATAATATTGAGCTATAATTACCTCAAATTTACCAAGAAGTATTCCAAAATCTCCTTCCAGACTTACTAGAACTCCAACCACTGCCAGTGACAGCACTAAACAACCCATCATTCGAGATGCTGTACAACTTCAGCCACTTCAACCCGATCCAGACGCAAATATTCCACTGCTTGTACCACACGGACAGCAACGTGCTGCTCGGCGCGCCCACCGGCTCCGGCAAGACAATAGTGGCCGAGGTCGCCATGTTTAGAGTGTTCAACCAGTATCCTGACTGTAAGGTAATAAGAACTGGTAACTAAAGCACCTTTCACCTTCAAAAGTACAAAGTGTGATATGAAAAATGTTTAGAGAATCAGTTGTATACGATGCGCATATTGGATTACCTTGATTTTCCATAGCTGCGAAAAGTGACGTCACGAGGCAACTAGGCAAATATTAACGAATTTAGTTTCAACACTTCAATTTATAGATATCTCCACAGTTTCACTCTCGTTCGAGAGGCTCTAAATTATGGATACAAACACTATGCCTATGGAATATAATAGATATTATATTGGGACTATAAAATTTAATAATTGTTTGCCCATACTAATGTTTTGTCTTTTAGGTGGTATACATTGCGCCGTTGAAGGCTCTCGTGAAAGAAAGAATCAAGGACTGGAAAGTGCGTCTTGAAGAGAGATTGGGCAAAAAAGTTGTTGAGTTGACTGGTAAGTTTACATTTGTAATAAACCGCATTCATTCTTAGATTTCAATTGTCATCATCTACCTCTCTTGCTCCCAATCATTTAGTATCGATGCAGTATGTATGCTTTTCCATTCATCTTTTCCGTCACATAACTAACTTGACCGAATCCTGTCCCCCATAATACAGGCTCTTGCTTAGCTAGCTTGGGAGACAATATTTCAACATAAGTGTAACCAATCTATACATATTTTTTGTGTGATTTAAACTTTTTATTTATTTTTTATGTACTTACTGCTGATAAAACCCATGTATGTTTTTTGCAAATAAATTATTATTACAATTTATTTAATTAATTCTAGTTTTGTTCTGTTAGGTGACGTAAGCCCAGACATTCGCGCGATAAGGAACTCCCACGTAATAGTGACAACCCCTGAGAAATGGGACGGAATCAGTCGATCCTGGCAGACGAGGAACTACGTGCGGGACGTTGCGTTGATCGTTATTGATGAGATACATCTGCTTGGGGAGGACAGAGGTCCCGTGCTGGAGGTTATCGTGTCGAGGTAAATTGGGTTTTATTACTGTTCCATTTAGGTCGATTTTACATATCATCAAATGTTTACTAGATAAAGTCAGAGAACTAGATCATAGTAATCGAGGTATATTGAATCTTATTTCTATAGTATTTTGGTGGATTACAATCATGTATACATTTTTGATAAAATCACAAGGATATTTATTTATCGTTTACTACTATCGTAGACTTGACAACATGAACATGATCATTACAGAATACTTGCTCAATTTATCAAAACTACAAATTTGTTTAAAATTCGATATAAAAGTTTAAAAAACTTCTTACTAAATAAGTTCAATATAAACCTTAGAGCTTAGACAATATGGAACATTATCCATTATTCTATTCACAGAACGAATTTCATAGAATCCCACACATCCCGAAGACTGCGTATCATCGGTCTATCGACTGCTCTGGCGAATGCTAAAGACTTGGCCAATTGGCTGAACATTGGAGAATTAGGCCTTTATAACTTCAGGCCTTCGGTCCGACCTGTGCCTTTGGAGGTAATTTAACTTCTTTTTAACTAAACCTCCAGAAATTTCCACATAGAATCCTTACCTGATCATTTTCTGATCCATATAAAAGAAGTTAACAATGTTTTAAGTGATTTAACTCTCTGGATTAAAGTTAGTTTAGGAATATGTGAAGACTTGCATAATTAAAGATTAAAGGAACTATTTGGTGTAGTTCTTAAAACCCGCCAGCTATTAAACCTGACAAAATAGCATGGTAACGAAAGAAAGATCCACAAAAGAATATTGCTGAGTTTTTTAAACTAAACTTATAATAATCTGAGAACAGTTTAAGCGTATTCTGAACTAATGGTAGATTCAATTGTAAAGTCCATAAGTGCCTTATTAGATCCTAAAATTAATAAATGAGTTATAAAATAATTATTCTAGATCTTATGTAGTTATGGCCCATAGGTTATGTTCCGGACACTTTCCATCAAGAAAGTTTGGATATCTCATGAAAAATGTTGACTCACCAAATTGTGAAGTTTGTGGACAGATTGATGATGTCCAACACTTGTTGATGGAATGTGGAAAGAATCAAAAAGTGAGGGAGCTGCTGATGAGCGGCCTTGGAATAAATAATTTTGATATTGGTGGTTTTATTAAAATATTGTCTAAGACTCAAACGGAAGCTACAAGATATTTATTTGATATGGCTGGTGCAGCAGTTGCTGTATCGTAGTTATAAGTTTAGTTTAGGGTACGGTGAGGCTGACATGTCCTTGTAGGGAAAAATCCTCTAAAAAAATACAAGAATAATTATATTCTATTACCTGTAGGTCCACATCTCTGGACACGCCGGCCGACACTATTGTCCCCGGATGATGACAATGAACAAGCCAACGTTCCAAGCTATAAAGACGCATTCTCCATGTGCGCCTGCACTTGTGTTTGTATCCAGTAGAAGACAGACAAGGTAAGCAAAGAAATCAAACATTGTCTATGTATTTAACTCATGAAAATAATATACAATAGATTTGTTTTTTTTTTTAAATCGATAATTAATATACATTATTCCACAGGCTAACAGCTCTAGATCTAATTGCGTATCTAGCAGCTGAAGAAAATCCGAAAAAATGGCTCCACATGCAAGAATCAGAAATGGAACAGATCCTAGCTAACATTAGGGAGTCGAACCTCAAACTAACGTTGGCTTTCGGAATAGGCATACATCACGCTGGTTTGCATGAGAGGGATAGATCTACTGTAGAAGAGTTGTTCATTAATCAGAAGATACAGGTGAATATAGATCCTATCAGCGTAGTTATATGGTTGATTTTTAAATGCAATTCACTTTATATAGTTTTGCTCAGTTGGTCCATAGATATAAAGATTGCAGAAATGTCTTTTTCATTCATTTGTCATTGTCTATTTTATAAATTAATTCTAAGGTTTTGGTATTGATAAATTTACTTGAATTTAGAAATAGAAACCTTTTATTTTAAACCTTATCACTTATGTTATAAGGTTCTTATCTGCACGGCGACATTGGCCTGGGGTGTGAACTTTCCCGCGCATTTAGTCGTCATTAAAGGCACAGAATATTTCGATGGAAAACAGAAGCGATACGTCGATATGCCGATCACTGATGTGTTACAAATGATGGGCAGAGCCGGGCGACCGCAGGTTAGTTCATTCGACTTTACATACTTACATGTATACCTACATAAATTCAATTAATGATATTATAAATGTCGGTGGTAACTTCAGTAGCTTCGACATTCATAAGTGCCCTCCTAGGGCCTAAACTGAATAAATGGCTTTGACTTTGAATGAGAATGTTTGTGTCTTTGACTTTGTCGAAAAAAAAATCTGCTGTTCCATACGTTTTGTTATTGAAGTTTTGTATGAAACAGCTGATCCTTCATCTGAAGTCAGGTCAGGTCAAACAATAAACTGTCCCTTTATTATTTCAGTACGACAACGAAGGTGTAGCAGTTGTGTTGGTACACGATCAAAAGAAGAATTTCTACAAGAAGTTCCTTTACGAGCCGTTCCCGGTGGAATCAAGTCTGCTTGAAGTATTAGCTGATCATTTGAACGCTGAAATTGTTGCTGGTAAGTTGAAAAATATCCACGGGTATTTTAACCAGCCTTTGATGTCATCATCATTGAGCTCCTTATTCACCGAAAATCCGGTACGTTAGATTCGACAGGGGAAGGAAATCGTGAGGGAACTAAAACACGGTGGTAGAGTGCTCTGCAGTACCCACCTTACTAGCTACCACTCTCAACCTGGAATTCTATCACCGGTGTGTTCCAGAAGCTGCGCATGTAGACCAGTTCCCGTTGTGTGCATACCATTATCACTTAACATGGCGAGATTTTGGTCCAGTTCAAGTCTATCAATAGTAAAAAAGTCTTATTTATTCCAGTTATGTAATTTTACCGTTATCATAATTTCACGCAGCAACAGATCTACGTGATTTTTAGAGATAATTTATGGGTCTAAGATAGTTTATATCCCCGTATAGCGAGTAAAACCACGGGGCGGAAGCTAATTACTAATAATTTACTGACTCATTCACCACCAGGCACAGTACAAACTAAGCAAGACATCCTAGACTACCTAACGTGGACGTATTTCTTCCGACGTTTACTAAAGAACCCGTCCTACTACAAATTGGAGAGCACTGACCCACAGGACATCAACTACTACCTCTCAGACTTAGTGAAGACTACTCTCGACGCTTTGGGTAACGCTAACTGCGTGGAGATTGAAGAGGTATGTATAATTCAACCCAATCACGTTTAGCACATGTTATTTACTTTAGATTAGTGCTATTCCAACTAAGAGGGAGTTTGGGGTCAGATGGTCGTGTGTGAGGAATAATGTCCCAGAGACAATATCACATTTAATCTATTTCTTTAGGACCAACGCACAGTGAACTGCACATGGATGGGTCGCATCGCGTCTTATTACTACTTATCACATAAGACTATGGCACATTTCTACGCGAATCTGCAGAGTAATCTCAACGCTGACGCGTTGTTGAGAGTGTTGGCTGACAGCGAGGAGTATGCCACGTTGCCTGTCAGGCATAATGAGGATGTACTTAATGGGTGCGTAATATTATAGTTTCGCGCGGTTTTACTCGCATATCAGAAGTTATCCGATATAAAAGTATTGCAGTTTATAGGTTTAATTCTAGCATCATAGTCATATATATCAATGTGTTTTGTGTGATAAACGGATGATAATTATGCTAACCCAAGAGGTTTTTTTTAATTAACTGATTGCCAGAAAATAAAAAAAAATTACTTAAAAAAAATTTGTGCAATATAAGTATCGAGTGAAAGATAAATGAAATTCATTCCTTAATAAAATTCCGCCATAACTGAATTTGAAAAGTAGAAATCGGAAAAACTTCAAAATATAAACAGCACCTACATGTATAAGCTGTATAATCAATATTTGGCGATAAAAATCATGTTCCATACAAAAATTCAATACCTACTCAAACATGCATTTTTTTTTCTCGCGCTTTCAGCGTTTTTTGCGATACCTAGTAACCTCACGAAAATCGAGTTTATTTTTTAATACCCTATATTATATTGTTTCCAGCGAACTCTCGACAGACTGCCGGCTACCAGTGGACTCCCTGTCGTTAGACTCGTCCAATGTGAAAGCGTTTCTGTTACTACAAGCACACATGACGCGCTTGACGCTACCCAACACTGACTACCTCACTGACACCAAGTCTGTGCTCGATCAGACTATTAGGATTATACAAGTAACATTGGTTTTTTACTTATTTTACACCAATCTTGTAAGTAGTAATAGTAGTAGGATCTTGAGGCCTAGAAGGGGGCTCTCAAGTGAAGAAACCAGAAAACACCAGTAGTGTCAAATATAAAGGTACACCACCTTAGTTTGATTGCTTTTTAAATAATTAAACCTAAGGTGATATTTATTATTAACATTATTGTTCTAATTTCAAATTTTAACAATGGCCATCATTTTGTAAGGTTTAACAGGTAGGTAACGTATGAAAGTAATAAAATAGTATTTTGTTAAAAATTAGCTATTTCCTTTAGTTTGCCGGATATCATTACTTCACAGAAATCGATCCTTATTAGCAACACTATCGAATGGTGTAATAATACACTGCGGCTAGGAATATGGATTTTTGAAAAATCCAATGACGCAATGCAATGTTTTAGTTTTCATTAAAATCGGGCTCGAGACTCCTTTAAGTATTCAAGCAATCCATGCCTACTTAAAAAAAACCGGCCAAGTGCGAGTCAGACTCGCGCACCGAGGGTTCCGTACAAACTTCGTCCATTGTTCGTCCATCAAGGGAAATGCACAATTTTATTTATTTACCTTATTTGAGGTTGGTGCCAATTAAGCTAGACCTCTAAATTGAATGAGCGGAGTAATTATGTATGTATGGGGACACCCTTTAATTTGCAACTTTTTTAATTGTTTTGAATTTTTCCTTTATTTGTGCTGTAAGACCTTGCTTTTTGCCATTTTTTTTTTATATTTGAGTTGATTGAAAGAAAGGTAAATTACGGTTTACGATTTATGACGTATTAAAAAAAACTACTAATGACATCTCGTTCAAACCAATTTTCGGTGGAACTTTGGTGGAACATATATTTTTTTTAGTTTTATCATTCTCTTATTTTAGAAGTTACAGGGGGGGGGACACACATTTTACCACTTTGAATGTGTCTCTCGCGCAAACTATTCAGTTTAGAAAAATAATGATGTTAGAAACCTCAATATCATTTTTAAAGACCTATCCATAGACACCCCACACTTATAGGTTGGATGAAAAAAAAATTTGAGTTTCAGTTCTAAGTATGGGGAACCCCTTAAATTTATTGTTTTTTTTCTATTTTTGTGTGAAAATCTTAATGCGGTTCACAGAATACATCTACTTACCAAGTTTCAATAGTATAGCTCTTATAGTTTCGGAAAAAAGTGGCTGTGACATACGGACGGACAGACAGACAGACATGACGAATCTATAAGGGTTCCGTTTATTGCCATTTGGCTACGGAACCCTAAAAATCACCCTGTATATATTGTAACTTCAGTAATTTCGACGTTCATAAGTGCCCTCTTAGGGCCTAAACTGAATAAATGGCTTTGACTTTGACTTTATGGCAATAATTTGATGGTCGGTTTTTTGCTCCGGAAACAGACTCCCAATATATTATTATTCTTTAACTTTTTCAACTATAATTTATATATATTATTTCAGGCAATGATAGACACTTCAGCAGAAAACGGTTGGCTATCAGTCTGTCTCTCCTGCCAGATCCTAATGCAGAGCATCATTCAAGCTCGCTGGCCGCTCGACTCACCCTTGACCACACTACCGCACATAGACTCACAACACCTCTACTTGTTCTCACACATGACCAAAGACACGAACAAACCTTGCACTATGCTCAATGGGCTGAAAGTTGCGTGCGGCAGAAATTACGAGCTATTGGCAAAATATCTGAGGAGAGAGTTTGAGGACAATCAAATTGAACAGATTCATAGAGTAAGTTTCTTATATTGGCTTTATTTGCTTTTGTTTCGTTTGTCTCAATTTGTTATATGGCAACACCTATAGCCTTGAATAACAACTGCAGGAATAAATCCGTTGGTGATATTGCTTGTTGGTGCTATGCTTTTCGGATCCAGTGATGTAATTTACGTGTTGGACACAATTTCCATATATATGAGCGAAAATCATCATCTGAATCAATCAGAAAGATTACTCATTTAAACTATTTTTCGTATGTACAGAGACAATCTAAACACGGTGTCTTAACGTGTCAATACCGTGCACACAGCAGAAGGACGGCTATCTTGATCACTTGGATATGCGCACGCGCGTGGCTATACCTACATATTGTATATACTACTGACTATTTACTTTACTAGCTATTAATCGTCATAATACAGTCCACTCTCTTTATTTACTCGCCACAATATGATTAAAAAATACATCTAAACCAAATACAATAGGGTATTTTACTCTATATGAGAAAAAAACAAAAAATTTACAATTTAGATAGCTTAGGCAATAAGCAGTCGGAAAATGTTAGTTTTAGTTCATAAAATAACTTAATTAATTTTAAAATTCATTTCAGTTTTCAATTTTTTAATCTGTTTCTAAACAGGCGAAACAGTAGCCACCATTATAATGACGTCATACGGTGCTGTATGTAAACTAAAAAGTGTCAACTGAAGTATTATTATTATTTTTACACTAGTATTCATGTATTCAGGAACAGGACATTAATAAAAAGGATAATAGCTCATTTTCTATTTACAAAATTTTATAAGTCCAATTGAGACCAATATCAGCGCATTTATTTACTTACAAGAGACCAAATACCGTCATGACCGTAGAGTAACTTGGCGTCCAGCGTTTTCATCAAACTACGCGCGAAAATTGAAAATGTAAAATTTAAATGCATTTTTATGGCACTCATCGATTGAATAAAAATTTGGTGATTTTTTTGGTGGCTTATTAGCACCTTAGGAACGAATTGAGACACTTCTCAAAAATGACATGCTGATACAAAAATATTACTTAAAAAAATCAATCAATCAGTAAAATGTTTCCAGGCAATATGCGACATGCCGACTCTCGACCTAAAGTTCTCAGTACGGGGACTGTGGTACGACGTCGACGGTGAACAGAACAAGCGGGTGCCGCAGCCACAGGGCCGGGACTGGATGTTGCTGCATGCTGAGCAGGTAACTATAGCATTTTTACCATATTGTGATTGTGGTCAAACACAGGCCTATAACACAGGCCTAAAAAAATATATGCATCTTATTTTTTTTCTCAACAGGAATACACCTTAGTAATAGAAATGCAACGGCGCGGCGGTAACCCATCCAATGTGTTCTGCCCGCGGTTCCCTCGCAGCAAGAACGAAGGGTGGTTCGTGACAGTCGGCACTGTCGACAACGGGGAACTGCACGCGATCAAACGTGTGCAGCCGAGGGGGACCGCGCAAGTTACCTTATATACGCCATCTAAAACTGGTGAGTGGTAGGAATGGCAGATTTGTTAAGGTTTTTGGTAGGTTTGGTAATATTTTTGATAGGTTTAATATATTGCTAAACTAGCTTCCGCCCCGCGGTTTCTCCCGGGTTCCCCAGGAATCTTATGTTTTCCCTAGATATAAAGTAGCCTATGTGCTATTCCAGACTATAATCTATCTCTGTGCCAAATTTCATCTAGATCCGTTCAGCCGTTCTGGCGTGATTGAGTAACAAACATCCATCCATCCAAGCATTCTCATTTATAATATTACTAGCTGTCCCCCGCGGTTGTCCTTCTCCA
Organism: Tetheella fluctuosa; assembly: GCA_951216915.1. Classification (NCBI taxonomy): domain Eukaryota; kingdom Metazoa; phylum Arthropoda; class Insecta; order Lepidoptera; family Drepanidae; genus Tetheella; species Tetheella fluctuosa. The sequence goes on along the minus strand of OX578234.1, from coordinate 3,928,941 downwards.
TACCATATGCTATCTGCGTACCAAATTTCAACGCGATCGGTTCAGCGGTTTAGGCGTGAAAAGGTCACAAACAAACAAACTCACATTCGCATTTATAACATTAGTTAGGATTAGTGGAATTTATGAAAAACCAGCAAGGAGGTACTTAGAAGATCACAAAAGTGTTACAAGCATATGGTTATGAATTAATGAATTATTTTATTGTAAAAAAGAATAGGTACTTCAAATGTTTGTGAACCTGTACCCCAAAACCTGTAACACCAAGATAATCCAAAAAAAAAAGTTATTAATACTTATTTTGCATTACAGGTCGCATAATTTATACGGTATACATAATGAGTGATAGCTACATGGGTTTGGACCAACAGTACGACTTCCAGTTCGAGCTGATGGAACCACTGCCGCCAGAGAATGTAGACAGGGTATACGATAACATCGACAAAACTATAATCGAATGATTTGTATATTATTATGTATAAATTAATTTATTTATTACTGTTATGTACATTGTTTTTTATTGGAACTGGAATTGGAAGTAGGTACATAGTTGATATTGGCAATATGATTTGATCTGTTTGTGATAGATATTCTTAGCTACTCAAAGCATGCTCTTTTCAACATATCATTATGTTTATTATTTCAATTAGTTTGGCTCATCAATTTGAAAAAATATTTTTGGAACGGTGTACCTTTACACGGCTTGCTGTAGGAGTTGACTGGCAGAAACGGTCATGTAAGTAAAAAGCGTTACGAATGTGACGTCACCAGTTATGCCCCCTCCATACGATTTTATCTCTATGTCTGTCTCTTTCTATTGTAAACGAGTGTGTGAATTGTATAAAAGTATATATTTTTTGGTAACTCATATGTGAGTTACATTATTTGATTGCAAAAAAAAAATCTTGAACTTTGAAATGTGAGGTGGAACTGTGATACAGTTATAAAAAACGGTTTGAATTATACATTATTTTTTTCAAACATTTCATGTCAATAACATCATAATAAAGTTACAATTTAGATACTTGCTCTTATAATTGTTAGTCCAGCTACAAAATAAATTCATATAATGTCATAGAAGTAGGGCTTGCATTCGAATAATAAACTGGTTCGAATATTCGAATACAAAATTTGCAATATTCGAATATTCGATCAGTTTCCTGAACGTCAAACTCAGAACTCTGATATGCACAAAATAGAATTTTCTATGTTCGCGCGCGACGTTTCGTCGTGAGCGTGAGGTTGGCCGGGCGACCCGACAGGATTCATCAAAACTCGGAAGCGATTATCTACCGTTTGCAGTGTTTATATCTTGTATTGTTTGTCGTCGAGGTTATAATCTTGTTATTACGTTTTGTGTGCCTACTTGTCTATCTACGTAAAGAATTTGATGTAAGTAACTATATTTCCAACTTTTAATTTGACTTTATTATAATCAGAGGTCGAAAATAGGTAGTTTCATTTGTCTACTTGCAATGATATCATAGAGCAAAAGAATAATATAGTTATTCCTACCTAATATCCCCGGATTTTAGGTTATCATTATAAAGCGTGGTAAAAATCCTGTCCCGACTATACCGAAGATATACCGGATATCAGCCTGTACGAGATTAGAATGGCCCTGAAACAGCTTAAGTACAGTAAGGCGCAGGGCAATGACGGAATCACATCAGAGCTTTTGAAAGCGAATGGAATACCGGTACTGAATTCAGAAACTCTTTAATTCCGTCTTGCTCGAGGGTGAAAGCCCAGAAACATGGAACAGAGGCGAGTTGGTGCTATTCTTCAAGAAAGGAGATAACACCTTATTGAGGAACAACAGACCCATCACGCTTTTGAGCCATTTTTATAAACTGTTTTCACCACGGTCATCACAAATCCTCTCGAACGCAAGTTTGATGACTTCCAGCCTCCCAAACTAACCGGTTTCCGAAAAGGGAACAGTACCATAGACCACGTCTACACGCTGCGGCAAGTTATACAGAAGACCGAGGAGTATAACTTGCCATTATGCTTAGCGTTTGTAGACTATGAGAAAGCTTTTGATTCGATCGAAACTTTGGCGGTGCTTGAGTCTCTCCAATGTTGCCGCAATGAGTATCGGTACATCAGAGTGTTGAAGTGTTTGTATAATAACGCAACCATGTCAGTCCGAGTACAGGAGCACAGCTCGAAGGCGATTCCATTGAAAAGCGGCGTAAGACAGGGAGACGTTATTTCTCTGAAACTGTTTACTCCTACCTCGAAAGACGCCTTCAAGCTTCTGGAATGGAAAGGACTCGGCATCAATATTAACGGCGAATACATCACTCACCTTCGATTTGCCGACGACATTGTGATCATGACAAAAATGATGGAGGAGCTCAGCACGATGCTAGATGACCTCAACCGAAACTAAAAACCAAAATTATGTCAAACGCCCGTGTTGTGCCCACCCCGGTTTCAGATGGAAACTCGGTTCTCGAAGTTGTTGACTCGTACGTCTACCTAGGACTAACAGTCCAACTTTGAGGAAGAGGTCAATCGCCGAATTCAACTCGGCTGGGCAGCGTTCGAGAAACTATGAAATGTCTTTTCGTCCAAAATACCTGAAAACGAAAGTCAACAACCAATGTGTGTTACCAGTAATGATATATGGCACAGAGACGTAGTCTCTCACTATGGGCCTCATAAAGCAGCTCAAAGTCGCGCGACGAGCCATGGAGAGAGCGATGCTCAGGGTTTCTCTACGCAATCGAATTAAGAGATTCATAGACGAACTAGGGTCACCGACATAGCCCAATGGATCGGCAAGTTGAAGTGACAATGGGCAGGGCACATAGTGTGTGTGCAGAACGGATGGCCGAAGAGTTCTGGAGTGGAGACCACGAAGCGTAGGACGCCTACTTACAATAGGTGGACGGACGACCTTCAAAAGGTCGTCGGAAAACGCTGGATGCAGGCCGCCCAAGACTGGTCCTATTGGAGATCCTTGGGGGAGGCCTATGTCCAGCAGTGGACGTCTTGCGGCTAACATGATGATGATGATAATGACATAAATAGGACTAAGTACCTAATGCCAACCTCTGATTATAACCTAAACCCAAATATAGCTAACCTACTTCTTATTTTTTTACTCCTTATAGGGTTCCGTACCGACGAGACCGTACGAGACTATATTGAGCTTACGCTGTCTGTCTGTCCAGTTCATCCATCTGTCACAACGGGCCCTAATAGTATTTTTCTATTTAGCAAGTATAAAATTAAACATTCAAACATGGAGCCACAGAAACATGAATTGCATTAGTGTTAATTCCATCTGTTCTTTAATGTTTAAATAAGATTTTGTTTTGATTCAGAGAAATTAGACTTTAAGTAAGATATTGGCAATTAAAAATATGATTACTATAACAGCTTTAATTTTTTTTATTATTCTAATATTATTCGAATAATACCCAAAAAATATTCGAATATTTGCAAGCCCTACATGGAAGGAAAGCATTACATTCAGATCTAAAAGATATAAACTATTCTCTACTGGATATATGACATACTTTTATTCAGTACTTTTAAATGGAAGTATAAAAATAATTAAATCAAATCTCATGTCTAAGCAATCTATTTTTTTTATGGCAAGTCATTAAACAAAATTATATAATCTTACATTATTAGTTATACTATATGCTAGTTCTCCTCTCCTATACAAAAATGCAATCTACCCCAAGTTCAATCTAACAATTAGATATGGAAATAAATTACTCTAGATATATTTGACAACAAACAAATGCTATATTTTACACCTAGAAGCTTAGATAATAAGATAAGAATGCCCTCAGCTTATACAATAAATGCTAATGCTTAAAGATGAGCTTGAAATTTTTTTAAGTATTAATATGTAGGCATGTTATTAATGTTATGTTTATGTTATCAGTTTAAATATATCACATAACAATTACATTATAAATGAGTTGATATTGATTTTTTTGCTGTAATTTAAGAAACAAAATCTTTTAGAATACATTGAGATGTCTAAATTTTCATCTTCTATTATTACTCATTGTAAATGTCAAAAATTATCTTTAATTTTGACTTATATTAAGAATATGTACCAAATATTTTTTCTGATTTAAATAATTAGGCCATATCAGTTATAGTACATGACATGAATAATGTACTTGTGCCTTATATCTAAGAATGTATGCCTAAAAATAATTCCATGTACACAGACTAAATATAGTTTAGTGTGCAAACACTCAAACAATATCAAATATTGTTGGAGTGTTAGATGGTTGTTATTTACGTTTCCTCTCCTCATAACCAATAGCTCGAGCCTCAGAAACTAATTGCCTCTCCCTCATCAATATACCATCTAATTGTTCTGTAAATGCATCAAACGAAAACTTAGTTTCAAACCTCTTCAACCCTGCTTCACCTAACCTCTCACACAACTCTGGACTTAAGACTAGCTTACTCATAGCATTGGCAAAAGATTTACTGTTAGGTTCACAGAGGAAACCTGTCACTTCATTGACTATTGTCTCTGTAGGGCCTCCACTGTTCACAGCAATCACAGGTTTACGGAAATACATTGCTTCTAATGGTACAATACCAAAATGCTCATTTGATGGAGTGTATACCAAAGCCTTGCAATTGTACAGAAGTGATACCTTCTCTAAGTCTTTTGGTGACTTCATAAAGGTCACTTTATCATCAATGTCAAGTTCAGCAGCCAAGTCAGTCAATTCAATATAATGTTCCATGTTCTCTAAATTAATTGGGTCAAAACCACCAGCCATAATCAAATGTATACGTTCCCAATCTTCCTTGGTTAAGATATGTTTCAAATGTTCAAAAGATCTCAGGGCTAATTGCAAATTCTTCTTTCTCTCATATCTATTTATAGATAAGAATACAAACTTATCTGTACCCACAGGGACTACCTCTTTCAAAGGTTTTGGTACTGTTGACATAAAAAACTCTGTGTTAATGGATGGGTAACAGATATCAGGAATATCTTTGATTCTTTGGAATGCATCTTGATAAACTCTAGCTGTATATTTACTATTCACAAGTACTTTGTCAGCTCGAGCAGTTGTCAACTCCTCTAGCCAATTTAATGGTGCTCTGTATATTTTTTTAAACAAACCACCTTCTGAAGACAATAGTTTATCAGGATGATGACAGTAGAACACTACTCTGAAGGGTCCTCGAGCCAATTTCAAAAATGGAATACATAGAGATATCAGATCGCAGAATATAAGAGTTGGTTCTTCTATCGGTATTACGTACCAGGCCATATAAACGGCAGCGTAGACCATGCGGACGTAAGCACAGGCAGCTTTGAATCTGCCGAATATAGACCGCGGAATCCAGTCTCCGACAACAGACACCGGAAACGTTCCGTCTCGAGTTTCGGCGAAGCAGTGCGTAGGGTCATGATGATTGGTATAAAACGCGACTTCGTGACCTTTCTTCTTGAAGGCTAATGCGGCATCCAACACTAGTCGTTCAGCACCACCGATACCCAAATCCGGGTGCAGAAATATTATTTTCACCATAGTAATTACTTACGCTAAAAAGTGCCACGTAATTACTAATTACATCTATAAAAACAAAGTAAAAAAATATGGTTAGTTTCGTCGTTAATGAACAAAATGCTGCGTGGTGAACTGAAGACTTGAAAAAATTGAAAAATATTTGTTATGGTTATATGTGGGGATCCGCAAAAAGTATCGATACTTGCGTTGCGATACCTAGTATTTTGGTACTCGATACTTTTGTTCCGATATTTTACTAGGTATCGATACTTTCTGATGTACTCGATACTTTTTACTCTTCACTATTATTGGTCCAGATTCTATACTAGGGAAAGCCGGGAATCCCCGAAACCCCTAATCCCCAGTTATGTGTGACCAGTTGAGTATTTTAATCGGATCTTGGTATTTTGAAATGGGATGGGATTTAATGAATGATATCTTATTCATTGTTTAAGAAAACGTTGCATATTATTTACTATTTGAACTTTCCTAATATTATATAACCCGGAACATCAGTGCCGGCTGAAAGACTTTTTTCAAAGGTTATCAAGGCCCCATGCCTTGATAACGTCTGCAAGATTTTAAGTAAGAATGTACATTTTTTTTGAGATTTCTAACACGTTTCCTGAAGCAATGAAAGAGTACTTGATACTGAGTAGTATCGATACTTTTATCGGTATCGATACTTTTGATACGATACTTGGTATCAAGTACTTCGTCTACATCGAGACTTTGAAAATTTGATAACATGACAGGCGTCCAGCCAGGGATGCGAAAAATAATCGATTTTCACATTAATTCCTTATTTTATTCGTTTAGTCGATTTTTATAATAGATTTTTTTAATAATAGTCGATTTTTAATTATTCGATTATATAATTCAAACATTTTTTCAATCGATTTTCATAAACAGCGACGAATGAAAAAATACGAAGTAAGTTCACTAAAATAAATAATCCGATCAAAAGACGGCGCCATCTGTACTATGTATGTAGGTATGTAAAATAGTTTCACATCTTTTTATCGGTTTTCTTTTAGCAATATTTTACACTGGATCTAGTGATAAGATTATTTTTGAGGTGGCAGCGCCCTGTTAGGATGTAACATTGAGTGATAATATCGATTACTTAAAATCCATTATTTCTTTCTTCTAAAATCAATTTTTCACAAATCGAATAATATCAAAAAAAGAAAAAGTTAATTGATTTTTTTCACTCAATGTCACATCCCTACAGGCGTCAAGTAATGTAAAGACAATAGGTATACTGCACACCTGAGCTGCACACTGTCAATGGTTGATTAATTTTTAATTTTGACAGATTGTGTCTACTTCTTCTTCTATTTTTAGGTATGGCAAAGGTCTTTTCAAGCTTGAGTCTTGACCAAGGATTACTACTGCTAGTTTCAAGTGAGGGATATTTCAAATTAGATAAGCAGTTTTGGTTAAAACTAGGGCGTAATAAAAAGTAAAGGACAATATATAAATATAAGTAATAGGAAGGAACTGACTACAAGGAAATATTATGAAATTTAAGGAATTTATACAACTTATTATTTTTATAGAACAGATGATAGATCACAAGGAAGAGGAGCTTTATATTTGATCAAAATAGAATACAAAGGAAGACAGATTGAGTCATTTGAATTTTTAAAACTTTCTTGTTCTAATTATTTTTAGGTGTAGGGTATGGCAATACCACACCTAAAAATGTAGGTATGCGATGTTTGCCGAAAATCAGACTCAATAATAACTATTTTGCGACAAACTTCGATCGACAGATTCAGAATTCAAATCTTTGTCGATGACTAATAAATATAAATTCCGTTTCTTTTATCCAGGGAAACCATTATTCGTTTTACTTTCGGTATGGGGGTAAAACTGCAAGTTGAAAGCTAGTAAAAAATAAATCAGTAAAATTTTATTGAGCATCATGATTAAAAAATTAACAAAAAAAAATACATTCTGAAAATTGTAACTTTCCCTACCCAAATAAATGCATTTTTATTCAAAAATAATATCTACCATATAAGTAAGCAGAAATATTTATTGCTTTGTTCAACAATGCTATGTGGAAACTGTTTATAATTCATCTCTCCTTTCAATCTTTACTAAATCTACATGAAATGTAAGTGTTGCACTCTTTGGTATCTTTGGTGGTGCTCCGGCTTCTCCATAGGCTAATTCTGGGGGTATGACAAGCTTTCTCTGTTCCCCTTCACACATTCCTATGAGACCCTGGTCCCAGCCTTTAATGACTTGTCCAGATCCAAGTGTGAAAGTTAAGGGGTTGCCTCTTGGAATGGAACTATCAAACTCCGTCCCATCATCCAAAGTGCCCTGGAACAATATTTAAATAAACTTATTTACATAAGATAAGTACAGCTAAATTAAAATGATAAAAACCTTGAGGGCCTCATTGATACACTGCTTTAAATAAAAATAGTCCTTGTTTGTTTGTGATATACATGCCAATGCATAATTAATTAAATACTAGAAATAATCTTACCGTGTAATGCATATGCAGTAAATCACCCTTTTTACTTTTCGTAGGGCATTCCACTGGCCTTTTTTTGACACCAATTTGTAATTTCTTTGGTGCTGAGTTTGCTACTACAACATGAGATATAACACTCATCAAAACCAGGACAAAAATAAGTATTTTACAAATTGAAAGTATAGCAGTATTCATGATGATATGCAGCGAGTTTAAATAAGTTATTTTACGAAGTATTCCTTTCCTTTAGTTCTTTAAGTATCTTTTATTCAGTTATGAATTTCGCATTCCATCCAATAAACTTCACGCACGTACTCACAAACAAATCAATCAAGAAAGAATATATTCACTCACACACAGTGCTGCCAACAATAATTTTGAAAGTCCGCTGACTTTATTACGATATTCCGTGAGAAATCCGTTAAGTCTTGCATTTTTCTCGTCAGTAAAATCCGTTGAAAGACTGGGTGTAAAATTAAGGTAATTAAAAAGCGAAATAAAAATATTGTTCAAGTTAAATCAAATTAAGTGGAACAATCTTTAAAAAGAACCGGAATCTATTTTTTCTAAATCATCATCACTATTTGGGGTCTCAGTCATTTCGGATGCAGTAGAAGTTGACGGCAGAGATCGCAACATTATTTTGCTTGCTGCTACCTTGTCTATGACGTGGTACATTCCCGTACATCATAGCAGTAATTTGGATATGGTTAATAAAACTGTATTCTTAGGTTTAACATTAGATAATAAATTACAATGGGGTCCTCATGTAGATTCTTTGGCAGGTAAATTAAGTTCTGTTGCATTTGCTGTAAGAAAAATTAAACAATTGACGAATGTCGAGACGGCTAAACTAGTTTATTTTGCTTACTTTCACAGTCTTTTATCATACGGTATTTTATTATGGGGAGCAGCAGCCGATATTGAAACAATTTTTATACTACAAAAAAGAGCAATTCATGCAATTTATAGTATGGGTCCTCGGGTTTCATTAAAGCATTTATTTAAAGAAATAAATATAATGAATTTGCCTTCACTTTACATTTATGAAAATATTATGTTCATACGTAAAAATATAGGAATCTTTAAAACAAAAGTAATATAAATACAAGGCAAAGAGAGAAATAAATTGTTCCATATTTTACGCTAGCCAAAGTTAGCATGTCATTCCTTGGTATTGGTTACCAAATTGTTGGTTGACCGAATTTAAATTTTACATAAAGAAAGTTTTGAAGGAAAAGGCTTATTACAAGGTAGCTCATTATGTTGAAGATAGGGATGTATGGAAATAGTTACACTCTGCACAGGTGCACCTTGCATAATGTTTCTTTATATTATATATATTTTTTTTATTTTTAGCCATTAGCGTATTCGCTATTATTTAATAAGAACTTGTTTGCGTCCGGTTCTTCTCAGTTGAAGGATGACTTCCGAACCGGTGGTAACTTCAGTAAATTCGACCTTTATAAGTGCCCTCCTAGGGCCCAAACTGAATAAATGGCTTTAACTTTGACATTGACATGTGTAGTATTTACGAAGAAAGAGTTGCCATATGAGAAATAAAAATTTCGTTTTGATTTTTGAAAAACAAAATGGAAATATAAAAATTAATCTGTTTTATTGAAATAATAATCTTTTGTACTAAATTCCGCTAAAAAATCCGCTAGCCATCATCATAATATTTCTTCCGTTTCTTCATAACCGAATCCGCCAGTTATGACGGGAAATCCGTTACGTTGGCAACGCTGCTCACACACAATCAAATAACATAACGCTACCAGTGCTGCCAGAATGAATTCCCTAAAGTCAAAAGTGTACGTTAATCTTACCATTTGACAACAAGGTACGGTTTTCATAAATTAGTATCAATCAAATAGGGTGTATTCATTCCTTGAAACCAATTTGACAAATGCAAAACATAAATAATAACGTTAAGAACTTAACACAACTAAATAAAACGTAGCAATATATAAACTTAACAAAAAATTCACCAAATAATAAAATTGATAAATTCAACATTAACAATACTATGAAACAGAATACATCGGATCACTTTACAAACAAAGTTACGAATGATACGAATGTAAAAGAAAATAGCATAAATACGTGCATGAAAAATTAATATAATGTTTTAGAACCACTTTACATTGTATCATATAATTTTATTTATTTAAAATTATAAAATATTCATTATAATATAACTATACGTTTACCTAAACAACAATAAAATTATTCATTCTTTTCATTCAGATTATTGTTTGTTTGGTTGGTTTGGTTGCTTGAATCGAAAACTTGAATTGAATTGAACGTTATTATTGTATTTCGTAAAACATAGCATTTAAAAAATAACAATGAATAAGAGAAAACAGCTCCATGATTACAAAAGGTTTCTGCTGAACCGAGTAACTACAACTCCGAGTTTTGTGGAATATATTGAAAATTGCTTGGCTACTGATGAGGAGGATGCAAATCATTCATTCCATAAAGTTATGGTGAGTTCATAGGCAAGTTATTAGTAGATATTTGATATACCTAAAGAAAATATAATCCCTGGTAGGTACACTAGCGCAATGTAAAGCTGGTCAAACTTCACGGTATCATCACATTTGAAAAATCATGTTTATTTACTTTTAACCCTCGCGCCTTCTAAAAAACACACTAGGGGGGTCGCACACAGATTTTATATTGAAATGTCTTGATGCTCCAATCTTTAAAATACAGGTATTTCCTTTTTCAGATACATAACTGGACAGATAGTCTAGAACAACTGTTTGACACCATAAGCAAGTACTTCTCAGGAACATTAATCCCCATAAACTGTACATATGGAGATATAACAACATTCTATACTTCAAATCTAAATTTAATTAATAAAATAATGAAACTTGACTTCATATTCCCACATTGCAGAAATATGTTCAATGTTGATATACTGTTTAATGATAAATGTTCAACTGACTGCTTTGGGACGAGTTTAACTGTTGAAGAGGTAGTTACTGGTGTTGTTAGTTGTAGGTTTAGTGAGAAATGTGAATTGGATCTGTCAAACTTTTGCAATGATCCAGGTAATTAACTTTATTTTTAGAATTGTAATACTTATCTGTGGAAAAAGGAAAGAGGGGCCTTTGCAGTAAGACAGATTAGGCTATATTTATCATATACATTTGAATTACAGAGTTTAAAGAGAAGAAAATAAGTTTTTATAAACTTGCTTTACTATCAAATTTCAAAATACTAATGCTCCGGATGGGGAGAGACACAAAAACACTAAATTTAAGCAATAATAACTTAAGGTAGCTTTATGAATTAATATAATCAGTCTATAATAGTTATTTCACACAATATTATAATATTTTTTCTTCTCAGTCAAGCACCATTGGAAATATTAAACTTTTTCATTAAAGGAGCCTTGATAGCTGTGAATTTAAGCGATAATAATGTAAGTTATTTATATAAATGTGAAAAAATTGGTTAAAATTTGCCAGTTACCGAGTTAGAATGTCAAAATCATTTTTTATTTACATTTACAGATCCCATCTCTACTGGAGTTACAAAGAGTAAGTAGTAAGATAGAAAAATTATGGATTGAAGGCAATCCATTGTGTGAAGAAATTGATCCTGTATCATATGTAAAAAATATAACTGTGAAGTTTCCTAGATTGAATGAATTGGTATGTAAATATGCATTTTAATCTGTTATTGCATTTAAACCATGTAAATAAATAGATTTCCTTTCATCTTAATGAATGCAGATATGTACTCTAGAGAGCCACACACAAAACGTATTTTGCATTGGTAAATAATTTACACTATTGATACTTGTTGAATTTCAGGATGGTATTAAAATAAATCAACAAGGATTAATATTTCCATTCTTTCGGAATTTCCTAGTGACCCCAGACAGAAGAACTAAAATGATTGTTGAGAAATTCTTGACCTTGTATTTTTCGCACTATGACTCTCCTAATCGGAGAAAGATCAACATGTTTTATGATGTAAAAGCTACACTTACTATAGCAACAGATTTTACAGGTAATGGAAACATTGCTTCTAAGTTCGTGTCATTAAATAATATTTTTATCGATCCATCATTCTAATGGACTATAGGGTATTACACCCATTTTTTAAAGTATCTCAATTTGATTCTAAGGTGCTCTAAGAATCGCAAAATTTTTATTCAATCGATAAGTAGCACAAAAATGCATTAAAATTTATTTATTTTCAATTTTCGCGCGTAAATTGACGAAAACGCTGGACGTCATGACATCAATAACATGGCGTTACTGATGTCACGACGTCAGTTGGTCACGTAAACGTGGCGTCACGTGTCACGTGGCGGCTACTGTTTCGCTTGTAAAAACTGATGAAAAACTAAAAACTTTTAAATGGATTTTGTTATTTTATGAACTAAAACTAACATTTTCAGACTGCTTAATGCCGAAGCTATCTCAATTGTATATATTTTTTTCTCATATACAGTAAAATACCCTATTTCAGATGCAGAAGACCAAGCTATGCCCCAATATGCTTCACATTCACGAAACATGAAAAATCCTAACAAAAATTCTATAAAGAAAACTGTCCATGGAGGTAAGAAGATACAGAAGCGAAGATGTTAATATTATAAAGCTGAAGAGTTTGGTTTGGTTAAACGCGCTAATCTCAGGAACTACTGGTTCGATTTGAAAAATTATTTTAGTGTGGATAGCCCATTTATCGAGGAAGGCTACAGGCTACTTTTTATCCCGGGAAAACATAAGAAAGACCCCTCGGAACCCGGGTGAAACCGTGGGGCGGAAGCTAGTCTCTTTATACAAATGAATCGCTACATATAAATGTCATCATGAACGCGGGTAAAACCGCGGTGCAAAGCTAGTCAGAAATAAACAAAACAACTAAGGGTTATAACATTAGTTGCTTTGGTAATATTTGACTCGAGCATAAGAGCTGAATCCACTTTTTTCTTTACTTTCATGGAAAATATTCAGTATTTGAGACCAGAAAGTACAAATGTCGGGAAGCTGCTGTGGGAGTGCTAGCAAAGTTGCCTCCATCTGTCCATGACCCAAGCACATTTTGTGTGGATGTGTTATTGCACGACGTGAGTATTCTGCTTATCTATACTAATATTATAAAGCTGAAGAGTTTGTTTGTTTGAAAGCGTTAAATATCAGGAAATTTTCTTTCAGTGTTGGATAGCCCATTTATTGAGGAAGGCTATAATAGGCTACATTTTATCCCGGGAAAACACGAGACCCCTCGGGAACGCGGGTGAAACCGCGCGGAAAATCTAGTAGATAATATAGCTTTTCCCCGGGATTTCACAAAATATCCTATAACCCTCCTCAATATTAGTATTATTATATTTTTTTGAGCTTTCGGTGACCGATAATAATGTGAGGAAACTATAGCAGTAGTAACCATGGTGATAGGGTACTTTGTAGTACTCCCTGGCTAGCTACCACCCCCGCAAGTTGAAAATCTGTCGCCAAGTACTACCGTACTACCAGTGCATTAGCTGCATATACTTTTAAAGCGATGCTCACATTATTATGGGTGTCTGCGGCTAGAAGTAGTCCTATCCCTCTCTTTTGTATGGACCGTGATGATGCGGCACGTTATGTGTGCTTAGTTTTATTTTATTGTTTATACACAAGAATCAAAAATGTCTGATTAACTAAAAAGCGATCCCTTCTTCGCCTTTGGATGGAATGGATTTTTTTTACCATCAGATTAACATAGTAGGTACAGTCTAGTGCAGTTTTATTTGACGACATTGGAGAATACATAATAATAAATAATGTTTGTTTTCAACTAAATATGTTTCTTTTAATTACTTATATATTTTAGAGAAGAGGTTTATTCCTTATTGTGGATGGAATTTACAAGGAAAATGCTACGATGAATGCTCCAGAACGGTTCTTTCAATTTAGAAGAACATTCTTCTTCAATGTGTGCGTGTTACAAATGAACTCGGTGTATCATATCACAAATGAAATGTTCAACATATCCTTCGCGACCCCCGAACAAATTGAAAACAGTTTTAATGTATGGTACCCTTTTTTTTACTAATCCTTTTTGTATATCTCGACATAGTAATGGCGGCCACATACATTAGGAATTCCGTTTCGAAATTTTGAATCGAGATTCCGTGGATAAATCACATAATACGTTTATTTCTGTTTGGAATAACAAGGCTCAGTTGAGAGACGCTAGCCATTGAGTTCAGACATTCTGTCAGCGAATAATGATGACGATTTTCTGATTGCAATTGTATTGTAGCTGTATGTAGCTAAGAAGAAAATACGTCGCCGTTACTGGGTACATCCCTTTAACACCCAAAGATTGCAAGACAGTCAATTTTAGCCAAATTACGAGCCAATCCAGAGATATTTTTTTAAATATTATCGGATGTCTATATAAACTCTTGACGAATTGGCGTTCCGTTCGGATAACGAATGTGTGATGCGACTCATACAAAAGCTATGGAAGACTTGTGTTCGGAACGGCGTTTTTCCATGCGAGATTCCGAACGCACAGGCTTCCATGCGGAATTTCGAATCGAAGAAAACTTCGAACGGAAAACTACTGTACGTAAGTGATAGGATTTGGATGGATTTACTGCGTTCGAAATCTCGAATAGATATTCCGAAATGGTTTTTCGAAACGGAATTCCTAATGTATGTGACCGCCCTAATGGATGAACGTATTTCAATGCAATTTGAGTTATAGATAGTTGTTTGGATTTATTTTTGTTTGCCAAGTAATTTCACAAGTTCAAGTAATTCACAGAATTGTACCTTCAGGGGTGCCATTTACAATCATCTTTACGTATGTATCAAAAGTTGGTTTAAAATATATTTTTTTTTATTTTAGCGGCCTTTGAGAAATATGAACGCGTTAACACTGATAAATCCTGAAGCAGAAGAGAGAGAGGCTATATTAAAAGCTTTTATGAATGTTACCCAGTTGAAAACGTCGGAGGCAGAATCGTGAGTACATTATATTTTAAGATCAGAATAAAATTAAAGAAAATCTGATGGGCCTATCACTCTGCGGTCTTCTATCCATATATAGATGTCACTCGTGTATGCATAGAAGCACATTAGGTCGCGTGGTATTTGCGCACATCCGTTTTTTTTTTTACTACCAAGCCATTTTACAAAATATTTAGTCATATTATAAATAACTACCTTGGTTAGACAAGATAACGCACGACTCGACTGGATATATTTTAATCTCATCTGTATATGACGCAGTAACGCAGATTTTGGGACTTTGGTCGGAAGAACAAAAAAAAACAAATAAAAGTAAATATATTAAACACAACAACATTTAACATTATTGTTACATCGCCCGCTACCGATAGAAATGTCTACATAAATAAATATAAAAACAAAGAAACAGAAAATGGTTTTCTCGTTAATACATATATTATCATAATTATTATCAATAAGCTTATTTTATCTTGCCACATGCATTTTGTTTTACTTTTCACAGATTTAACCAGATTTTGTCCATTTTTCACCATTTAAAGAAGACTTGAAATTCAATAACTTTTCCTCAAAATTGAGTCGAATCATTAACTCTACTTTTATTAAATCCACGCACATTCGGTTCCTTTCTTTTATGTAAAGTTTGTTTAGGAAACTAAACACTCTTACACAATAAGCATTGCTTACTGGAATGATCAGCAGGAAACTCTTTGCGAACACATAATTTTTTACTTCATTGCACCTACTAATATGCCCATATTTTGTCATTGGACATATTCATTTTCCCTTCTGGAAGGCGATTTAAAGTAAATGTTTCTTTTAAAGAACAATCAATGATTGATGTTATTGTTTAGTATGAAGTCGGTTAAACATGATGTTGTTTTTCGGGAGATTTTTTACTTTTGTCGGGAGGACATTACAAAAATTCCGCCAAATCCCGACCATCTGGCAACCCTAGACTCGGACTATAGTATAGATAGTATAGTAGTCACTAGAATATACGCGTTGTTCATAAGAACTTTTTGGTACTCTCACTACTGCAAAGTGAGTTGATTATAAACTTTATTATTATTATTATAGTAGATAACAATATTCATTATCTCTTGCAGGCGTCTCAAGGCTCACGACTGGGATATAAGGGTTGCAATAAAAAAGTGTCACGATGATTTACGAAAAGATACAATATCACCGAGTAAATTCGTCGAGGAAGATGACTTTTCTGATACTTCTTCTCTAGTAGACGATGATATGGATTGATGTATTAAATATTCTATTATACATTTCTTTTATTATTTTCATAGGCGAAGCAGTGGTCGTCGACCACTTGGTTCTCAAGTGGGACGCGCGTCCCACCCCGCCCGAGACGTGATAATTTTCAGATTAAAAATCCGTTTTTTAATCGATTTTTGAGCACTTGGTACGTGTGGGAAGGGCATTAAATTGTCTATGCCGTGGTATGCGTCAAAAAAATGAAAACACCGGCAGTCTGTCACAAAAAAAAAAAAAGTTAACATTTTCAGTCCGTCTCAGGGCGTTTGGTTGGCGTCCCTCGAGTTAGCTAGTTATAGTGTATCAACTATGCCTCGAGTAATTTCTAAAATACATAATTGTGAGTGTTTTGAGTGTTTGTTGTTGTGTAAAGGTGTGTAATATCTAAAGAATACTTAGTAATAAATACAATACAGTTATTATTTCAGTGAAATACAAAGTATAAAAGTGTTAGGCAGTTGATAGGCGTTTGGTAGTGTTTACAAAAATGTTTTGATCCAGTTTTCCATCATAAAGTGATTATTGGTAAGTCAGAAGTATCTTTTTGGATAAGAAATGTTATAATGTCGGCATTCTAACCAAATCTATGTAGGGTACTATGCATAATCTTTTCATAATTTCGAAATTGATGAGTAGGTAGTTTTTGACGGTAATGAAAAATGGCGCAAATTCGGAAATCAAGGACTAACAAAATGTTATATTTATATGAAAGATTATAACTATGGCAAGTAAATCGCATTATTGAGCATTTTTAGAAGCTATATACGTCTATACTTTTACAAAGTTGGTATAAAATTCGATGTATTGAGACCTCGAATTGAGTACCTCATTTTCGTCGCCGAGTCGAACAATTTTGTATTTTTCTACTTGATAATGAAACAAACACATGATTTTTTGTGATAAAATGAAGAGAATAATGTTCAATCTATCTAATAACATAAAGGTTTTATACTAAATTTATTATTATGTCAAGAAATTATATACGACAAGATATTTTTCAATTCACTGTAACCCTTATCTTGAGAAACTCATTTCTCAGTATTTTAGTATGGAATAAAATAAAACTAAGTATACGTTTTCAATCATTATTTATTCATTTACTTGAATAAATATGCTTTTGCTCGAAATAACAACATATTTAGCAATGCTAATGGCGTAATTTCCAATAACATCATGGTCCGCTCTTATTAGGTTATGACAAGTGATAATAAGATTCCAATTGAAAATTTATCTAAGATTCTGACGGTAGTTTTATTTTTTGGAATGTATGTGTAGTTTTAGAGATAAACACGAAAATCTCAAAGTCGGCACGCGTGACCTTTCGAATGGCCGCCATTCCGCGAGTTAAGTGACTTTTGACAGGTCATTTTCGCGAGTCTACAGGTACACATCTTAATATATATATTTCTTGTGTGCGTGTGTATGTGACTGAACTCCTCCTAAACGGCTGGACCGATTTGAATTAAATTTTGTGTGTATATATGAGTGGGTCCCTGGATGGTTTGAAAATACAATTGGACCCGGTAGATGGCGTCGTAATCGAGTTTGGACAGGACAACGTCTGTTGGGACAGCTAGTCTTCGTATAATTTTAGTTCTTATATTTTTCTCAGAACTATTATTTATCTGAATGTACATTACTTTTAATTATTGGTTTTATGTAGTGTTACGAAATAACAATCAGTTAGATACGAGCATGGATCTAGAAAAAAAGGCGGACAGATGGCCGCTAAGAAACTATTGAAGCACCAAAATGGTGGCGACGTAACTGTGTGTGTGTGGTTCGGAGCGTAATGGCGGGCGGCCGGCTTAGTGTGGTGTGAATGTGTGCATTTAAGCGAGCTGGCTTACTGTGGGTGCGTCAGTAATTGTTTTATGAGGTGGCGTCCGCCTTTATTTCTAGGTACATGGATACGAGCAGATACAGTCTCTACTATACAGGGTGTGGTTTTGCATTTACGCCATATTTACGGAGGTCGATATTTACCTTGTATAGAACACGATTCAATCATAAAATCGTACTCTTAAAATTACATATTATTTTTAAACTTTTGTAAAAATAAAAATCCCCCAGTCCAATAAAACCACATTAAGTTGTTTTATAACATGACCTCGTGTGTACTAAGCACCGCGCCATGGCGCCACTGCGCACTCGTTTATCGCGCACCCCGCACGCGCCGATGTATGTAGTCATGTATGTACGGTCAGTCCGCAGTCAGTCAGTTGTCCTCCGACTGCGAGCGCGCACGCACTGTGCGTGACACGCGCAATCTTCACACCGCGCGAACTCCAACGTACAGTACAGTGACAATGACGGAACGTTATTCAAACGTCGAATTTAGCGGGGATTATTGGCGATCACATCCTAGGACCATATTTCATTGAAGGCCACCTGACCAGCACCACCTACCTACAGCTGCTTCGTCACGTTGTCAATGAGATGCTGGAAGACATCCCGTTGGCTCTGCACAGACATTTGTTTTACCAACAAGACGGAGCTCCTCCTCATTATGGTCTCCAAGTGCGTCAGTATTTAAGTGAAGTGTTTGGAAGCCAGTGGATCGGTCGTGGTGGCCCAGTGCCCTGGCCACCGCGCTCTCCGGACTTAACACCTTGTGACTTTTACTTGTGGGGAGAACTTAAGACTTGTTTATGTTGAAGAAATATCTAGTGTGGTGCAGTTAAGACAAAAAATTGTGTTGGCATTTGAATCCGTTAAAAATAATACAAATGTTTTGCGCAAATTAAAAAGAAACTTGCGACGCCGTGCTCAACTGTGCATCGAGAATGAGGGAGGACACTTTGAGCAGTATCTTCGAGTAACATAGGTGCGTAAATAAACTTTTTTTTAAAATAAATTTAATGATAACTACCAAATAGTTTTTATTTGGTAGTTATCATGCCTAGGTAGGTATTTTTGACGTTTCACAGTCCGGTAAAGTAAGAAGGTCAATTTGGAATTATTTTATTCCAATAATTTTTCGTACCTAGTTAGTATTCAACTCTAACAATAAAATAAAGAAGGTTGCACCGCGCAAATGTAGAACAGATACCTACGATACGCAACAGCAAAACATACCTACGTACCGGGTCACCGACCGCGGCGCCTGTGTGGCGCGGCCGCCACACAGGCGCCGCGGTCGGTGACCCGGTCGTCTCCTCGCCGCGCCTCGCCCCCGGATCGCAGACCTATTCTGGGCACTCGTGCTTATTCTGATTTGACGCTAATCACAAATCATCAATAATCGTTGACTAATCTACCATATAATTAATTACATATTTTTAAAATACTAAATTAATCATCTACTATTGGTTCTATAAATATGGCGGAAATGCAAAACCACACCCTGTATAATAGTAAGTAATCTATGGGTGCGCAAGGTAGCGATGGGCGATTATTACCAAAATAAATCTAAGCATTCGAACGATCAGTTTATTCGTACGCACGTATTTGAACGATCGGTTTATTCGTACGCACGCATTCGAACGATCGGTTTATTCGTACGCACGCATTCGAATGATAGAATTATTCGAATATTGGTCGATTGTTATCAACTTGTCAAGAGAGTGGCGCGCGTGGAACAATCTAATCGTGAATGAATCAATCTAATTTTATTCATTTAATCGAATCATTTTACGTGGCGACGCACTGTGGATCGAAAATCAGCTTTCGAAGACATAGGGATTTCAATTTAAAAGTATAGATTTTTTCTTGGATATGGCTTTGGTTTACCATTACTATGATCAAATATACACACAAGTTTCATTTAGTATATAAACGTATGACTTATAATTTTTTTTCGAAAAAATTGTATGAAGCTCGTATGAAAAATCCGATTATCTTTGGAACCGCAAGTTAAACCGTAATATCCTTACAGGGGGTTTTAGAACTAATCATTTATGATTTATTGACATACCACGTATAACGGTTTCTGCTGCAGAAAAAAAGAAAAAAAATAAAGAAATAGAATATATTTTTGTTTTAAAAATACCAACAATAAATATATTAAATATGTATTTGTATTGGTGTGATTCTAAAAATAAAATAAAAATTACGACTTACTATACATAATATAATAATAAAAAATACTTAAATGATATAAACTATGTGGTTATATATGTATATTGAGTGTTTCTTTAAAATCTATGGTGAATAAATGAGTTAAAAAAAAAAACTTATAGCAATGATATAAAAAAACTATAAAATACACTAATTAATAGTCAATATCGCTCTCGCCAGATTCCAAATCGGAATCAGAATTTAAATTAGTTACATCCAAAAACTCAACCTGAGTTTCTGGAAACTTGATCAGTTCTTTAGTTTCAGCCAAGAAACCCTGACTTTTCTTGATATATAACTTAGGTCTTCGTGCACTGATCAAAGGATCAGACGAAAGAACAAGCATATTGAGGATATCCTCATTGGATGCTTGCCTGCTCTTTTTCGCGAATGATGTTCTCTGAACCTCCTGAAATCTATATTGCGTGCCTCTGAGGCTTCTTCTGAGAGGGTTCCGATCGGCACAATATCGTTTTTGGCGATTATGTCCGCACCGTGTATCAACAGCTTATGTACGGTTGAAGACATATGGTACCAGTCGTATAACTCCACGTACTTTTCTGCTGTTTTGCGTGCATAGTCTTTAAATTTGGTAACATCGATTTGCTCCCCAGATGTTATTGCTTGCAGAATCACGGCAAATCTTCGAACAAGCTCTTCTTCCAACCCAGTAATGGCTGCAGTTTTATCGGGGAACTTGAAAAACCTTCTTGCTGTATTCCCGTCATTTGTGGTTCTTGAGCCTTATTTTTGCTCATAAATTTAAAGATTGAGCTCATCTTTAAATTTATCCTGGATATTTTTTTTCTTGCCTCTAATAATAACTTGTACTCATTTCCTCTTGCAGCCCACTTTTTGAATTCTAGTCTGTACGAAATATGTAAAAGACATTCCATAGAATTTATACGGGCGTGTAGTGATGACAAGCCAAATTCATATACGCTGTGGATACAGTCTTTGATGATACAGCATCTAAACGGTTCATTTCTGTAGGTTTGGCTAAGCACAGGTAGCACGATGCATTTGAGCTAGATTCAGAAAGATACGTACAAATTTTAGCATCGATCTTTGTCATCATAAGTTGATGACTCACCTTATTATTATTGCACTCAGTGGGTACAAGATCCTTAATTTTGTCATCCATTTGCCTTTTGCAACTGATGACCACTTCTTCGTTCTCCTTTACAAAAGTGTACTGTACTGGACGACAACATAAGGCTGAGCATGGCTTTGGTCTCCAGCAGTCAGCTTGAGTGGCACCAAGGAGGTCATAAATATACTTGAATCATCTTGTTCCCCTTCCATTTTCTGTTTATATCGGCTTTGGTTGGGAGCACCATCAAACCCCCACTTGGATATTAGCTTCAAATCCTTGTTTTGCACATTTACAGAAAGACTTTCAAGGATCCTCTTCACCGTAATATCGAGTAATGCTTGAAGCGTAATCCTAGCTGATGGTTATTGTAACAGATTGTTTCAGAGGATAGCATTGCAGTTTGGCTTGTTGCACTTTGTAGTCAGATGGGTAAATATCCTTGTCACCTTCCCGAATGGCTGTCTCTCGCAACGTGATGTATTGCCACTTAGACAGTTTTAATTAAAGGAGCAACCCTAGTGCTTTTTCTGGTGTAAATAAAGATACAACTGGTTTATTAAGCATTTCCTTAATTTTTGCAGCTGCTTCTGGGTTTTTCAACATATATTCAATTACGAATGCGGTATCCTCACGACCATCTTCTTATAAAAGTAATGCAGCTGAATTGACCAATTCAATTGGATCTTCACATTTATGATCGTCAGACCTTCTCTTTTTCTGCTTGCTTCCCAGGTCTTCTTGGGTACTACATAATAATGATCAAATATCACTTGTTCAGGCTAATTAGCCAATAAATACTTCGTATTTTGACTTGGTATTTTAAAACAAGTCTTTATAAAATTTTAAAAAATATATTATATTTCTTTATTTTTTTTCTGCACCAGAAACCGTTATACGTGGTATGTCAATAAATCATAAATAATTAGTTCTAAAACCCCCTGTAAGGATATTACGGTTTAACTTGCGGTTCCAAAGATAATCGGATTTTTCATACGAGATTCATACAAATTTTTCGAAAAAACTTATAAGTCATCCGTTTACATACTTTTTTTTTCTTTTTTCTATGTCAGTAGGTTGACAAGCAGGCAGACGGTCCACCTGATGGTAAGTGGTCACCGCCGCCTATGAACATTTGCAATACCAGGGGTTTTGCCGATGGGTTGCCGACCTTGAAAAGCTCTTTTTACGCCCCACTTGAAAAACCCCATATTGTAGCACTGAGGGAAAACCGTAATGGGGAGGTCATTCCACATCCCAATGGTCCGCAGTAAGAACGTCCTACTAAAACGTTGTGTCAACGATCGAGGCGACTCGAGGATATGAGGATGAGCTCCACATCGCCGGCGAGTGGTGCGATGGTAGAAGGGTGACAATGGCAGAAGATCAAAAAGTTTTTGAGAACACTCCCCATTGTAGATACGGTAGAATACACAAAGGGAGCCTATGTCTCTCCGAAGGCTGAGGGGTTCTAAACCGTCAGTGAGTTCGGGATCGTTAACGATACGAGTGGCCCGCCTTTGCACCGAGGCAAGTGGATCAAGCTGGTAAGCGGGTGCGCCTGCCCAAAGGTGTGAGCAGTACTACATATGCGGCCTAACCTGCGCTTTGTAAAGCTGAAGCCGCTGAAGAGGTGAAAAGTACTGTTTGGACCTATTTAGTACACCCAGCTTTTTCGAGGCCAGTTTGGCTTTGCTTTCCAGATGACCCCGGAACTGGACATAACTCGCAATGTCGACACCGAGTATCCCAATACTCTTTGAGATGGAAAGGGGAGTGTCTTCGAACTTTAGTGCTGCTACAAATGGGGTTTTTTTCGCAGTGAACGCGCAGACCTGTCTTCGAGGGGTTAAATCGGACTAAATTAAGTCTCCCCCATTCCGAGACCCGCTCCAAGGAGGTTTCGATTTCAGACACAAGTCGTATTCGGCTTTCCTCCACCACGAAGCGAGGGATGTTAGCACGGCCAGAGTATTGGGCATCTCCAGTGCTGTCATCCGAATAGCAGTGAATGTTGGAAGTGTCCAACATATCATTAATATGCAGGATGAACAGCGTGGGCGATAGCACGCAGCCTTGCGGTACGCCAGCATTTATATTCTTGATATCGGAGCAGTATCCGTCAACGACGACATTGATACTCCGATTGTCGAGAAAGCTGGACACCCAAGTGCACAATCCCTCGGGAATTCTGCCGATGTGCTGGAACTTTGCTCTGGCAATTTGCTTCTTACTGGACCAAGAGGCTGAACTTTATACTTTTCTCAATTTGGATGTATCCGGATCATTTCGAGCATGCGCTTTTGTCCAGGCCCGGTAGGCATCTTGCTTTAGGCTAGTAGCCTTAGCACTAGGCCCATCGAACCAGGGTTGACTCGACCCACCAATAGGCACTACAAAGCTTGGAATGTAACACTCCATGCCCTGCAATACGACATCGGCAACCGAATCTGCGCAGCTGTCTGGATTATTCGACGAGGAACAAAGCTGCCTCCATGGGTAGGACGAATAAAACTCTCTCAGTCCATCCCAATCTGCTGACCGGTAATGCCAAACTTTGCGCGTCTCGCAGGGTCGAGATCTTTCTGGTTGCGCAAGTGACACATCAGATTGAACCAGGAAATGGTCGGATGATCCAAGAGGCGCACCGACGGAGACCTGATAATCGTCTGAGTGTGTGGTCAGCAGAAGGTCCAGCAGAGAGGGTTCGTGGTTCTTGATATCTGGAATACGGGTTGCATCCTGCACCAGTTGCGAGAAACCATAAGCCAGAGCAAAGCTATGGACGGTTTTTCCTGCGTGGTCGGTTCGTGGAGAATGGTTGGGCCATTCACTAAGGTGAGCGTTAAAGTCCCCGAGGACAATTACCTCGGCTGTAGGATACCGTTCCAGCACACTGTCAGTCGCTTCTTGGACGCGCTCAAAGAAGCGAGTTGTCTCAGCATCACCACGATGAGACCTGTAGAGACACGCGTATATACGGGTGGACCCACCGTAATCTACGCGTACCCATAGAATAGACAGGTCTCTATCTTCTAGGTTGTTAAGACGGCGACAACAGATACCCTCCCGGATGAATATGCACACCCCGGCCTTTGGAACGAACAGATGTTCGAGACTGTAGTCAGGGAAGTGAAGATAAGATGTATCTGCCGGGCAGGCGATCTGCGTCTCCGTCAAAAAGAGCAAGGCCGGCTTCGCTGTCTCAAGATGGTGATGGACAGCATTGATGTTACTGTGTAGTCCCCTGATATTGCAAAAATCTACTCGAAGAGTGGAAGGGGGAGCCACTGAAAATAACCCATTCTTTTTATTTTTTCCAACCATTGAAAAGTGCGATAAAAAGGGAATGAATGGAGCTGTGCAGTTCGTATATTGCCAAGGTCAAAGAGCAGAGGTTAGAGGGCGATCCAAATGCAGGGGCCAGTTGTGGGATTGACATGGGGGACGGAAGGGCCCCCGGTCCCCCCCGGGAGTGCCTGCCGGGTTCCACTCCGGTCTCCTCCCCCGGCACGACAGAAACTCACCGGGATTTAACACCAATTGGCAGGACGGCCTCCTAGGCTGGAGATTAAATGTTATGCCAAGGTTCGGGTCCCCTACTAACTGGCGGGCGGCCAGCGGATAGCCGTTTCACCGGGACTCCCTGGCCCCCACGTCAACCCAACAAGCCCCACACATGCAGAACGGCACGAAACACAAAGCCGGACCTCACCATCACACGGACTACACATCTCGCGAATAAAGGGGGGGCTGGCTCTCGTGAACCCTATCGAAACACAGCGGGTGCTGCTTTACGACAGACTTACTCACGAGGGTGGTTGCTAGTCAGTCGAACCAAGGTCCTACCACCAAGCAGTGCGGCGTGAGAATTATGTGAGGCCGCCGCCAGATCCATCACAACCCAAAAAGGGAGTCAGCTTATGCCAGAGCCTCGTTTGTTAGTCGGCAGGGTGCACCACGAGCAGGAGAGGTTGGCTAGGGACAAAAAGGTGACGTTAAGGCTAAGGGGCCCCAAAAACTAAATGAAATGAAACTTGTGTGTATATTTGATCATAGTAATGGGAAACCAAAGCCATATCCAAGAAAAAAAACGATACTTTTAAATTGAAATCCCTGTCGTGGAAGGCTGATTTTCGATCGACAGTGCGACGCGACGAATGAATCGACAATCGAAAGTGCGTAATTTATTATGTCGATTTATTCGAATGTTTTTTTTCTTTTTTTGCAAAAATCACCTATCCGTAGATAGAGAAGTCTCTCTATCTACGCGCCTATCGCTATGTAGAAGTCCGCCCCGGCACCACCAGTCTCGCTCGTGCCGTACACCACAGGCCTGCGTATAGCATAATGTTGCCAACAATTATTTTTATCTTCCCATAATGGCCATAATTTATTTGTGACAAGAAAAATTTACTTGAGTAAACAGTAGGTGAGAAAAAATAATTAATCATAATGTTTATATGCATATTTTTTATTATTACAATGGAAGGTAAATAAGCATGCAAGCCACATGATGGGAAGTGATCATGGGCAGGGGGCCCATGGATGCCAGAAACCACAGGAGAGTCCACTAAGTGTTCATAATTATAGTACAAAATTACAATTACACTTAGTGGTCTAATGCCATACAAACTCATATACTCAGTTTAGGCTCTTATGAACATTACAATTGAGTCTTCCACCGGTACGGAATACACTTGGACTGAGAAGATTCCGGCAAGAAACGCGGCAAGGCATACTGCATCACTATCCTGGCTAACAGTTGTGTTAGAATCTGTTGTCAGTTGCTTACTGTCGAAATAATAAATTTTTCCATATGTTCATCCTAATCTATCATTTTTGAGATGTTCCACATACTTGCATTGCTAACACCAGTCTTTAGATGTTATGTTTGCAAAAGAACCCTCAGATAATAAAACTGGACTATTTGTTTTGCATCTCGAGCAATGTTCTTTTCTACAACCTTTCTTTTCATAAGGCTCCATATTTTTTCAACAGGATTTAGATCACAATGATAACATCGCCACGTTCCATCAACACCTTTTTTTTTTATTGGTAGGGTTTGAAGCTATATCCCATTCCTTTTAATATTCGTCGTAAGGTGCTATTACTTCCTTGAAAATTAATGTCCTTTTGTAATTCCAAGCGCAATTTATTGACTGTGGGTGATTCTTTCTTCACAATATAGAAGTGATGAATTTTCTGACGAATAGCTTCAATATCAGAATCATCTAGGTTAATTTTTTTTGAATGTGGTCTGCTCTTCCCAGGATTAACAATTTTACTCGAGGTACTCGCCTCCTCTTTACTTTCTTTGGTAATTCTAGATACGGTTTTTTCAGAAACACCTGAAAAGAAAAAGTTATCGTGACGAAATGCGATATACACATAAAACATAGGTGTTTACTATTTGGATTAAAGGAAAAACTAAATTAATACCAATATTTCAGCGCAGGTACGGATGGATATTGATTAATTAAGTTACCTGTCATGGCTGCAACTCGAGCTCGAACATTATTTATTGGGATCAGTAAGCCTTTGTTCTTCATTTCATTTTCACAAAACTCTCTCACCTTGACAACTATTTCACGGGCCGAACCTTGTAAGACTTTAGGCATCGTAAACAACGTTTTACTCACAAAAATATATTAAAATTCGACGACAGACAATCCATACGGAAACGCAAACAAACAAACAGACAAACACCAACCCAGTGTTACCAACTTCATGAAATGATCTGCCAGCCAACCCTAGAACTTTTTTCCTAGTACATAACGTACCTACTTTGACTTTCAAACCTCGTACATTCACTAATATATTAGGCTTTTGAAATGTTTAACCAACATTGAACTTTTATTAGTTTTATTTGCTGATCAACATTCTGTTGCGCATAAACACTTTCATGAACGTTGGAGCCCTCAATTTATTTTTATTAAAACTGTCGCCGGGCGTATTCTATGTTTGTAGTCAAAAAGTAATGCATGCAATATAAGAAATAATTTATTGTACTCGTTTTGCTTGAAAAGTAATAAATTATTAGTAGTATTGTTTTTTTTTTGTTCTCACTACTTTTTTAGCTATGAACATGGAGTACTCGGCAGTTAACACAATGTAACTAAACCCGGGCTCCAGAATTTATGAAAACGATTGTACCATTTCAAAGACATACTCGAATACCTTTTATGAGTATTCGAAATCTCAATAGGACTCTAATATTTTTGAATTATGAGAATAATATAACAATGACTATCATAATCAGTAATTTTTTATTTGAAACAAAATATTAACCCTTTATAAGGCTTTGGCCATATATTGGACACCATACGTTGGACGAAATATCTTCAAAAATACTTCAGCAACACATTTTGTCGTTAGCAGTGATTTTTAATATACATTAGTATAATAAACATTCTATAAAAAAAAACATCGTTCAGCAACGCTACGTAGGTACGATGTCCGATGTAGGTAGGATTCGAATACCATAAAGTACTCGGAACCCGTATTCGAATACCGTATATCCGAATCCTATAATTTACTTACTAAGTATTCGAGTCGGCACTACTGACCAGCGTAGCTACCTCTACAGTTTTAACTGTAGATTTATAGTTATTTCGATATCTTCACAGTTTTTAGTTCAGACCTCTAAATTTACAGTTTTTTTTATAATGCGCCGTCTTTATTATTATGTACCACTACCCTAAAAGGCACTTTACATACAAAATCAGAAATTAAAAATTGTTTTGAGTTCAATGCTACTAACAATGTTGTAAAGACATTTAATAAAAATATGTATGATTTTAAAAATAAAAATTAAACTGAAAATCAAGAGGAAAACTAGGCAGTTTTAGTAGTTATAGTTTAAATTTTTTAAAGTTGATTTACGAATACAAGTATAATTTTCATACCATATTATGTTGTTTTATTGATCACTGCTATTAAATATTACAAAATAAGAAAAGCTGCAGATTTACAGTTCTTTAAGTAGAATTTTATAGTTTTCTACAGCTTTTTGAAAGCTACTTTGCAGTTTTAGTCTAGATTGGGGTTGGCAACACTGCTACTGACTGACTTACTGACTAGACTCAGTGATGCCAGATTGAGGAGAATCCCCCCAAATTTGAGGGTTTTTTATGCTTCTGAGGGGACAATTGGGGGACAATACTTTTGAGGGATATTTGGAGAGAAAATAATGGGTTTGGAGGGAATTGATGCGCACGATGATAGCCGAGACCTGAGTGACTCCGAAGTTGATCCGCGACCTAATGACACTATCGAAAGGTCCCATTCCTTTAGATAGTGTCAAGTGACCCAATATTAAAGGTTCGTAACTCAGTATAAAGTTACTGTAGTTATTAAATCTTAAATGAAATCATGTCTTTCAAAAGTTTTGTATACTTGTAGCTCTGAAAAAGATACCGTTTGGATTAACAATTTACACGACATCACGTATGTAGGTATATTATCTCAAAGATATATAAAGATACTTAATCGGTTGGCTCGCGAACGGGACGCGCGTCCCATAACTACCTACAAAAAAATAGAATTCCAGGAATCGCGAGTCAACTTATAACATAAAATGTACGGAACTGCAGACGACGTGTGTGAAGATGCTGATCCAGATGATGATGGAAGCTATTGCTGAATACGTTTAATTTTTTTCTATAGATAAATAAATAATTTGCTTTTTGTGGGGTTTTTTTTTCTTCAAAACCTGAATTTTGGAGGGATTTCAGGATAGATTTGGGGTGAATCCGAGACAATCATCTGGCAGCACTGACTAGACTGCATCAGACTGCATATCTCCACTCCATAGTCTGTGTTGTCATCAAAGACATCAGTGTCCCAGAATATATTTATTTATTTATTTTATTTATCTTATGTCTGTGGTTGTCTGCACTTAGTGATTATATACTCTTTGGTTGTCTGTCATCAATCAACAAGTCAAATTAAATATGTCAAAATGGTTGAAAATAAATTAAATTTTATTTTTGATTGCTGACTATTGCCATTAAATTTAAATCCTACAATACATTAATGGCTAATAATTCAATGGGTCAAGGAACCAACATGCCATCGATTGGGCAGATAAATCAAGGTTCCATTCAATTCGTAAACAATCCTCTACAAAGTCCTCAATTGCAGTCCAGCTCGATTCAGGGGTCACCGTCGCAGCATAGCCCGATGGGGACACAATCACAGAATGGTGCGAAAACTAACCAGAGTGGAGGAAGTGATCAGACCTCTCAGGTAATTACTTAATTCGAAAATTGAGGGTATGACCTTAAATTGAGGAATTAGTAAGATTACAAAGTACATTTATATAATCAAATAGAATTTTCTTAAGATGGGTCAGAGAGTAGCCTTGATGAAATGTAGAAAAATGCATTGTGCATTCAATGCACCTTTTAGTTAAAAATAGGTTGTGATAAGAAAAAATATTTTTCAAGTTTAATCAAAATGTTTTAACAATGCCTTTACACAAATTTTCTATCTAATTAACTAAGAATGGTGATCAAACATTGTCTGACATAATGTTATTGCTGAACCATGAAATTTAACATCTATTTTATAAACTGTTAAATTACAGTTTCTTAGTCGCCCACGGCTACAAGAGTTGGTCCGTGAGGTAGACCCTACAGTACAGTTAGACGAAGAGGTAGAAGAAATGCTATTGCAATTGGCTGATGACTTTATAGACACTACAATGACTGCGTCATGTGCACTTGCTAAACATAGACACGCCCCTGCTGCAGAACTTAAAGATGTTCAGTTGCATTTAGGTAAGGAATTTTGATTTTATTTATATTACTAAATTGGTTATAAAATATTTTATACCTTTTTGTTTCAAAGGTAAAAGTCAGCCGCTTAACTAATAGATAGGACTGTTAATTAGAGTGGTGATAGTGGAGCATTTGCATCAACACTGGTCTTAAATCCTATGAATTGACCATGAAGGACCGTAGTGAGCCAATGATAATGTTTTAGAAGATGAGAGTAGTTGCTCTTCAGAAAGCTACTCATTGCCCTGTATAAATAAAGAATTTGCATTATTTTTGCATCACTTCAAGAGCTATCACTCGCAAACTGTAGTTATAAACTAAAATTCATTTCATATAAAATTTGAATTAATGACATTTTTATTAATCAGTTCCTACATCATTAATTATTAAAAACTAAAACCTTTTTGGTATTTTATTATTTCAGAAAGACAATGGAACATGTGGATACCTGGCTTTGGTAATGACGAACTACGGCCGTACAAGCGTGCAGCGGTCACAGAAGCACACCGACAACGAATGGCCCTCATCAGAAAGACTGTCAAGAAATACTAGTATCTAATTTGTTAACTTTGGACTGTTGGGGCCCATGAGCTAGTTGATTCTGGTTTCCACCTTTTGCGTCGATTATGTAGTGCCCTATCAATCAATGAAATGAATCCATTGCTTCCTGTTGTATGTAATTTGTCATTATTTGATTTTTCTTATAGGTTGCCTGAAAGAAATCGCTCAAGTAATGTGGCATCCTTTTATTTATGGGGGCATTTATTTATACAAAATTATTTTTTAGTTTACTAAATAACTGATACACCATAGCGAGATTTATAATAAATTTGAGTACATAATAGCTTATAATTCATTCATTTTTATTATTATAAACTATTGAACTAAAAATGCTACACTGTAACTACAAGGAATGGAAGTTCTGGGCACAACTAATTAATAACCGGATCTCTAGGGCATGGGCCCTGACATCTTGAGGTCAATCTTATTTTATTTGTTTTAATAAGTTTAGATGTATGTAAAGTTAATTAACAGTAAGTACTTTTTATAATTAAATATCATTCAATATTTATTTATTTCATTGTTGACCTACCTAATCAGATACCTTTATATTAGAGCATTAACCTCGATGATATTTTGAAAGATTGTGGCAGAGCCACCATCACGGATTTTGTCGAAATTTCTGGCAGGCAAACCCTAATAACTTTTTAACCTGCTACCGAGGAAATCTGATATTTGACGACAAAATAGCGATAGACTCAGAATTAAAATCGTTGATGGTGACCTGGCTAGGAAGTGCCACGCAAGATTGTGTACCTTACCTACCTATGTTGAATTTGAAGTAGGGTAGGTAAAATTAAACCTATAAATAGTATTTATTAGAATAAAAAGATTAGGTCAAGTAATCTATACTAATAAAGAAGTAATTTATAATAACCATTAAACCTTAGAATAACTACTAATTAATTGATCATTTATAAATAAGAACAGTAGAATCTCACTAATCCGCGCCTCCCTCGCTCACGCACCGCATAGCCGTCGTCGTCAAGCACAAAAACAGACCTCAATTATTTATATTTATTATTAGGATTATTTTAAAATTATGTTAGTTATAAAAAAAAGCTGTAGAACATGAACACAAGTACATTGTATTCTCCTTATGAAATGCTTTATTTCATTAATTATGATTTTTTCTATACAACCAAGTAATCCGAACATTCCAATAATCCGTCACCCTCTGGTTTTTAATAGTGCCGGATTAGTGAGATTCTACCACAATTCTACTGTATTCTATAAATTCTTAGGAAAAATGTTTTAAAAACGCTTACTATCGAGTTTGCGTTTACCAAAATTTTGTATGGAGGAAATTAGTTCCATGTGTATTCCGCGAGAGGCGCTGTGCCAATTCCTATAGAGAAATATCGTAAACGTGATAGTAAGCGTTTATTTATGTCAATTCTTTACACTCAGGGTACTGAAATGCAAATAACACACGCGCATATATGTACTGACGTACATCTTGCTTACATCCAGCAGTATAGGCATAACGTATCTACAGCTTACATTTAAAAAGATACTTCCGTTGCGCTTCAATTTTTCTAACTGTAAAAAAGCGTGCGTGACTTAGGAAGTATTCATTTTGGAAAGTGACGTATCGCCTAATCTGAGAGATCCCAGAGAATGCGTTTTAACATTTAACGGAAACTGCTAATCGGATTTCGATGGAACTTACGGAAAGTTCAGTATTTTCTTAGGCATAGTTTAGTCAAATTCACATCGGAATCAAGTGAGCCGTTTCCGTGATTAATCCATTATTTACAGGTTTTACAAACGCATTCTTTCAGCGGCCGCAAATTACTTACAAGTTGTCGCAAAATAAGTATTGCAAAGTAGGTCCGGAAATAAAAGACTAGGTAACTAACACACTTTTATTGTAGGTATAATAAATCTGAATGATCATGAAATATGTCAAATATTAGTTTGCACAGAAACACTTAAATTATAATCACACAGAAATCAGAAAAACAATAAATAATATTAAAAAAAAACTATTAATTAAATCACATACATAATTGTAATAAATAGGCAATTCACCTAATACTGGTACAAAACTTTAATCACAGGAGACTTATGGAGTAAATGTGAGAGATTTTGTTTTTAAAAATATTTGGTTACATTGGAATGTAATAACATTATTAGTATAGTAACCAGAACCATAAAAACAAGAATCATGAGGCCTAAATATATATAAGTAAATCATAAATAGTATTTATACAGTAGATTAAAATCAAATAAGTACATTATATTCCTAGATAAGTATTTCTATAAACTTATAGATCTAGGTCATGGCTATGCCATATCCTTCGGTTAGTCATAACCACTATGTAATGGTATATGTAAACAGGTGTTAAAATAGTCTGATAAGAATTGCGATAATATTGTTTGCCTATTTGTGGGGCCCATACATGCAACTTACTACTTCATAATAAAATTGATCCGGAAAAATATATCAATAGGGAAAAGTCTTAATTAAGTACTTAATACTTTTTGAGTAGTTTACCATTCTTAGAATTGGAATGAATCTCATTCCAAAATATCATTTCATCTTAAACTTAAACTAATTCTTCAATCGACAAAATTAAAAAGTCAAATTTTAAGTTAGATTTTCTTAGTCACTGCCGATAAGTCTTTTTTTTATTTCTTAACTAAGGGCCTATATAGCTCATCCTCCCAAGACCGGAATCTTTTATTTGTTTGTTAAATAGGTTATTTTGCAATTAAATTAGAATTGCGTTCCATATTGTTTTTAAACCACCATACAAGCGACATGTATGAGTCCGAAAAGCGTGCTCCTAAATTGCTCTAAAACAATGATCTATGCTTCCACAGCTTTCTTGTTCGGAATATACAGGTGATCGGACGGCCCCACCTTTTGCCATTGAAGTGCCTTGGATTTTATAGCCACAGGTTCCTGCAAAAAAAAAAACAATAGGTAAGTTTACGGTAATTAACCGGTTTGACTGGTAACGGTTAATTCGTGACGGTTTTTTGAAGGAGACGAGGTTTTATTTAAATAAAATAATAGTTTAGGTACAATATCATCAGTATAGGTACCTAATTAATGCAAACCGCAAGGTAGGTACTTATGTTATAGTTGTACACCAGCTACGTAGTACCAAATATAAAGAATGAGTATAATTCGAAGATCATCATCATAATAAATGAGGCGAATAAGAATATTATCTATTCTACCTATCGAATTAAATATGAAATAAAATCATGCCGCGATAAAATTACGTAATTCAATTTGTTATGACTTAACGCCGACGACGGATAGTTATCGTTAATTTCAACGACTCTTCTCAAGGTTCCATGGTGTAATGGTTAGCACTCTGGACTTTGAATCCAGC
This sequence comes from Tetheella fluctuosa, assembly GCA_951216915.1. Lineage (NCBI taxonomy): Eukaryota > Metazoa > Arthropoda > Insecta > Lepidoptera > Drepanidae > Tetheella > Tetheella fluctuosa. The sequence continues at coordinate 3,894,824 of OX578234.1, read as the reverse complement.
GATCCGAGTTCAAATCTCGGTGGAACCTGATATTTTTGTAGCTAGTTTTCATGAAGTCGACAAACTGGTTCTTTCTTATGTTTTGTTGCGTCGTAAACTTGTTACTGTATTTTTTTTTTGGCTTAACACTAGTAGTTGTCATCATACATTACATTGATGGAGTGACACAATATCCGCAGGTGGATGTTATAAATATTTTTATTGTTCATAGAATCCTGTTCCATCAACCTATGATATACGCGGTAAGTATGTAAATATAAACATTCTTTGAAGTCCAAACTAAAGATGCCCTTACAGGTTGCAATTACCACCTTACCAATTATTACCTCTCGGCACTACATGAGCTCTCTCCACCCAAAATAATTTTTAATCATAAACCAAAGAATCTAAAGCAAACATCACAACGCCATGTTGAAATCTATGCATAATTTTCCTAGTATCACATGAAAATCTACACATGAATATCTTTTATCTAACCTTGATTTATGAAACGTCATACGTTTGGTAATAATAAGTTCAAAATGTTATACACGTGACGGACAACCAGACGAAACGAAAAAAAAAACTGATGAGGAGGTTAACGGACCCGTGCAGCAGTAAAAAATAGTCGTTCACCATTCACACTTTATATTCTGGCTAAAGAAATATATATAGTGGAATTGAAAAAGCTAGAATTTGAACTATTTATTTATTTACAAGTTGTGTAATGCTTCTGGGATTCCCGTACATACGTATCTACATACGTTCATACATAAGTATGCATAGTCGATCGTGATCTTATAAAAATCTCCGAGATGTAAGTTTACAATTTCATAATTAGATAACGGTAAAAATAGTAGTATAGACTGCTTCACAAAGTGCCAAGACGAGGCGTATATTTTGCTTCTCTAAAGATAGGAAGTATAGACATTTATTTGTTTGGATTGACTCAGAGATACCTAAAGAGTGCATTGATTTATAGAGTAAATTCATATAGTGCCAAACCAGCAAATTATTAAATAAAATCATTATCAAAACAGGATTTCTTATCGACACACCCTTCAGAATATATGTCGTAATATTGTACAAGAGCTATATTACCTACTACTGTCACGATAACAAGTAAAACAAGCTAATTACATGAACATTACCTTGACTCTTAATTTGTACGTTTAATATACATATGTTACAGTCAGAACTCTTTCATGGTCAAAACTACTTTTGACTGAAACTATCTCAGTCAAAACTATATCCTGGTACTTTAAAAAGACCACTAACCTATGTGATCAAATATCTACTTATTTTCACGGTTGATTTTTTTATGTACCAGGAAAGACTTTTGACTGAGATAGTTTCAGTCAAAAGTAGTTTTGACCATGAAAGAGTTCTTACTGTAACAATTATACACATGTTTAACAAATTTACGGTAATATCCACTTGCCTACACAACAAATGTAGGCAATCCGCATGGATGGACAATATTTATGTAGTCAGCGTCAAAAGTAGATTGGCACTTAAGTACCCTTTCATAATAATCTATTGAAATTATCTTGACAGTTTGTATGAAAATTATGAAGTGTTTACTTTTGACGCTGACTGTACCTAGTAGGTACGTGACAATTCGTTTTCTTATATTTTCTTGGGAACCAATTGTGACATAACATGGGGCGCCCCATGTTACATTATTCATTATGTCACGGTAATATTATCTAGGTATTAGGTATGTCCTAGTTTACCGAGTTGAACATTGGCATATTAATCAATATTCAAAACGGTTGTTTCCTAAGGTAACCGAGTTGTTTGTTACATTCACAATATTAATTTCACGTCAAACTTTCCCTTTTTTGTCTGTATTAACTTTTACGTTGTTTTTTTTTCCTATTTCAATCTCAATTTAAGAAGTAGGTAACGTGTGTAAATTTTGATATTTTTTGTCATATTTAGACTGCCATTTATTTTTAATAATCTCTATATATATTTTATTATCTCTTATATTCTATTGTACATATAAATGCAACTGCTATTTTGATTTAATCAATACTGAGTTATGCACGTTTGTTGGTTGTAGCGAAGTGAGTGAAACAATCAATAGGTACCTATTTAACTTCAATGCAATATCCATTATGTAAATATATTAATTATTGATTGATTCTATTAAGTCATTACTTTGTGCGGTATTGCTTTGGTGGTGGTTTGTATCTTGATTATATATAAAAGGTGTTGTATAAAAGTAGTGATAAATAAGGTGATTTCTTTATTATTACAAGTTTATGAATATTGCGAATTAACTTGGTAGCAATTGGTGGAATAAATATAAATCCTATGAAGGTTAAGATAAAACTTCTTATCGCATGATAATATTCGATAACAAATCCTATTGCCCTGTGTAAAATATGGTTTAAATGCTACTGGGTTTAATATGGTCTGACAATGAAAGTAATCTTATTATTCTCATTATAAATGGGAAAGTTTGTTGGTTTGTCCTTCTTTCACCCAGCAACGGAGTAATTGATCAACGTGATTTTTTTGCATAGAGCTTATATATAGTCTATGGACCGGAGAGTAACAGACTCCTATTTATGCCGGGAACGGGTGAAACCATAGGGCGAAAGCTATGAAAATGAAAATATTTTTTATTCAAATAGGCATTCACAAGCACTTATGAATAGTCTGACTCTAAAACACGGTTCGGAAGGTTGCTTTTACTGAGAAGAGCCGGCAAGAAACTCAGCAATTACTCTTTTCAAAACCAACTCAGATTCATTACATCAAATTATTTATCTAGTCTCACTGACAATATGTGTGTCTTATATGACAGTAATAAACGGACTAATATTTTGATGCACAAATAATATATTTGCAAATATATATTGCGATGCAACTGTGAGTATGCCAGTTTCTTTAAACTTATCTCTGAGGGAAGTTCGAGAGCCCAAGTTATAAATAGTTCGCACTGCCCTCTTTGTAAAATAAAAATTGTTTCTATATCAGCAGCTTTACCCCAAAGTAAAATGCCATAGGACATGACACTATGAAAATAACTAAAATATACTAATCGAGCAGTATCTACATCTGTAAGCTGTCTAATTTTTCTGACTGCATAAGCTGCCGAACTGAGTTTCGCCGCAACTGATGAAATTTGGGAGCCCCATTGAAGCTTTGAGTCTAAAGTAATCCCTAAAAATACTGTTGACTCAACAAGATTAAGAGCTTCATTATTTAACATTAAATTACAGCCTACTTTTTTTACGTTGGGTAATGCAAATTTAATTAGCTTTTTTTGCATTTAACACTAGATTATTAACAGTAAACCAATTCAATACCTGAGCTAATGCGCCGTTTACATCGTCATAATTGGATTTAAATCTATCAACACCAAAAATCAGTGAGGTATCATCAGCAAACAGTACAATTCCACAGGTATTTTTAACATAAAAAGGAAGTCTTTTTATGCCGGAAAAACAACACATATCCGCGGAACGAAAATTATAAATCTGAATTTAACTAGCGTTGCAATAAATAATAATAAAAATAATATCGAGTGATGTGATGTACAGGATGGAAGAGTATATTTCTGTCACATAATATTTTTCTGTAGCCAGTTTCAAAATTTTCCAGAAAACTCCGTGCAAAATATTTTACTAAATACATTTTCACATATTTTGATTGATTGAGTGGAGATTAATTATTTTTAACATTTTATTGATCTTGGCGACATTCTTGGAAATATTCCTGCAAATACTTTGGGACTATTGCCAAAACATAGAAGGTAACATAAAGCAAGTGACGAACTGTAATTCTGCAAATTTTTCCATTTATATGTAGATACATCTACCGTGTATCATGCTACTTTGGGCAGTTACAACGATGAGTCGATTAGATTACATGGAAAAAAATAATAGTTGTTATTTCCACAAGAATAATAACGTGGAACTGGTGAAATCATCATCACAATATAGGAAAACAAGAAGAAAACAAAAAAACACGTGATCAAATCAAGTCAACCAAACAAAATATACACAGTATATAGCTCGTATTCGTTATCACATGATTATTTGTATTTAAAACGAAGAGGTAGAGACATTGACGTCATGGCAAGCCCATAAAATCAACATGAATTCCTATTTGAATTTTGATACACTATCAGCCACTTATTTTGATTTCGTTTGTTCTGTTGCCAATAGCGGTAATAGCCGTCAATCCAATATAAATATTACCAACAGACACATTATACGAGATATATTAGGTATATCTATATATAAATAAAAGCAATTTCCGAATGTATGTAAGCGCATAACTTCAGAACGGCTGCACCTATTTTGTTAATTCATTTTTTGCTGTCAGGATAAGGTTGAAAGAAAATGATTGACAAAAAAAATATCGGGACACGGGTGAAACCGCGGGGAACAACAAGTAGATAATATTAGAGAGCGAGTCACTTGAAGAGGCTACTAGAAAAGTGGCAAGGGCTTTCATTTGTTGTCATTTGTAAGTTATAGTATAACAATGTTTGTAAATGGCTATCAAGTATTTATATATTTTTCTTATATCCAAAATTCTCCTATAAAAAAGGAATATTCCAGGGTACAATGAAAATAAACAGTAGGTAGACATTGCCTAAACTGAAATTAAAATACATCATACCATTGTCATTTATTTCTAGAATCCTATCTATCGGGTAATAACCTATAGAAGGCAGAAATGATTCCTACCTAATAGGTACTTAAATCGATAATGAATCAACGCTTTTGACTGATAATGCATCGAAGTACCGGAAAAATACGTTCAATAAGAACGATAGTAATAGTCCTTGAAACAACGAAAGACGTATAAAAGACGGATGGAACCACCTCTCATCGCGAGTGAAGCATACAAATGGCCGCCGTCTATTGATGTGTGCGTGCCATAGGTGTTGCCAGATGAATATCACTTTACCCACTTTTTCAGATCAATGAGAATAAATCATGTTATCAAAACATAAGTTGAAACTTACCTATCTAGTGACGGTTTCACTTTTATCATACTACTGGGTGAATTAAGGCTTTTATTAAGAGGTGACACGTCGATTGAGGGACTGGGGTTATGACTACCGTTCTGGGGCGTGTTATTATTATCATTATTATTAAATTTTGCACAAACAAATTTGTGCAATGGCGAGCTTAATTAATATTAATTAGTAATATTGTTTTTGGTATTTTCTAATCGCAAAAAGCTAAATGATTTTACATTCATACTGAGAATAGGTTCTTATATATTTTTTAAACCGCTACGCGATTGAAACCGCGGGGGACAGCTAGTAACTATATATTATCACATATATCTGGACTGGATCATTTCACGTATTTATTATCTTGATTTTAAACAAAATTGTCAACAAAATGTAAATGACATCTGATAATACGTGGCTGCATTAATTTTAAAGTTCATATTAGTTCAGAGTTCATGGTACGAGGTAAATATATATGAATATGTAAGTAGGTATATAACTTTAGAGGGATAGAAGGACAGAATAACAATTCATTATGACCTTCAATTTGATACACACAAGTCCCTAAAAAAACTAAATTCTGACTTACGGCGTTATAAAATATAAGGAAAAATCATTTGCGCGATGAAATCTTAGTATATTTAAAAAAAAAACTGAAACTGATTTCATGCAATAGGTATTGATAAATAACGAAACTTGTGATAAAGTAAGAAAAATTAAAGCCGTGCCAACATCTAAAACGCTAGCCATAGACAATGCAAAGTTAAATGCAAAGTGTGCTGCAGATATTGAAGTTGGCATATCGTCAGTAATTTAGCATTAAATCGTCAACTCAGATATGCAACTCATTTTCAGAGGCCGAAAACCTTATAAAACGGCAGTTAAATTATTTTAATATAACTTTGCTAAATGACAAGAAATGGGGTTAATGATTTTCAAAATATTCAACGTAAAAAAGATTACATGGCGCTAAAATCAACGTACGACAACACCAACAATTGAATGCTTGCTAGCATTTTTTTTACAATAGGCCACATAGATGATGTGGCCAAATTATGTGGTAAATAAACTAGGAAACTGCTGAGCGCAATGCGCAAGCGCAGCAGCCGGAACATGCCTATAAGAGTTTGGCGTCAACTATCAAGATGACGGGAACTAATTTGTCAACAACTTTGTACTTACTGTAAAATACGGAAGGTTTCACGCAAATGAAAACGAAGGTTAAAAATTAAGAGACCGACGATCTCAGAATCGAAAGTTGATGATTATTACTGATGTACACAATAAAAATGTGACAACGGAGGTTAATGCAGCATTGACTTCTAAAGATCGATGATATAAAGATGTAGATAGCGATAAAAACATAAAAAACTGGCCAAGTGCGAGTTGGACTCGCGCACCGAGTGTTCCGTACAAACTTCGTCCATCGTTCGTCCATCACGGGAAATGCACAATTTTATTTATTTACTTTATTTGAGGTTGGTTCCAATTAAGCTAGACCTCTAAATTGTATCAGCGCCCATACAACTCAGAGGTCTTTAATTGGCGTAACTATGTATGTATGGGGACACTCTTTAATTTTCAACTTTTTTATAATTTGGAATTTTCCCTTTATTTGTGCTGTAAAACCTTGCTTTTTGCCAAATTTCGTGATTCTAGGTCAACGGGAACTACCACAAAACAAATAAAAGGGCAAAAAAATCGCGTTTGTTGTATGGGAGCCCCCCTTAAATATTTATTTTATTTTATTTTTAGTATTTGTTGTTATAGCGGCAACAGAAATACATAATTTGTGAAAATTTCAGTTGTCTAGCTATAGCAGTTCTTGAGATACAGCCTGGAGACAGACAGACGGACGGACAGATAGCGAAGTCTTAGTAATAGGGTCTCGTTTTTACCCTTTGGGTACGGAACCCTAAAAAAAGAACTGGTGACGACAAAAATCTAATTCAATTACCCCATTCTTTTTATAATTGCAAGTTGTAGTTCCCAAAATATATGTCTCTTACCTTAGCCATAAGTTTGCCATCATCGCCAATCAGGTATTCTTCCAGACCAAAAACAAGTGGTGATGCATTCCCGAGATGGAAGATCCTCGACGAAGTACCGCGAGTTACTCGGAACTCAATTGTTTTGGCCATAAGCACGTTCGTGATCATGTACACAGATTTCTTGCCCTTCAGATCTGGAAATAAGAAAAAATATAATGTCGAACGATTTATCGGAGCAATAAGTCTGAGGTTGTAATTGTTTCAGTAAACTTGTTCGTTAAGGAGAATTGGTTTTCAGTTTAGGTTTTATTAGTTTATGAATGCTGTTCAAATTGAAACCGTAGGAACCTTGAGCGTTTTCCGGTAAGTGACTGATTGTATTACTTTTTTGGTAATTCTCCAATACCTACCTACGGAATATTACGTGAAATCGTGTTATGCACGAGGTTTGAGGATATTTTATAACATCGAAATGTACATGATAACTACATTATACGGTAAAAGCTAAGTATGTATGTATGCAGTTGATAATAATTTAAAGATCGGTAACGCTTTCTTTAGTTTTTGCGTAGCTATAACGTTGCTATTTGCACGCAATTCTAGTAAGTAATAGAGGGTAAAAATAAATCTGAATCACATATAAATATACACAAGCTAGTTCGCTTAGTAGATTCCTAAACAGGACATGCACTAACAAAGGATAATGTTGCCATTGTGTATGTGCATTGTTCTCACATTTTCATACACACCTTTTTTATTCACATCCAAGTAAATGTTGTTGACGAGTTCTCTATCCTTTGGAACAGTTGTACGTGAGAAATTCACCATGATAACTCTCACCTTATTCTTGATCTGTTCGTCTTGCAAGGTGATCTGAAATTTGCAGTTGGAGTTTATAAATAGTTCGCAAAACATACGCTTGTTAGTGGACTGACCGAAGTTTAAATGCCTTTAACCGTTATTTTAGTAGTACCGTGTCTGGTTAATGTCTTCCTTGAGCGATATTTACGTAGCATATGGTGAGGTAATTTAGATTATGTACTCATGTGCTCAAGCTTGCATAAAATATGAGTAATTTAGGCCTTAAACCCAACATACGACTAGGGTATTTATTTACCAAGAAAATAATTCTTGTTCTAGAGTAAATTGTTGAGTAAATTATGAAATAGTTGTGAAACAGGTGGCGCGCACATGTCACGTGTGTCCCGGGAATTGCGACATAATTTCAACATGCTCCCATTTAGGTCATTTCATAACATACCTATACATTTTATGGAAATAGGTAATTAAACCCTTAGAATGAAGTTCAAATATTCAAACATAATCACTATGATAATGACGACCAATGTAAATAAATCAGTCTTGAATACACCTGTAGGTATGTATAGCATGATGCCGTACAAGTTCTAAGTACAGTACCTATGTAGATAATATTATTGTAATCTGAGCCTAACAATACTGTAGGTACTCTGTAAAGCTTCTGTAGACACTCGGGGTTATGAGTGCTCGGTTGCGGTCCCGATTTCAGACTTCCATTTGGAATCAGACACACGATCGCGGTAAATGATGTGTTCGATCACGTGTAAAGGGACCTCTTTTAGACCACATTCTAAATTTACGAAAATTTTGCGCGAGAATATGGATTATGCGAAGCTAGGGCGACTAATTGTAATCACATTTCGTTAATCCTACAAAATAATTAAATGCAATACAAAATTCTTTTCCCAAGGATAAAATTATGCTATTTACTCGATGATTTAATAGTGGTAAAGCCAATGCTTTTTTTTTATCTAAGAGGATACATACAACTGATAAGATTACAGGAACATGAGCTCATGCGAATGCTTTGTTCGCCAAATACTAAACCATAGTAGCTATATCGATGGTATATACTTGTTAATAATTGTATATACCGTTGAATAGGTTGTAAGTGTGACCACAATCTGACGAGATCCTGACGATGTGGGTAAACATGCTGGGATCTGGATACCTAGTTCTCTGGAAATCAGTTGCCAGATGACACGCTATTGCTATATTTTTACAAGTAGTAGCATACCATAATTACGTTTTCAATTACAAATTCATTTTGTTAGTTTGTAAGTCAGATGGGTAGGTATGTTAATACTCCTTAAATGGTTATTATTCTTCTGAAAATAGATGTGCTGTTTCAATTGTTAGTGTTTGGATACATGCTAACAGTAGCAAAGCTGACTTGAGACACGTTCGCGCGTCCAAATTGTTTCATTACTTTTAAGGCATTAGAATATTACGAGTAATCGACATTCTTACAAGTACTTTTTTATTTACGGTTTTTTAAGGTTCTTGTAACCACAATCTAACGTGAAAGTGATGATGTAGCGATGATGGACTACTATTATAAATGCGAAAGCGTGTTTGTTGCTTTGATTATATATTGTCAAGTAAATAATCAAAGGTTTGTTGGTTTGTCTTTTTTTCAAGCAGCTATGGATCTACGTAATTTTTTGCATAGATATATCTATAGCACAGTCTATGTAACTCTTTCTTACAGTCGGCCAACGGACACGTCTAGACAGAGGAATCGTGCGGGGCTTGCGGGGTGAGAGAGGGGCGGTAGCGAACCCAAGCTGCCATACACTCGCTTGGGACACAATGGAGCAATTACGAATGCCTATACAAAGCGGCATTTCGCGTTACTTCAAACGCGATAGACCACTGTATGTAATTACGCTGTGCCTATAGTTTATGGGCCGGAAAGTGATATACCTAGGTCACTTTTGGTATAGGAAACCATATTATGGTATCAGTAGGTATAACTACATACCATCATAGGATTCAAACCTGCAATATACCCAACAGCAATCAATGTAACCACAGTACTATCAGTGCCTTTAGAACAATATAAGCCACAAAATAAACAATCTAAAACTATGAAGACTTAAACTGAAATATTGTGAATAGATTATCTAACAGAACTCCAACCTTCAACAATGATTAACAAATAGGTATTAAGATGCACGATGCACACCAAATATGCTAATATTTATTGTGTTAGATTAGAACATCATATTTGCAATATTCACCACATGTCACATTGGTACTTTAAACACATTCGCTAAAATATGTGTAAGAGAGAATGATTGTCATACCAGTTTAAAAAAAAAATTGGAATGGTTTAAGTATATTTTTAACATTAAGTAATGGTAGTAATATTAAAAAAAACATGGGCTCATCCTTTCAAGATAAATTGTGACAAGAAATCTATTAGCTCTTCTTTGTTTGAGGGCACAGCAGTGTTTTTATCATTATGGAGCCGGTTTCTTCTAGGCTTTGTGTGCTTACTATCTTCAGCATCATCATCATTTGCTATGGTGAGGATGTGGTCAAACACAGCCATATACAAAACCCACAACCTTGGCATGATAGTCCCACCATCTAGCCCCCACATCAACACACCCATATTTAATTTTCTAATATAATATTGTGATAGTTTATAAAGATAAATACTTATATTTTTATTTGTTCCATGTGTGTTAGATAAAAGAGTAGACTTAGGTCACTATGGAGCACTAAACACACAAAAAAAAATGCATCTGAGAAATAAAATATTGTACTCCAAGACACCAGTAAATCCTGTTCCATAAAATAAACTGATACCTGGTCTACAAATATCCAAGATTACTCTAAAGTCTAAGCTATGTATTGATGTTTATTGAAGAAGTTTATAGTCTATTGAGTTTTTTAGGCATTACTTACTTGCGGTCATTTTAAAGTTGGGACAGTTCAAGGTCACGTTCAATGTAATTACCAGATGATAGGGGTATTTTAATACTATTAATTACTCAGTAAGCAAGGCTTACTAAAGTAAAAGCTTGATTAAAATAATACACTTACCTTTACGCTTTCATGTGGGAACTTAAAATCCTCATCCTGTAAGTCACCCTCTTGGAGCCATTTCAAGTATTCAGCATTAGATTTCTCCTTATTAACATTCTTGATCAATTCACCCAGGGGAGTGAACATTTTACCGTTAGTTTCTTTCTCATTTTGCACGAACAAAGACGTGACTTTATACAAATCGGCTTCTGTAATATGAGGGATGCACACCAACTGGCTGCTTCCCATTTCGATCTCGATCTCATCTCTGATGAAAGGCCACGCGTCCTCAAGTTTCAATGACTTCAAATTCTCTAAGCTCACATCTTTCCTAATCTCGTGGGAGTACAGAGATCTCACGACTACTTTAAGTTTCTTCGGCATTTTAAATTAAACACAATCTGTTGCTATTTGAAAACAAAACTGACGTACACTCTGTACAGCTGTCAATACGCGACTAACTTTTTATTTATATGGAATGGATGGTTGGTTGGTTGGGTAACAAGACAAGGATAGACAATAATCAATACACTTTGTTTCCTAGAATGAAAGAGATAGCAGATATCTCAGTGCTGCCACGCAGAAGTCTATAAGTTCCCGAAAATTATTCTATGCTTGATTGGATGCTCTAACTAATATTCTATAATGTACCTTAGATATTTAGAACTCATGAGATATGGACATGGTATTGGTTGATAATAGTGTTGCAGACAGGGATACATTTATTTTCCATGTAAAATTTATCCAACAACAACTGTTTGTACGAATCTGTTATATGTATGAACTGTTTATCCATTTAATGGATTATAATACTTTATGTAAACAATAAAATATTGGTTTGGATATAAAATTGAAGTACATCGTTTTTAAAATAATAGTGTACAATTAATTAAATTGTACGTACATAAAGATAGTAATACCAAGGAGGGTAGTAGGACTATAAGTAGGAACGTATCAATGTTTATTACTTATTTTTTTCTGAATCCTTTCATCATCGTTTTGATTAGTAAATGAAAATATTACTTGAAAGAGATGCTTATTTTTACGTAATCGAATTCTTCGTAATTTGTTTTTTTTTTATTAGGCAATGTACATTATTTTTTACAAATACTATTTGACATTTGGTATTTGATCGCCGAGCTTCGGACGCCAACAGACCCATGGTCTCTTTCGCAAAAGGCATAAACATATAGTTTGATCCAATGCAAGCGTATGTGAAATGGCGCAAGTGTAAAAACACATGTGGTATCTGATCAGCATCTTGCCGACACTCCACGGGATAAAAGTCATCCGGACTCCTGCCGTCGCCACGCGCAATTTTGACTAGAGGTGACACATTGGTGACAACAAGAGTCCTGCGGATAATACCTTATAATATATATTATGAACTGCGCGCTGCGTAGAGTGAAATTAGGCCGGCGCTTAAAGAGCACGAAAGCCCATGGTGGCCGAGATCGTTGAAAAGATCTCCGCAGCGGCAGCGATGAGTATGAAATGTATTTGATTATTTTATGTATGATATGTTACCTACCTACATCTACTTCGGGTATAGGGTAAAACTTAGACCAGATCTTTTTTCATGTAGACCATGAGGTTTTTTGAAAAAATCATCATCATTTCAGCCGCAAGACGTCCACTGCTGAACATAGGCCTCCCTTAAGGATTTACAATAGGACCGGTCTTGGGCAGCCTGCATCCAGCGTTTTCCGATGACCTTTACAAGGTCGTCCGTCCACCTTGCAAGTGGACGTCCTACGCTGCGCTTGCCGGTCCGTGGTCTCTACTCCAGAACTCTTCGGCCCCATCGGCCATCTGTACTGCGCAATATGTGCCCTGCCCATTGCCACTTCAACTTGCCAATCCGCTGGGCTATGTCGGTGACCCTTGTTCGTCTACGAATCTTCTCATTTACTCATCTCCCTCTCCATGGCTCGTTGTGCGACTTTGAGCTTCTTTATGAGGCCCATAGTGAGAGACCACGTCTCTGTGCCATATCTCATCGCTGGTAACACACACTGGTTGTAGACTTTCATCTTGAGGCACTGAGGTATTTTGGACGAGAAAACATTTCGTAGTTTCCCGAACGCTGCCCAGCCGAGTTGGATTCAGGGATTGACCTCTTTCTCGAAGTTGGACTTACCTAGTTGGACTGTTTGTCCTAGGTAGACGTACGAGTCAACAACTTCGAGAACCGAGTTTCCAACTGATACCGGGGTGGGCACAACACGGGCATTTGACATAATTTTTGTCTCGTTGTGAAACTCGGTTGAGGTCATCGAGCATCGTGCTGAGCTTCTCCATAGTTTTTGCCATGACCACAATGTCGTCGGGAAATCGAAGGTGAGTGATGTATTCGCCGTTAATATTGATGCTGAGTCCTTTCCATTCCAGAAGCTTGAAGGCGTCTTCCATGGTGGCAGTAAACAGTTTCGGAGAAATAACGTCTCCCTGTCTTTCACCTCTTTTCTGCTCCTGTACTCGGACTGACATGCTTGCGTTATTATACAAACACTTCAACACTTCGATGTACCGATAGTCGATACGGCAACGTTGGAGAGACTCAAGCACCGCCCAAGTTTCGACCGAATTAAAGGCTTTCTCATAGTCCACAAACGTTAAGCATAATGGCAATGCACACGTGGTTTTCACGCGACGGCAACACTATTCAGTAGTAGAAAGCATGTTGTCTGCATGTTCCATGAATCAGCCAAATCGGCTTTATTTACTGTGGGAATGACCCGATGACGTCTTTACTTTTGGCTCACGATTTCTTGTTACGTAAACAAACAGTTTCCCAAGAATTTCATCAGCAAGCAAGATTGTATCTATGATTCAGATTAATTGGGTTTGAAATTAGCAACACCTATCATTTAGTGCATGATTAAGAAATTAATGATATTTAAAAAAGAAACTCATTTTTATAGGACATATAAATTATATTATAAGTAAAGTCTTAAAGCAATTATTACATTGTGAGCTATTTGAGATAAAATATTATATAGACAGAGAGAATTTCAATAATCTAAATCAAGCTCTCTTATAGAGCAAAAAATAATGGAATGTACATAAATATTAATAAAAATACTACAAGAGTGTGATACAAATAACCAGCAATACTAATTTAGCACAGTATTAGTAAAAATAGATTTAAAAATATTGGATAAATAATAGGTATACAATATTTATTTATCTTTCTTATAGTATTTTAATACTCTTTGCAAACAACAGTTTCTATGCTTTCAAAAAGCAAAGCCACAAAATGTTAAGTGAAAATATGAAGTGTTGCCAACAGTTTTTCTATGCTATAAATATGGGAAATATTTGCAAATTATTGAGTTGGACCATTCCATCTAGTGTAAAAAGTGTACCACATGGTACTATGTGGTACACTTTTTCTCACTTTTCATCTATATACAATTTTTCTTTTGTTGTGAACCAAAGAAAATTCTTTGTCATCATTGACAAATTCTAGGTATCCATTTAATATGGCTGTATTATTATGAATCATTGAAATACATATTTCTGTTCTTATTTTTTTCTGGCTAGCAAAAACTGCATATTTATACATAATAATAGATTATGTGGCCTACCCAATGAGGATGACGGTTGTCATCTTTTGCTGACATATAACCTTTTAAATTAGTGTGTTGAGATTAGAAGTCCCATTCAGATCGCCATATTATTATGTAGTGCCAATATCAAAATGAACTAAAAATACTCCAAGGCAAGTATTGTGCTTAAACCATATTTTACTTCTTATGTACATTTGGTGTGGTCGATTGAAAAACTGATGAAGCAGACATGAGGTTCTCGATGTACTGACCTAAAACTTGGTTCTCTGAGCGCAATTTTAAGTTCTCTTCTTTCACTGAATCTACCCTTTGTGACAGATCTGAAAAATAAAAGCAAAAATTTATTTTAATTGAATACCATCATTATTTAACAGGCATACTTAGAGACTTACATTGATTATGCTACCAGTCTTTGCCTGCATGATAAATCTAATCTGGTAAGCAACATCAATCTCAACAAATAATAATGTTTTGTCCGCTTTGCAGTTTATTTACGGGCAGTCTCTAGAACATGGGCCGATGCAAGATTTTTCATAAATTCATTGGAAATATTCATTTTAAAATATTAAAAAATACTTTACCATCTAGAGTATTCTGCAGTTCCAAGACCTGTGATATGAGGCGCGCTTTCTCTTCCTGTTCGTCGATACCCGAGTCAGGCTCGAAACTAGGAGGACCATTCAGCCCAGGGCTAGACGATCCACCTGTGTACGAGCTCGGCAATGAGTCCATTGAACGTCCATGATCCAAATGATTGTGTTCAACGTCATCGGTAATTATCACTTGGGGATCATCATCGGCCAACGGTATGTTGTCATCGTTGCACTTCTGCATGATAGTCGACATTAATATGCAGATTTACGAGGAAAACTATGTTAAATGACAATCGGAAAATTAATTTCATACAATCGATTTTCTCTTTTCGCTATTGAAATGACTGTATGTATGTATTGTTTGTTTCTTCTTCTTCTTCTTCTTCTTGATAGAATGGCGACTGAAGCCGAATTGATTGACTGACTGACTTGACATTTGTTTGACGTAAGCACGACGTCGTACATGACGTCTGTTTTTGACGTTATTGAAATATTTATAAAGAATGTTTATAAAATCTTATTATATGGAACATTAGGGCGCTGCAGAATGAGATACAATTTTTACATTTTATTAAATATTTTTATATAATATAATGACGTCATAAACATCGCCATTTTTATACTGTGAGCACTGGCGATTTTGAGGTAAAGTGCTCTCATGCGTAGCATCTCTCGTATACTTTTGGATACAAATAAAGTATGTGAAAATACTTTATTTCTAACCTTTACTGTGATGCGTAAAACAAAACACTCATTATGGATAAGAAAATTCATTAATGATGATAAAGAATTTTCAGTGAAAAGTACAGTTGACAAATGGCAATATATATATATATATATATATATAATACTTACTTTAAAATGCATCTGATAGCTTACTAAATGTAAAAAAAAAATATTCATTCATTCATCATTTTTTATCTACATTCCCACCACTTCAGCATTCACTGAAAGAGTTTTTTCAGTAATGAATCTAGAGTGAAAAATAGAGTGAGAGAAATAGAGCGTCAATAAATTTAATTAAAAAAGAATTATTTATTTATTGAAATTTAAATTTTGATAGCAAAAAATTAGGTAATACTACACCCATTTTTCAAAAGTGTCTCAATTCGTTCCTAAGGTGCTAATAAGCCACCAAAAAAACACAAAAATTATATTCAATCGATAAGTGCCATAAAAATGCATTTCAATTTTACATTTTCAATTTTCGCGCGTAGTTTGATGAAAACGCTGGACGCCATGCTACTCTACTGGTCATGACGTTATTTGGTCTCTTGAAAGTAAATAAATGCGCTGATATTGGTCTCAATTGGACTTATAAAATTTTATAAATTAAAATTGAGCTATTATCCTTTTTATTGGTGTGCTGTTTCTGAATGCATGAATACTTGTGAAAAATAACATAATAATACCTCAGTTGATACTTTTTAGCTTACATACAGCATCGTATGACGTCATTATAAGGGCGGCTACTATTTCGCTTGTTTAAAAACAGATAAAAAAAACTGAAAACTTTGAAATGAATTTTAAAATTAATTAAGTTAATTTATGAACTAAAACTAACATTTACCGACTGCTTATTGCCTAAGTTATCTAAATTGTACATTTTTAGATTTTTTCTCATATAGAGTAAAATACCCTATTGTTGGCATGTGCTAAAAGCACACAAAATACGTTTTTAAGGTAATTAAAGCATAAAATTATCAGTATAGCTAACTATAAAGGAATGGCTTCTCAGTATATTAAGTATATTGACGTCACACCTTACAGTGCTCGCAGTGCATATCGGAACATACCCAATATCTATCTTCTTCTTGCTTGATTTTAGATTTTGTTTATAGAGATGGGCTTAAACGTTAAAAAATAATAACACTGCTAAATGTTAATTAATTAACACTTTAAAATAACAGTTATTTTTTAGCAACTGTTAAATTTCAACACAGATTGTTAACATAATTAATTAACGTTTCCTTCATACTTTTCACAGGTTAAGGACTGACAACTTTATCTGTTAGCGCATTTAAAATGAGAATCAATTTATTTACAACGATTTCTTTTTTATAGATTTTGTTTTTAGTTTTCATATATATTTTTTTAAAATCGTTTTTTATTTACAACGATATTTTTCTTATATTCACACAAGCTACGTATGATTAATGTTGTCATAATTATCAAACGACAAACACGTAAATTACTTCTTAACTAAGATCAGTCTATATTTTATAATGTCCCAGAATATTACTAAATTGGATCAATTAAATAACAATCTGTCTGTTAAATCGAACGAACTCTGAATCACTGAACACAAAATTAATAGTTCCTGACATCATGTTCTTTCTTTTTTCCGTCTGCGGCCTGCAGAAGTGAGTAAAACGTAGTGGTTATATTCTCTTTGGAAGTGAGATAAAGCGAGACAAATAAATATCCGTCCGTGTGTGGTGCGCAATGTGCGGGGTATAAATAACTCTACGTACCGAGTGAGTTGTGATTGTTAAATTTAACAACTATCTCAGAATTTATTGTTAACACTAAAAAAAAAATGCAGTGTTAATTTAGCAGCTTATTATTTATAGACCCATCTCTAGCTGTTTATTTGTAAAAAAGATTTTGTGGCGAGGAATGTTTGTTTACAAATTCATAAATTCTGTTAATCCTTTTAATTAAAACTTACCAGTATAAGCTAAAGAAATGGCTTTAGCTATAAGAAAATCTACTGATATTTTATTTGCAGCAAAATGGTTCATCAGAAGAGGTTATAAATTACATATAAATCTTATCTTTTTTTTTTTTGCTTAGAACACACTTATTTTGACTAATTGTGTGATGAAAACATTTGCAGATTGCCGTGCTTTATCATCAGTACCAGAAGCAAAAGCTTTAGAGTCCTCGCAAGAGAAGGAAGAAGACAGAAAGCACGGTCGTAGGGTGAATTTGTTCAAGAACCCAGTGTTGCAGTACAGATATGCGTACCCTGAATTTCTACCTGATCCTAATCCGAAATGGAGAAACAGCCTCCGTGAGAAGCTGGAGAGAGCTGATATGTTGAAGAGAAGGAACAAAATTGATGTACCTGAGTTCTATGTTGGTGAGTTAAAACTTTGGCTATTCTTTGACCATAACATTTCTAATATTAATAAGGTAACTGACAGAGTGGCTGGTGTGATTAGATATTATCAAATTCATTTATTCAGTTTACACCCTTAAAGAGCACTTATGAATGTTACAATTGACTCTACCATCTATTTGGAATACACTTGAACTGAGAAGATACCTGACTACCACCCCATATGTTGTGGGTTTGATTCCCAAACATGGCAATCATAATTTTCTGAGTCTGAGTGTACATGTACGTATACAGGGTGTAAGGGACAGTCCTCCGCCAACTAATAGGGTGAATTCAGTATATCGTACTAAGATACCCAGGCCCGGTACATGAAATTATTTCCGGAACGTCATAGGAATCCAATAAACCTGATTTGTTTGATTACCTCATACACAATTACAAAATTAATTAGAGAGGTAGAGCATAGCGATATGTCGCTCAGAGAGCAGCTTGGCTGAGGAAGTACCTCCATCTTACAGAATACCATAGCCAAATAACTTATATTCATGTTCCTGCATGTGAGTAAGGTTGCCAGAGCTCATCAGGGAGGGGGGAAGGGTCGGCATCATGCGAGTGATTCCCCTGGTGTTGCAAGCGTTCATAGGCTATGGTAACCAGAAATAGTAACTGATAAAACAATCAAAAGTATGAAAGTTTTCCGGAGAAAATTTCCGGTGAAATATGGCTCAAAATAAGGAGCTGAATGCACCCTGTCAGTTTGTGGAGGACCGTCCCTTAGAACCTGTATATACAGGGTGAATTTTTCAAATGGGTGTGGATGGCCGAATCCTAAACTAGAAGGAATAGCGAAAAATACTCAAACGAGTCTTGAGCCCGATTTTGATGAAAACTAAAATTGGAAAATCAATATTCCTAGCCAGGAATTCAACCCCTTGATTTTGAAATAAAAAACACTCACTGTATTATTACAACATCTGATAGTGTTGCTAATAAGGATTAATTTCTGGGAAGTAAGCAAAATGGGCTTGAGACTCCATCGAATATTTTTCGCTATTCCTTATAGTTTAGGATTTGACCACATGAAAAATTCACCTGTATAAATGCTAATATGTATAGGTATAATTGGTTAAAAATTAAAAACAGCTTACATAGTAATCAGTCATCTGGTTTCCATAGTAAAAGTTCTGATCAGTTTGAACTCTCATTTAGGTTTGGTATACCAACTTAGACTACCTTTAACAGCTTGTTGAGGTCACAGAGAAACATTGTTCTCAATAATTTTCTGAACTTATGAATTCCTAGACCTCCTTTATCCTGCTAAATAAGACAATTATGTGCATAAACATATATCTATATTATATACTAGCGACCTGCCCCGGCGTCGCACCGGTAGCAGAGCATATACGCCTACATTTTTTATAAGCATACCTATAGGTATAACGCTCCCTGTATAATAAAAAGCACCGTAATACAAGCATGTGACGTCATAATTATATAGCATACTCTTTATGGTTCGATTGGTCATCAAAAATCATAATAAGGATAAATTTAATAAAATAATCGTGGTTTCCCCTTTTTTTTAGATGTTTTATACATTGGTTAGTGTCGGATAATTTATTTTGAATACAGGATTTGCCTGTTGCATCCTATTGCATCCTATTGCATGAAGCGAAGCGAGGCGCTTGAATTTTATTCTCGCGTCCGTAATTTTTTTGCGATTACTCCTAAGATATTCGTTTAAATTATATGGTGTAAAAGAGTAAAATAATATGCATGAAATGCTTGAAGCCTCTAACTTATTTTAAATGATCAGGATTAATACCGTATTTGTGTTATTTACACAAATACGGCTTTCCAATTACCGCTTTATAATTGCCCATTTTTTTAAGTATTAAAATGGATACACTAGTATGTTATCCTTAAGAGATAGACATATGCCATCGTGGGCTTTTCTGTAGGCCTATATAAGATACACAACTCCACCATACATCATTTTGTTATATATCTCAAAGGGTTCGTTGAAAGGTCCCAGATGGCTTATTTTTTTCCGACACCTCCAACAAATATCATTATATTTTAGCCAATGTATACAAAAACTCGACAAATTATATACTAAAACCTTCCTCGAGAACCACTCTATCCATTGGTTGAAACAGCATGAAAATCGGTGCAGTAGTTTTTGAGTATATCGCGAACAGACAGACAGACAGACACGGCAGAGGACTTTGTTTTATAATATGTAGTGATTATGTTATTGTGTGTTTTCTTTTGTCCAGGTTCTATTCTCGCAATAACAATAGCAGACCCCCATGCACAAGGAAAAAACAATAGGTTTGTGGGTATCTGCATAGAACGCAAGGGCTGTGGACTTAGAGCCGAGTTTACTCTTAGGAATGTTGTGGATCATCAGGGAGTGGAGGTAAGAATAGAATGACTACAAATACTGCTTAGTAACAGGTTTTCTTCATATTATACATAGCCTTCCGCCCTGCGGTTTCACCCGTGTACCCCTATTTTATCCCCTTAGGGGTAGAATTTCCAAAAATCCTTCCTTAGTGGATGCCTACACTGTAGGCATAAGGTATCTATGTGCAAAATTTCAAGTCTAGGTCCAACGGTTTGGGCTGAGTGTTGAATCACAGTCAGTTAGTTTACCATATTATATATACAGATCGTACATTATTATTTATATTAATTGCAGGTTCGTTATGACCTCTATGACCCAACACTGCAACAGATTCAAGTCCTAAGGCTTGAGAAGCGGCTGGATGACAAGCTTTACTACTTGAGGGATGCCCTGCCAGAATACAGTACATTCCCTTTTGATATGGATCCAGAGATACTGCCTGAAGGAACATCAGTGCCGGTTAATCCTGTTCAGGTATGAATGTAGAAAATAAGTTAGGATTACTAAATATGATGTTATTGTGGTGTGTAATGCTGTTGTAGTGATTAATTTTAATTTTTATTGTCTACAAAATATGTTTTAAAAAATCCTAACTATTCGGTTAGCTCGCGAATGGGACGCGCGTCCCAAAATTACCTACAAAAAAATAGAATTCCAGGAATCGCGAGTCAAGTTACTATACCATTTCGATGACAAGCTAATGAAACTATATGAAATGTATGTAGAGAGGTAGAGCATAGCGATATGTCGCTCAAAGAGCAGCTCGACTGGAGAAGTACCTCCACCTTACAGAATACCGCAGCCAAATAAGTTATAGTTGTGTTCCTGCGCGTGAGTAAGGTCGCCAGAGCTCATCGGGGACGGGGGAAGGGTCGGCAACGCGCGAGTGATACTCCTGGTGTTGCAAGCGTTCATAGGCTATGGTAACCGCTTACCATCAGGCGGGCCGTAATGGCCGTATGCTTGTTTGCCGACTATGTTGTATAAAAAAAATGTAGTTACAAATTTTATATTTTTGCAGAAAATGAATTATAAAAAAAAATGTGAAGGAAAGACAAAAAATGCCTCTCATTCTAATCATACATAGAAACAAATATTCTTTTTTTCTATTTTAATAGCCAGGGTACCACCTAACTTATGATTTCGAAACTGCAATAAATACTTTATTGAATTGAAATTTTCAGGTAAAACTGAAGCCTAGACCCTGGCTAGAAAGATGGGAGAGGCAAGAATTGAAGGGCATCTCAAACATTGAGGAATACTTAAAGGAAAAAGATAGAGTCAGGCGGGAGCTGAGAAAGACACCATGGGAGAAATTTGATTTAATGAAGCAATATAGGTAAAAAAAAACTATTACTTAATACTTTTTGTCCTATAATGTTTTTTTTTCTTTTTTGGCACATTTTAAGGATGGCACGATCGCATGATGAAGGGATAGGGCATTTTACTTTTTATTAGAAATAAAAACCGGCCAAGTGCGAGTTGGACTCGCGCACCGAGGGAATTTTAACGATAAGACATGAATTGAGGGACAACCTTAACTTTGTCGTTGGAAAACTATTGTCCTCATGCATCGCATAGTGTTACGATCTTCACTGTAATGGTGTTTCTTTACTGTAAAATGTTCTGCGCACACGAGCATAATATTGCAATAAATATTTTCTTTTATTTTCTTTCACACAATAGCACAATTTTATTTATTTACCTTATTTGCGGTTGGTGCCAATTAAGCTAGACCTCTAAATTGTATGAGCGCCCATACAACTCAGAGGGCTATCTTAATTGGCGTCAACTATGTATGTATGGGGACATCCTTTAATTTTCAACTTTTTTATTTTTGGAATTTTTCCTTTCTTTGAGCTGTAAGACTGCCAAATTTCGTGATTCTAGGTCAACGGAAACTACCATATAGGTTTTCGACCCAAAACCTATAGGGTACTTCCGGTTTGCCTAGAATTGACGATTTTGGTTAAAAGCAAGGTCTTACAGCACAAGTAAAGGAAAAATTTCGAAAAATAAAAAAAGTTGAAAATTAAGGTAAATTTTGGTACTTACAAGTTTTCGCGAAAATCTAAATTTGCCTATATCTTTTTATTGTGTTGACTCAGGACCTTGATTTTTATACACCTAATAGAGACTATCGACCTCAGTATCTGGTATAAATTTCAACTTGCTAGGTCCGCCCGTTTCTGAGAAAATCAGCGGTGACACACGGACAGACGGACAAGAGAGTGATCTTAAAAGGGTTCTTTTTTTACCTTTTGAGGTACGGAACCCTAAAAATGAAGCAGATATTCTATAAATGGTAATATTTTTTGTTTTTAGGAAAACCATTCCTGTAGAAGAACAAAGCGAGATCTGGGCGGAAGTCAATAATCAATTGCAGCAATTACAGCTTGCACGCAAGAAGCTGTCGAGAAAACGTACGTTTAGCGCACCAAAAACTCAGCTTGGTTAAGAATATGTTAATGTAAAATTTTAAATAAGTAGTAATAAATTGTATAACTAGAGCATTGAATTTATTGAAAGTAATGAAAAAGATCATCAGACAAATCCTTTTTTAACTTTAGATAATAATGCAGAAGGGAAAGAATGGTCTCGTGTCTGTGAGAAAAAGGATGTTCTATTTTATTTTTATTTAAAATCAAAGGAATATAGGCAAATATAAAGCCAATGAAGTATAGTATATAAAATAATATGAATAAAAAGAGAGTATGTTAGCTGGTGTTTCATGGGAAGTTCTAAGACTAGTATTTTTTTTTCTCATCCGCAAAAACTTTATGTTTGTGGTTAGTAGTGTAGTAGGTATTTACTTTTTTTTATATGTAATATGTGTAGTATAGTATATGAGTGTATGTATAAAAAATGTGTTATGGGGGGTGTCAAAATAAGAACTATACTGCTGAATGATATAATA
This sequence comes from Tetheella fluctuosa, assembly GCA_951216915.1. Taxonomy (NCBI): domain Eukaryota; kingdom Metazoa; phylum Arthropoda; class Insecta; order Lepidoptera; family Drepanidae; genus Tetheella; species Tetheella fluctuosa. The sequence goes on along the minus strand of OX578234.1, from coordinate 3,871,459 downwards.
TAATGCAGAGTGCGACTCGTGACCGAGTTATTCCTCGTAATACAAAATATATTTTAATACTATGAAGCAAAATAATCGCAAAACAGAATAGCTCAAAAAAATTACTTGAAATAATAGCGATCGTACCTATTATGTAGCTTATAACGTTACAATAGTGTTTGTTTCTGTGGTACATTTTAGCATGAAATGGATTGAATGGAATGCGCGTGCGCCGCCGCGAGCGGGTGGTCAGGGAGTGGTCTCAGTGCTGCCACCCTCTGATTTTAATTTTCCCAAGACTCGTGAAATTTGTACGAACTATTATTATTTACATTGTGCAATAAATAAATAAATAAATTTCCCTAAATTAGGCACTTTTCTCGGTAGGCCAAGTTACGTTCGGAAAAATCTCCTGAATATTTTTTTACCCTCAAAATTCCCCTAAATAATTTGATGCCCTAATAATCCCCTAAACGAGCAAAAATCCCCAAAATCTAGGGGAAAATACCCTAAGGGAGGGACACTGGGTGGCGGTCTATCAGAATCTAGAACGGGAGTTAGCAAGTGACACATTTAGTACCAAAAAATTTCTGTCAGTTTTCGAGGGAGGCGAGGTAAACACGTACAGCACACATTTACATTCTCACACGCACTCTTACGAAAAGTTGAGATGTTTCTATAAGCGCACACATACATAAAAGCTGTACCACAAACACAAAACATGCACACAAATAAATAAAGGCTGTTGTTACACCATTGCTTAGTTACACACTAGCGCAAAAACTAGTGATGAGGTATGGAGACCGATTAAAATGAATGATATAGGAATGAATGAAACCAGAGTTGTTCATTTTATTATTAGTTCATCTAGGTATTGCGGGACCATGATCGATCGGAGGGACCAGTGAGGGCCAGGGTTGCCAACCGTAGAACTTTTTTTCTGGCACACAAACAGCTAAAAATCTCATATTTTGGCTTTCAAATCTCGTACATTCGTTCGTTAAAATTTAAAAATGTTATAAAACAAAAAAGGGATATTATGAGTGTGAATTTAGCAAACATTTGTTAAATTGAAATTATATTTTATTAAAATTTTTAATTTCACATGAAAAATTGTTAAGAAAAAAGTGGTTTAAAATTGAATTTTCTACAATTTGGTTTTCATAAATTTTTCGTCGGATCGATATTTATCGATTTAAACCCGAGAAGAAGTGGGGGTAAATCGTTATCATTGCATTATCAGGTTTATTTTCAACTAGCAACACCCCGCGGTTTCACCCGTGTTAACTAGTATCCCACAGTAACCTTTAATTTTTACGGGAACCTTTTAATTTCAGCCGTTTAGGCATTAAGAGGGCTTTCGTAATACAGTACAATATTCCTTGTTGAACTTTAAATAAAGAATTTGTGACTTTTCTTTCAACACCCATATTGGTGACCTCGACGTAATATTAGGAACTACGACGATCTCGCTACGCTCGGAACTGAGCTCGGAACAATGACAGTTGTTCCGAGACTGGTCCACAGATTAATAAGGAAGGTAGGTATGTATTATGTAGGTACATAGGAGTGAGTGAGTGAGCCCGTGAGTTGGCCGAGTGAGTGTATGATAGTGATCTATGGTGTAAAGTTAAGTTTACTTTATTCAACTGAACACTAAACGCTTTTATTCATATTCGCCGCGAATCGATTAAGAAATTAAAGGCAATCATCATTAGTAGACTTAATGTATTGTTCATGTTTTGGTGCTGTGTTTAGTTTTGTGAACATTTATCGCTGGGCTAAGTTTTGACATTGCAAGTTGAATTTCATCTTCACCTGTCGCCGGGTAAGTAAATGTTTATTATGCCATTTGTTCTTATTTTTGCGAAAATAACGCGTGCGTTTACAGAAACCACCTGTGTGGTAAAACAAGGCTATTCTACTTTGATCAAGAGAACCGTTATAAATCAGTTACGGTATTATTTTCATGTTCTTACTTTGGTACACTTTTCGTGCATTAAAACTGCAACAACTGCATTTCCAACCTTGATTTATTGATTATGCGTCATTGTAACTGGCCGTCGTACGCTACGCCTTGTTTTAAGAACAGTGATTTGTTGTAAATGAAACAGGTTCACATCCTCATCTTTAGAATATTCTATCTATAGTAATTACTATTTTATGAATGTTTTATAGATCCATTTTTGATTTCTAGTTGTTACCTACCATGTTGCTGAATTCCAAACAAGATCCCATCCATCCAATCCCACTACCCGTAGAAGATCCCAGAAGTTCAATAGAATGAAAGCTGCTAAACAAGATGACAAGAAGTTTGTTAACATTCTTGATTTTTGACGACTATCTTGAATATTGTTTTACAAAAGTTATTACTTAAATAGTTCCTTGTCTTTAAAAAAATATAAAAATACAAAAGCTTTAAATTTCTGAATTTATAAGATAAACAAAATAATTCAATGTGTTTGGCAATCGATTTATGGCATTCATTTTGCATTTTAAACATTATAAAACTATACATTTGTTCCTTAATTACAAATATCCATTATTTATAAGAAAACAATGCATGATTTTAATAGCTGCTTTAATGTACCTACACTATAACCCATTCTCATACACCTCATATGTGAATAGTAAATTGCATTTTATAGGTGCTTAAAATTTATGTAATAAAATAGAATAAAAAGTATTCCATAAAAAATCAAAATGGCCTAACATCACTCTCCTGTCTCTTACTGGTACTTCTCTATAATTCTGTACCTACACCATAAATTAACTTTTATTTTGAAGTCATTGCTCATCTTATTTATTGCACCAAAGACTTCAGCGGCTGAACAAGCAAATTAAATAAAATTTACACAGAAAAAGATATACCAAGGGTTAACACATAGATTTCCCTTAGTTTTTATGGTTCCATAGTCAACAAGGAACCCTTATAGTTTTGCTATGTCTGTCTGTCTGTCTGTTTGTCTGTCTGTTTGTATGTCTGTCCGTCTGTCTGTCTGTCCACAGCTCAGCCCAGAGACTCTTTGTACTAGAAAGTTGTAATTTGGCATGGATGCATATTAATCCCTCCGACAATAAGGTAAAATATAATCTTGAAAAAAATTTTTTTTTAGGTAACTCCACTACAAGACGTGTATCGTTGGATAGGTCTTTCAAAAATATTGCAGGTTTGTGAAAACAATGTTTCGATTCAGGGATCCGTTTGTGAAATATGCTTTAAGGTGCAAATTTTTGTTGTTTGATTCAAGTGTCATCCCCCCCTGCCAGCTAAATGGAATTGTTGTTGTGGATTTTTTTTTATAGGTATATACTTTTGATTTTTTGCTTAGCGAAAATGACAAGTATTTCGTCAATTTGGCACAATCAACTGTGCCAAATTAATTTCAAGTTTCAACATCAAATATCTATTTTATAAGCATCTAAGCTAAAATAAATTCTATTTTATTTATGACATTAATTGTTATAAAAGTTAATTTTATTCATTACTAGCTTCCGCCCCGCGGTTTCACCCGCGTTCCCGAGGAATTTTGTGTTTTCCTGGGATAAAAAGTAGCCTATATCCTTCCTCAATAATTGGGCTATCCAACACTTAAAGAATTTTTCAAATCGAACCAGTAGTTCCTGAGATTAGCGTGTTCAAACAAACTAACAAACAAACTCTTCAGCTTTATAATATTAGTATAGATATAGTATAGATTAGTAATGTTACTAACACGTGTCTTGCTTCTTAGGGTCCGTTCACATAGACCGGCTCGCAGAGCAGAGCAAATTTTTTAGCGTATTTAAAATTAAGTTTTAGGACATTTATATAATGTTTATTTTTACATTTCAAATCTTTTGTGACAAGAGGATACTCGTGAGCTATACCAATGTGAAAAGCTCTCCGAAAATTAAATATAAATGTCCTGAAACTTAATTTTAAATACGCTCAAAAATTTGCTCTGCTTTCCGAGCCGGTCTATGTGAACGGACCCTTATGGTATGATAAAGGTTCGAACCTATTTACGTCCGCGTCCCTCCAGTTCACTTCAGTTCAAAGGTTACTGACCGATAATCCAATCGGCAATGACAACCTACAACTACTATGAAAATTAACGACACCCTAGGGACGTCAGGAATTGGGGCTTTCCGGGTGCGTAATATTTACGACTTATTACCGTATTGTTTGTTTGTAAACATCTAAAATAGGTAGGTAAATATTGTGGTGTTCACTAAATAAGTAGACAAATAATAGCCACCTGTCGCTGAGTTGAGACGTTGACGCTGACGTTGAGAGTTTGTTCCCTTTTTATAGTACACTAGCTGTCCCAACAGACGTTGTCCTGTCCAACTCATACACAAAATTTCATCCAAATCGGTCCAGCCGTTTATCCTATCTCTCAAGTTGGACCAGACTGCTCACGGTGTGCCAATTTAATTTAAAATCGTTTAAGTAGTTTAGGAATCCATCGCGGACAAACATCGTAACAGGAGATTTAAATATATTAAGATATAGGTTTTTTGTGCCACCTACAGCCATACCATCCACGTCAGACACATGAGATTGTGATCAAAGTAAGTAAGAGTAAGTGTTTGTAAAGCACAGGAACTACCTGCATATACTTTTGAAAAACACGGTAATCTAAATTTTGTACGGTAATAACATGCATAACAGCATTTAATAAGCAGTTATCACAGCGAAATTTCTTCTACGATTCTGGTTTCCTGTCAAATCAGACTCTTTGCGATTTTAAATGGGATCAGCTTCTTGTTCGCAAAAAAATGGTATCTTCTCATCCTGTTCTTGATATTGTATGTGCGCATTTAGCGTAAAAATAGTTGGAAACAAGTTGCAACTGGGGATCCGGAGACCGAAAAAGTATGTAGTTTGTTGATAACAGCAGTTTAAAACTTAGGTAGGTAACTTAAACCTAAGTAGTTACGTAGACCTAATGTTTCCTAGACTCAGTGCGTGCGAGCTGTCACTAGTTTTGATGCAGCACATTTACACGTGCTTACGAAAGCGGAAGACGCCAATAAAAACAAGATGGCGTCGTAAAAGCGATGCGCCTGAGTACACCATCAGATTGAGTGTCACTAAACTTGGTAAACTTTCAGGTATATTTTTAGTTGCGTAACGATGGTTCAAGACCTTGTTTACAATCCTCGCTCTCAAAGGCTTTTGTAGCCTACCTAATTCTCTATTATTAGTAGAATAATATTCTTATATTCATCTAAGAAAGGGACTTTGAAGACGATTAATCAATTACACTATAATTTGCATAATAATGTTACACACTAGGTTTCACCTGCGTTCCCGATATAAAAGTATGCTATGTTTTGATTCAGAACATATTCTGTGTGTGTGCCTAATTTCATCCCAATCCGTTCAGTAGTTACGGTGCTGAGTGGTAACAAACACACATAAACTTTCGCAATTTTAATATTAGTAAGATTTGTTAAAAATATCTTTCGAAATAATTTACTTTTGAGGGTTGCGAAGAACAAATTGTTAGTAACAGAAGGTTTGACAACGACATATTCTTCATAAGTAGGGAAGTGTTTTGGTTGTACTTCTATGTCGACGACGAGGATCCGATTAGAAACATTCCTTGCTTAAGGCGCTGACAACAGCTAAATGGCCTTGAGAAATTGAAATTTTAGCCACGCCCCTCTACATCCCCAATATATATAGCACGTATAGCACAGCATACACACACGAAGACGCGGTAAAACGGTGCACTTTTTCGGCCATCATCCAAACAATAAACAAGTACAAATATATCTATGAAACTAACACAACTATATGGCGCTATTATTGATAGTATAAATATGTAATTACAACTAGCTATAAAGAAATAGTAATAACCGAGTTCTCAATATATTTTACCCTAGTTTTGTAACTTTTCTATTTTATTTCCATCTTTCACACCATTATTTACAATAGTATGTACCTACTAATTTTAATGAAACCGCTTCTCTTATCATTTTATATTCGCGTCGCCCGTGTGGATGTATAAATGTTTTTTAATAAGAAATATGAATTAAGAAAATAATGTACAAAATTCAAAATATATAGCTAGGTTTCATTTTTAGAAAACGTCGTTTTACCGTGTTTTCAATCAATGAGAAACTGCTACAATTTCATTAGAATACGAAAGTAAATTTCGCCGCTATCAATAAGTAATTAATAGCTCAAGTGGGAGATCGTGCGATCCTTGAACTAGATGTCCACGGATCGAGTCCTGTTGGCGGCTTATGTTTGATTACTTTGTTCGATATGATTCATACTATTGTTGTAACTTTTTCATCTTTCACACCATTATTTACAATAGTACCACAGCGTAACAAGTCATACAGTGGTTTATCGCGTTTGAAGTCACGCGAAATGCCGCTTTTGTGTAGACATTCGTCATTATTCGTAGTATGTGTATGTAGAGTACCAGGAATAAAATGAAAAAATATAGAAGCTATGTTAGTAGAACTAATACCTAACATATTTTTTATTGTTTATGACCTTTTAATAATATAATAGGATACCAAAATAAAAAAAATACTGAGATACTTATTCTTTTAAAAATTACAAATGCGAAACTGAAAGGTATTTTCAACATTTGGATTTACTAATTTTCAGATTGCGATTGTTGAATTTGACGATGTAGTCAATTCTCATACGTAGAAATAATTTTAATAAAAATTCAGACGGGAAGCAGGCCCATGGTCTTGTATTAAAATTAATGTTCTTTAGCTGTTGATATAATTGACTTCTAATATTATTTCCAACAAACGTTGTAAAAGTTGTCTGTAAAGTGTCTTCTAATTTTTGGCAGTACGTTAAAATACTAATACATAATAGTTTGCTAGTAGTTAAATTAGGTCGCGCAGAGATATCACTACTCCATATTCGTAATCGGCACCCCTGAAAACCATGAAAACGATATCCATATTGATTTTATTTAAAAATTCACGTCCGCCATCTTGAATCTCGAAATATGTTATATATTCGTAATTGGCACCCCCGAAAACCATGGAAACGATACCCATATACATAGATGTTATTTAATAATTCGCGTCCGCCATCTTGAATCACGAAATATGTTATATATTCGTAATCAACACCCCCGAAAACCATGGAAACGATACCCATGTACATAGATGTTATTTAATAATTCGCGTCCGCCATCTTGAATCACGAAATATGTTATATATTCGTAATCAGCACCCCCGAAAACCATGGAAACGATACCCTTATACATAGATGTTATTTAATAATTCGCGTCCGCCATCTTGAATCACGAAATATGTATGTTATATATTCGTAATCGGCACCCCCGAAAACCATAGAAACGATTCCCATATAGATTTTATTTAATGATTCGCGTCCGCCATCTTGAATCTCGAAATATGTTATATATTCGTAATCGGCACCTCCGAAAACCATGGAAACGATACCCATATTGATTTTTTTTTTAATTCGCGTCCACCATCTTGGATCTCGAAATATGTTATATATTCGTAATAAGCACCCCCGAAAACCATGGAAACGATACCCATATAGATTTTACTTAATAATTCGCCTCATAATTGTACAAAATTCAAAATATATAGCTAGGTTTCATTTTGTCGTTTTACCGTGTTTTCAATCAATAGAAACTGCTACATTTTCATTAGAATACGAAAGTAAATTTCGCCACTATCTATAAATAATTAATAGCTCAGGCGGGAGATCGTGCGATCCTAAAATCAAATGTCCGCGGGTCGAATCCAGATGATGTCTCCAATTTCATTTATTAATTTCCTCTTTTTCAAGTTCCTTCTTTTGTTTACCAAAATAAAAAGTATTATATACCAGCACAACTCAATCATCCAGGTACTTTACATTCATTATAAAACATGGTATCATCGCATGGATTTGAACACACACATCCAAGCAGTTATAGGTTCTTGACCTATAACCAGGACCGCTGAGCTAACAATGACATGACTTATGCGATGAAAATAAGAATCTTTCTCGGTCAGTGATGCGGCACGACAAATTTTATTCCCATTGCATGAAAGATTATAAAATTAATCAGTTATTATGCCCTTTTTGTGGTAAGTAAATCTTTAGTTTGAATACTTTTTTATGCGAAATAATACGACGAGATCATATTGTAAAAGTTATGTAATGCAATTCATTTTCCCTCCAAATATTGTCATTTAATTTGATAAAAAATTCAATAAAAAGATATAATGTGAATAGGCTGAATACATTCATAAATTACACTGCTATCTAGCGGCAGTGATATGACGCTTTGACAAACACAAGTATTTGTTTACTTTTATCATTGTCAATCACTGTGAAATAAATTGCTTACTACCTTACTTTATTCATCAGGCATTGCACATTTTTTTTAAAAGATATTTTACCCATTTATGGATGATAATGTTGAAACCGCGCGCTCGGAAAAAAACTGGTATAGGTCCGTCTAGCAACGCGGATCGCCGCGGAATGCGAGTGAGGGCAAAGCAAAATACGCAAGTAACGTGACAGAAGAGTGTGGCATAATGTTGACTCCTCCCCCTAACTGCTCCGAATTAATAACGTAAGCGACATTTATAAAAATAATTAATTATGTACAAATAAATTCCTTATTCCAAAAACTAACGAAATAAATCATTTTCTAATTATTCGAACAATATTAATGTAAAATATCACATCGAAAAATACATTCATGTATAGGATAAATTTGGGAATTCCTTGATTTTCTGAGTTGTGTTTGGCAATTTTTTTTATCGAGACAATTAAATGAAATCGTGTTTTGAGATTAATAAATTTGTCATTTATATCCTTGAGTATCGTGTATTTAAATTTCAATACCGTACATTTAGTAGGATTAATATAGGTTGGGTTGCAATAGAGAGACTTTAGCTGTTGTCAGCGCCTTAATTAAGTAAGGCGCATACATTGTTGATACCTTCGTTATCTATTAGATAATGAAGGACTCACAACGTTCTAGCGTTTAGGAATTTAGGTTATGAGGAGATGAAGTGTCTGTCTGATAGGTCACCGACCTCGACTCAGCATTGGTCAAATTAGAAATTATCCGATTCCGTGCTGTACCAGTTCTGCACCACTTTCTAAGTTTAATTACCCGCCTTTTCCACCTCTTGTTTGGTTCCTCACATTGTCGACGTTCTTCCGTGTCATTATCGCGATTCAGAAACGTTTAAGCCATTTCATTCCATGCGAATGGGAAATTGCACTAGATTCGCACTATTTTCCTTGCTTTCTTGTAATTAAATTATTTAATGCAAAACAATATATTGTTTCCGCCCGGGATCGAACCGGGGGCCTTGTGCGTGTGAAGCACACGTGATAACCGCTACACTACGGAAACTATAATAAGTGGGGGCGAATTTTTGCTTCGGGTGGGTATCTCTAAACGATTAAGTGTATCCTTAGAGTTCCTTTCCTTCTTTCGCTAAACATGGTTGTAGATAAGATATGCAATTTGTTTTTATATGGTACTTATATTACGCTTCTGCTGACTGCTATAATTTCCGAATCAAAAAAAATAAAACAATCTTAGCACAAAAGGATGATCTCTGAGTGCAATCAATACAGCGTGTTGACTCATTGCTTGCTCACAAAGGGCTATTGCTTACTGAAGACTGTAGACGCTGTACACGCGATGTCATGGTGCCGCTAAGATGTTGCTTTCGGAATAAGTTAAGAGGAGTCAATAATTAAACTTATGTTCTTGTGAATGCTTAAACTTCTGAGGTGAGGTAAACCGTAAAATTATAGCCAGATGACTTATATCGAGTACGTTAAAGTGTTTCCGATATCCCATCCCATAGACAGGCAGGCATCTGGCCCCTTTCAAAATTCTGATAAAAAGTTTTTTTTTTTTTTTAACTTTTTATAGGCTTGTGTTTGGCCACAATCTCACTATGGTAGGTGATGATGTAGCCGAAGGTGGTAAGCACACAAAGCCTAGAAGGATATTCATTGAAGATAAACATTTTATGGCCCCTGTGTATTGCGTTGCGTTGTAATTGAATTGTATAATGGTAGATAATAACTCTTGATCCGATAATACTTGCGCAACCATTAGCTGGACCATGTATTAATTAAGAACCGACATGGACACCACACTTGGTCACTGACATCTAAGCCAAGGGTGTATGAGCACTCTATAGATATTTATGGGACAAAATTGAAGGTATTTTGGCGTGATTCTTATTATATATCTACTTGAAACTGGCCTATTTTTAACTGTTTTATTTTTTACAATTTGAGTGTTCTTATTCAGTTCCTCAATCAAGTAAATGAAGTTTAACATTGTTATGATTTAAGTTATCGTGCGTGCAAGTGCATGGCATGCGTGAAACCGCCCTTGGCATGTTTATGAATCATAAATATTTCCTGACGTGAGGGTAGTATCAACTCTAAGGGTACCATTTAATTAGGGTTGTTATTTAAGTATGAATGCAAGGTGTAACTTCCTACCAAAGTATACATTAGTTTTATTTTTATTAAACACTAGCTTCCGCCCCGCGGTTTCACCCGCGGTCCCGAGTGCTCCGATCGCTACCACACCTTACAGGATTACCCGTGGGGCTAATATGAAGATTGTCTGAAAATTACATCGCGATCGGTTCAGCGGTTTCGGAGTCTATAAGGAACATACATACATACATAGTTTCTCTTTTATATATATAGACAAAGGTTGTTTCGGTCAAAAGTGTTCATTCCTCGGTTATGACATTTCTATTAACTTTTTGGTGTAAATGCATTCAAATGTCGCTAGGTATTGCCTTTTAGGGTGGTGGGTGGCGACATTATCTGGGGTATTTCATCTATTAATTAATTTTACGATGTTTATTACGAAAAGTCCTTCTCATTTTGGAAAATGAATAGCGTATAAACAATCTAACGTGCTTATGTTGCATTATGAGGCAGTCCTTGTGCCTCCATTACCGATATACATTCGGACTGGAGTATGTAGGTACTTAGTGTATCGATTCTGAAGGTAACAAGATCTAAAAATTTTTTTTTGATGTCTGATATAAAACTACAATTTCACATTAATATTTAGCGAATACATTGTTTCGTCGGTAACCGTTGTTTTGATTTTGATATTTCGAGTTAACAATGGTATGGGCATTTGCAAAATTCATTTTATTGTTGCGAAATAAATAAGTAGATAAAGACATGGATCTTTAAAAGGTGTTGTGTAACATGCAAAAAGTACAAAAAGTAGATAAAATCGTAGAGAAAGGCGAATTCTCTATGTTTAAAGGTCTCATTATATAATAGTGCCTATTTGACTATTAATAAAGCACAAATTTTTGAATGCTTACCTAAAGATAAAATAATTGCACGATAGAATCTGAGGAAGTCAAAATTTTACTGATAAATCTATTCGTTCTAAAATGAAGATTAGTTTACTTCTAGGCTTTAAGCGCTTACCACCTTCGGCCACACTATCACATCAGAAAAAAAGTTCACGATTTTATCTTATTAACCTTATTTACACCTATCTGATATAATATTATATTTGTGCTTTGTGCTTAACGATACAACTGAATAAAGCCTTTACAGATTAACTACTGGGGTTTCAACTAATATTCGTTTCACAAACATGCACTGAATGAAATTTCTGAAATTTCTTGCCATTCCCACTTGTAGGTATATGCGTTTCGCCATTTGCATACTGTAGCGTTCTGTTTTGATGTCCCAGCCGCAATCTCACATCTCTCACGACTTTCCGGATTTTCTAAGGTCTAGTGCCGTTCGGTATATCTACCGCCAGTAGTTATCACGTGCTTCTGATTCTGAGATGTAGGTTAGGTTGTGGACATTTGTTTGGTGTTATATTGTCCTAGTATATTATGTAAAGAAATTTGAAGTTTTATTATGACTAGAGTAATCCTGGCCATGCTTCGCTGTGGCTTTTTCATTTTTTAATTGTTTTTAGACAAAATAGCTACTAAACAAAAAAAAAAACGATTCACAAACAGAAGAGAAAATGGTACCCAACTATTTTGTGTTTACCTATTTAAATATAGATTATGGAATTTCTACAGGCTTGTGGAGTAGAATGAAGCGGCTTAATTGTATCATTGACATTATCACCAATGAGAGAGATTTTGAACAGAATTTAAAGCCTGTTGTCAAAAACGCTTGAATGTATTGAAAATATTTCATATCATCCAGGTATGAGATAAGTTATGATTCAGAATTGATCGGATGGATATTGTAGTGAATGATCAAATGACAAACCACCACTCTCACGATGATTCTTTCAGATCTGATTTAACTTGACCACTTTATATAGAACCCTTAAAATGTGTAATTTAGGTTCAACTTTATTATTTATCATAGTTTGAGGGATCTGTATAAAATTGACGATTGTTATTACAAGTAACGTTCTGCTTGACAAGATCACCGCGGGAGTCTCACGCGCAGATGAATTCAGTTGTATACAAATCAAGGTAGTTGGGTTTAAAAATAAAATGCTTAATGCCATGTGCTTTACTTGAAGTTATCCTTATTATTATAAACTAGCTGTTCCCCGCAGTTTCACCCGCGTTCCTGGTGTAAAAAATTGCCTAAAACTAATTAAAGTAGCCTAAGTTACTCCTTATAACATCAACTATCTGCCAGAGAATGTCCCGTCAAAATCGGTCCAGCCTTTTCGGAGATTAGCTGGAACAAATAGACAAACAGACCAGAGTAATATAGGCTAATAATAATCTAAAAATAAAAAGAAAGATATGTATGTATTTTGTTTTATCACTTTATTACTTCACGACTATTAGTTTAAATAGGTTTAAAGTAGCTTTGAGGGTTTTGGCGCCTTTATTGGAACTAGCCAAGCAGGCTATAGAATAGACGAATCATGCTGGTGCAGAAAATGCCTATTTAATCTAGCCTTTGTTTGGATTAAGCACACTTAGAATTAGAGTAACTTTGTGTTTTTTTATGCGACATTGTCGGCAAACAAGCATACGGCCCGCCTGATGGTAAGCGGCCACTGTAATCTATGAACGCTTGCAACACCAGGGACATCACTCGCGCGCTGCCAACCCTTCCCCCCTCCCCGATGAGCTTTGGCGACCTTACTCACGCACAGGCACACAACTATGTATAAGTTATTTGGCTGCGGTATTCTGTAAGGTGCAGGTACTCCCCAGTCGAGCTGCTCTTTGAGCGACATATCGCTATGCTCTACTTCTCTTAAGCTCTTCTTCTTCTTAGCTCTTGTCTTGTACGACATTTTAAATACTTGCTTGGCGTGGGAAGAATTACACTTTGTGAGACTTATATTGAGAGCACATCTCTCCTGTTAGGAGTTAAGTGATACTTGTCAAGTACATAAGCTCTTGATGGATAGTCCTGGCTAAGAGAAATACCTAATAGTGATTATTGCTTTATTTACATTGCTTTTACTTTCTGTAATATAAATATTTTGATTAGTAGAGAAGCTAAGGCATGTCTTCCAGAAATGTTTGTGAAATATGGCAGATTTGTTAGTAAACTTAGATGAGCTACTGCAGTTACTCTTATAAGCTCGTAGGTAAATATACAACATCCTGTCAGTAATTTAACTGGAAATCTGTTTTGGTAGGTACCCAAATACTGTTTTTGTATAGTAATACAAGTCTTTTTTAACATATTAAATGCTTTATCAAGCTGAGTTTAATAACTCTATTTTGCAAGAGGATCCACTGAAAACCTACGTAGGTAGATGTTTATTTGTTTGTTATTTTTTTGTGAACCCGTCTGTCTGATTAAAATTTGTCGCCAAGCACCTTCTGGTGTGTTCCGGCAGATGCACTTGAGAGCAAGTTTCAAGGCAACTGGACCGGTCATGTATTAGCAATCCCCCTGGCCTCTGGTAATGCTAATGCCTATTGGCGACGGTTTCAGCTTACCATCAGGTGGACCGCTTGCCTGCTAGTCAGCCTTCTGACATAAAAAGAGCTTTTGTTTTGTTATTTATGTTAATTACGATGTTAATGTTATTGCATATTATTGTAATGTCAAATTAAGCTTCGTCTATTGTCGAATTCGGTGAAAAAAGGATTTCCTAAAGACGAAGGTGTTTTCAATATCAATGCAATAGATTACAAAACGTTACAATATTGTACCAATTAACTGTAACTGTGAAGATTGACAGAGAAAGCAATGGGTGCTGAACTGACGGCGAAAGTGGAATGTGCGCTCGTTAGGTTTGTGTAAATCGTTGAAATAATGATCATTGCTTAGGAATATAGGCTTGCCGGAATGTCAATTTATTTATATCTTATATCGATGAAGTGTTACCAACCACACAATAAATAATACAATTTATTCGAA